>CM042153.1:52640086-52746635 GCA_023376005.1 Doryteuthis pealeii
GGAGCGCCACACACCCCATCAACTCCCTTACTTTACCCGCACAGTCCCTGTGCTACTTACGCTGAGTTGGCCGAGAGACCGATATCGAACTGGGAACGCTTTGTTTCTAGCCGAACGCTTTACCGACTGAGCTAACCCACTATATATATCTCAGTGGCGACTCTAGGTCATCAATGTTTGTCAGGCTCATTACAATCTTTAAAAATTATACCTGGGTTTCTCAACGGAGGTCATGAGATGGGGATCCACAAGACCAAATTTGAAAAGGGTCGCAACAGGACACATACGCTGATCGGGCAAAGTCTAATGAATCCTTTTTTTTTTTTTTCAATTCAACATAATTCTGCTAAAAAAACAATTTATAGTGTACGGAAGAAATGATTTAAAATTGACATTTGAAAAGAATGAATTGAAAAAAAGTGTTCTTTGACAAATAGGACATACAAACCATTAAAGATTTAAAAAAAGATTATCTATGAAATTAAAGCAAGGAATACATTGTTACCTAAGTATATCTTCAATTTGGTAGGGCTCTGATATCCGAATCCCAACTAGTCATGTTAATTTTATTTCATTCTTTTTTTCTTACTTTATTTCTTTCTTTGTTTTGTTGTGTGTGTGGTGTGTGGGGGGGGGTCTTTCTTTCTTCTTTAGTATGGACAATATAAACGAAATGTAATTCAGTTAATATTTTGAGACACGGAGTTACAATTAATTTGGGATCCAGCTGAAATCAACAATGAAAACGACTCATTAAGAAAGATTTTTGTTGCTTTGAATGTTGCTTACCTGGGTTGAGTCCAACAAGTTCGATACCCGGAGTCACCACTGATATATATATTATATATTTTATATATATTTATTGTGTGTGTGTGTGTGTGTGTGTGCATGCGCGCACACATGTCATTCAATAAATAAAGTGAATTTTGTCCAAAGAGTTGGCAATAGGAAACACTCACCTTTTTTTAAGGAAATCAATATTGATTCCCAGAAGAATATCAGCATGACCTTCTTTACTGACTGCTGCAACCGGGACTTTTTTTTATTTACTTGTGATTCAGTGTGTTTCTACTCTATTGACTGTCTTTTCAACACAGCCTCGTTGTGACAAACCAACGTTTAGGCCATTGGTATTTTTTAAAATTTTTCTATAAATTTCATGTGGTTTGCACTGTGTTCAAGCCTACAGCACTCTGTTTGATTTGCTACCGTTTTGAATAGCCTCTAAACAAATATTTTTTATGAGATTAAAATAATTTTAGCTATAAACCAATTCCAAACAATGCAGAGTTTACACTCTGAAAAAAAAAAGTATTTTATTTTTTCAAATAAATTCCCCTCGTATAAGTTGCTCAGTCAATCACACGTCTTCATATAATTTTTAAATTAAGAAAATGTAAATCTTCAGTCTCAATACCTTATTTTCTCACACTTTGCATTTCGTAGTTCATAAATAAATGCCGTTCACTATTGCTAAAATTTTACTACCCGAGTAAATTTGATAGGTTCCTTTATTTTTATTGACTAGCAATGAAAAATATATGCCACTCCTTCAGCGCCAAAAATCATCCTGTCAGTGAGGCTTAGAATCGGCTGACTGTATCCCCGGCACATGGGTAAGAAGACCTTCAATAAAAGGGTTGTCCTGGGTATAACTGTCGATCTCTGTATGAAACTGCATCTGATAGTGAGACTCCAGTTCTGGAGATCTGGGGAATGTGGAGTATCCCTCCATTGTGATGACCCGGAGTGGTAGTACCTTTAGGATCCCATTAATTGATCAAATAGATCTGTTTATCCATATTCGATAGTATTGTGTACACTGTACAAAGAAGAAGCAAAAAACCCAAACAAAACAACTTTTAAGAAACAAGTACGTAAAAATGTAAATATGTATCACATACATTAGGTACCACCAATTTACCCTGTGAAATTTAGCCCCCCCCCCCCCCCCCCCCATTATTTAACACAATGAAACTTGTAGAAAAATTAATATTATTTTGAATTCTTTTTTTGCATTCGAAAGAAGAAACATTAAACAAAATCCTGATGATTAAAAAAAAAACTTTTCAGCTTACGGAAATAATTTTTACCTTTGGATGTAACTATTTACATATAGTTATTATTATATGGTAACTATTTACCTTTGGATGTAAATATATCTGAAATATTTACGAGGTCTACCCCCCCTTATTATTTTATGAGATAAAAACAATGAACCGTCATCAAAAAAAACTACTGCGTTGTATGTTATACAATTTCTTTATATAGTTATTCGAGCTCTATTCTCATAGAAAAAAAAAAAGTTTTTCTGACGGGTCATTTTTTTATCTCAATAAATAGACGTCGTAAAAAAAAATTTCTTAATATAATTTTAGGAAAAAAATATTTCAGAAATATTTACATCCAAAGGTAAACATTTATGGAAATTTTCGTGAAAATCAGACTATTAATTGATTTTTCATAGAATTTTTAAAAAACTCTTATCCTAACTTGTTTTTAGCTACTTTAGTTGATTTAACAGTGCAAAAATGAAAACATTGTTTTTCAAACAAATTTTCATTATTTCCGTAAGCTGAAATTAAAAAAAAAAAAATCTATGTTTTTTTCTTTCGAATGGAAAATTTTTTTTCAAGATAATATTAATTCTGCAAGTGCATGGTGTTAAATATAGGGGGGGGGAATTTCACAGGGAAATTGGTGGTACCTAATAAAGTTCAATAGTAAATGTTACTACTTAAATTTTACAAGTAATTAAATTTTCATACATTTCATTTCTTTTTCGATTTAGAATTTTAACGGGCGCAAATTCGACTGGCATATTTTATTTTAAAGTCAATTTCACTGTGAAATTTTAATAGTAAAAGTACTTATTATCTTTGCTTCAGTTACACAATATATATATATACTAGCAAATATATGCACCCTCCGGGTGCAAGTATTTAAGTTTAAATGTAATAAAATATTAGATTAAATCAGAAAGGCTAATGAAACTAATTAAGAATTCAGATAAAAAGAATTTGAAACGGAGGGGGTATAATCGGAAAATAGAAACAACTGAAATACTCTTTCATCACTTCCGTTTTTCAATGCTAATTTTCCTAAATTAACTATTTAGTTAAAATAGGAAGTAAAGAATTAAATTACAGTTATTTCTTCTTTTAATGAATTTCTTTTAGGATTTATTGAAGAGATTTTTAATCATATTCATTAAGACAAAACAATTAGAAAATCAATAATACCAAGCACATTTTATTAAATCAGTTTAATATCAATATGCAAATTAGCTTAACGTTTACACTGAAAACTTGTATTTGTTGATATATAAATACAATGCATGTTATTAGTATTTAAGGCCAACAGTATTGATAATATCGAACAGTTTTATTATTAATTTGAGGTTTAATAGAAATAGAATCATGAAGAATGTGACGTAAGGGAATTATGACTTGAGTAGTATATAATGTTCGGTTACAACAGAAAAACACCATCTCCATTATAATAAATTCTTATATATATATATATATATATATATATAGTTTATATATATATATATAGTAAAGAAATGTGAGGATAATCCGACAGTATTGGAGAAAAGTAGACAAACACGGATGTTATGGAAACTTGATGTTTATTGTCGACGATGCAGCGTTTCGGTCTCTTATCAGACCATCTTCAGACTTGATATAGTTCTTACTCCAATGATGGACATTCTCAAAATTTGAGAATGTCCATCATTGGAGTAACTATATCCAAGTCCTGAAGATGGTCTGATAAGAGACCCGAAACGCTGCATCGTCGACAATAAACATCAAGTTTCCATAACATCCCGTATTTGTCTACTTTTCTCCACACACACACACACACACCACACACCACACAATATATATATATATAATATATATATATATATATTATATATCCGGAGTTATTCTGAAACTACCACAAAAAATCTTTCAAAAATCGTTGAAAACCAATAATAGGCTATTGAATGTGCACAACAAAACAATTGTCGAAATCAGCCATCCATACATTTTAAATGTATAATTGTCAAAGAGAGATAATATTTAAAGTTATAGTCCCCGTTTCCACAGAAAAATAACCCTTTCGCATGTAAAACGAACTATTTTATTTATTTATTTATTTATTAACGGTGAGTAATTTTATCCAATCGGATAATTTGATCTTTGAATTAACTGTTTTTCTTTGTAACAACCCTGTATGATAGTTATTTTGTTTTACGAGATTTTTGATAAACAAAGTTCGGAAATAATTATATTTATTTGGCCTAAACTGATCACGTTACCCTTTTTTGGTTATCCATACATTGTACGTATAATGAACGCAATTCCCTAACTCTAATCTGTAAACATAAAATTACCCTAGACGAGTTGATATACCGTTAAGATCAATAAATTCAGCACCAAATATGACATTACCCCCTCGAAATATTTCAAGGAGCAAGTCATCACCTTAAAACTTAAAAAAATCAGTTTGGACATAGGTGGAGTTTTGAAATAAACAATCCCTCTTAAAAATTATCATTTATTTTATTTTTTACACTCTGATCCAAATCAGAAGTGTTGATACATATGGAAATAATCCATTTTTGTAAGAACAGTACTAGTTTATATATAACATATTCAATTCACATGTTTTTGTAATTTACACAGACACTGGGAATCAAACTCGATATCTCCAAGATACCATGTATGATTCTCTTCTCAAGGCTGGAGTTTAACAAAACATGAAATAGAATTACTGATTTTTATTCATTATAGATTTGTTGTCTGGTTCTTTCTTAAAATATTGCAATGATTTCACTTTTTATCACAAATTTTGAGACTTATTATTGAGACGTGTATATTATTATATATATTTATGAAGTTTAACTGAGTCTGGTACAAGACCAAGTCTTCAAAGTAGAGAGTATGTGCTTACCTTGAAAATCAGCATTCACAATTCTGGCTTTAACTCATGATTGAACAGTAACCGCAGGCATTGACGAGAAATGTACAACTACTACTACTACATGTTTGGATTTTTTTAAAAGTATATTTTCTTTCTTGGTATATTTAAAAAAATAAATGACAAAATGTTAAATGATATTTTAGCGATAAATTATATTGTATGTGGATGCTCATTAAGGAATACAAGATTTGGCACGATTTGGTTAGGAATGTGACCCACTGGGAATTGTGCAAAAGGTTATAATTCGACCATACTAATAAATGGTATATGCACAAACCAAAATCTGTTCGAGAAAATGAAATGCATAAAAATTCTCTGAGATTTTGAGATACAAAAGGGAAATATTCCAGACAGAAGGCCAGATCTAGTGTTAATTATCAAGAAAAAGACATCATCTGGTGTATTTTGTGTTTAAAAAAGCAGTGGAAAATGAAGATGACGATGAATACTTATTGTAGTTGGCGCGCTAAACAGTTCCAAGGTTTGGAAAAGAAATGAGCGGAATTGGAAATCAGGAAGAATCGAGACCATACAGACCATAACGTTGTTAAGATCGGCTAGAATACTTAGAGAAGTCCTGGAGACCTGGAGGGCTGCACTCAGACTGCAGTAAATACCACTAGCTAACGCTGGTGTGGAAAAATTCACAAGAAGTGAAATAATGTGATTAATAATAAAAAAATACAAAAAAGAAAGAAAGATTTATGAATATTTCGTAAAAACTGTTCAATTATTATTTTAAGTGTAAAATTGAATTTGGTTAAAACTACTTAAAAAATCTTACCAATAGCATTTTTGTTTTAATTTGGAATTCATTTACCAAATTGAAATACTTGGAATCTATAAAAAAAGTTCTGACAAACAAAAGTTATAAAAGTTTTACAAGTTATGCTGAAGTTTTAAGATTTTAATTAAGAAGCTTTAAGCCTGAGTTGAAAGAAAATAGTTAATGTCTTGTAAAAAAAATATTGATAAAAACAAAAATAAAACAAAATAAATGGAAAAAATGGGGGAAAAAAGAAGATGCCACACTTTTCTCTTGCGGGCTTTGCGCGCGCGGAGATCATAAAAAGTAGTGATATCATTATCTTTATAGATTACTATGTCACATTAAAATCTGTATGACCCCGCACAAAAATATAGTCCAATGTATAAAACGAATACATTTTGCTTAGAACGCCTTAACTTCGCATTTATTTGACCTTTTTTAGTTTTTTAACTTATAGAGTTGACTAAATGATGAACAAAATTAGAATTTTTTCGATTTTTAAAACTAGAAGAAATCGGTCGAAGCTTCATGGCTGCCCATAGTAACGGCCGAACAACGCCATCAGCCACGGCGGAAAAATCTATATATTACGGTGAACAGGCGCGGTGCCTTCCCAGAATGCTGAGCGCCCAGCCTGGCCTGGAGCTACTATTGCTGTCATGGACAAAGAAGCCAAATATGTGTGGTATTTAGTCGCACAGCGAGCGCTCTACTTACTTTTGTGACTTCCAATTTAAAGAAATAATTTACCCGATGAGATATCTTGATGTTTTTCAAAGGTAAGTTGTTGATTGTCATGTTTGTTGCAAGTTTTAACAAAGTTTTGCTATGAAAGTCCGTTTAACGATGATGATGATGATGATGAATGTTTTTATGTATGTAATTAGGAGAGAAAAAAAAACATAGTAAAAAAAACAAAAAAACAAACTTTATAATTCATGATTCTAGTTACAGAAGAAAAAAAGTATTATTCGTATTTTTAGTGTCTTTAATCCAGGAAGACCTGTCAGACAGTTTTTAGTATCAGTATAATTAAGTTATATGTACTTTTTATTTTTTATATGTTAGGGTATGTTGTAAAGTTTAGTCTAGTTTTCCCTTTTTTTATTACGTTATGTGTGAGTTCACCTTCCTTCCTTATTACACGCAACTAACTTTGTCTTTTTTACGGTGTTATTATTATTATTATCATTTTTGTTTTTAAAGAATTTCATATATTATTGAGTCCAAAATTTAGACAATAAATCCAGATTGTTTTGGTTACATTTTTTTCTTTATGAAAATGTTTTTATTTTTTTATTTTTTTGTCTGTTCTTGGATTGGATTGGTACTTTTTTTAAAACCACTTTTCATAACTTTTCTGTATTTTTTCACTTCAAAAACTTCGTGTAGATTATTTTCGTCTTTTTTTTTCTTCTTAATTCTAAAATAAAAACAAATAAACGAACACATAAAACAAACTTTGATTTGTAATTTCCTTTGCGTTAATTTTTTGAAGGCCTATTTTGTGATTTTGGTTAGGAATTAATTCCTTGAATCGTTAATGAAAGCTAAAGGGGGGAAAAGAAAACTGGTTTGGTATTTTAACTTTTTAAGCTTTAGAATTACATTTTGAAACATGAATTTATTAACTTTTCTTATCTGCCGTTAAAGGAACTCAACTTCCATTCTTTTAGGATCCTTTTCTTTCCCATTTTTAATGTCTTTGATTAATTCAATAATTAGAAATTGTTTGATATCAATTTTTAGAATATTCTGCTGTTAGATAAACGTTTTCTTGCCGATCTAATGTCGCAAAACTTTTATATTACAAAAATATTTCATCATACTCGTCTGCTAAAGATCTTTCTTTTTTATATCTATATCAAAGTATTTCTGGAATTTATGACTAGAAAAGAGTGCTTCTATTTTGTAATTAATTTATTCACCCACTTGGAAAACAAACAAAATACTACACAAACAAAAACAAAAACAAAACAAAAAAAAACAAAAAACAATGTGGCATTTCAGGAAGAATTTCACTAAACACGTAATTCTAATTACAAACTGTTATACTTTAAGATTAGAAAAAATAAAAAATAAAAACTAAGATTTTTAACAATTTATTTATTATCATTTGTTTATTGAAAAGGGTCGACATTTATTTAATTGAAATCCTTTTTTATCAGTAAATTAAAATTAACAAATGGTGGAATGCATTTTTATGGGGAAAAAAACTTTAGTTGACCTTTTTTCCTCTTGTAAACTTTTAAAGGCATTTAAAATATTACACATTAACTGTTTATCTAGATAATATCAAATGTGTTTTAAATCATTTTTATAGATTTTTTAACCCCATAAATACAAATTTCAGAGCAATAGCATTTATCTTTTTAGACTTTTTGTAACATTTAAAACTTTATAACCACGTTTTATTTATAATACTTTATTTTTGATTTGACAGAACTCCCACCCAAATATTTAAAAAAAAACTAACAAATTAATTCTTAGTCATTCCAGATTCCAAATATACATTTTCGTTTTTTTACCAACTTAAACACGTTGTTTTGAAAACTTAGCAAGCACAAAAAAACTTTTCCTAACAAGGAATTTATTGTTTAATTATTCGCCTTTACAATGTGATGAAGTTTTTCTCACAATATGAGGCACGTAAAACAAAATAATAAAGCATTAAAAAGACCCCAAAAAACTAGTTTCATTTAGGTTAATTTCCCCTCAACATTTTTATAGTTAGATAAGTTGTTTTTAAATGCTTAGATATCGGTGTTATGATTATTTGAAGACTGAGAAAAAGGGTGATCAGTTTTATTATCTTAACCAGTCGACACTTTGCTGTTATTTTGAGAACTAAATAATTACACAATATTTTTAAAGCGAAAATCTTGCCTCAAACAAAGATCAAATAACTTTCACTAAAGTAAAACTTTTTTTTACTCATTCCCCAAAGTTTAAAAAATGTGTACAGCACCTCATGAACGTATGAATAAAGAATGATTCAACTCAGACTTTGTTGCTGCATTTCTTCCTCTTAATTTATATGATAAATATCAGATGAATAGTTTCTTCTTTCACCTTTTTTGTGTATGTACTTACCACACTGTTACTTTTAAGTTTTATGCAATTATCAGTTACGTATTAATACTTACTGGGAAGTCGGTGCGTGATGGGCAGTGGTGGTATATAGTACCTACTATTGGTACATAAGTAAATGTAGTATTATATTACTGTTCTTTTTTTACTTACGCACAACTTGGATAAAAACGGAAAGAACAAATGAACTAACTTAGGATTTTTTTTTCCTTCTTTATTACTTTTTCGTATTGTCTTTCGTTAACATTGATGTTAAATTTATAGTTGTATTTTTTTCCATAAATTGAGGAATGTTACTATTACTATTTTATTTTAAAAAACTTTGCATCACAAAAATGGGAGATATGATTAATGAACTGAACTCTTTAACAAAAAATAAAAAAGACGAATCTCTTTATGTCTATTTTTCACTTCATCAGTGACCACTTTGTCGTAAAACTTACTGTAGAGATAACCAAGAAAAGTATTTTCCTTATTTTCTACTTGTATAAATCAATAACTGTTCTGTTCTAACTTTAAAAAAAATGTCAAGTTTTGGTGTTCGCGATATGAAAGAAAGTAAAAAGAAAATAACTGCAGAACTTTTACATAGTTTGTATATATAAAAACTTGTGCATTTGTATACGATATGAATGTGATGATGATGATAATAGTGATGTTGTATTTGAAGTTATTCTTGCCTGACAACAATGTCACTTGGGTCTACCGCTGCTGCTGCTGCTTTTAACGTGATGTAAGTTGGGCAGATGAGATAAATAGCTGGCCCAACATTGCTGTCATTCCATCACTTGTACTGGTGAATGTACGTATGTATATCTACTTGCATACGTATGTGCCTCTGCTGCTGCTACCCGCTTTCTAAATTTCTTTCCTTTCTCTTTTTACAGAAAATGGGTCCACACACGTATGTGTGTGTGTGTGTGTGTATATATATATATTATAATATATATATATATATATATATATATATATATATTGGGTATCAACAAAATGTGCGCCGATTTTCACTTTAAAAACGAATTAAAATTAATTAAATCGATTATCTAAGTTCAAATTTTTGTTTTAGTCAAAAAGTAGTAACATCAGTAAAAAAGCAAAATAATATTACATTTTTAAACATTAAATTCTGTCTAAAATTTGACGAAAACAGGTGCTTTATGTGAATACATACTAAAACAAACACGTTAATATTTTAGAACACTTATTAGTTTCTTAGAAATCAATAACAAAAAACATTATATACACTAGGTACATAAAAATTACTAACACTTTGATATTTTTATTTAGATGAAATATCTTTTCCCCCCAAACACGCAGAAAAACTAAATGCAAAAATAAAGAGACGATTGATAAACAGGAAATTACCAACATTTATTTTAATAACATTTTTAGTGTTGACTTATTAGTCAATGAATTCTTTCTTTTAAATTTCTGAATCGTTTCAATCAAACTGATCCAATGGAAATACATCGAAATTTTTAAAAGTAAATATTACCGTTCACACCATCCATATGCACCCTGAGAGCAACGATTTATATACCTAATTGATAGATAAAATTCATTTAAAATATAAATCACATAATTTTAAGTTTTAAATTTCCTATTTTTAAATTCTAAAAAGCAAATAATCTCAATAAAAAAAGAAAGATTCTTTTTACATTTAATTTTCAGATTTTTGGTACTTATTTTCTACTAAATGCTCTTTAAAAAAAATTTTCATTCACAACTTCAACTTTTTGTCTTTATATTTATACTTTAATTAGTTTCAATTTTATATAACCCCACCAATATTTTGCGCCCCCAAAATAAGGGGAGGGGGGCAAAGTTAAGTGACCTGAAGAAAAATCCAAGTTTTTTTAAGATAACTGATCCATTATAATATTTATTCATTGATAAATCAAAACTGAAAATTTCATTAAATCAGATAATTCCCTGAATTTTGGTAAAATTATTTTTGATCAGGGGGTTGAATTTATTTTCTAAAATACGTCTATGACATCATCTTTGTTGAGACCTAATATATATATATATTTTCTCAATGTTTTGACAGCCTTGAATAAAATTGCCACTGTTACATTGTTTATTGACAGCATTCTTATATGCTGAGAAAGGTGCTTGTGTGAATGTACGTCTATTACATGAATCCAACCACCAGTGTGTTGGATAGATTGACAAATTAGACCCCCTTTTTTCATAACACCATTTTATCTGGTCATCAATAAACAGAAATATTAATTTACCAATGAAATTTCTCTCGCATTATTTTCCTAAAATTCTATTTAAAAAAACAGGGAAGATTGAAAACTTTTCTTAGATATAGGCTATCAATTAAATGAATGTATGATGTATGCACTTCCCTAACTTCTTGGCATGAAATAACCCCAGACAGATAGTCATGCCATTAAAACCAGTCTATCAGATCTTCCTACTTTTCTTGCTTACTGTGATGTGGCCGATCAATATTTTCCTTAAAAAGGAACTCTTAATTCAATGACATTAGGATATAAATAAATGAGTAGCTTAAAAAACATAAAATCACTTATTTGAAAAGATAAAACATGTTTTGACAAAAGATATATTTTTTTGCAAAACAAAATGTTTTCCTTTGCATTCTTATTAATATTCAAATAGGATTAGTTTTTGTTTTTTGAAAACCATATGAAAGCAACTTAAGTTATTAGTTGTTGACAAAACCCACTTACAAGTACCTGTGATTAATATTCTCAATTTGTACAACTACTTAAAAATGTTTTTGCATCAATAACCAAACACTTGAATTGATTTTCATTTGTTCATATCAAGTTTTTTTTTTCTTTTACAATCTACATGTTACAATTTTAATTCTGCTGCTATGTGTCTGTGTATGAATGAAAGAATAGTAAAGCTAATACATAGATACAATTTCTTTTTTTCTGGAAGCCATGATTCTGATTTACCCAACCCACAGGGTCAGGATATGACACAAGATCAGTTTTTAATTGGAGTACAGATGGTTTGAAATCAGTTTTCCTTCTTCTAGACCAGTTGCTTAAATAAAGCTAAATAAGCTTGTCTGCCCTACATTATTACCCATAGCTTGTGGTGGGGGCATGTATTCATATTTGAACTAGGGATGCCAACTCTATTTTCTAAGATAACCATTACACTAGCAAGTCCTGTGTAAAGTCCCAGGTATCTTCCTACCACCATCACCACCACAACCACATGAATATTGTTTTGATCTTAGACTTGAACATAAACAATGCTCAACTAAAGGTCATCAGATGCCCAAATGTAATTTCTGGTCAGTGAGAAAGATTTTCATATAAAGTATAAAATATTTTGGACTTCATGGTCAGATGGATGTGGTTTCAGGTTTTTCACAGGGTCAGCTATATGTTGGGTATTTGTGACTAAGTAAAAATGAACTAGAAATCATTTTTACAAAGAGGCTCTCAAAAACTAATCAAAAGTTTTTTTGTTAAACTCTTTTTCTTGTGTATTTCTCATGGTCATATTTCTATATCCATAGAATTTTACTAAAATATGTACCAGAATTATTTCATCAAAACCTTTTCTTTTCCTGAGCACCATTGTGTCCCCTTGCTAGCATGTATTAATTGTTATACATCTTTGACTTATAACTTTATTCTCTTGTGAAATATAGCCATTTAATTTCTGTTTTTCTTAAAAATCACTTCATATAGAATTGCAATATCTTTATCCATTTTTCACTTTTATATACCCCCCCCCCAAAAAAAAGGGGCAAATAGATATGTTGGAAAAGTTTGGCTAAAGTCTTCATTATTTTGGGTACCTTTGTCTTAGTAGTTTGTATACAATTATGACTGTCTTGATTAGCCATACCAACTCATATTGCAACTTGAAGATGAGATGATTCAATTCTTTGGCATCTTAAGATTCTCTTATATACAACAGAAGTATGTTAAGTGCCATAACTAACCATAATCTCTCTACAAAATTTGTTCAAAAATTATCCAGCAATTTTGAGAATCAGTTATGTGCCTTTGAAATTGGGGTACTTTACTGTTTATACATGAATACACTATACTGAGGTTACTTGGTCCTCAGTGAGACAGCATTGAGTAAACTTTTGTGTCTGTGAGATTTACTCTATATGACTTCTATTCTCATTGAAAGGAAGATTTTAGATTGAATAAGATTAAGGAGAATATGGTCAGGCAGCTGATGGTTATCCCGAAAGAGAACTTTAAAAAGTGGAAAGGATGCCAAAATATGTGAAGTCTAAAGTGAAATACTTTGAGGGGAACTGTTATTGTTAATATTAAATAGTTGAATATGTTCCAGATAGCCATTTTGTTTATTTTTAATATATATATGTATATGTATATAATAAATATATATATATATACACATACACATACACATTTATATATATTATATATAAATGTGTGTCTGTGTTTGGTTTCATTGTTTAATATCCTATTAACCTTCATGGGTTATTTAATGCCGAAACCATTCTTGTAGAACAATATTAATACTATTTAACCCATAACTGGCAGGAGAGGGGTGTTTATACCTTTACCAAGGGTATTAGTCAGAAAGTGAATGTAATAGCATAACTGGAGTTTGAACTCACTGTCATAGTCCAGCATATTAATCACTATGCCATAGGGACTTCCCCCTCCTATGTGTGTGTGTGTGTATATATATATATATATATATATATATATATATATATATATATATATATACACACACACACACACACACAGTTTGTTATATTCATGAATAGTGCTTGATATTGGTGATATAGGTTAGGTTACCGTAGACACATATTTATCCAACCCATTTGCTACTGTTAGGATGTAACACAGTCATAAGTATGGGGCATTTTGCGGGGATTGAACTCGCTATTTGGTAGTAATGGATCTGCAAGCCTATCTTGCTAACCATTATACCAAGATGGAATACTCTACTGCCTGGGCAGGTAAGTTAATTATGGGTGAGTGGTTTTCCTAAGAGTTCAATCTCAAATTAACTATCTGCTAAACATCATGTGTCACTGACAGTTTTTATAGAAATTAAAAAAAAAATGATTAAAAAATGTCTTTGAGTGTTTTAAAGTGAAAGAGATGTTTAGATGAGTATGTATAAAGTCCCAAGTAGAGTAGTTTGAAGGAGAATAAGGCACCATTATCCTAGGTAGGCTATATGTTTAATGGTTGGATCATTTCCAGGCAGACTTTATGAATGATTTCCAGGTTTTTATGCAAGTAAGGTGAGCTGGAAATCTTAGATAATTGAGAGCAATTTTTATGGCCTCAACATAAACTTGTTGGGTGTTTATAAGTCCTCTCTTGTAATTTTGTCCAAACTCCCAGTATCAGATCACCACTGATGTGGATGTGTTTAATCATTTATTAGCCAATTATCTAACCTGTAATTTCACATGATGTATTAGACAAATACATAAACATTTTTATTTTATTTAATCTAATGATTACAAATAATGACATGAAATTTTTGATAGAATGAACCAAAAAATGATGTGAAAACCAACATTTCTGTGTTTCACCTAAAACAAAATTCCACTTAATGCCAAATTAAGCAGAATTTTGTTTTAGGTGAACAAGGTAGGATAAGAAGGAAAAAAAAACCCCTCAACATTCATTAATTTTAATTCACTATTAGCAACATATTTCACACCTTTAATTCATTGTTTAAATAATGGAAGACAAATTTGTAAATTTTTCATTCTCACATTTTAAAGTTTCATAATGATTGGCATTCCTTATTATATTGTAATGATAAACTCGGACATTTTTAACATTTTATTTTTTAGAAGTACATTAGAAGATAATGTACTTGTATATATCCTAAAAATATACTTTTTACCCTAAAGTTACAGATTTTTTCAAATCACATAGTGATGTGGCTAATATTGTATTATATGACTAGTCCTCACTTGTAAACAGTGATATATGCAATCAGTATTCGGTAACAATAAGAAATAAATTGGATATTCTTCAGGAGACATCAGAAAGACATGTTTCAAATGATGAATATGAAAACATTGTAAGCACCCACTTAAAAGTGGCAGCTGAATGTATATACTTACCAAACTAAGAGACTAATACACTGTCCACTGGGAGACAGAAGCAGAGAGAAGGGAAATGATATAAAAAGCATCCTTATGTAATAAAACAAACCCAACTAACATCAATGAGCAAAATCTTAATAAAGCTCAGATAGAACTAAAGTGTAAAAAAAAGAATTAGAACACATCCAAAGCCAAATAAACAAAATCAGAAATTTGGTTGAAGACAATCGTAAATAGAGTTAGTGGTAGGAAAATCAAAACTAAAATCTGCCAGCCAAGAAAATAGACTTCTGAAGTGGAAAGAATACTTCAAGCAACTGCTCAGAAGCCCTTCTAAAATCATAGATGATGATACAAAAAGATTGTGATAGCCAACTAGAAATGAAGCTAGGCCATTTTATGATGGACAAACTTGAAGTTCAAAAACAAAAGTATAAAAATCACAGACCTTGATGAAATACCTCTCCAAAATATGGAAGACGAGGCGAGTTGACAACATACTTCTTAAATTATGCAATGCAGTATATAAATAAAATAAATTGAAAAGGACAAAAGGCTGCATCCTCCTATTCTTTAAGAAGGCTGACCTCAAAATCATTAAGAACCACAGAGGTGTAACTCTTACTGCCATAGCTACTAAGGTTTATAATACCCTTCTTAATTGCATCCGACTTGAATTAGGTAAAATCCTTAGGAAAAATCAAAACTGGTTTCATAGAAATCAATCCACACCTTCTGAGATTGTGATTATTCATCGAATCCTAGATGGAGTCTGAGCAGAAAATCTCAAGGCAATGCTATTTGTAGATTTCTCCAAGGCATTTGACTCCATACACAGGAAAGATGAAGCAAATACTACTAGCATATAGTCCCCCTAAAGAAACTGTTACTGCTATAATGATGCTCTACAAAGACACAAAAGCAATAGCCCATTCACCTGTTGGTGACAGATTTCTTTGACACTGTTGCTGGAATCCTACAAGGAGATGCATTAGCACATATATATATATATATATATATATATATTATGTACTTTGAACATCATTATATCTTGTAAAAGAAAAAGGCTTCACTCTTTAAAAAAGGCAAAATGACTGATATCCTTGCAGAAACTAATACATATGTAGACTATGCAGATGATCTAGCACTTCTTGCAAATACAGTTGCACAAACCAAATCACTGCTGCACAGCCTAGAGAAGGCATCAAGAGGCATTGGCCTCTATGTGAAAGATAAAATGTAGTTCATGTGTTTTAAACAAGATGGAAGCATTGCCACACTAGATGGTAAGCCTCTGAAATTAGTAGACCAATTCACATACCTATGTAGTAACCCTTAAGTTAACAAGCTAGACCGGCTAACCATAAGTAGTGAATTTGAGTCTCACTGGGGGCCCCATGCATCAAGCCTTGTGCCACAACTAAGCAAAACTTAATAAATAACCATACTTCTCAGGATTACTCTTGCCACCCCCCCTAAAAAACAAAAAAAACAAAGAATGTGTGTTGGGGGTATGACACTAGACTGCATGAAATGGTTCTGGGGGAGTGTGGAGTACTACTTCACAGATTACCAATTATGACACACCTTGGAAGTGTGGAGGGTATAATGGCTAAAATTGTATGACTGTAATAACATTGAGATATCTCTACATTGAATGGTAAGCATCTCACATTAGTAGACCAGTTCCCATACCATTTCTACAAAAAGTGATTTCAATATAGATTATTAGTCACATGGAAATACGATCTCTCTGATAAGATAAAGCAAAAATCCTTCCAAGCTGTAGCTGTGACAGTACTACTGTATGGCTGCACCACTTGGACTACTGAAACACCCAGAGAAAAAGCTAGACAGAAACTATATGAAGATGCTGTGTCCTATTACACAAACAATCCAAGTAAGATGAACAAGACTTGCTGGAGAAGTAAGGATGAACTCATAGGTGATGTTCTCCTATGGAGACACCAGTGTGGGCAGAACAGCAAAAACCTACATTAGTCAGCTCTTTGACGATTCTGGATGCTATATGGAAGACCTTCAAGGAGCAATGACCAATAGAGACAAGTGGCAAGAATCATGGGTATCCATACTGCCAATGTGACCTGATAATTGCTATTCATTTAAATAGATTGGATAGGTTGAGTGTCAACATTTAGAAACTTGTTGATGTAGTGTGAATCTAATGATACTTCATTTATATTTCCTCAATAGTTAATGTTGATTACAAAGTACAGGAACTAAATAATGGTCTCTAGTTCAGTTACCACTTGATTCTTATTAAAACAAAATAACAAAAATAAAAAAAACAGGAAGGAAAAATGAGTGGTGCTACAAAATTGGTGATATTTCTGTTTAGGTCATCTTCTTGGTTATGTTTGGACATTTTATTGTTGGTCTGATGACTTCATATCTTTAAGTTTATTTTGAACTGATAAGTAGTTTGAATCACTCTTCAATTTGAGAGAGAGAGCAAAGTTTGTATCAGGTTGTTAATAAAACAACTTATTTAGAAATTCCTTTTGTTCAGCTCTTCAGATGAAACGTGGCCGAATACCTTCCCCCAACCCTCCCTCCTTATTTGAAATGATGTCATATTTTGTTTGAAGCTGAAATATGAGGGTAGTAAGTCATTTACTTAGCTAACTTTATATTGTGTCTCTGTTTGCCACCACTTGTTCATAAACCAAGTAGCACACAACCAGTTCAGAATAAGATGAGTTGTGCTTAGCTTCGCTCCATCAATTTTTTTCTTCTCATGACCTTCTTACTCCGTAGGTCTTTTTGCATTATTTACCTAACCCCTTTGACACAAGGTCAATTTTTAAGTGAAATGATTTGAATTCAGTTTTCTTTCTTCTGGTTGAAGAACCCAGTCTACCCTACTATTTACCCAAAGTTGGGGGGAGAAGTGATGGATTCATACCTTTCCCAAGGGTTTTAAAGCACCAAGTAAAAATGCAGACAACTTCATCCAGGATGTGTACTTGTTGCTGAGTCAATTTCCTACAATAATAATGGTTATGCCACACACACGTTCTGTTGGTCTTTTTATAATCTTGTACTAAATTCAGTTCTTATGACTTATTGAGTAGGAGATAATAGATACCCAACAGTTTGGCACAAAGTTAGAAGTATAGAGCACTTATTGATAATTGAACTTGCTAACAATTGTAACATTTGAGATACCTAAAAATGATGGTAGCATTTTAAGAGAATTTTTTATTAGGTGTGTGCAAAAGTTTCCTGCATTTTTATTAGATTACTAGAAGTGGCTACCTGGTGTTGCATGGGTAGAGTGGGTGTTAAAAAAGTAGTTTCACAGATCCATTATTGTTGAATTGTGAGTTGGATCCTCATAGGATGCCCCATTAAAATCCCTACGTAAAAAAGACCTTGCGTTGATCCAGCCACTCTAAAAATAAAACTTAATGTCTACTATTTAAAATACTAATTGAAAAAATTCCATGCTGTTATTTAAATTTCCTTTTTAATTATCTTTATAAATCAAATCTCCATTGTGTTTGCTCAAAAAGCAAGATCTGGTGATAGTGAATGTGTATATATATATTTACTTTGTCATTAATTGTTTTATTTTCATAGTTTCCTTCAGACATACATACACACAAACTGCCCTTTATATATGTATAGATATATATATAGATAGATTTCTGTTGTGTATTCAGTTTGTGTTTTTAAAAAATCCCAGTAATTGCCATTACTTCCAAGTACACTGACTGGAGTGATAGCACCTGTTAAGATTCCATCTGTAGGTTATATAGATCTGTTTAAAAATGATTTGTATAGGAATACTTTATCATATGACTGTGTGCAGAAAACACTTTAACTACACAAAAAATGTGAATGTATAATGTATGCAATTACTTAACTTCTTGGCATAAAATAACCTTAGACTGGATTTGAACTCTATTGGTTGGGTCCAGTTCCTACAATGATAATCATTACACTACAAGGGTTTTTTTTTATGTCCAAAAGTGCATTCCAGCCATTAAATTTGGCTGCCAAATTTGCTACACCAAAAGGATTAAGCAAATAAATATCAATATTGTTTTTTCTACTACCATACTATACATGTGTATCCTAAAGTATGCTATGTATTGATACACATCTCTATTCCACAGAATTAAAAAAAAAGTTTTATCTTATATTTTTTAATTCTTTTTTTATTTATTTTTAATTTTTTAAGGCAGTATAAATAGCTATGTTAGAATTGAATTCACTAACTGAATGGTTTGATAGCCTAGCTCTCTAACTATTACACCATGTGGAGTGCCCATTACTAAGATTAATTCAGTTTAGCACAAGTGTGAGAATACCCGCTCTAAACTTGTGCACCTTCGTTGCACAATGGTGATGACCCCCATGTTGTAATACTTCTGTGCCTACTAGTTCGAAAGGCACAAGGTAGAGACAGGTTCATAAGTAAAAGAAAAACACAACAAAAATCTGATAATAGGATGCTAATGGAGGAGGAAGATCTGACACTTTTTGGTGGAGCAGAGGGCACAATTTGATGTTGTCAGCTGCCAAGAAAGTTCTCGTAACTACAAGTTGACTGCTAGAATTTATAAAGTCTCACTGGCTTCATATGATGTGGGTCCTTGCTTATTTGCTATCTATTTGGCCTGAATCAACTGCCCATTGGAATGACACTCTGACTCTCGGGGTTCAGAGCCAGCTCATATATATGCAGAGTTCACCACTATGCTTGCCCCTAGCATTCCCAGTTGAGTTTTTTTATTTGAGGTTATTTAATCTCATTAGTTATATAGAGCTCTGTAAATGAGTCCAAAACTGTTTGAATTATGCAAATATCCCCAGTGGTTCAAAAGTTATGAGAAGTTAAAGCCCTGAAATTGGGGGTACAAAAGTGGACATGATCTTGCTCAAAAAATGTCAAATCTCAGACCAATTCAAAACAAGAAATTCAGTAATTTCTTCACTATTTCTTTATTTTTTTGAGCAATTTTGATAAAACTTGGCATTCTTATGTAAAATTATGTTCTTTCTGATTCTAAACTCAAATTTTATGTATCTCTGTGCTGTGACCCATTATTTAGAGAATAAGAGGTTTCTTTTTTTTACACAAGATTATTCAACATTTTCATTTTAATACTGCATGTATACACATATATAATATCAATTTATATAAATAACATCCCTTTGAACTTAAACAGGGCTTTTTAAATATCTGCGATGTTGTATTTCATATAAGAAATAGAATAACTCTTTACATAATTTTTTTTTAACAAAGCCTGTCCTGTGTGTGCAGTGCAGCTTTACTAGCTTGTAAGATAATTTTTTCCCAAAATTGAAAGTTTGACAAAAAACCCTGATGTTAAAGCATCATTAACATTTCACACATATATGAAAATAGTTCTGAATTTACTTCTATTAATGATATAGTGCTCTTTTTTGTTTATATTATACTTTTTGAAGAAATTTGTCAACTTTTCTCTATTGTATTTATGTTTCCATGAGTCAGAGAAGTAAAACAAGTTCCTGCTTGTAAAGTGTGTTCAAATTGAGTGTACAATTGCAAAAATATTGATAAAGGTTAGCCACTTTGATTTTGCAAAAATGTAACGTGTAAAATTTAGTCTCTGAAAAAAATTCATATTTCGTATTTTCAACTGTTTGAAGCAAAATATCATTTTAACTCGCTGTAAAAAATAATTCAATGGATAAAAACACATACAAATTACATATTTAGAAAGATTTTATTTCCAATCATATAAATGTGAGAAATTACGAGTTGAACTGATTAAGGTCCGAATTTGTCAATGTCAACCAAATTAATCACCTTTTGATCTTTATAGGTTTTATTACTTTCCTTGACTGACATAAGGGGTCCTTTATTTTTTTTGTGTGTGGCGCGCACACACACACACACCCTTCTGGTGTTAGCTCCTTATACTTACACACCTACATATACCTATACATACAAATGGAACATCTACGTTTTTTACTTATATCACTACATATATATACACACAAGTACACATATATATATATTTTTTTTAGTTTGAATCTGCACAACACCAGAAGTATGGGGGGCACCCAGTGAGAATTGAACTCATTAAAAATGGTCAGCTTGGTATAGTTTAATAAATTTAATTCTATTCACCAAAATATAGCATAAATTAATTTTTCATAGTATGACGTATCCATGCAAGACAAGGGATCAACTAGCCATTTTTAAAATTTTTATTTTGAAACTTAAACATTCAGCATTTATGATTATGATGCATATTACAAGGAATCCAAAATATTTTAAAAATTGCAACAGCATAAAGTGAGTTTTTTTTTTTTTCTTTCTCAGAGACAAAAACAAAAGCTAACCTTTTTTGCTTATTCACACTAAAAGTATTTTAGGAAGATTGTTATGCATATTAAAATCAAAAGCTAGACTATATTGAGTATCCTATATCTAAAAATAATTAAAATGGTGGTTGAAAATATGTTTAAATTTTTTTATTTTTTTTATATAAAAGCAAAATCACTGATGCTCAAATAACAACATGCTGCCTTGTTCCTGCAACTGAATCTTTAATCCTAACAGCTAGGACAGGGGTGCTCGCATTTTTTGGCTTGTGGGCTACTTTTAAAATGACCAGGTGAAAATGATCTACCTGTATTCAAAAAATGCTATATATATATATATATATATATATATGTATATATATGTATATATATATATATGTATGTACTGCGTATATTTTATATGATGATAGTAATAGTGGAAGATAGTTCAGGGTCTACCATGATTTTGATTGCAATGATCTCATCATGACCATACCTTATACTTAACTAAGTTGATGTCATTTATAGTTTTTCACAGTTCTATTTCAGTATCTCTTCTATTTAAAATTAATAACTATTTCAGAAAATTTCTAATTTTTTAGGTTAAAATTTAATATTGTTATTCTAATATTTTAGTGACTGTCTACAATTGCAAATTGGTTCAATTTTATTATTCAAAAGATTTTTCTTATCTGGTAATCTAATTATAGGTAATTTTTAATGTAGACATAGGAAACATAGATCATTTAGAGATCTGCACATGTTTAATTTTCATAAGATATTCCATTCAATAATTAGTGTTATGATCCATTAAATCCCAAATATTTGTTTCCCATTGGATGAAGCACCTGAAAGTCATCTTTTGATATAGCATGAAACATTTGTGTGCATGTTTTTACTAATGTCCTCTACATTCTCAAATCTAGCTTTGAGATTGAATTTTTAATTTAGGAAACAAGGAAGTTGCAAAGAGTTTAGTGCACTAGCACAATCCTGTGTTTGAATGAAAACATTTCATTCAAAAAGTATTATAAAAAGACTTCATTATTTCAAATTAACACTGACTTGTCTTGATGTCCTGCATTTACACTAAATATGATTTCTTTTCTTTTTAATCTTCTAAAATGTTGATATAATGAAGATGATTATAAAATACCAATTAGAATTTTTCACTCCTTCCTAAATAGAAGCAAGATATAATCATGGATCACTGTTACAGTAGGAACCCAATGGATTCACTATTTGTCTAATCCACCATAAAAGCATTTTTTCGCCTGGGATGGTGCGATGGGCTCTTATCATGTATAGTTACTTGTTTACTTTTTCTGTGTAATTGTCTTTCTCACTTGTGATAATCGGAAGCATTAAAAAGTTCAAGGAAGGAATTGTTAGAAAGAATGAAATGACCCAAATAATGACCACTAAAATGAATTTTCTCTGTACGAAGAAAAATTGTTTTGATGCCATTCATTCTGGGAGAAAAATACTAAACCCATCCCAAAGAATCTTTCAAGACAACAATACTGTTTGAAGGAAGGTCACAGCATATGCCAATGACCTCTTGTTTATTTTAAATAATATTTGAATATTAGTTTAGTTTATTGCTCATATGTATAAGTTAGGATAACATAGATGCAGTCAATGCCACTTGGTGACTGCCAGTTTCTCGCCTATGCAATCATCGGACCATATATATATATATATATATATATATATATATATATATATATATATGCGCCTTATTATTGATATTGAGCACTCTTTATTTATAAATCTAGCAAACTATATTAATGGTTGTTTCACTTTACTCTAGTACCTTTTTATTGAAAGTTTGTTAGGATTCAACATTTTTGGTTGATTAGTTTTATGGCATGCGGACCCTTGTTGGGGTTTTTAATATTAATTTTTTTTTTTTTCCAACTGATTACCTGATCAAGCAAATAACTGATCATATTTGATGATGATAATTTGTTTGCACACAATTATAGGGTATCAAGTATTCTTATCTAATACTAAATTTATACACAATTGTACGGTTTTATGTAACTATTCATATTTAATAATAGTAATCATTTATTTGCACACAAGTATTCTCGATACAAATAATTTATACACTGATTTATTTACCCATTGATGGGACTCTAAAAGGCACTACTGCTTAGAGTGAGTGAACCTGGGTGTAAAGGCAATGAGGAGTACTGCATGCTCTCCAGAGCTCCAGAACTGGAGTCTCACCACCAAATGCAGTTTAGTATCATATTCGGGACACGTCCTTTTGGTGGGAGGTGGGTAAGAGAACCACCCCCCATACAAGAGATACAGTCGGCACATTCTAAGCCTTGCTGACAGGATGATCAGCATTTGAGTCCAAGGCAATTCAAAGATTTCATTTTGCTCCACTTTTCAAACTGTTTCAGTAAAGTTTGAAAAACCAGTTCTACAACTTTTCTTGTTGCACACCCCTTGACTGAAAACTTTGGACTAGGATATTTAACAACTGTTAAGTACTTGGTTAAAACCCGAAAAGGTAATTGGTGAATAATGTATACAACTGAACACCTCTTGACTTTACAAAAAAAAAAAAGTTGAACTGTCATTGGTTAGGTAAGTGGCCTGCCTAATCCTTGGTGATGTAAAAAGTGTTAAATTATCTAGTTCACTTACAGCATTAGTATTTATTTAATTACATTTAGTAAATAAATGTTGTTTAAAGAACTTTTTCCTTCCTGGCAACTAAATAGTTTTAATAGCTGGAATATACAAGGGTGGGCTGGAAAGTTCACCAACTTGCCCCAATACTATTTATATCGCTTACATATCCCAGACTATTGTCTTCATCTTGGTTGTTATATTCACAATGTTTCAGCCATTTTACCCTCTGGTTTTCTTCGGGTGTCTTTTGTCGTGATTGGTTAATTTCAGGGAATTTTGAATGGAACTTTTTTTTTTATATAATCCAGGAAGGAAAGCTGTTCTCATCCTGTTGTCTATGCCATGGGATATCAGTTAATTATCCTTCTTAGTTATTTCACCCTTGTAGCGTTGTGGGGTATAACAATCAAGATGAGGATAATAGTGTAAGATGTGTAAATAATGTGAATAACAACTCCTTATCTTGGAAATTTAAACAGACTATCCCATATGAGGGTGGACTGAAAAGTTCATAGACTGAAATCTTCATGTAATGACATTATATCTGCAGTTGATGACTTTTTTTGACCAATGGGATCCAAGCAATGCTATACTGATGGAAGAAGTGTGTTGACTACAAGGAGAGGCTATGTTGAAAAATAAATCTCAATTGGTCCAATTCCATGTGCATATGCCCTGGTCAACATATGCCCTTTTCGACCAACCCTCGTTTATCACCCAGTATGATAATAATGTTCATGTCTAAAAACAATGTACTACACAAAGAAACAATCATATAGAGAAATTATTTGGTCATGGTGTAATGGTTATCATAAGAAATAGGCATCGCGAACAGTTCAAATTCTTGATGAAACTATTTACATGTGACTTTATCATCAGTTATTATTTACTAAGCTTTGTTTCTGGTTGCTTACAGTATTTTCAGCTTAAAAACAGCATTGGTTAGAATTTGACCTGATTACATTTTCATTGCCAATAAGCAATCATGCAGTTTTTCCCTTGAAAATAAATATATATTTTGCAGGTTTAATTTACATAGGCCCTTCTTCAATAACCTACAGGTAAATTGTATCTTTTTTGTGACATGGTATGTGGGTCTACAGCCATATCCAAGTGCAAAGGGTCAATGACAAAAACGTTTTTTTTGTCATATATATAGCAGTGCTTGCAAAGATGAACATAGCCTGAGGAGTCACATGTGGTCCCACAGGTACTTTTAGCGGATTTGAGGAGACACTCTTTTTTTGTTAAGTGGCAGCTTATATAATTTTGTCGTGGAATAAGGAATGGTTGACACATGGATGTTTTTTTTTTTTTTTTTTTTTTTTTTAAGGGTATAAAAAAATCATACATAAGTATAAAGGTAAATATTCTAGGTAAAATAGAACATTGTTTATAAGTTCCAAAAATTCACTCTGAATTGTTCAATTGGACATATAGTGCAATGGATATAAAGGTTGAGTTAATACAGTTCTAAGTGACAATCATCTCTTGGTTACAGGTTCAATCCTGGCCAAGGGTGATAACATAGAATACTTCACGCAGCTTAACACTAGTTAATAGAATGAGAACAGTCTACTCCTGTGGATTGAATAAAGGGTTTGGTTTGAAGTTCTATGAAGGCTCCCAAGTTCGACAATAAACACCTGAAGAAGGTTGGAGGGCACATTGGACGAAATGTGGTATAGATAACAATTAAGGTTAGAATAGTCTGAAGAATCATCCAAACAATAATACTTACTTCACACATTTTTCGTTGACCAGAATTTATTTGTGTGTGTGTGTGTGTGTATAATGTAAATTTTTCTATATTTATAGATAGTACTCAATATTGGTGATAGGGCATATGTAGATCTAAGATCTGAATAGTTAACGATGCTTGTTGACTGTCAATTTCTCGCCTATGCAATCATCAAGTGAAGTCTTCATGTGATTGCATAGGTGAGAAACTGACAATCACCAAGCGCTATTGACTCTATTTAAACACACACACATACACACTAATTATCCTTTTCTTCCTAATTTTCAAGGTATTTTTGTAGTAGACTTACTAGCAATGCACTGATGTAACTGTTTTTTTGTTTTTTGTCAATATATATATATATATATATATATAAACACACACACACATTAAAAAGAATGTTTTCATACTTTTGTTTAATAAATCATAGCTGGAATATTGTCTGCTTGGTATAACATTAAACTGTATCCAATGGTGAGGCTGGGCTCACCCTTTTGTTACCATTACTCTCAAGACAACTCTGTTCCAAAGTGATAGTACCTGTTAGGGTCAAATAGATCTCTTTGAAAATTATATTAGATAGAAATACTTGAAACCATATAACTACACAAATTATTTGTATTAAAAATAGTTATGAAGCTGTAGTTACAATTATTATTAGTTACTTGAAACCATATAATTGCTTAATAAAACCCCCCCCAAAAAGTGAGTATTAAATAACCCAACAACAGTCGATATGGCATAGGACCAACCTATCTGTGATAGTATGGTTTAAATAAGCACTCATACCCAATTAATAGCTGTAAAATAGATATTGAATTAAGGACTAGCAGTTTGTTATATAAGTCGATTGGCTGTTTTAGAGCTAATGATTCAGCAGGGGTGGTATATAGATTTAATGTTTTGGAAAGAGAAAAAAAAAGAAAAAAAATTCCCACGGTTAGTTTTTTAGATTTGGATGTTAAAGAAGTAGAAAAAAACAACAAAAACAAACACTAAGTTAAGTTCCCATGACTGCAGTTGTTTGACCAAGCGTATATACCCAGACAGGCATGTCCAAGTTTCTTTGGTTGATAAGCCAGTGAAAGTTGATGTCTGGTTCCAGACCTTTCTCTTGAAGCAGCACCTCTCCATTGTATTCAAAGAGTCACACTAAGGATCTATTTGACCCATAGATAGGACCCTAACAGGTACTACCACTGCAGCTCTGTGAGTAATGACAATGAATGGATACTCCATATCCACCCCAGATCTGCAGCCTCACCACTAGATGCAGTTTAATGTCATACATTTGGGGTTAGGGTTCTTACTCTTCTGCAGGGAATATAGTCAGTATATTCAAAACCCTGCCGACAGGACAAATTACTTTTTGAGTCAATGAAAAGTTTATATTTTCAGTTAACTGATGTTCACTTGAACAAAAAAAAAAAAAAAAAAAGATAAATAGATAGATAAAAATAATTAGACATGTTATGCAATCTTTTAAATGACAATATTGTTCTGGTATATCATGAAAAAAATGCCTCTGCTAATTGCTACAATTTATTTATTTATTACCATTCTCCACCTAACCTGTGAATAAGTCTTATCAGGCCAGTTGTCATCTTGCAAGAATAATATTCACACTTATCTTATCACCCATCCCTTACATCTCATTCTTGGAATAAGGGGAGATGTTTTCACTACCATGCTCATTGATAATTCTTTATCTTTACTCATTACTGTACCAACAAGTACATTCCATATTAGTGCCCCACCAACATCTGTTAATATCATTAAAAATAAAGACTCTCTCTCTCTTATTGATATATA
This sequence comes from Doryteuthis pealeii, assembly GCA_023376005.1. Taxonomy (NCBI): domain Eukaryota; kingdom Metazoa; phylum Mollusca; class Cephalopoda; order Myopsida; family Loliginidae; genus Doryteuthis; species Doryteuthis pealeii. Next base: position 52,667,510 of record CM042153.1, read on the forward strand.
TATATATATATATATATATATATATATGTGTGTGTGTGTGTGTGTGTATGATTATTTGTATAAAAAAATGACTTTATCATAATTAGACTAATTAAAGATCCAGTTTATGTTCCATTGTGCAAAGAAGGATTCCCTTGAAATCTCTTGGTGACAGGAATGAGTTTTTATTTGTTCACATCTCTTTATCTCTGAGGTTGAATTTGGTGGGACGGCCAAGATATGACAAATATATCTCCAGGGTAAGCACAGTCCAGGCATTTGATGGTTTGGTAAGGCCACTGGGTGGGGCGGAGTAATTCTGAGGAAATGAAAATGTCTTAGTGATCTGGGGAAAAACAAAATTAATTCTAAGTATTTAATCCTTTACTTTCTAGTTTGTATGATGTCAGACCCCCAAGGATTATGGCTGAAAAGGATACTCTATCATTTTCCCCTGTCAGCAGGGCTAAACATATACTGACTGTATCCCTTGCATTGGGAGAAATACTCCCTCCACCCAAAAAAACAAGATCCTGGGTATAACTCTAAACTGCATCTGATGTTGAGACTCTAGTTCTGGAGCTTTGGGGAGTGTGAAGTACTCCCTTATTGTCATTACTCCCAATTCCAATTGGACTCAAAGTAGTTGTACTTGTTAGGGTCCCATCTTTGAGTTAAATAGATTTGTTAAAAATAATATTTGTATTAAATGGGAATACTTGATACCATATAACTGTAAATTATTTCTATTAAGATTAGTCACTTGAAGCTATAATTCTTTACTAAGGATTATTATTATTATTATTAGTTACTTGAAACTCTATAGCTGTAGGCAAACAAACAACTATTATTAGGTATCCCAAACTGATTTTTTCTTTTCAATATATTAAAAAAAAAATTGTAGGCATACAGATTGTTGCAAAACAAAAGTACCAAATTTATCTTGGAGCTCATTTAACAAGAGTTATGACCATTCAAAGTTTGTTGGAAATTGTGTTTTGTAGGATTCTGAACCAGAAGTTAACTTTAACAGTATATAACTAAAGATACAGGCTTTAAACAAGTGAAATATCTTTATAAATATAATGTCATAGTTAAGTAAAAGAAAGATCTAAAAGAAATCACATTCTGATACAAATTGTGCAGAAATGATACAAAAGAGCAACTTTAATTGTTCATACAAGTTCAATTTCAGCAGCTAACTCATTGAAACTTCTTATTATGCTTCATGACACCTTGGAGATTAAACTACTTTTTTTTCAATAAAATCAATAATGGAACCCATGGGGATATCTTTACAATGGAGGAGGAAAGAGAAAACATTTCAGTGAAAGAAGGGTTGGGCAAATGCCTATGTACAATGGCAGACATACTTTGCCCAGGCCTTGAGATAGAATACACTTTGACCATTCCTATTGTATATCAAGCTTTAGTGTTTTTGGTTGATTTTAAATCATTATCTAGTGGCAATTTTAATGTTTCAGGAGAGGTTACTTAAGATATCTAATCTGTTCAGGAATGCAAATAATATGCACTATAAAAGTATGTCACTCAGCATTGTGTATAATATTTAACTTTGAAGGAACAGATGCTAAAATACTAATTTTAGATTTTAAAGTTTAAGCTAATAAACCCAGACCCCCCCCCCAAAAAAAAAAAAGGTTTTCATATTGTACTCTGTGTGATGTCTTAATTTGTCAAGTACATTTCTTCAAATTACTTGAACTAACACCAATTCTTAACAAGTTCCCAGGAGGGGAATTGGGATCACAGATTCATTCTCTTTGAATATTAACTTATTTTTTACAAACCATCATTCTACTTACATATATATAATGCAGTTAATGCAGATAGAGTACTCAATATCAGTGATAGAGCATATGTAGATCTAAGGATTGCATAAACACTGTTAATGGTGTGTGTGCATGTATCATGCAGCATGAGGTATTACTTGTCACTAGTATACCATAACAGTGGAAGTTTTCATTACTCAATAGTAAGATAAGATTGCTATTGCAAAAAGCATAATTTTCAGCTTCAAATTTGACAAATTTATAAGATTAATATTATTAATACAAAAAGAAAACAAATCTTTTCTCCATATTTGTTTGTTTTTTGTATTTGTTGTATTATCATTATTGATTTTTGGTTAAAATTCATCAATTTGAAGTTGCATATTGAAATAGTTATAATTTTATGAATTTATTATTTTAATCAAATTTTAAAACTTGATATTTTACTTTTATTTTATATATGTCCCAAGGAAAAGGGGAAAAATATACACCAATCTGACTTTAAAGAGGTGGAGGGTTTATGCTCCAATTCCACACATAAAAATACAAAATTAAAGCAAATTGCGTATCTGGATTGTGAATGTAAATATTACATTTCTATATAATCTTTTTGTACCTTAAAACAGAAATAACGGATGTCTACTTTTATTAGGCTATTCTCTACACTGTTTTGTTGCTTTATTATTAAATACAAATGAATTTTAATTGACCAGAAGGAACACTTCAATTTTTAGACTTTAGCTGTAAGCATTCATCTCTACAGTTTATTCTGATTTAATAAGTTTTCTTTAGACTTTATAAGATTTTTTAATTCTTTCACATTTACATATCTGTCACACTTTACTATTCAATTTTAAAATATAAGATAAAAGAATAAGTTCATAAAACAATACTTGTAGATAATTAGTATTTGATAGTCATAATCTGAAATAAAATCAACTTGTTTTTTTTTTGTTAATCAGGTATACATTGAAAGTTACTTTTATCTCTCCCTACAGATATATATATATATACATATATATACGCACACACACATGCTGTTTTTGTTGTAAGAAGTGAACTCTACTACTGTAGATCAAATCCTGCATGGTATGGTAACTTATTTAAAAGTAAAACTCTGAATTCAAACCAATTGTACCCATTTAAAAATTGACCTTATTTCATCTTGCTCAGGGTGGAGGGGTTGGATAAATATGCACATATGTCTGCAGTCAAATTATAAAAAAATGCACAATATCAGTTTTTTTAACATAATTTCGTTTGTCAGTAAACTTAATTTATTAGCAAATATTAATCACATGAAAATTGAGGTAAGAACTTTGTATCAGGTTATGAACTTATTGATCCAACCTCATAAATACACTTGCATACACATCCCTATCTCTTAACCTTCCTAGTATACTTACTAGTAGAAGCTAATAAGTGCAATACTTTAGCAACTGTTATCTGAAAATGATAAAGTTTGAGTAATAATCTTAAAATTATGACCCTACCCACCTCCAAATGAAAATATAATGATAATCTGCTTATATATACACTTATGACATTGTGTTAAGTGTGTGTGTGTGTGTGTGTGTGTATATGTATATATATATATATATATATATATATATATACTAGCAAATATATGCACCCTCCGGGTGCAAGTATTTAAGTTTTAATATAATAAAATATCATATTAAATTAGAAAGGCCAATGAAACTGAATAAAAATGCAGATAACATGATTTGGAACAGAGGGGTATGATTGAAAAATAGAACAACTTTGAAACTAACTCTTCCATCATTTTCAATTACTCCTATTCCTAATTTAACTATTTAGTTAAAATAGGAAGTAAAGAATAATATTACAGTTATTTCTTTTTGTTAAGGAATTTCTTTTAAGATTTATTGAAGAGAATTTTGCTCATATTCAATAAGATAAAACTAAACAATTAGAAATCAATAATATTAAGCACATATTTATTAAAATCAAATTTTTTAAGATCAATATGCAAATTAGCCTTCCCATTCACACTGTAAACCGCTGTTTTGTTGTATATATAAATACAACTGCATGTTATTTGTATGTAGATATGGTTAACAGTCTTAATGATGTAAAACAATTTTATTAATAATTGAGGTTTAAATAAAAATAAAATCATGGAGAATGGGATGCACATAACAAAGGGAATTGTGGTTTGTATAGTAATATAGTTTCGGTTACAGACAGAAAAACATACAATCTCCATTATAATAAGAGATATATATATATATACATACAGATGTTGATAGGTATGCGTCCTGCGTCCCTCACGCAACAAAATCTAAAAGGACTCAGTAAAATCGTATCCATGCTTCCCATTGTTTGTTTTTTTCTTCCCTCACCATTTCAAGCTAACTGTAAATACATTTTAATAGTTTCTTAGAAACGAACTACACAGGATAGGTTATAAAGTAGAGGTTAAACAGCTTTACTTGAGTCCCTTAAATTTTCCCGGGGGATACATTCAAAGTCCCAGGACGCACTAAACCAAAAAGCTATCAGCATCGCTGTGTGTGTGTGTGTGTGTGTGTATATATATATATATATATATATATATATATATATATATATATATATAATCTTATACTCTTTCTGCCCTTCACTCTAAACATTTACTTTATTTATCTGGATGCAAATACTATAAAAATAAATTGTCTTCCAAATCACTCTGATGATTGTAATCTCCATTGTGTAAAACTCTGAGTCACAGTGTGAAAAAATTTGAATTAATATCTTAGTTCTTATTACAACCTTGTTTTTCTGTACATCGAGAACCTTTACACTTTTTTTTATTGCTACTATTTTTACACTTGTCATTTTAACTGAAGATAAATAATTTGTATAATGATATCCAACGGTGGTTACGGTTGTTGAAATGAACAATTCATGTTTTTTGCTTATAATGTTTCATTGTATACTTGAAAATTATTTTGATGAAGTTGTATAGATAGAATGCACTAAATAGATTGTACATTTCAGTGACTATATATGATTTGTCCTGCATCCTCTTCTCCCTACAAAATAAGAAATGTTATAGAGGCATTTAAAAAAACAAAAACAAATGAAAGCCCCCCCCCCCCCCGCCAGTAATAATTAGGTAGACTTCACTAATCTTTTTTATTTTATTTCATTTGCCTTTTCCTCCTCCCTCTCACACTATAACTTTCTATATTGAAGATCCCTCCTTTCTCTGCATGACTTTGTTTTGGGTTCTTTCTTTCTTTTTCAACTTATTTTTCATTTTCTTGAGTGGTTTTTGAAAGGATTTCAGTCAACTGATGCTCCTGCATTATCAGCTCACCAACACAACTGATACCACCATTTCATATCTATCAACAATCTATACATGAATAATAATCTTGATAATATGACAGGAATTATGTTAGTAAAATTGTGTGTGTGTGTAATATTTCATCACCTTACTAGTTAAAAAAAAAAAATTCAGCATTGCCTTCTGTGGTTACTCTCTTTGGGAAATGAGTAAATTTTCTGGAATGTTGTTGATGAGGAATTGAAAGAGGGATGGAATGAGGCACAACATTTATTAGTAATGAATACAGGAGGCTCTATTACTATTACAATATCTTCTTGTTCTAATTCATTACTGGTGAAATAACATTTTCACAGTATAAACTGCAAATGAATGATTTAAATACTTTATCATTTTATACTTAGAAAGCTAATTCAAAATATTAACTTCTGTACTATATCTTGACAGTAAACAGTTTGGTCAGTGGGGCTTAGAATACACTGGCTATCTACTGCAAAGAGGTAAGACCCCCCCCCCCTCGAAAAAGGTGTGTCTTGGGTATGATACTGAAACCTCTAATGGTGAGGCTCTAGTTCTGGACCTGTGTGGAGTATCTCTTCATTGCTATTACTCTCAGGTTCATACTGACCCTGAATGGTAGTACCTTTTAAGATCCCATGTCTAGCTCAAATAGATCTGTTTAAAAATCATTAGTATGTGATAGGAATACTTCATACTATATAACTGTATAAATTCTTTGTATTAAGAGCAGTTACTTGAAGCTATGTTTACTAAGGATTCTTATTAGTTATTTAAAACCATATAATTGGTTTTGTTGGGTTTATTTTTTTAATATCAACTACTTTGGGTTAATTAAAAACAGGTCTAGCAACCCAGAATCATTCTTTTTTGACTGGAGGTGAGTAGTTAAAGGATGGAGCACTAAACATGTAAAAGTTTGTTGCTGAAATAGGATAAGAAATTGAATCTTTTTAAAAAATAATTTTTTACCTTTTGATCATCGGATTAACTCAAGTTCATTTAAGAATACTGAAGTAAGTTAATTTATTTTATTTGAATTTGCAACATTTTATCTTTAGCGTCAAGCCTTTTCATTGTGAAATTCACAAATATTGTCATTAAGAAATTTGTCACATAAATTTAATATTTTTCTATGTACTATTGTTCTTCATAACAAAAACCATATTAACTGTAAAATTACATTTTTATAAAATAATTTACATTTTTATTTTAAAGATAATTTATTCTAAAATAAATAGAGGAGACATTAAAATTAATGCTATTAAAAAAAAAAATCACTCTAATGTATTAATTAAATTCAGTAAATCTAATTTAATATCTTGCAACTGTTCTTTTAAATATTATGTAAAAAAATTTAAAAGAAGACCTTGTCTTACTTTCTCTTTTAAATGTTTGGAATTATTTTAAGCACCAAAAAATGTCATTAAGAATTTTGCCTCACAAAGTTAATTGAAATTTTTTCTTTAATCTATTGTATAATTGTAATAACGAATATTTTTATTATAAAAATAATTTTTTTTATCAATTTGTGTTTTTTTTATAACTGCAGAAACGGTTAATTTCATTGAAAATTTGTCAAAGTAATATATAGTGACATTAAGAAAAATGATACATTGAAAAAAGGTATTATCAGATTTTAATTTTGAGAAGAAAGCAAAGAAAAAGAATGAGCTCATTAACAAAGGATAATAGTTCAACCATTGGACTGATTTGCAATGGTTTAATTGATATTTGTAGATATTTGGTCATTTAATTTTGTTATGCTTGGTGAATTTACCACAGACTATTTAGAAAATTAAGATAAAGTTCTAGTGGTGCATATATCATAAGTTAAAAATGTTATTGAAAAAAATTGATATTGAACAAACTAAACTACTTCCTAAATTAAATGTTGATGTCAAAGAATACAACTTTGATCCAAACCATTATTGCTCAAAATGTGGATATTTTCACAGAAAAAGAAATATTTAAATAATGCTAGTTTTTATTTTAAATAATATGGAATTAAAAAAAAAAAAAAGAAATAGATTGTGGTAATTTTAAAAATTCCACTGGATACCACAGTTCAGTGGGTGTCTTATAATGTTTGGTGTTGTTAAATTGAAGACTTTCAGAAATTCTTTGACTGAAATCTTTAAGTCAATTTCTGATATGTCTCATTTCAATATGAAAAGAGAGCATGGGATCATATTGTCAAATATATTTTCCAAAAATAATTCTTAAGACATAATCAGTAATAATTCCTTTTTTTTTTTTTCTTTCTATTATTTGATTCACCTAAGGCAACTCAAGAGCCAACTCTAAAAGTTTTGAGATTATATTAAAAATGTTATCTAAAAAAATAAAGAATAAGATAAAATGTTTATACAATTCTCAAGACTACAAAATCAGTATTGATAATTTATTTTTTTCAAGTACTAAACCTAAGAGATTTTTGTTCTTTGTATGTTTTGATTTTATGGGAATAAGTCCATAATTGTAAGCTGCTTCCTAATATGTATAGTTGATAATTAGCTAATTATTGGATATTACTTACAAATTTCTTACTAAAAAAAATTCTGTAATTGTTATTTAGTAATAATTTTGGTCTCCACATGCTTGTGTTGTGGAATCATATTGTTACTAGGCCTTCTTTAAGGAAGCCTTGGTCTTAATGCAAGAAGGTAAAATTATGTATCAAAGTAACTTTGATTTTTTAAAAATTAATTTAAAAAAAAAAAAATCTAAAACCTGTTTTAACGTGTTCATTTGTACTTCATCTGTTGTGCATTGAGCCTTATGAAGAAAGGTATTTTCAGTGATTAAATGAATATTAGTATGACTGACAGATAAAATAGGTATATTGTATGCATACTTATTTTTAAGCTTGAAAAATAAGATAAATATTCATGAAATCATATACTACAGGGTGTTTAAAAAATGTTAACATTTCTATGGGAGTTCCTATAATATTAGGATTTCAGTCTCCACCTGTTCACCATCCCTATCAACACATTATTGGAATCTTCCCCAGGTGGTTTCTCTAATATGTTCTGCTTTTTTGATAAAGATACACCCATAAATATGTTTGTTTTAATGTGGGAGATTCTAAGAATGTTTTGACAGGACTTTATTTCTAATAGAACATTATACATTTAAAAACAAATGTTATTAAGTATTTAGTACCAACATTTTCTTTTTCATAGTCTGTGTAGGACCAAAAAAAATCCTATGCCCAACTGAAATATTGACTTTGTAGAGAATATTTTTTATTTTTACGAAAAGTTTTATTACTGAAGGAATTTTTAAATTTATCTTTTTTTATTTTATTGATTTAGTTTTTAAACTTTCAAAAAAATTGTGACATTATTTAGCTTCATGGATTGTTGGAGGCACATAGTGTAACAGTTATTATAGAAAATAGACTTGATGATCTGAGTTCAAATCCTGGACAAGGTTTTTACATTTCAGTTCATGCAAATCTTGGGAAAGGCATGTATAAGGTTATGCATTGTAAGATTGCAGTAAACTGAAAAGAAAAACAAACATTTACTTTATTATTATTATCATTTCATGCAAGTTTTTCACACCATTTTAACTGGTAGTTTTTCACTGAAGTGACAGCAAGTTTTCTCACCTCTCCAGAACTAAGTGTTCTCTAGCTGATCTTATCAGTGCTGTGGTCTGGATGTCCCAAGTTCAGCATTCACAATCACAAGATATAGGCAAAACTTCAAATCTAAAATGGAAACTGTTTATGGGTTATACCCAAGAATGATCCAACAAAAGGTGAAAATACTTCATCTAAAAATTAAACATACTCTAGTTGGTGTATTCTATAATACGCTATATTCCAACCAATTATCTCAAGGTCTGTCCAAAGGTTCTCAAAATTTTTCTAAACTGAATTTTAAAGTTGGAGGCGCGTGGTTTAATGGTTAGAGTCGTAGGAAATGGACTCGTCGATCCGAGTTCAAATCCTGGACGAAGCTACAGTTTACATAGCACTAATACACTTGGGAAAGGTATGAATCCAACTACTTTCCCTCCAGCTATGGATAAATAGTAGGGCAGACTGGGCTATTTTAACCTTGGTTACGCAACCAGTCTAGGAGAAGGAAAACTCTGAATTCAAACCTGTTAAAACTCTGCTTGGGGTGGTCATTACTAGAATAGGCTCAGTCCTAATTAATGATCTATTTTACTAATTGATTAATCAAATGCAAACCTCTAAAATAGGGGGGGGGGGTCAAAAAGTGAACATTTTTGGAAATTCCCTAAAACTTTAAATGAGAATAAAATAAGGACAACTAATGCTATTGTTATAATTTTTAGGGTTTACTGCTCACATTCCAATAAACAAAAATTTTAAAATTTTGAAAATTTGAGGACCTTTCTTGGTGAAATTGTCTTAAATGACTTGGTATATGATGATAAATATTGAGCTGGAATAGCCTTTAGGGAAACAGAAGTCTAGTTTACTTTGTATTTTACGTGTTTCTAGTATGTGTTATTTACATTTGCATAATTTAAAAAAGAAAAAGTATCACCCACGCTCCCCTCTCCTCTATTTCACTGTAAAAGAATAAACACCTGATAAAGTTTTGGACTATTGTCCATTGGGGTGTATAAGCTTTTGCTTATTTTTTAAAAAGCCTTTCTTCAATATAGTAATATTGAATACTAGCCTCACTTTACACTTGTACCGGAAAGTAAATAAACAAAACTTGTTTTACTGGTTGTCCTCAATTATTTGGACTCATTAGTTTTATTTTTTATTTATTTTTTGTTTTCCTCCTGTATTACTTAGATAATACTTTCCTCTTAGTTATTTACAAGTTATGATGAATCACTAATGCACACACACACACACACACACACACACACACACACACACACACACACCTTTTAGAGATAAAGTATTAAGTGAAATAGTAAATTTCTAAGTATGAGGGGTGGGCTGAAAAGTTCATATGATGTCATCATATAATGCTGTTAATGACTTTTTTTGACCAATGAGATCAAAGCACTGCAACACTGATATAAAACTGTGGGACTGCAAGGGGCACTGTTAAAAAAAAAAAAGCCTCATTTGATCATATTTCACAAGAGTATATTGGTCAGGCTATGAACTTTTCAGCTGACCCATGTACTCAAATTTGCTATCTTTCAACTAAAGGAATTTTTTAGGGTAAAAAGTAAAAGTATATTTCCAATATTATATAATATTATGACAGACAACAATCTGGTAATTATGTATTGTATACTTTTAAAACTTTGTTCATTTTTCTATCTTGTAGGTGGGGCTTAGAATATGCTGACTGTATTCCCCACAGTGAGGTAAGACGCCCTCCAAAAAGGGGGGTGTCCTGGATCAAATAGATCTGTTTAAAAATGTATTTGTATTTGATATAAATACTTGATGCCATATAACTGTAAATTATTTGTATTAAGAATAATCACTTGAAGCTATAATCGTTTACTAATAATTAATTACTTGAAACCATATGTGTTCAACCAAATGATTATTATTAAACAGTAATAATTACTTTATATCATATAATCATTAGTATTAGATAGGAATACTTGAAACCATACAACTGTGTGGAAATTATTTGTATTAAATAGGAATACTTGATAAAACAGTTTGCAAAAACCTTTTAAGAAGCGATAACACAAAAAAATGTAAATATAAATGTACAATGAACACAATTCCCAAACCTCCAGGAATATAATAACCCTATTTCTCTGAATTTTTTGAGATGAGGCTTGATAATTTGGATTATTCGGTCTATTGTCATCAGGCCTTCTTCAGAAAAGTCGGGTATGGCTGACCATATATGGAATGAAATAAAAAACCATCTGTTATGAGATGAAGTTGAGATAATAGGAAAGAACATTGGAAGAGAAGATTCCTCAAAGAATCAGCTTATGTTTGGCTATAGTAACCTCTTAGGTAGACAAAGTATAGAGATGAATACAATATAGGAACCTATAATTAAAAAGGCCGAATAGATTTTTACAAAAAAATGCAATATGAGTCAAGGTAAAAAAAAAAATCATACATAATTATAAAGGTAGATATTCTAGGTAAAATAAGACTTTAGGTTTATAAGTTCCCAAAATTCACACTGAATTGTCCAATTGGACACACAGCGTAGTGGATATAGTGTTGGATTAAGACAGTTCTAGGTAACTGCAGGTTCAATCCTGGTCAATGGCGACAGTAACATAGAATAATGAAACACAGCATAACACTTGTACCCAGCTATGGTTAGCAGGATACCCCAGTGGATTGAATAAAGGTTTGGGTTCGAGGTTCCATGATGGCTCCCGATTACAACAAGAAGGTTCCAGAGTTTGGAAAGGCTCCCGAGTCCAACAAGAAATACCTGAAGAAGGCAGGAGGGTACATCGGCTGAAACGTTGTACAGATAACAATAAATATGAGGACAATAGACTGAATAATCCAAAAAATACAAAATATAATAACCCTGTATTGCTATTACTCCCAGGTCTGATGTGGTAGTACCTGTTAGACTCCTATCAATTAATAGTGAAATAGATAATTTCTTGATTTCTAACTACATTAATAGCTCTTAGAAAATTCATATTGCAACTAAGTAGGAAGTGTTTACTTATTTAAAGTTATTGTAAACTTGAAATCATATAATTGTGTGCAAATTATTTGTATTAAAAATAGTTACTTGAAGCTATAATTCTTTTTACTAAGGATTATTATTAGTTATTTAAAACCCTATAGCTGAGTCCAAATAGATGATTATTATTAGATAGGAATAATTACTTGAAATTATACCAAAGAATACTTGAATACTGTGTATAAATTATTTGTATTAGATATAAATACTTGATATCATAACTGCATGCAAAAACTGTTAGATAACTACATAAAATTTTAAAAATATAAATATACAATCTCTCTAACCTCTTAGCATAAAATATTCTATGTTTAATGGTGTTTTTTTCCCAGGTATAAAAATGACATTCACTAAAAAAAGAAAAGTTTAAACATTAAACAATTTTGAGTTGTTTCAACACATGCTGTTAAAATTTGATCGTTTGAATGAGAATTGGTCAACTTATTAGATTACAAAATATCAATCTTTCTTAAACACTGTACATCTCAAATGATAGCAACAGTTTTTGAAACACCCTCTCCATCTGATTGCATAGCCAAGAAATTGGCAGTTACCAAGCACTATTTTTTGTGTCTGCGCTATTCAAATTATTCCAGTTATTAGATTATGAAATATCAATTTTTCTGAAAAACCCTGTGTGTGTATTTTTATTAACTGAATAAGTTTTTGATTTCTAGCCACACAGCATGTAGTCCAGCCAAATTAAAAAAATTCTTTTTATTTTAAACATTTTTTTCTTTATTCCCAAGAGCTCTCTTCAGTGGCAGCAAAGCCAAATGATATTAAATTAGTTTAATTGATATTGTATTCAGAATAATCAACTGGGCTTATAAATAAAATACTTTTCATCCGGAGCCAACTGGTTAACCCCTCCACCACCACCACCACCCCCAAAAGAAAAGAAAAAAAAACAATTTGTGAATCATTTAAATTAACTTTGTGTTTATCTTGTATCTTCATAGTGGTGTAAACAATTGATCTCACCTTTTTATTTTATTATAATAATCAATTGATTTTGGGATTTACAGAATAATTTAATCTTAAGTATGATTGTTAATATGGCTTTAATGCTTTTCAAGAGTGTTAAGATCAAATAAGAGGCCAGAAAGCTAAGAAATCTTTTTCTTTTGTCTTGTTTTGACTTTCATCTTATGGGAATTGCAGTCAGGAGGTCACATGATCAGATATCTCCACCCACTTAAAAATATAGACTCTCTTTACTGTCATAGATTTGTCACTGTCATTTAAGATTTATGTCTTTGCTTGTCTTTTTTTTTTTTTTTTTTTTTTTTACTTTTAAGAGTGTCAGTGCTTTTGAGTTTTAAATAAAGTGCATTGATGAGATTAAGAAACACTAAAAACAAAACCAAAACAAACAAAAAAACTACTCTTTTTTTTCTTTTTTTTCTTTTTTTCTGGTATGCATACATAATTAAAAAAAAAAGTTCTAATCTGGATTCTGAAAGGTTTTTCTTTCTTCACTCAATAAAAACTCTTTGATCAGAAAATAAGATATTTGTTTTATTTTCATTTTTTTTTTTTTTTGTTTGTTTTCTTTCTCTTTTGTATTATCTTAGATTAACTTTTTTGTCACCTTCTGTTTTACATATAAAAACTTGAAAGAAGATTATGGTGGAAAAGATTGATTTGTGACTGATTTTTCCTATTTCTTAAACTAAAACTTAGAAAAGAATGTTCTAAGGATAAAAATCAACTGAAATTGATAGAAATGTTTGAAAACTTGAGACTTGTATCTTCTGTTAGAGTGTAATAGTTGTCATTGTAGGAAATGGAATTGGCTACCCAAGTTCAAATCCTAAATGAGGCTGTTTACATTTCACTTTGTGCTAATGCTTTTTGGAAAGGCATGACTTCATCTGTTTTCCTCCATTTATGGGTAAATAGTAGGGTAGACTGGGTTCTTTTAGTATTGGTTTGGCAACTTATCTAGTTGAAAGAAAACTTTGAATTCAAACCAGTTTTACTTTGTAATATTTTAATAACATGAAGCACCATTCAGCCACTCTTGATGCTTTTGATGAGGTTGTGAAAATGAACCACATTGAACTGCAAGATGCCAAACTTGCCTGATACTCTCAAAGTGCCACTTGCCCGATTTGCCATAAGTTTTCTGAATTAGACTATGTTGTATGTTCATCTTTGCAGCTTTCAAATCCTACTTGAAATGAATCAATGCATAATATGTCAGTGCACCAACTACCATGAGACTACCAACTGCAGTGGGTACCTTACATGGTTTGAACTACTTTGGTCATGTGATATATGCACCGCAAACTAGCATGTACCAAAATATTGAAAATCTTTTGACTCCTCTAGTGGGGGGGTGGTTTTTTTTCTTTACTTAGAATTATCTTTTGGTAGGGATCTCATAAAATTATCTGCTTGATTAAAAAGAAATTCTGATGATAATCTTTTATTGTGTTCTATGTGACTGTGCTATAATAAATAGTATAAAATCAGGAATTAAGTTGTTTGCAATATGTGACTTGAAATTTCATGTTACACCTTTTAAGTAATAAAATTGGATAAACCTACTCCAATTATTTGTGTATAAGACATTATTTTTCCATATTTTTCAGTCCAAAAGTCAGGGTGCGTATTATACACAAGAACTAAATATTAACTTTTGTGTTTGTCACCATATTTGGAATGGCATTACTGAAAGTAAATTATATCTATTGTCCAATCTAAATAATGTGTAACAAACACTTCTGTTTTATACTATTACACAGAAATAGCACCAGGAATGTTTATAATTTGTTTCTTTCATTGTGAACTGATTATCACTGAAAGTTTGTTACATTTTCATGTGGCCATCTCCTTGCCGTTTCCTAAATACAGAGTAAATTGTCCATAAAGTCCGTGTACACTTTAAATTTTTTTTATAACTTTAAAGTGTACATTGACTTTGTGGACAGCCTGTAAAGTTAATTGATAGATGTAGGCATCATCTATAATGAACCTAAGATACTTCATTAAATCTACATCATAAAAAAGATAATAATAAAACTGGCTAAATGTGTCAATATTAGACGTAATAGGAAATTATGAAATTGCTGTGAACAAGTGCTGTCCTGGAAAATTTAAGAAATGTCCTGGAAAATGATTTTCTAAAAAAAGTGGGGATCCTGTTAAAAAAGATAGCTTTAAAATAACAATACATATAATTGGCTTTTTGCTCTCAAGTTATTGCTACCACAAAACTTGTCACCACATCATTTTCTGGATGCACATCATTTAAGTTTTTATATCCTCCATTGACTTATTGATTGATAAGGCGTTTTTATTAAAAGCAGTCGTCAGAATAAATGACTAATCTTTTTTTTTTTTTTTTTTCTTTACTTTCTTTAACATAATTTCTACATGGTCACAGGTAAGATCTGTCTTCTGTTGGGAACAATTATCTAGTTTAACTTCAGGGAGCTGTTTTACCCCTACTACCCCAGACACATCTCCTACATTATACTAAAAGTGTTAGGGTTTGGGTGAATCCCTGATGTTTGAAGTGTCTCTCAAAGGGATTGCAAATGGAATTATTATTTTTGGCACCATTCACCTGTACTGGGAAAATCTCCAAAATAAACTTGATCTCACACTACATCCTGAGAAATCATGAACTGATAGATATGCTTATAAAGCATAAATCCCTGTTTTCCCTTCAGTGATTGGTAAATCGCAGGGCAGACTGGGTTCTTTAGCCATGATTAGGCAACCAGTCTAGAAGAAGGAAAACTTTAAACCCACTGCAGTTTACTTAAAATTTTTCCTTGTCACATCCTGCTCATGGAGGGGTTGGGTAAATACATACTGTAAGGTACCTAATCATTCAGTTTTGCTGAAAACAATTGTTTGTACCTAAATGGCAAGGAGATCTGCACAATTTCCTGTAAAATTAGCATGTGGAATGATGCTTTTTGGTCAATTGAAGAATTTGTTAAATTGCAAAACCTGAACAGAAAAAAAAATCTTTAATGAGAGAGATCTCTATATTGTTTGTTCACCATTCTCAGCAAACATTTTGTTTTCTATTCTTTAGATAAATGCTGCATTCATCTACAAAAATATTTCTACCTCTCTCCCATAAATGTTGTTACATTTAATATATGAACATTGTATGTAAATGTAACAACTTGTGTAGGTCATAAGTATTTTTTTTTTATAACAGATGAAATGGTTTTTATACTAGGGTCAGCTGAAAGTTCATGTGATGACGTCATATTTGCTATTGATGACTTTTTTTGCCAATGGGATCCAAGCACTGTAACACCGACAGTAGGAGTGTGTGGCTCATGAGGGGGGAATTATGTTGAAAAATAAATTTAATTTGGTAACATTGCAACAGCACCAAAAAATCAATTACCATAATTTTTGATGTAGATAGCTCTACTTTGAAGCTACAGTATGGAAAACCTGTGGGGGACAGTCTTTAATGTTTTTCTTCTTATATTCAATGATATAGGACAAATTTCTAGTTCACAAGTGTTGGAAAATGATACCTTTTTCTGCTTTAAAAAGGGGTGTTAAGGAATTTTCTGAAAATGTTGATTTTGAAAGTTCCCTTTCATTGGTTTGTTATAATAAGTGAAAGTAATTGTAATTTTTTAATAGAAATTTTTTGTCATGCTGTTACGCACATGTTTTTTTGGCTATTATGAAAAATTTCAAAGTAAGAAAAATAAATTTCATGGTTTGATTTAACCCTTTCATGTAGGGGTAATTCCATGTCAAATCATCCAGAAAAAAAGTAAAATTGTCACCCACTGACTTCAATTTTTCTGAAATTTATTCAATGTGCGGACTGTTAACATTAGACGATCCCCAAAATTTGAGCTTCCAATTCCAAAAATTGGCGGAGTTATGTCAATTTTTAGCTCTCCAAATTTGGTGGGGTTGGCAAAAAATGGTGACTTTTTAAAACCTATTTTTGTCTGTAAAATGAGTTCTAGAGTGTACCTATTACTAAAAATTGGTTTATAAAATCAATTTTGCCCATGAAATCAAAAATGCTATCAAAATCGTGTTAAAGTCAACCAATTTTGAGTTATTGATGATTTCTGATTTTTCCTACCAAGATCAATATCCCAATGTGGCACTGCATCTATGACAAAAAATTTTTCTATTATTATTTCACATATATTGACCATTATTTGTACCAAAAAATAGTTTGATATTTGCTCAGAGTTTTATCAAAATTACTCCAAAAATAAAATGAAGAAATTCTGAATTTCTTGTTTTGAATTGGTCCATCAATGTCCACTTTTGTACCCCCAATTTCGGGGCTTTAAATTCATAACTTCTGAACCACTGGGAATATTTGCATAATTCAAATAGTTTTGAACTCCATTTACACAGCTCTATTTAACTAACATGATTAAATAATAACCTCAAATAAAAAAATCAACTGGGAATACTACAGTAAATAGTATCTGGTGGTGAGGCTCCAGTTTTTGGAGGTCTAGGGGGTGTGGAGTACCTCTTCATTGTCATTAGTCCCTGGGGGTTGTGGCATCTGTTAAGGGTCCCTGTTAAAATGTTTGACATATTAAACAACAATACAGAGAATAAAACTTTATAAATTGCCAAATTGATTGGCATCTGGTCTCTGGTCAATATCTACTTTTCAGCATTTACAGTTCTTGAGATAGCCATTTAATTTGAAGTTTGCCAGAAAGATCTAACATTGGTCAGATAATTTTATAGTAATTACATTTATATTTACCCAGAATGCAATGTCAAATTGTTGTAGATTTCATACAGAAACTCTCTATAGTTTATACCCAAGAACATTCGGACAGTCCCATCTGTGGTTTAAATAGATCTGTTTGAAAATGATTAGTATTGCATAAGGATATGTGAAACCATATAACTGTATGCAAAACAAATGATTATAGACAATTAAAAAGAAAATACTTATCATACAAACATTTAGAAATGAATCCAATTTTGGCATTAAATAACCCATAAGGAATTGATATGCCATTAAACCAATTAACTGATAGCCATCACACTACACAAAGTGATCTTTTTGAAATAAGTTATTGAAATGATTTTCATAAAAATAAATAAAATATGCTTTTAACACTAATTGTAAAAGTAATAGGGAGGCGCACTTAGCATAACATTGTCATTGTCAGCCCAAGTTCAAATCCTGGACAAAACTGTTTGTGCTTCACTTCATACTAATGCCCTCGAGAAAGACATGTTCTTCCTCCTCCTCAGCTATGGGTAAATACTTTAGGGGAGACTGGGTTCTTTACCCTTGTTTTTGGAAACTGGTTTACACGAAGGAAATTGACCTTGTATTACTTGTTGATGATGGAGATGTTGGATAAATACATATTTGTTAAAGCATTAACACACATGGTATCAACATATCCCAAACAGTATAGGATGAGTTATAGGTGTGATTTAAGTGCCTGCAATGTTGGGAAAATCAACTAATATAGATAATCAGGCTTTCCTGGGACAAAATGGAATGTAAGTTTGGCTCTCACTAAAATCTTATCTTATATCGTTTCCAATATGCTGTCATATAAATAACCCATGTGAGTTATGATAAAAAAGATGAAACAAACAAACAAAAATCAGTTAAAATTAATGACAATGATTTTAAACTATTAAAAAACCCTTTTTGGCCAACCCAGTATTTTATGTCTTAGTATATTGTAATTTTGCTTATCTGTTTTTATATAAGTATATATAAAGCTGTTTAGAGGAAGATGGAAGTAAATACTTTCTTTTGTAGCACAAATTTCTTTAGGTGGGAGTGAGAAGCATTCTTTGTGAAAATTACAAGGTTGGTTTGAGAGGAGTGTCAGGAATTCTGTCTGGCACTGGTCTTTATATTTGTCTCCAAGAAAGAATGTTTTAAGATCTTTTTTTTCTTTTTCTTTTAACACTTGCTATTATATATCATTTATTGACTTTTTATGAACATTTGACACTATTTAGTTTATTTTATATATTTTAGAATTCAATGCTGTTTATGTGAGCTTAGAATAACAAGATTTACTTATCTTGGTCATAGTCTTTTTTACCTGAATACTTACCAAAGAGAATGGATAAAAACTATTGTCTCTCATTTTATAAGATACAATGCACCCTAATCTTTTTATTCTTTCCATCAACAAAGTATAGGTTCTCAAACAATATAGCAAGGGCAATGGTTCAAGAGCCTTTGTAGTATATTAAATCAAAATCTATAAACTTGGTCTTTTACCTGTTTATGCCATATATGTTTGTCTCCTGAAAAATGGTCATTACTACCACTAGACTCTTGTATCAGCAATTATAACAAACAAACAAAAAAAGCCAAAGTTTAGCAAATGTGATATACAGGAGATTTGTTTATATTGGTATTCTGGTATGAATATTTATATATGAATATCTAAGAAATTATATATTCTTTTTTTTCCAAAATGCCAAAGGTAATAATTGTAATAACATTTTTGACTGACATTAGCAAAATTATCATGAAAAAGAAAATTCCATAAAACTGCATTAAATAAAGGCACTTTTGTCCTTTAAAAAAATTGCTCAAAAACATGACAACAAAAATCCTATAAAAAGCTATTCGATTTGGAATATTATCTTTGATAATATAGCAAACTGCATCTACATTAAACTTCATAATCTGATTTAGAATCAGGCAGCAAGATGATGATAGGGGTGTGAGTGTGTTAGAACTACTTGAAAAAAAAAAAAGCAATGTGACCAAAATTTTGTATGATTTTTTTTTTTTTTTTTTTTTTTTTTTTTTTAGTGCTTGACATCTTTTTAGTGATTGGAGAAGAGAAAGACTAACAAAAACATGGGTGAATTGTAAGGACTTGAAGATATAAACTTTGGGATTTAATTCTTCAGTGTAAAAGAAAAAAAAATGAAGCAAATGACTAAAATTACGCTATTTGTGAGGAGATTGAATGGAGAAAGTTCTGCTATAAAAATTGTTTAGATTGAGATTTTTTTCTTGTTTGACTCCTTTTTCTTGTTTAAAATTATTAGTATTAGATAGGAATACTTGATACTATATAACAGTAATTCATTTGTATTAAGAATAGTTACTTGAAACCATATAATTGCTTGGAATTAAGTACTTGTTAGATTGTAATACTTGGAGCCATATAACTATGTGCAAATAAAATTATTAAATAGGAATAGTTACTTTAAACTATATAATTCTGTATAAGTTATTAGTATTGGATAGGAATACTTGAAACCATACAACTGCAAATTACTTGTATTGGATAGAAATACTTGATATCATATAGCTGTGTGCAAAAAACACTCTTAAACAACTACACAAAAATGTATATATAAATGTACAATGAATGTGATTCCCTAACCTTTAGACATAAGATAAACCTAGACAGATTGACATACTGTTAAAATCAAATTTTAGATATGTTTTCAATTCACATTGGAGGCTCTGTTTAAAATTAAATTTCTCTTTTTGTCTTAGTACTTTTACAAGTTTTTGTTTTAACCTAAACGTTGTTCAGTTTTATAGCCAATTTGTACCTGTAGGGTTGGTGGGGGTGTAGTTATAGGCTTGTAGAGTATGTATGTATTTTTAGGGTGTATTGCGTATCATCACCCACCACTTCAAATTTATAATGATTGCTACTTGTGCATTCCAAGCATTTTAAATGCTGGAAAACTAAGAACTCTTTTATAGGACTGGACATTAACATCTATCAAATAGACCTGAAAATTCAGAGACTTTTATTGTTGTTGGCAGATGCAATTTTAAAACTTTTAATTTGAGCATCTGTTGATTTAAGAATAATCACAAACTGACTCGTTTAGGTCTGTGTTTGAGAAACACAGAAATTTGAAAATAAATTTAAATAAGTTTCATTTGTTAATGGTAAGCTTGGAATGATTATTAATACAATTCATATAAAATTCACTTGTTAATGCAGTTATTTTTACTAAAACGACACTGTTAAATGCTTGAGGGTACTATAATAAAGGGAGTCTTTTATATATAGTGGGGGTGGGTAACATGATGGTTATTAGCACAGAAAATGGAATCGGCTAGCTGTGTTAAAATTCCAACTGACTGTTAACTTTGCATTAATACCTTTAGGAAAGACATGAATACATCTCTTCTCTCACTAGCTATGAGTAAAATAATAGGGTATACTGGGCTTTTTAGCTGGGATGGGTACCCAGTCTAGGAAAATGAACTTTGAATTCAAAGATGGGAACTACACAATGCTGTTTTAAACAAATCCTGGTGGCAGTACCCCACTGTATGGCCACTTACCTCTTGTCTCACAAGCCATCCAAGTAAGATAATCAAGATACGCTGGTATGAACTCGAGCAACATTCTTCTGTGGACTCCTACACATGGACACAGGGTGTTGACTGAACAGCAAAAACTTACATCCATCAGTTCTATGCGAACACTGGGTGCCATCTAGAGGACTTGCCTAGAGTGATGGCTGATTGTAATGGATAGCTAGAATCAGTATGCCTTGATAATGTCATCAATGTGCTGTTAAAACTGCAGTTCTATGCTCTACAAGGAACTTACAGGAGATTGTAGTAATACTGTTTATGGTGATTGAGTGAATGTTGACTTCTTTTTTTTTTTTAAAGCCAATAATAATGATTAGCATGTTTTTAGAAACATTTTATTTATAGTAAAAGTAATATTTTAAGACACTCTAGTAAAACTGACAACACAAAATGTTTTAAGACAAAGCAAGGTAATAAAACATGACATTTACATATATTTTAAAATAGAACACAGAAATGCCAATCCATATGTCTGTAAGTTAGGGGTCAGGGTTAATTCTCAGAAAAAATATCTATATTTTGGCTATAAAAAGTCACATTTAATTTCTAGTAATAAATATTTTATTAAATAAATGTCTTCTCATAATAGTGAGTAAATTTATTCTTATAAAGTAAAATCTGCGGAGTGGCTTATCAGCTGTACAGCAAAGGATTCTATCCCATTTTCACTGGCACTAGACCAGGGAGATTGTTTTTGTGTCCGAGGTGGAGCGCCACACTTACCATCAGCTCTCCACTTTACCGCACAGATCCAAGCTATACTACTCATGCATTTTGGCGAGGGTCAGTATCAAACCCAGAACCTTGTGGTTCCTTGGCAGATGCTTTCTTGATTGAAATTAACTTTTCAAATATTGTCAATAAATAACATAAATTTGTCTGTTTTGTTATATTGATTTATCTAAAGGTGTTAAATAAAAGTAGCTGCTCTATCAGTGGGTCTTGGATTTTTCGGACTGTTGTCCTCATCTTTGTTATATGCATAACGTTTCGGCTGATGTGTCCTGCAGCCTTCTTCAGGTATATCTTGTCAAATTTGGAGCCTTCATGTGTCCAGTTGGACACATGGCGCAACAGATATAGGGTTGAGTTAATACAGTACTAAGTGACAATCTGTAGGTTGCAGGTTCAATACTGGCCAAAGGCGATAACATAGAATACTTAACATAGGTTAACACTTGTACCTGGTCATGATTAATGGAATAAGAATGGTCTTACCCTGGTGGATAGTTTAAAGGGTTCAGTTCTGTGAAGGCTCCCAATTATGACAAGAAACACCTGAAGAAAGCTGGAGGACATATTGGCCGAGATGTTGTGTATATAACAATAAAGATGAGCACGACAGTCCAAAAAATCCAAATCCAAATTATCAGACATATTAATAAATAAGAGTTAATTAAATACTTATTGACAAACTTAGGCATTTCTTGAAGGTATTGTGATATAAGCAGTGACATAGTTTCAGTTACAGACAAACAAACATCAAATCTCCATTATAAAAAGATATGACTAAACAAGTGTTAAATAGTTGGTTTGTGATTCATCTCAGTTTGGTCAAAGAAGAAAACTTGATGCTGTATTAGGAAAATAATCTTTTCTGTTGATTATCTTCTGTTGTAGAACTTTGCATGAAAACCGGGAAAATGAAGGATATACATTTTACTTCAACAATGCCAAGAAGCAAAAGAGAATGTTTTCTTTTTCGTGCTCTTATGTCACTTGAGGTTACTTAGTGTGTCACGTGTATGTTACCATGTGCAATCATTTTTAACCTCCTGTTTTAAACTTGCACACCAGTGACCTCTTTTCAACTGTGCTTAACTGGTTGATAAGCTCTTAGGTACAATTTTGTGGCCAACCACACATCCAAGTTTGGCACATGGCCTTTTGTTCTAAGTGCAATAATAATAACAAAAATAAATTGTATTCATCATCAAAGATAATTTAAATAGAGGTTTTTAAAATTCTTAAAAAATTTTTTTTTATATCATTTGAAATATACAGGATATTTTAAAAACATTGTTATCCTTGTATCAGGTATAGAAATGCCATTGAATGAAAAACACATGCTGTTAAAAATTTAAGATCATTTGATTACAAAATGATATCAATTTTTCTGAAACACCTTGTATTTCAAGATAGTTTTGATGGTTGAAAAAGTTGTATTTGTCTTCTCACCTCCCAAGCATTACTCATATTTACAAACTACTTAACTTTGTTAGCATAAAATGTCTCTTTAGTACTCCACCCTTGCCGACTGAGTCTCCCTCCCTTCTTATTGCACTAGCTAGTGGTTTTCAGCTGGACTTAATATTCTTATAACAGATATAAAGCCAAAGCTGTTGCTATTCGCTTGGGGCTTTCAGACAAAACATGCTTATTATCTCTAACAGTTCTTGTTCAGAACAAGACCCCCACCCCCAACTGCTACCTGAATGAACAACAAAATAAAAAATGGATAAAAATAAAAGAAAAAAGGCTTAAGTGGATATATTAATAAGTGATGTGTTTGAAGATGCAGATTATAACAGATTGATTCATTTATTATTATTATTATTTGTGTTGTTGTTGTTGTTGGATGGTGAGTAACTTAAGGAGTCCTGAAGGGGGAAATGATCTCTCCTTATTTGCTAGTTCAAACCTAATTTACCAACCATCTGTCAAATTTGAACTTTTTCCTAATCTCTCATTTTTGATCATCTGCATCTTTAAAAAAAAAAAAAAAAAAAAAAAAAAACTCATTTTTCTTTAATTTTTTTTCATGTTATAGGTTTATTATAAAATCCTATTATCAATATGCCCTATCGACATGGCTTAGAATACGTTGACTGTTTCCTCTGCAGAGGGTAAGGACACCCCCCCCCCCCCCACACACACACACGTGGACTAAAAAAAATGGATTGTCCACTGACCTGGAGTAGTATAACCTGTTAAGATACCACCTATGGGTTGAATAGATAGGTTTGAAAATTTGTATTACTAATATATTTGTATATTTAAAATCCTATAACTGTACAAAAAAATTAAGAAACTACTACACAAATATAAATGTAAAATGAATGCAATTCCCTAACCTCTAGGCATGAAATAAGTACAAACTGGTTGACATTCCATTAAAACTAATCAATTTTCAATAGATGTTCTGGGGTACTACATTTTTCATAGTTATGTTTAAAAGGCACCTTAATGCTCAATTGAACTTTTTTTGTGCTATTTTTTAATATTGTACTTGTTGAGGTACCTGTCTATGTCAGGTATGAAGTCAAAACTCTAAGCTGGTTATTTCAGGAAAATGATTCCATAATGAATTGTTTGCAATCACAGTAGGACTAAGAGACAGATGCCTAAAAAAAAAAAAAAAATAAACAAAAAAAAAAAAAATTCTTTTTACTTATTTAATTTTTCTAAACAATGTCTCTTTTACAATCTTTTGTCAATTAAAAAATCACCTCAAATGGTTACAAACAATGATTGTTTTTTTTTTTTTTATAAAAGATAAATCCATATAAGAGATTTACAAATCACAAGGTATATATATAATATATATATATATATATATATATATATATATTGCGAATCAAAAATTCAAATAATGGTATGTGTACAACAGTAATTTTATATAATGAAGTGATGATATCTTTACTTTGTCTAAATGAGTCGATGCAATTTTGGGAGAAAAAATAATTATGAAGCCAAACTTCGTATTATTATTTTTTTAAAAAATTAAATGTTTTTGGTGAAACATGGTATTGTGCAAGTGCAGCACCGTCCATAGATACCACACTTAGTTCTTTTCAACTTGTTTTTCTAGTTTTCTAAACTGAAAATTCATTTCAATGGTATGATTTGAAGATGTGGAGGACATTAAAAGAAATACAATGGTATATGTTAATATCAAAAGATGAGAAGATCTTTGCTTGATGCCTCATACTTACCACTTTGTGTCACATCCTACCCAAGGTGTGGAGGTTGGGTAAATACTTACCTTATATATATATAAAAAAAAAAAAAAAAGAAAAAAAAAAAGGAGTTTCAGAGGATCTTCAATTTCTAGAAATGGCAGAGAGGTTGCATAAATATATACTTCTTTATTTCTGACAGAATGCAGTTTGCTCTTTAGCCAAAGAATAGAACAAACCATTTTATCATTGTGTAGAGAGAAAAATTAACAATAAGATGGTATGTAGTTAAGAAAATAGTAATTAAAAACTTTTAAAAAATTCAAACCAATTGTACTCTGCTTAAAAATTGACCTTGTGTCACTCACATCCAGCTCATGGGTGGACAGGTTGCGTAAATATGTACACAAATGAGCATTTAAAATATTTACAGTGGGGGGTCTGAAAAGTTCATATGATGGTGTCATATCTGCTGTTGATGACTCTTGACTACTGGGATCCAAGCATTGCAACACCGATGGAACTGCAAGGGGCACTGTTGAAAAATAAACCTCATTTGGTCACATTCCATGAGAGTATCTTGGTCAGCCTATGAACTTTTCAGCCAACCCTAGTAATTGCATATCAATTTGGAGGAATCAAAATTGGTCAACTTTTAGGAGCAATCCTAATTTTGTTTTTTCTTCTCAAAGTCAAGAATGACTTAATGCCAGAGAAAATCTGAAGTAAAGACACAGTGCTTTGAAGGAAGGAAGGAATAAAGAATGTGTTAATATCATTTTTAGACTATTTACTGCTTTGCAGGTCTGTGCAGGCATGTAATGTTTCTATATATTCTCACATTGTTTTTTCAATGGCTCAGTAGTTAGGTCATTGAACTGGAGGTTATGAATTTGTTTGAGGTGAGTTCTATCTCCCACCACTCTCTGCAACACACATTCCAAACACCTAGTAGATGTGGTTCATTTACCATAACTCATTCTGTAAGAAATATTCCAGACAATGGCACATGAAACTCCTCATGTCAGAATATCATCTTGGCTGTAGGCAATAGCAAGCAAATACTGTGATATACCTATAAATAGTAGAGACCTAACATGGGTGATCGAAAAAATTCAGCCAGCTATTTCTGGATTATTTATAAGAATGTTTTTTTTTAGGAGGGAGGGGGTGATGGTAAAAGTCTTTATTGGTCAAAATTTTAAATAAGTAAGATAGGTAGTACAGGTTGTAGAAAGCAACTTTGTAAATATGTTTTATTTAAATAGTAATGAGAAGAGATTATTCAAACTATTCATAAATAGGAAACAACAACATCAATCCAATTAAGGATTCTTGATAACTTGGCTAAGAAAACTTAATAACTTGATACATCATAGTGAATGCTCATTTCCTTGCATATTTTTCAATTTTAGTTTTAAAAACTTTTTGTTATATAGAGAGCAGATTTAGTCAGTGCTAGTATTAACTTTTGTTAAGAAATATTGATGGTAATTGAATTATAATTTAATATGACTAGTTCTGCTACTTTGCTACTATAGATTTTAGAAGTATGCAAACACACATTGCTGAGAAAAGTATGAAAATTATATAATTTCAGAGTGTGGGTCTCTTTCTCTCTCTCTCTCTCTCACACGCGCATTCTCTCTCTCTCGCACATGCGCATTCTCTCTCTCTCTCTCGCACACAGCGCATCTCTCTCTCTCTCTCGCACACATTCTCTCTCTCTCTCTCTCGCACACGCGCATCTCTCTCTCTCTCTCTCTCTCACACACGCGCAATTCTCTCTCTCTCTCTCTCGCACACCGCGCATTCTCTCTCTCCTCTCTCTCGCACACGCGCATTCTCTCTCTCTCTCTCTCGCACAACGCGCATTCTCTCTCTCTCTCTCTCGCACACGTGCATTCTCTCTCTCTCTCTCTTGCACACGCGCATTCTCTCTCTTCTCTCTCGGCACACGCGCATTCTTCTCTCTCTCTCTTCATTCTCTCTCTCTCTCTCTCTCTCTCTCTCTCTCTTGCACACGCGCATTCTCTCTCTCTCTCTCTCTCTCTCTCTCTCTCTCTCTCTCGCACACGCGCATTCGCTCTCTCCTCTCTCTCTCTCTCTCTCTCGCACACGCGCATTCGCTCTCTCTCTCTCGCACACGTGCATTCTCTCTCTCGCTCTCTCTCTCTCTCTCGCTCTCTCTCGCACACGTGCATTCTCTCTCTCGCTCTCTCTCTCTCTCTCTCTCGCACACGTGCATTTCTCTCTCTCTCTCTCGCACACGCGCATTCTCTCTCTCTCTCTCTCTCGCACACGCACATCTCTCTCTCTCTCTCTCTCGCACACGCGCATTCTCTCTCTCTCTCTCGCACACGCCATTCTCTCTCTCTCTCTCTCGCACACGCGCGCGCATTCTCTCTCTCTCTCTCTCTTCTCTCTCTCTCTCTCTCTCTCTCTCTCTCTCTCTCTCTCTCTCTCTCTCGCGCATTCGAGCATTCTCTCTCATCGCCTCTGTTTTCTGTTATATTGATTGTCTTTTCTAACAAAAAATATCTTCACTTCATTATGGCTTAAAGGTACAAGCTACAATTAACCTTTTCTTTGAAAATTTACTTGCCAGGATTAGATGAAAAAATTCTACATTTTAAGTACATCTTCTCTTCTCTGCTTCCATAGAACATTTGTACTGGAATTGCAGGTTGTGTGTGCTTTTATTTTTATTTTTTTGTATTACCTCCTGCATCTAAGAGTCCATCCTGCCACCCATCCTGAGAAACTGTAAAAATTCTGGTATTTAACTCCTACCCTACAGTTATTTTGACAAAAACAAAACAAAAAAGATACAAGGAATATATTACTTGAGAGCAACACCAATCTTAGCCCCCCCCCCCACCATTTAATACTATTGTATCTTAATAGCTCACAAATTGTTAGTATTAGTAACCTTATCTTGGATAATAATCCTATGAATAATACAAATTCTAGGATGCTTCTTCTCAAAATTCCAAATTAAATCTATTGTATTTATCATTATTACTTGTTTGTATTTTTATACATTATGAGGGTGGGCTGGTATCACTGATGGAAGAAGTGTGTGAACTGCAAGGAGGACTGTCGAAAAATAAACCACATTTGGGCACATTCCATGAGAATATCTTGGTCAGCTTATGAACTTTTCAACCAACCCTTATGTAGATACGAGGCATATCTGATAACTATGGTATAGGCATTTACTAGTTTATTACTGTACAAATGCTCCCCTGAAAGCATGTCGTATCAAGTCAATTATTCTTCATATACTTTACGGTGCAATAAGATGACATTTTCCGCTATCTCAACTTTGCATGGACAATTTCATAGACCACCAACTTTGGAAGTTCCACAACCATATCAGGAAGCAACAATTGGTTTTGGTTTGGTTTCTTTGTTTAAAGGCATATCAACCTTTGTGGGTTATTTTATGCCAAAGCCATCCTTGTAGAAGCACAGTAGTGGTACTATTTAACTCATAACTAGGGTGAATAATGGGGGATTCATTTCTTTCCCAAGGGTGTTAGCCCAAAAGGGAATGTAATAGCATGACTGGAGTTTGAACTAACTTATGATGTCACAGTCTAACCACTAAACCACTGGGACTTCACCCTAAGCAACAATTGCCACATTTACTTGAAATGCTGTTAGAAAATAAAGTAATTTCCAGTCAGATTTGCAAATATTGATGCTTTTATTTAGGAATCCTTCCTAAATAGAAGCATCAATATAATTATGAACCACTGCTGGGTGCCCAGATTATCTTTTGTTTTTTTTTTTTTTTTTTTTTTTAACTTATTTAGGCTATCATTTTAGAATATTTAAAATTAAAACTGCCTGGTTTCTAAATTGTTTGACTACACCATTATGAAAATTTTGAAAATGCATTAAATTCTATTTAAAAAAAAAACAAAAAAAAACCAATTTGTACCATTCTTGAAAAAGCCTACAGATGCAGCCAAAAGCACTTAAAACCCTAAATTTTTTCGGATGATTTCTACACCCTTTTCAGAATTCTACAAAAAACAATTAACAAACAAAATGGATAATATTTTTCATTATTTTTATAGAGGTTTTATATATTTTATTGAAAATATGATCTGATCACCACAAGTCATAAGAAAACCAACTGTGGTGCCTTCATCTCTTTTGGTAAAGCAGCTGCCTATTTTGCTTACTGGTTAATTCACACCTGCTTAGATCAAGTATTGGGAATTATTAATTATTAACCTAAGTCTTTTATCTTAATTTTTTATCACTTTTTATTGCAACAGTCTGATTGTTATTCTGTAAACCTTTAATTAAACGTGGGTAAAAAAAAAAAACAATTTAAAAAAAGTCTCTTCATAGCCAAACTTAGTCCAGGTTAAACGCACTGTAAGAGTAACCTGAAACCAATTTTTTGTAGACCTTATTTTCCCATGCAGGTACCATTAGTAGATGGGCAAGGTTTTATCTCGTTTACTAGAACTTTTCCTCCCCAAATGATACCTGCATTCGAAAAATGAAGTCTTAAAAAGTTTGGCTTCAGGTAGCCCTGAAGAGTTACCTGAAGCCAAACTGGGTAAATGAGGTAAAAATGAATTATGTGGCCACAGCGTATGGCTTCTCCAGGCAGGACCTGACCCCTTGCCTAAATGTGAGTTATGACCGGGTATATAGCTTGGTGCTTAAGGCGCCATTGAAGGGGAATGCCAATTGGACCACACATTTTATTTGCACTGGCTACGCATGAGCTTCGGTTCATGCGTGGCTCCCTGCATAAAGACTTTGTTAATCTGGTCTGGTGGGAAACTCGGAAAATATAAACTTACAAACACTTGTTTGCTGTCTTGCTTGCCAAATTTTGTAAAATACATCTATGTCATCTTTGTTGATACCTATATTACTCCACTTCCCTATATTAATGATTGCAGACATGAAGATAATTTTCATTAATTTATTTTCTAGAGTTATCTCGAATAAATAAAATAAAATTATTATTACATTAATATGTAATAATAATTTTATTTTATTTATTTTTACATTTAGGTGGTGGTGATGATGAAAATAATTTCTAAAATTATCGTTTTAAAATAATTTCCCTGAAAAATATTTTTGTTGCAGGGTGGGGCCAAAGGAGCAGAAAAAATCTCAACCCCACTTCTCGCATTGTTTCTCTCGTACTCTTTTACTTTCAGTTTCCTTCCTTCCTTCCCTCCCTCAAAATAAACTATTTTCAGTCGCTTTTGTTTTGTGTATGAAAGCAAAATTTGCAAAGAAAATTATTAGTTGCCTTTACCGAAAGCTGCCATGTGGTGTTCTCCTTCTGTTACTATTGTTTTGGGGGCTGGAGAATGAGAATAGTTGGGACCAACTGGTGGTTTAAGGCTGGGTAATAAGGTGGGATGGAGGTGGAAAAAGGGTTACTAGTTGGTCATCTAGTAACTGCTTCATCCTCCCCACTAGGTAGCAGCTGAAAGAAAAAGAAGAAGAAAAAAAAAAGCACACCAACTTACAAGCGATGGTGTGATTTATAAAATGGCTGTTGCTCTTATTGGTTTACCTCCCCAGTTCTAGTTCTCTAGTCAAGTGGCATGCCTTATTTTTTATTCATTCTTTTTTTTTTTACCCCTTGTCACCCAGTTCCTACCCATCCAGAATTATCTTAAAAGGTATAGATAAACCCATTGGATTTTTAAAGGAATCCCTAGAATGTAGATGAGTCCAGGTGCTTGGGTTCCAAGAGATAAAAAAAATTGTTTTTCACTATCTTTTTCCTTAAAAGGTTCTGATGAAGGGGCTCAATTTACAGCATTATTTAGGGGATGTTTGCAGCTTTGATTTATTATAGGTTCTGCCAGTTTTAAATTCACAGACGTATGTTTCAAAATAAATTAACTCCCCGATTGAAAAGAATTTACCAAAAATCAAGGAATTATCCGATTTTAATGAACATTTTTAGTGTTGATTTATTTTGGGGGGCGCAAAATAAGTGGGTGGGGGTAGTCAGTTAAGTTTTACAAGGATGGTTTTGGTATTAAATAAGCCACGAAGGTTGATATGTCATTAAACAAAGAACCAAAACCACATTCAATATTGTTTAGAGAAAGGGCTATTTCTTTTAAACCAGACACTATGCCGAGTGACGTAATTTTATAATTGGTTGTGGCGATAGTGTTTTATATTGCAGAAGTACCTTAAATCAGTCTTCATAAAATATCCCTTGGAAGTAGAAACCTTCAACATCTTGGTGTTTGGGATCTTGTTGACCCCCCCCCCTTAGACGTTCTCCAAGTCCATTGCCCCCAGGATGGGAGTGTAAAGCGTGGGTTTATACTATTTAAAAACTGAATTTTGTTTGAGTTTTAGTTATATTGTAATTTGTGAAGCCTGCCGCTCCCATAACTAAAAAAGAAGTTAAATTTTAATTGAAAAATGTGTAAACTGAAAATTACTATGATGCATTCCAACCATACTTTGAGGAACTTAGCATCGTGATTGACTGTTTTATCTTTCTAGAATGATACCATTTTTTTCTATAATGGCAGTTGGCAAATAGGACAAGTTTCTTTAAGTTTCTGAGTGTCACCTTCAATTCAGTTTTAGCTTTGATTGAAGAGGGCTTTTCATGATGAACGTTTGAACATACAAAAAAAAACTTGCTTCTCTTAAGACCTTGTGAAATATCATTACATTCGATTGGGACCATAGAAATTGAATTTCTTGGAGTATCTGCAGTGTTCCTTGTTTCGAATCATTTTTTTTTTTTCCTTAGTTCAGTCATCGTGCTTTTTCTCTTACTAGACTAAAATGCAAACATAGCCAATTCGGTGACAATTTATTGGATTCTTAACATTTAAAATGCTTTTAGAGAATCATTCATTTTGTGATGACAGCCTTCAGTGGTACATAAACCAAAACGTTTAAACGTCAACATTAACATAAAAATAAATTCATCTTTTTTTGGAACACTGTTTTTCTAATTTCTATATATTGTCGGATTCATTTCCATATTTTACTCTTTTACTAATATATATATATATATATATATATATATATAAACTGCAAAAGTTATATAAAGCAACAAATTATTTGCTTTGATCATGTGACTTGTATAGTACATGGTGTTGTCATGACCCAATTTTTGTATGTATGTTACCGTAATACAGCAGAAAGCTGCACGTATTGAAATTCTTGTTTGTGCAATAGTTCTAACTTAGAGAATAAAACAATTTTCTGTACTTGTAACCAAGGGTGATGTTATTGCAAAAATAAAATCTGAAAAACATTTTGTGGTTTTGAGAACACAATCCACATATTATTAGATATTATTTATTACCAATCTCTGCAGTACCGAAATTCTGTAACCATAATCGGTACACAACACGCATACCTGTGATAATTTCTGTAGGGTGAAACATTAAATTCCAATTGTAGAATATTTCTTTTTATTTGTTTGTAATTAATTGATTTAAATAGGGCGTGGTTGAACTTAAAGGTCACCGAAGGAAACATTCAAGTGAATATAAATAATGAACGTGTGTTTTGATATTTTAAAAAAATTAGGATTTTAAAAATTTTTTTCTTTATATAAATGGTTAAAATTTTTGTTGTGAGGGTGAAATTTAAATTTTTCTTTTACAAAACAAGTAATGATATTCACATGTGCTAGTGACCCTTTATTTATTTTTTTATTTTATTTTTTGCAGGCTTCAATCTAAATAACTAGTTGTAAAACAATGTATAATTATTTAGACATTTTTAGTTGATGTCTAAACCCCTTTCTCCTATTTTTTAAATCTTATTTCAATTTTTGTAGCCATTAACATTCTTTTGAAGGTAAAAGGGACATTTTGAAAAAAAAATTTTTTTTAGATATCCTTTTGTTTCATTGTAAAAGAAACACGTTGATGCACCTTTTTTTTTTTTTTTTTTTTTCTTTTTAATGACACTTTTTGTTAAGTTTGTTTCCTTATATTTTTATCTCCTCCTTAATTCTGAAGAAAAATATCTTATTATAATAGATTGTGTATGTAACCGAAACTACGTCACACTGACGTCACAATTCCCTTTGTTATTTTCGTTATATTTTCAATTATCATTGAATAATCATTATTTAATCTTGATTAGCATCTTATTTATTAATGATGTTTGTAATAAAGTCTCACTCAGATTTACTTCAAAACGGCCCATGTTAGTAATGCGTTTGAAATCCTGCTATGTGTGTCATATGTCAGGTTTTACGTAGTATATGGTGTGGATAATTTGCATACTGGTTTTGATAAATAATTACTTGGTGTTATTTAGGGACTGGCATTAACATCGTCTGCTACGAGTTTTAAAAGCGAATTAAAAATAATTAAATCTATTATTTAAGGTCAAACTTTGTCTAAATCAATAAGTAATAACATAATGACCATCATTAAAAAAAGAAAAATATCATTACATTAGCAATTTATTTTTAATATATTCAAAACGATTTGTTTTGGTCAATTTTGTTCGCCGACGCCATTTTTGGTTCTTTTTAAGTGGTTTTATTGGCTTGTTTACAATTTTTATGTAACATTCGCGATTGCAAAAAGATATACCAAAAATCAGGTAATTATCCGATTTTAATGAAATGTTCAGTATTGATTTATCAACTAATGAATTTTATAATGCATCAGTTATTTTATTTCAAAACTTTAATTTAGTATTTTTGCTATGAAAAATTAATATATAAAATTCATTTAAAATGTAAAAAGCATGATGTTAAGTTTAAAATGTTATATTTTTAGATTCTAGAAATAAATATCTATTTAATGCAAACCTTATTTTAGATACATAAAGTAATAAGTTTTGAAGAAAAACTCTATTGAAAATGTAACCCCCCCCTTTTTTTTAAACAGAAAAAATATCAATGTATAATTTTTCTTTTATAAGATAATAGCCAATTAAATAATTATCGAAATGAGTAAAAAAGAAATCTCCAAAAAATTAATTATTTATTTTTTTACATTTTATTTTTCAATTTTCGGTACTTATTTTCTCATAGAAAAGCCACCGTAAATTTTTTTGTTTCTATTCATAACTTCGGTCATTTATCTCATTATTTATCCTGTAATTAGTACAGTATAAGACCAACTCGAAAAAATGTTACGCCCCCAACATAAGGGGGGGGGTGTCAAAAGTGAGTGACCTGAAAAAAAATGAGAAAGTTTTGAAATAAAATAAATAATGCATTATAAAGATCATTCATTGATGAATAAACACTGAACATTTCAATAAAATCCGATAATTCCCTGATTTTTGGTAAATTATTTTCTGTGTGTGTGTGGGGGGCTAAAGTAATTTGGTCAAAAACGCATTTTAGGCTCATTTTGCCAGTACCTAGTGTTATTGATATCTAATTGTTTTATTCTCAAATGTATCAAAGGTAATCCTATGTATAATTTTATATATAAATCAATTAAAATAGATTTAAAATACCCAAAATAATCTTTTTATATGCGTTCTTAGTTTTGCTACCCTTTCTAATTTACTATATTTTATTACATTAAGACTAAAATACTTGCGCCCGGATTGCGCATATTACTGCTAGTAAAATATAATTACTTGTAACAAATGTATTGGGGGGGGGGTAAATTAAAGAAAAATATTTTCACATTTGGGAATTTAGGACTTTTTTAAGCTTCAAAAAAACTTAATTTCTTAATTTCTGGGGAATTTATATAAGAATTAGAAAGTTTAAAGTGTTCTGCAGTCACGACAGAATGACCTTTTCGTGATTAAATGCCCCCCCCCATTGCACCAGCTCTAGAGAACTTATTTCCGTTGTTTATGTAATGGGTTCGATCCTTATCACGATTTACCGCCCTGTCGGCAGGGCTTAGAATACACTGACAGGGGGTAAGACCCAAACTGGTACCCTGGGTATGAAACTAAACTGCATCTAATGGTGAAGCTTCATTATTGAACCTTATTTTTCTTTTATTGCTACTACTCCCAGGTCCACTCTGACTCGGAGTGGTAGTGCCTGTTAAGGTTCCATCTATGGGTAAAAAAAAGATGTTTAAAATGTATTTGTATTAGATAGGAATACTAGATACCATATAACTGTAAATTATTTGTAGTAAGGATAATTACTTGAAGTTATTGTTTACTAAATATTAGACAGACAAGGAAATGAATGTTGTGGAAAGTCAGGAAATGCGCTGTCAAGGCTTGACAGTGTTGAGAGCTGAAATAAATAAATAAAAGTGTGAAAATAAATAACTTATTGAATATAAATAATTACTTGAAACCATTGTTGGTATTAGATAGGAATACTTGAAACCATAAAACTGAAAATTATTTGTATTAGATAGGAATAATTGATATATAATTGTGCGAAAATCTTAAACAATTGCACAAAAAATGTAAATATGTATCTCTAAGCATAAAATAACCCTTGAAAGGTTGACATGCCGTTAAAATCAATCAGTCACGATTAGGATTTTTAATTCTTTCTTAAAAATAAATATCACGCTTTCCATTTTTTGTTCTCTCTCCAGAAATGCTTAAATTGTTCAGTAAGGAAACAGATCGGTTAATACCCCCACCCCTGTTATTGTGAAAACATCCCACTTGTAGTCAGTTATATTGAATAATCCTCATTTAAATGTTCCTTTTGTTCCCATTGTAGATGGTTTTTTTAATCTACTATTAATGATGATTAGTAGTAGTAGTAGTAATTGTGGCAGTAGTAGGAAAAGCTTCATTCAATCTTTGTAATGTTAAGAAGAGTTGCGATGTTCTACCTCCTAGGGAGAGGTA
This sequence comes from Doryteuthis pealeii, assembly GCA_023376005.1. Lineage (NCBI taxonomy): Eukaryota > Metazoa > Mollusca > Cephalopoda > Myopsida > Loliginidae > Doryteuthis > Doryteuthis pealeii. The sequence goes on from CM042153.1 coordinate 52,703,257, forward strand.
AAATATCTCTACAATAGCTATATTAGAGAGACATTCTTTACATGCCTTATCCAGGTGACCCTGACCCTTCCCCTACTAAAGTAGAGACTGCTGCTGCTACTTCCTATTTTGTTTTCTCTCCCTCCTCCTCCTACTTCACTCTTTTCACTCGCGTGCGCACACGCTCGCACTCACAATAAACAAAACTACATTCATACCTACATATATTGTTGTTGTGGTGTGGCATTTTTCTAATTTATTGTTTAAAGACTCTAGTCACTATAATTACTTTATAACTTTCTTGTGGTCCATACAAGGGTCATAAATATTTAAAACAAATCTCAAGTAATATATGTATATTGTATAATGTATACTATACACTTGTATAGTATACCTTTTCTGTAACTTTTTGATTTTTTTAGACCCTATTTTATTTTTCATAATTATTGAATACTTTTGTTTTTATAAACTTTGAGAAGATAAAAAAGAAAAAAAATACTCACTTTACCTAATTATACCCACGTGTTTAAAGGAAGAATATAGCAATTTATTATCATTTCATCTAATCTCAATTTGTAAAAGATGATAGAGAAATGCGAGATGTTACCTAAATTACTAAAATGATGTGTATGTTAGGGATTAACAATTCAAGCGTTAAAGTCAAATTTGACAGTATTGCCCCCCCCCACCCCCACCCCGAAAGAAAAAAAACCTCAACAAAAATCAGGGAATTAACGGTTTTTAATGAAATTTTTGGTGTTGATATATTAATGAATGAAAGTTATAATGCACCAGTTATTTTATTTAAAAACTTTCACATTTTTTTGGTGTGTGTGTGTGTGTGTCAGTTAACTTTACCCCCCTCCCCCCATATTTGGTGCGCAACATATATATTGGGTTTTCAAGGCTGACTATTTATTTGTATAAATATTTAAATATTTATTTGTATAAATAAAAAGAAGACTGAAGATATGAAGGGAATCAAAAATATTTTTTTAATTAACAGGAAGGGGGAAGAAAATTAATGCTAAAAATCAAAAGATTAAACATTTAAAAGTTAATTTTTTATAGATTTACTCTGATGTACAAGAAATATAATCTATTAGATTATCAGAAAAATGGGGGTGGGGACAGTTTAAACTAAGATAATGTTCTTTTATAGGTGATAAATCTAAACCTGTTATTAAATATTTTTTTCTAATAAACGGAAAATATAAATTTTAATGCTAGAAATGGCCATACTATAATTTTAAATGAATTATTTAGATATAAAAAAATGATACCATAAAACATTGAATGACCTAACAGTAATATTCATCTTAAAGAATTTTGATTTGTTTCGCTTGAGTAACTTGCATTAGTTTTTCTCAGATCAACCATTGAAAACTAATGCTTGGAAACACAGACAGACATATATATATATATATATATATATATATATATATATATATATATATATATACTCTTCCATCTTTCATTTCTAAATTTTCATAATTTAACTATTTAGTCAGAATAGGAAGTTAAGAATAAAGTTAATTATTTCTTCTTGTTAATGGATTTCTTTTTTGGTTTATTGAAGAGATTTTTGCTCATGTTTATGAAAACAAAACAATTAGAAACTAATAATACTTAGCACATATTTACTAAAATCAAATATTTATAATCAATATGCAAATTAGCTTCCCATTCACATTGTAAACAGTTATTTTGTTGTATATATAAATATAACTGCATATTATTAGCATGTAGATATGGTCAACAGTATTAATGATGTAAAATAATTTTATTAATAATTGAGGTTTAAATCAAATCAAATCATAGAGAATATGATGTAAATAACTAAGGGAATTATGATTTGAGTAGTGATATAGTTTCGGTTACAGACAGACAGACAGACAATCTCCATTATAATAAGATATCACTAAACAGAAATACTGCAGACAACACACATGCAAAAAAAAAATCAATCATCCACAACCACTAAGTGAAGAGCACTTAGCAAAACGGTCTGCCTAAGTAGAATAGATGTGTGCTCTGGTAACTCCATGTAGTGGCTGACAGATATGTGAGCCACCACCACCAGTAGATTAGGAAGGAGATAACAGAGCCCTTGTATTTAGCAAACCTCTTGATACACACAAATCCAGTCCATTCCCATACCCTCATCAGTAGAGGACCAAACCAAGGGGTATTACCAATAAACATTTGTCAATTTGGGTTGAAGATTGCATAGGCTCTCTGTAACCAGGTGTTGACTCCATGTTCACACTACCTCAACTCAAATATAAATGATATTGAGCACAATCTGCTTAGAAATATAGCACCCATATTATCCAATATATATATGAATACATAACCGTAAAATGTTTGCTTACAGACACATCAGAGGGATGAAATAGTATCCTGAAGAAGGCAAAAGTCTGAAACCTTAGGTAGATGCTCACTAAAACTTCTGTATAAAGTTATATTTAATATATATATATATATATATATATATATATAACAAACATACACACCCACACACAGGTGCTGATAGGTATGTGTCCTGCATCCCTGATGCCCAAAAATTTAAAAAGAGGACATAAAATCATATCCAAGGTTCCCCCTTTTTTCTTTCTTTTTTCTTCCCTCACCATTTCTAGCTAACTGTAAATACATTTCAATAGTTTCTTAGAAATGAATTACACAGGATAGGTTACAAGGTAGGAGTTAGATGGCTTTAGTTGGGACCCATGAATTTTTCCAGGGACTCATTCAAAGCAAATATGCTCGTTCCAGGAAGCACAAAAACAACAAGCTATCAGCATCACTGTATATATTAATACGGTATTGGTCACATCTTATATTTATACAAACACAAATGATAAAGCTAAGATGTTTGATAGCCACAGCACATGAATAAAATTTACATATATATTTTTATTGTTGCATACGCATTTGTTACAAAACTGTTATATAAATTTTAATAAATTAAATGCATCTTGAATGCAATATTTATTAATTAATGCAGTTTTTAAAGTTTTAATTTGTATTATTTTCAGTAATAGCAAAGACACATGTAAAAAAAAAAGAAGAAAAAAATACTGAACAGACAAAAGGCAAAACAGTAAAAGACAGATCTGATTTTCATGAGTTCTCATTACAAGCCACATATTTCTTGCTTTCGATTCTGGTTGAAATTTCTACAGCATGTAAATTCTGGCTGGTTTTGGCCACCCCTGTTATCTACTGACTGACTTGGACAAGTCTTTTCATCTTGGTTGCTCTAATCACAATGCTTAAGTTGTCTGCTGTAATAGTTAACCTTCTGGGAATTTCAATTTGACACAATTGGGCCATTCTATGCTCATTGGTTTGTACTGGTTTCTTTTGTATTTTCCTCATGTGTAGATTCTGTTTTAGAATTTTGTAACATTCAGACAAGAACTGTCAACTTGCTCATGTGTTAAAGTCAGTTTCAAAGTAAATGAGATACAGATAACTTTAAGAAAAAAAAAAAAATGATGTAAATATTAATATGCATTTTAAATGCCAAATCAAGTTTTTCCCCCCTCTATGACCCATTTAAATATCATTGTGCCAAAAATATACAATGTATGATGCTATTAAAAGATCATCCAGGTTTAAAACATGGCAAGTAGAAGCCCAATGATACCTGGATTGGATAAAGGTCAAGAAAAGTTTGGCTTTGGGTTATTTTTGTTTTGCTTTTAACCTCAATGATTGTGTGAATTTAAAAAATTGGTATTTAATTTTTTATGGTTATTAAAAAAATGTTTGGTGATATCTGCTTGATTTTAAAAAAAGACAATGTTGTTTCTTTTTCATATGATTTATCACATAGTGAATGATAATCAATCTCTCATTTCCTTGTTCTTAAAGTCCATTCATATTTCACCCTTCTAAAATTGATTTAACAAAAAATAATCATAACTACATCATTCAATATTTAGTCATATTTTTAAAATATTGTTTGTAAAATTGTGATGAGTCTATGAATAATTATGGAGAATAAATTATGAAATTAATGACCACTACTATTCTGTAATAATAGTGAAAAAATATTACTCATTTGTAAGGTAATGCCACAATTAACAAAATTAATATTTTATATAATGCTCCATCCAAGTTAGGGAATAAAGCAATTTCCAGTCAAATTTGTGTTGCCTTTGTTCTGTTCATGCTGAACATAATTTTTTAATCATCCAAATTTGATATAATGACAATAACTACAAGCTTTCCTAAATAGAAACCTCAATATCATTATGGACTGTTGTTCCAATGGGAATCCAATGAGTTCATGGATAGTACTCTGTGTGTGTGTGTGTGTGTGTATATATATATATATATATATATATATAGCATCATGAAAGCTGCTCTCACTAGAGTGCAGTGAGAAAACCCATTGCTATAGTAATGCACTGAATTAGATATTTGCAACTTTTTTTTTCTCTAAACACTTGAGTGCACACACACATTGAGAAATTCTGTTATGGTAACAGGTTTTTTTTAAAATTTATTTGTTGTATTATTAATTTTGAGCCCAAATTTGATCAATTTGAAGCTGTATAAAGGGATGATGAAATAGTAATTTTGTAATTTTACTGTCATGTTACAATTTTTAAAACAATGAGATGATTTCTGAATGTACTGATACTTTGATCTTAGACAGAAATATCACTCCACATGAAAATAATCCCATCATATTTGACTGGAACTATGGAAGCAATTTTGTAATATATAAGTTTAGTAGGAGAACTACTCACGTAGCATGTCTTGGGCAGAAATAACCTGGCAGTTGCCATACCAAGATTAAAGAGCACAAACTTTCCTACTATTTATCCATAACTGGAGGGAGCATAGTTTAATTCATACCTTTCCCCAAAGTATTAGCTCTGTGAAATGCAAACAGCCTCATCCAGGATTTGAACTTGAGTCACTAATATGACAATAACTGTTATGTCACAAGTACCTCCATTATTAACCCTACTAGGGTGCTAAAACAATAACATATTGCCGACAGATTTGAGGTGAAGTAGAGAATGAGTTATTGGTTTAGTTTAAGCTTCTAGAAACCAATGGTTCATGTAGCTTAGCAGTTGTTTTAATTAACTAGGTTTCCCTAAGGCAACAGTAAACTTTAAATTGAGTCTCTCTAAAAACTTAACTTTTATTGTTCGCTATAAGGGCGTTTCTGTGCTAAGGCTCAAAATTAAATGAAAGAAAATACTGGTCAAAATTAATACTTCTATACTATTCACTGTTAAAGAATGAATTCTTGTCGTTAGTCTTAACTAGGAAGGTCTTAAATTATAGATTTTATACTTCCTTATCTGAATCAGAAAACTAGAGGAAAACATTTTTTTTATGATATTGAATGCCCTTGTGAAAGGCATAAAATCATCTGTTCTTCCCTCCAATTATGGGAAAATGATTGGGCAAAATAGTTTATTCAGCCTTGGTAAAGGAGCCAGTCTAAAAGAAGGAAAACTCTGTTTTCAAATTACATTCTATTGACTGGACATAGAATATGCTGATCGAGAAGGGTAACCTCCCTCCCCTCACACACAAAAAGTGTGTTCTGGGTATGACATTATAAACTGCATCTGATTGTGAGGCACCTGTTCTGGAGATGTTTGGGAGTGTGGAGTACCCCTTAATCACCATTATTCCCAGATTCTCTCGGAGTGGTAGTACCTGTTAAGGTCCCATCTTTGGGTCAAATAGATTAGTTTAAAAATTATTCACATTCAATATGACCATGTGCAAAAAAAAAAAAAAAAAAAGAAAAAAGCCAACACTTGAGAAGTAACTCAAAAATATAAATATGGACATACAATGAACACTATTCCCTAACCTCTAGGCATAAAATAACCCTAGACAGGTTGACATGCTGTTAAAATCAATCATGAAAATTAAAAGATGAAAGAAAATAATGGTTAAAATTGTAGTTTTATGCTAGTCATGATACTTAATGAGATGACTTTGTTCTGTGACTGCCACATGTGTCTGATTAGTTACTCTGTTGATGCTTTCTGTGTCCATGTTGTGTTTTCCCTTGATTTGCAAAATGGGGATTAATGCAACTTGATTGTAGCATCTTTGTGACTTGTCAGGAGGTTAGTGGAAATAAACTTCTGTATTTGTTGGCAACTCTAAGAACAAGACAACCCACCGTTAATAATAACAATGGTTTTATTATTATATATAATGGAAAGGAATGTTTTGCACACTAGGGCGGAGAGAAAAGACACAGTGAGGAATTCATTTTTGTTAAAGAATTGAATCTTTTTCCTTAGCCTTAACTAGGATAGAATGCCATGATTTTTATGTTTCCTTATCTGAATCAGAAAACTAGAGGAAACCATTTTCTATGATATCTTTATTCAGAAGCCTTAATCAAATTGCTTATTTTGTTGTAGATAACATTGAATTCTAATAAGCAGGACTTTCCTCAATGTTTCAGTCACCTGCCCAGCAGGTGTTTATTCTGGTAGATAAGCCTACCTTATCATTTGTTATTTACTAAGCTTTGCTTAATCTGATACACAGGCCTCAGTTTGCTTACAGAATCTACCAATTCTTAGTGATCACTCAACCAAATTCATTGTTTGCTTAAATCTGATAATATGGCAGCAACTAGTAATTTCAGTGGGTCTTGACCATAAGTTAAACCTGCCTTATTACTTGATCCAGGAGGTGCTTGTAAGTAACAGTTCATATTTGCATTTTACATAGTGCTAATGCCCATGGGAAAGGCATGAATCCATCTGCCTTCTCACAGCTATGGGCAAATAGAGTTGACTGGGTTCCTTAACTATGTCAACCAATCTAGTAGAAAAACTAGTTGTCTCCTTGTTATGGACAGACTGAGTTCTTTAGTTTTGGTAAAGCAACCAGTCTAAAAGGAAAACTCTGAATTCAAACCAGCCTTACTTCGCTTAAAAAAAATTGACCTTGTGTCACATCCTGCTTGTGGTGGAGGGTTTGGTTAAATACTTACTTGAGCTATCTATTGGGCCAGCAATTATCTTGAATCTGCCTATTCATGATTGATTTGTTATATTGGAGGGGGGGGGTAAAGACCTGTTGGAACAACAGTGTTTTTACTCTAATTTATTTTGGCTTTGACTGACTATTTCACATGTTTTTTTGGGGTGGGTGGGGTGTGGGTATATTCACCTTCATACAAATGACATAAAAAGCTATTCTCATTCAAAGTTTTAAAAACCCAATTGGAAGTTGGTACTAGTCAAGTTAGAAAAAAACCCAAACAAACAAATCCTTTAAGTAATTACCTTTTAGAGAAAAACCTTTTTTAACTCAATGTGGTGTGAAACAATTCAAACAGATTTGTATACCTTAAAATGATAATTTGATTTTAGGTTTGTATAAAAATTAATTACTGATTCCCAGATTGGGAAGAATTCCTAAATGGAAAATACTGTTCACTGCAACCTAGAATTCACCATATTTTTGTCTTTTAATAACTCTGGAACAATTAGAGCTATGCTCACAGAATTTTCTGCTCCCGAATAGGCACTCTCAGAATTTTCTTTTTTTGTGTGTGTGTGTATATATATATATATATATATATATATATATTGCACATGTGTATTAACAATTTCCCATATACACCGGTTTGATGTGAGTGTGGTGGAAAGCAAGGTTGTTTTTGTCCTTATGACAAAAACAACCTTGCTTTCTACTTTCCGAGTTAATCCTATTTATAACAATTCAATTTATTGAGGTTTGAAAAGCTTGGGTCATACAACATTCATAGTTTGAGAAACCTGGGATGAAAATGAAAGCAATATGACCTGTTACTCTAAGAAATCACTAAATGGACATAATGCTGATTTAATGCTGTCTTGTTTAATATGTAAAATTCATTGTTTCCCTTTTCTTAAGTTTAAAAAAAAAAGATTTTTCTAAAATGAAAAATTTCCAAACCTTTATGTATTTTCCAGTATAAATCATTTGAAGGATTAATAATCCACTCCTCTAAACTTTTGGTGAAGCATTTCACAAAAATCTACCCCCCTACTGGTGATAAGTAGATTTCTATATTTGTTTTCATATAAAATTGGATTATATGGGATTTAGATAATTTTTTAAGGAATTTAAAAAAAATGTTTACATCCTCATTCTACCCTTCCCACAAATTTTATTTTGTCTTACTAGAGATTTTAGATTTAACAAATTTTATCCTCTTATTTTTCTCGGATCTGTAATCTATGCTATAAAAATTAACTATCTATGTGTTTATGTGAGAAAAAGTTATAGACACAATGATTCAACCAGTTTTCTCCAAATTCCATATACACATTCAGCTAACTTCCGCTGTGTTCTTGAATAGGGGTTCATAACTCCTCCTAAAATTGACTTGACTATAATATTGAAAATCAAGGGACATTACTATTGAATTGTAATTAGTTTTCCTTATTCATCTAAAAAAATGTTAGCACCCAAAGCTGTCGGTGGGTCTTAGAATACACTGACTGTATCCTCTTGAATTAAAAAAAAAAAAAAAAAAATTAGGAATCTGTTGCAATAAATGCTATTCTTAAAAAAATATTTTTGAATACTTTCATTAAGTCACCACGTTTTAAAAAGGAATCCTATTAACGATAAAATGAATTTGCCAAATTTTTCATTTGATTTTCGTCTTAAAATAACTATTCTAGACGATTTTCATAACATTGCTTCATAATATTGCCCTGATGATATGATATATTAAAAAAAATCTCTCCCCTCCCAAAAATAAATGTTTGAACATAGGCAAAATTATTAATAAATAAATACATCTTCTAAATATATCCTCCCATATTTATACACACACACACACAAACACAAACACACACAAACACTTGCACGTGAAAAAAAAATCTCTGAAGCCCTGGAAAATTAGCATTAAGGCACCTGAAAAACACCTGTAGTTTATGATAAACTGCTAATGAACATATATGAAGCTAAGAAAGATTACTATAGAAAAGAAAATTTAAATCCTTTTTTATACGGCATCTTATTTTTCTGTCTATTTTCCCTACTAAGTGTCCAGTTAGTAGTTCACAAATGACACTATTTTAAACAATCAGTGAACAAAGCATAGGTTCAAGATTCATTCTTAAAACCTGTATTCCCCCACTTAAACCTGTCTCCAGGATTTTTAGTTGGCCATTAATTTGACTTTTTGATCAAATAAGAAAGGAATTTCAAGATCCCTAACCCACTCTTTTTTAGAAATCCTCCTCCTCTTCCTCTGTCTCCCTCTTAAGTCCATTGAATACTTCAGATCACTTGTCTGAAAAGTTAAGCCCTTTTATAATACTGTTTTGATTCCACTTGAGTTTCCTAAGAGGATAAGTTCAAGGTATTTCTATTAAATTTAAATTTTCTAATATTTCTCAAGTAATTTAGGATGAATGTACTATGATCCATTTTTGACAAAATTTGATAGGAGGGTTTTTCAAAAAGTAATGCCATTTTCTTTATTTCATATAAAAATTTTTTTTTTTTTTTTTTTATAAAAACCAAGTCCTACATTGAGACGCTAACGAGGCTCAGAGCAAGAATCCGATGAGTAAGACCTAACTTGCAAATTGACAATGACCTCCTTCTGCAAGACAATGCTTGAGCACATGCAAGCATCATGACAAATCTCTTCATTTGGGTGGACAACTTTACTGCATTCTCCATACTCACCAGATTTAGTGCCTTCAGACTATCATCTCTTCAGCCCCATGAAAGAGTGTTTGAGAGGCAAACATTATTCCAGTGACAAGGAAGTGAAATCTGTAGTGAAGTTGCTCAAAGAACAGTCAACAGAATTTTACAGGGCAGGGATACATGCTCTCATTTGAAGGTGGAACATTGCTATTGAGAGAAACGGTGACTGTGGAGAAGTAGGGATGTGATCCACAGAGGGCCAGCTTCATTTTGATGTATGATACCTGTTCTTGTGTTAATTATGCTTGTCCTAAACAAAATGGCATTACTTTTTGACTCCCCCCCCCCATACATTGTAGAAATGGAGGCAGTTGGACTCTGAAGATCAAGGGTAAAGGTTTTAATCTAATTCACCTCACTCTGGCAAATTATGTACTTAGATGTTTATGCAACAACTAGTTGAAGTACTTGTCAGATAAGAGATTTTATTCAACCAACAAATATATTGTCAGTGCCTAATTCAGCTGAAATCCCAGTGCCAGTTTTTGTTCAACTCGAAGCAAAGGTATCCTACTTTGGATTGAAAGAAAAGGGATTTTTGTACTTTTGAAGTGACATTAGGTTTATGCATTGCCATATTGGAGAAATTGGGAATTCCAGTCTACAGCTCAACTGAATAGCAACTGTTCATCGATAACTCAGTTGAGCTTAAAGTGTGTCCTCTTCCATGATGGTATTTTATATGGTGCAATCCCAATGAGGCATTCAGTTTGTTTTCATGAAAAATATCACAAGTCATTGAGTTGTTGTAATATCACACATTTGGATCATCAGTGTTGATCTTAAAATGGTATGCTTCCTTTTTGGTCAGCAATTTTGGATACACCTGCTTTCTGTGCATGTAGGAGAGGTAGAGCTCGCAAGAAGCATTGGGTGGAGAGGAATTTGCCTCCAGGATCTCATCTCAAACTTGTTGATCCTAACATTCTACATGAGGCATTTGTCGACATAAAGAAAGTTATATTCCCACCTTGCACATGAAACTAGGTCTCTTGAAGCAATTCATTATGGCATTACCAACTGAAGGCAATTGTTTCAAGTACCTCATTTTGGCATTTCCTGGTCTGTCAATTGACAAAAAATCAAGGCCTGTGTGTTTGATGGCCTACAGATTTGGTATGTTATCAAAGATGAACATTTCATCGGGATAATGTCAGAACTCAAAAAGAATGCATAGTTATCATTCAAAGACCTTGTTAAGAACTTTTTTGCATGAACAAAGAATTACACTGAAATTGTCCAGAAACTATTGGATAGCCACAAAACGCTTGATTGCAACATAAGCATCAAGTTCCATTTTCTGCAAAGCCATCTTGCTAACTTCTTGGAAAACCTTGTGGTCAGCAATGAGAAAGATGAATGATTCCACCAAGATTTGAAATTCATTGAGAAATGGTATAAAGGTATATGGGATGTAAATATGATGGCTGACTATTTTTGGAATATAAAGTGAAATTGTCCAGATTGTGAATATTAGAAAAAACTATGCATGTAAATTTTTACATTAACCACTTGTACACAATTTGAATCACAGTAACAATATCCTTTGTATAAACAAGATGAATTTGTACAAACATTACAGACAAGCAATTTTTTAATTATTTTCCATTGTAAATTTTTAAAACATTCTATAAAATAAGCACAAATTCGTTACATGCAGTATTTTAATGTTTTTTGAAACCAAGCAAGAGTATCCAGTTACTCAAAAAATTTGATGTAATAGAGAAAAACTAGGGTGAATTTTTGGATTCAGTCAAAAACAAGTGTTAGATACAAATCAATGAAAATTGTGTTTACCAGTGTTACTTATAATTGTCAAAATCTCAATACTTGTATCTTCCATTTATAACATTTGAAACAAAACACACAGCTGAATAGTATTAATGATATTAGTGATATACTATATTATAATAGTACTAATGATATGATAATAGTATTAACGTATATGTATTTACTCATCTGTCACGAGCAGGATGTGACACAAGGTCAATTTTTAAGTGACGTAAAGTTGGTTTTAATTCAGAGCTTTCCTTCTCTTAGCCTTGCCTAACCAAGCTAAAGAGCCTAATCTGTCCTAATATTTACCCATAGCTGAAGAGAACTGATGGATTCATGCTTTTCCCAGGGGCAAAGGGAAACACAAAATTTGAACTCTGATTGCCGATTCCAATTTCCCTGATGATAACCATTACGCTAAGCGTGCCTTCTAAATATAGTACTATAGATTATTATGATAGTACTAATGATATGATAATAGTAATATAGTTTGCCAAGTCTTTTTAGATGTCTACATGAAATAAGTTTGGGGTATTTATCACAATAAATGCTTTTTTGTTAGGTATTCCCCCACCCACTCAGTAGTCAACCCGAAAAATCACAAGTAGTAATGTATGAGATTATAAAAAAAAAGACCTACTTGATCAAGGAGAGAGAGATTTTTTGTGAGAGATGAATTGGCTCAGCAAAACTAAGAGCAACTCCTTTTTCCAAACTAGATGTGTGATATCTTACTGTGAATTGTTTGGTTTATGAACAGGCTGTGGTTAAACTGGAGCATAACTTTTTTATACATGCAAATATTTTTATTTCTTGGTCAAAATTATTTGACTGGTTAGGCTTTAAAGCTGGGACAGGCAAACTTTTCAGGCTAACTACTGAGAGGTGGGTGACATGCAACCCACTAAGTTTTTAAAATTCAAAGATATACCCTCACTGAATGACAGTAATTTAAATATTACTCTTATTTCTATCATTCCAATTTATAATTTCTATCATTCCAATTCATAGTCAATAATGAGATTAAAAAGCAAATGATCACATCAAAGTGTTTTAGACTTTGGAGCATTGAAATATCCAAGTCTGGACTCGTCTGGAGGGTTGCTAGGTTTGGCATTATTGATTGTATTAGGTTCCGTTTAAGATTTCAATTAATATTTTAATTATTTAAAAAAAAAGAAAAATCACGTTATAATTGTACTTTGTAAAAAAAAATAATTACCTTATTTTTAAATTAAATTTAAAACTTTCATTTGAATACATATGTGTCATATTAGACTGGAATAATGATTAAATTTTATAATAATGATTTAGCCACAAAAATAGGCGAAAAAATCTAGCCACATTTTTATGCAGTTTAAACCAGAAAAACCTTCCAACTTTGCTTCTCTTTGGCCTATGTATATTGTGCATCTTTATAGGTATGAGGGCTTGACACAACAAACTGTTTGATCTGACCTCTCTGAACATGCATCTAGGTCAAGTAAGATGGATTGTTCCATGGAACCACATAATACCAGACTCACAGATCACTTAGCCACCATGATTCTGCCCTCAGGTATTATGGTTCGCCACCCATGGCCAATATATAACCCTGTGGGGAAGGGGATCTTAGCCCTCAACAGAGGTGCATATTCTATAGTCCCACATTCCTGCTAATGTTTTATCAATTTTGGCTATTAATTTGACTAGCAAAATTATTCCCCCCCCCCACACACACACACATTTAAAGTATTCTTCTCTCTTGCCATCTATTAGCCATGTGATGATATTCACACCAATCCTATTAACCCTTTGGTGACCCTTTCCTCTTTTAGAGTTTCCAGCTCCAATCAATCATTATCAAAATATTAAATGGCAATTTCAAAACAACTTCTGCTTTTTCTTTAGCTTCAGTTTCATGTAACAGATGTCAACTTTGACATAAACAATTTATAAATTTTAATTAATAATGATCCCAAATCAAAAGAAAGAGAAACTGTAAAGTGTTTTCTTTTATGTGAGAAGCTAAAAGTTCTCAAGATAAGGGAAGAATGAAAGAAAAAAAAAGTGCAAGCTAATGTTGTTTATATCTACAATACATCTTCTATCTGTTACATAACTATTATTTTGTTTTATTAGTCATTGTTGTTAATATCTTGTGCTTAATTTATTAATTAAACTTCAGAATAGGTTAGGTTTCTTTGTTTAATGGTATATCAACCTTTGCAGGTTATTTAATTCCAAATCTATTCTTGTATAAGAACTGTAGTAGGACTATGTAACCTGTAGCTGGGGGATGAGGGGGTTCATACCTTTCCTAAGAGTATTGGTCCAAAAGTGAATTCAATGAGAGAATATAATGTCAATATATGCATCTGAAAAGTATGGACTGCTATAGACAGATTATCTATACATATATAAAGGGCAGTTCATGTGTATGTATATCTGGATGAAACTACGAAAATAAAACAATTAACGACAAAGTAAATATATATACACTCTAAATATCACCAGTTCTTGCTTTTTGTACAAAAATTATGAAGATATTTAAAAATTAAAATATACATGGAAATAGCATTGAAATTCTACTTTAAAATGTCCAGCATTTGTAAATCTCAAAATAAACAAATCAATACACCAGGGTTTCTCTTTGTGTCCTCACTCTACCATGGCAATGCTGTGTAGCAACTTCTTTGATTATATGGAAATCTGATTTCTCTAAGATAAATCAAGAATTCTTCCAAGCTTTAGCCATGTCATTATTACTGTATGGCTGCACTACACAAGAATGCTGTGTGCTCTCTTGAATAAATCCTGGAAGTAGCACTCAACAAAAAAGCAACTGTATGGCCATTTACCTCCTATCACACAAACTATCAAAGTAAGATGAACAAAACATGCTGGACATTGTTGGAGAAGCAAAGACGAACTCATAAATGACATTCTCCTATGTATACACATGTGTAGGCTGACCAGCAAAAACCTACATCAGCTCTGTGTGGATTCTGGATGCTATATGGAAGATCTGCAAAGGGTGATGACTGTGATAGGAATGGTTGGTGAGTCATGAGTATCCGTGCTACAGCACAACCTGATAAGCTGAAAATGCCAAAATTGCATCTACAATCATAGGAAAGAGTTAAGACCCTACATCTGTTATTTCTTTCTTTTTATGCTTGTCTATAATTCCTGAAATATAGAGAGATAGTCTCTTGGAGATCTGAAGTTTTTGTATGTGTGACACAAGTATTTATTTATTTTATGCATTGCACCTGTCTTCAAGATTATTATGTATTTTAGAACTTGTTTAATCCTTTAAAACCTTGTATTATGTTCTACTTATCTTTTTAATTATTTATCTATTGATATTTTTTTTTTTTTTTTTTAACTAAACTTTCAATTTACAAAGTTCAAAATCTACTTAAAATTTATCAAGGGAGGGGAAACATAAAATAATTGTTTGATTCCTAAAAAATGTAAATAAGATTTGTACACAATATGACCTAAAATTGTTTTTTTTATTGTAAAAAAATAAAATTGATGTCATGTTTTAAAATAGATTTTTTTAAAAATTACTTTAATTATTAATTTTTTTAAATATATAGGGTAAAAGGGGGAAACAAATGAAATAATTGTTAGTAAAAAAATTTAGGTAAAATAGACAGGCCTACTTTTATGCTTATTTTACCGGCCCTGTAAATATTTTTCATTATGAATGCAAGTAATCTTAAAAATAACACAGATTTAACACAAAAGTTTATCTATATTCATTTATATTTATATTTTGTAAAGGATAAAGATACAAAAAATTCTTCTAAATGAAAAATATAGATACTGTTAATGACTTTGTGATCAAACATGGGAATTTTTACAAATTTAAAAAAGAAATCAAAGGAAATGACAAAGGTAAATTTGATTCTCATGAATTTTTTCCAAAGTGAAAAAATGCATTTTCCACTATCAATTGTTAAAAGATGCCATTTAAAGAAATTAGCTTTTAGATGGATTGGTTTAAAGTTTGTATCACAGAATTTCAAAATTACTTTTTAAGCAATTACCTTTTAGATAATCCCAGATTGCTTGTCAACAACCATTTTAATCTCTTAGCTTTTAAATTGATGAAATATTATCCTGTGATTGTTTTTTTTTTTCTCCCCCCCCCCAACAATTTAACCCGAGCTCAATGGGTGACCCAACGGTCATGTTTTTTCTAGTATATATATATATATATATATATATACACACATACACACACTCACACACAGTAAGATCTAAATGGCAGTGAAATCTGGGAAAAGATTGAAAAATTGTAATATTGATATGGAGAGAGAAAAAAAAATACAACCTAGTATAAAGGGATACCAATCATGTGGAAACCACTTGGTCTGAGGTTAGAAACTGATAGTCACCAAGTGCCACTGGCTCTGTCTCTATGCAATCTTTAATTAGATATATATGCTCTATCACTGATATTGAGCACTCTTTATTTAGAAATATAAGCCAAACACAATAAAATCTACCAGCAGCCTTTTTCCTTATTTACTACAGGACTCAAACTTTCCTCAAGGTCTTTAAGATATGAGAAGTAATGGACTTTACCTTGCCATACTGGTCCATAGTGTGTTTGTAGGAGGTTTGAATTAAGTGTTTTTCTCTCTAGACTGGTTGGTTGCCTTACTAAAGCTAAATAACCAGGTCCTACTCTTTTACACATTGCTGGGTAGGAGATGAGATATGTTCATGACTTTCCTAGGAGCATTCATGTGAAGTGACTGCAAACAGCCTTAACTGGAGTTTGAACTCTACTTGTAGAATTCATTCTATGTGCAAATAACCATTATGCTATGAGTATAATATATATAAAATCTCAAAAACTTAAGCTCATATGTGCTTTCTGTATCTTCTAGATACCTTTCAACTATACACTATATATAATACACATTATTCTCTTCAGAATGAGCTTTGATGTTTTACTTGCCTCTACTTAGAGAGGCACATGTGGCATAACAGTTATTGTTGTAGGGAATGGATTTATCAAGTCAAGTTCAAATCCTGAATGGGGCTGTATTTCACTTCTGATAACCCTTGTAGTTCTTCTCCCAGCTACAGCTAAATGGTAGAGCAGACTGGGCTCTTCAGCCTTGGTATGATAACCTGTCAAGGAATAGAAAATTCTGAATTTAAACCAACTATAATCTATCTAAAAATTGACCTTGTGTCACATCCTGACTATGGCGGAGAGGTTGGGTAAATACATACTTGGTTTATTTATACTAATTTCTGATAAAATCATACATGACATCTTCACTTTTTATTTATTTATTTTTTTTATGTGGTTCTTTGTCCATAATTTAATCATTCTAGAGAGTATTGTACACCCCCTTTTTAGCCTCTCATATATGATTAATATACTTACTTAGTATTATTTATCTTTTTATGGCCATGAAGTCATTTCTTAAAAATGCAATACAGATACCATTTTGAAAGAATTTTCCACAGATGTATTTCAACAGTGTGAAAAATCCCACTCACTTTATTGCCAACATTACAACCTTCCTCTGGATCAATCTCAAAAACAGGAAAACGTAAAGTGGTATTTCAAGTCAATCAAAGAAAGATCTATTCTTTGGCAAATCACAGCCCAACCCTAATGAAGAGGGTAGTCATTTTGTTTAACCCTGAAATTTAGGTTATGACTGGTTGCTCACCCAGTAACTAACTGACCCTTTTCAAAAATCCACAAGTCTCATGTTTAATTGTCTTAATTGAGCATGAGTTCTTTGAACTTTCATTGTTTGTCACACAGCTGCGCACCAGGGGTTTTGGTATTAGGAGGCAGCCACTACATTACATATGATGAAATGCATCTTTAGTAGTTCTATCAAAATCTTCATTAGGTGATGGCTCTGGTGTCAAGTATACTTTCAGGATATGAAAATCATTCCCACTTATTTTGGGGCTTCCTTGCAATCTCACAATAGTACCTGGCTTTTTTTATTGTGACTGATACAATATGGAATTCACTAAGCTTTGCTTATTCTGACACACACACACACACACACCAGTTTGTCTATGATACCTGCTATTTCTAAGTGGTCACCCTTTTAAAGTATGTGGCTGATATAATTACCACACCCAACCAGATGCAGTATCCTGCCAGGTTCTGGAAGTTTTGTAATATATTTCTTTCTCAGTTATTAATTCCTAAAAAACTCAGATATTTTCAGGTTGAAGTTGCTACTAAAAGATCCTCATTCACAACATGAAGCAAATTATATCACTGACTCTTTCCTTCTTTGGTATTTTAGATCTTCATAGTTTTGCATTTATTTTATTAGATATTGTCTTCAAAAAGAACTAAACTGCATCCGGTGGTGAGGCTCCAGTTCTGGAGCTTTGGGGAACCGGAAGACACCCCTTTATTGCCATTATTCCCAAGTCCACTCTGTTAATAGTATTTGTTAGGTAAAATAGATATGTTTAAAAGATTATTAATATTAGATAGGAATACTTGAAACAGTAACTATGCAAATTATTTGTGTCAAGAATTACTTGAATCTATAATTATTTGCAAATAATTACTTAAAACCATGTAATTGCTTGAAAAAGAAAAAAAGACCGACTTGGCATTAAATAACCCAATTAGAGTTGACATGCAAAAATTAAACATATTTGAGATTTAGAAAAAAACATTTTTGTACTGTATATCAAAATTTCTTATTCTTTTTAACCAGAAATTATATATCTTACCATATGATGACCACCATTGACTACAAATGACCTAACAAAATCAGTGTTGGAGCCCTAGGTGGAGTCAATATTTGTGCAAAACATAAGGTTCTTGATATTTAAAATTTAGATATGATCTATCATAGTAATTGAGATTTTGGTTTTATGAGATAACTCTATCTATACACATGCTATGTCCTGGGTGTGACACTAAATTGCATCGTGGGTGAGACTCTGTATGGAGTCGGCCCTTTATTGTTCTTATTCTCAGGTCCTCTCTGACCCTGCTAGTACCTTTTTATTACTTACTTGCAGTCCATCTTATCCTATGATGACACCACTTAAATCATTTTCCTTTTGCATCTTGCCAACTGCCTATGGGGATGTTAAAGTCCTTCTGGTTTCCCTTGATGTTGTCTTCGTACCTGAGCTTTGGTAGTACCTTTTAGGGTCCCTTCTATAGGTCAAGTAAATATGTTTAAGATAATTTAGTGTTTACCTGTTTAAATCATTGTGAAGATATATTTTTATACCATGTATGATTTGAGGCCATAATTGTTAAACTGACTTTGGCCTAAAATAATCAAACAAGTGTTAAAATGTAAAAATCCCAACCAACCTAGACACAAATTCAACCAATTTGAAATTATCAGCTGTTGAATAATTCTGTAAAAGCATCAAATAAGATTCTTTTATTTTTGAAAATTCTTTCAAATGAATCACTTTCATTATTGCTATTATAACTTGTTTTATTCCATTTTTTAAAAATTATATTTATTTTGACTATTGGAAATTATTTGAACTAAATGCACAATATAACATCCTTCAAATGGTCATTTTCAACTTCACTGAGATTCATTTCTTAATGACTTGTGAATTTTTCATCACCCTGTGTAAGTTGGTCAGCTGTTCACACATCTTCATTTCAATTATATATATATATATATATATATATATACATACACACACACACACAAACACACATTCTAAACTCATCTGTTCTACCACCAGCCATAGGTAATTATTAAGGCAGTTTTTTAACCTTGGTTAGGGAACCAGTTTAAGTGAAGGAAAACTCTGAATTATAACCAGCAGTACTCAACTTAAAAATTGGCCTTGTGTCACAGCCTGTTTGTGGCAGAGGGGTTGGGGAAATACATTGCTTTTTAATGGTCATACAATATTCAATCTTGAATATTATCATTAAAAGTATAAAAAGATAAAGTACAAATCCAATCTTAATCCCCAAAAAGGGGTGTCCTGGGTATGACGCTAAACTGCATCTGATGGTGAGTCTCCAGTTCTGGAGATCTGGGTAGTGTAAAGTACCCTTCATTTCTATCTTCCAGGTTCACACTGACTGCAGTGGTAATAACTATTAGGGTGCCATCTAAGGATCAAATAGATCTGTTTAAAAACTATTTGTATTTGATAGGACTGTGTGCAACATATAAAAGTACAGACATGAGACTAGAGATAATGCTGTAAAGAAACAAAATCTGCGGCATGCACCAGGCAAATACAAAATAACGCTACACCCCTAACTTCTAGGCATAAAATAGCCCTAGATGGGTTGACATACCATTAAAATCAATCAAATGGAAATACTTAATTTCAGAATTCAAATGATTTAACAAATTTTACATACACATTGAGAAAGTTTAAGAAAATATTATCTGAAATGTGGATAAAGATAACAAAGATGAAGATACTCATCTGAATAATATGCTGATGAATAATAGTGATGGTTGTAGGAAAACAATGTTTAATTATAGTAACTGATGTTTTCTTGTGTTGATTGGTTGTTTTTCTCTTGTATTGTAGGTATGCAATGTAGTGTGTATAATGACTAGAATTTGGGTGTGGGCTCAGTGGCTGCACAATGTTGGCCGTCAGCTCTCCCAAGAAGAAAAAGGTTGTGCAGGTGAGGCTGCTCAGTGGAGATGAAATCAGAGTTCCAGTTGATGTAAGTATCCAACATTTTCTTTTCAATACATTTCAATATTTATAATGTTCCAATAATTAGACACCTTGCTTTCTCAATGCTTTTTCTTTTATAGAAAACTGTATGTCAGTGATTGACACATGACTGAGGGTGTTATTAATTATTATATATATATATATATATATATATATATGTGTGTGTAACACCATCTGAGTTTTGTCCTACACTGACATAAATGTATGGTTTTCTATCATGGGTTATCTATGCCTAGCATAAGTTATAATAGGAAATGGAATTTCTATATTCCTGCAACAACCTTTAAAAAAATCTTTTCACAGAACATATACACTATTGATACAATGTCTATATATATACAGATCAAATTTTGTAAAGAAATTCCTCCGATAGTTCCTAAAATTATCCTCACTCCAAATATACACAACACTCCACAAATAAGAATGGTGAACTCTTAGTCAAGTTTTCTCTCAAGAACAGGTTTGTATGCTTAAATTCTAAATTCCAAAAATGAAAGGGTAAACTATGGATCTAAACCTACCCAAATAATACAAAAGCACAAATAGACAACATCTTAATGAAAAGTGGATAAACAGTGCTATGAACTGTGTAGCATACTCCTCTTTTGAAGGAGTATATTCCGATCACGGAATAGTCACAGCAAAATTACGCCTAAGTCAACATAAAAACAAAGGGCAAACTAGGAAATCTGTATGATATGACAGATCTTTGCTTGCCAACAGTGATGTATGAGATCGCTATTTGGTAATAGTAAGAAATAAGTTTGACATCTTCCTGGAGACATCAGCAAAGTACGCTCAAAATGAGGTATACAAAAACTTTGTCAGTGCTCACCAAGAGAGTGCATGGGCATGTCAGCGCAAGCTGCCCAACAAAGACCTACATTGACCAGCTCTGCATTGATACTGGATGTTGTGCAGAAGACCTCCTGAGAGCAGTGAATAATATGGATAGTTGGTGAGATTATCATGGATATCCATGCTACTGGCCCGACATATATATGAGAGAGACAGAGAGAGGTTATCATTGTTTTGTTTGTATTGCTATGTGACACTAAATAATGCTAATGGTTTATTTTGGAAGATTTAAATAAGTTTTTAAATATACAACGTGCTATGCAAACATGATTTAGAATAAAAAATTGTTCTATTTATTTCAGGCATTTAAGAATATTATCGCTGGTTTCATAATTAATTCTATTAATAGTGGGTTGTCTAAATTTTATGTACAAAGATTCAAGAATTTTTAATAATCTTTATATTGTCGACATAAAATGTGTGTGTGTATGTATGTATGTATGTATATATATATATATATATATATATATATATATATATATATATATACAGACACAGCTACAAAAAACGGAGCCAAAGCACCATTAGCACAAATCCAGTGCCCCAACAGTATTTTGCATTACCCCTAGACTGTTGTTTTTCTATCACATTGTTATGCCAGATCATGATGCAGCCTCTTTTTTTTTTTTTTTTTTTTTTTTTTTATTAAAAAAATTTTTTTATTTTATTTTTATAAATCCTTTGTTATATTTACAACTTTCCAGCAACAAAGCATTAATTCACTGATGTAATATTTGACAGTTTAATGAATTTTAATGTTTAAACTGACAATTAATTGACAATGAAGGAAAGAATAATTTCTGTGAATTGATATGTGAAGTCGGGGTGTACATGAACAATTAGTTTATATATGACAAAGCAAATACTAAAAGCATATATAGAAATTCATTGGAAATGATTTTAATAGTATTTGTTTATGTAATTAATGATTACATAGACAATGAGTCATAATGTTACAATTAAGATTTATTAAACAAATACATCAAAATTTTCATTCAAATTAATGATTAGACATTGACACAGTAAATACTAAAAACAAATATAGAAATTCATTGGCAATTATTTTACTATAGAAATGCATTGCAAATTGTTTTAATACTGTTTATATAACCTATAATATATAATAGGTAGGACATACTAGACAAAAATGTCAAAAGTTTGTTTCGCTCTAATGATTATATATGTAATGAAAGGAAATTCTGATGGTGGGAATGTAGAAAGGAGGTGATGCAACAGTAATGACATTTATACTGACTGCATTTAAACGCACTATTAGGCAAACTTTCATTTTTTTCCCCCCCTTACTGATGACCACTGATGTTACCACTAATCCTCATCTGGCAATAATAACAGGGGAAGAACTTTGTAATAAAGCATCTTCTACAAATTTGGTCTTAAAAAATGTATTATAGTGATTGTCAACATCCTCTACTGTATGTTATCCGTCACTAAACATAAATTGGCAAGAAAGCTACAAGTATGGGATAACCAGTGAGTAATAATCTACTAGTCTAATTGGATCATGTTTTTAGTATATTTGGTTTTGGAAATTCCAAAATTAAAAAAAAAAGTGATTTGATTTACAATGTAAGAATAATGTTAAACTGGACCTTTTATTTTGTGCTTATCGGAGTACCTAAAGTGAAACTCTGTTTTTGTCCACCCTGTCAGCAGGACTTAGAATATGCTGACAGTATCACCTGTAGAGGGATAAGACCCCTCCTTTCTCCCAATCAATAAAGTGTCCTGGGTATGACACTAAACTGTATTTGATGGTGAAACTCCTGTTCTGGAGAGTGTGGAGTACTTAATTCCTAGGTCCACTCTGACCCAGAGTAGTAGTATCTGTTATGGTCCCATTTATGGGCTATGGATCTGTTTGAAAATTATTTGTATTCAATAAGTCCATGTGCAAGAAAAAAATTCTCTTAAGCAACTACACAAAAAATGTAAATATAAACATACAGTGAATGTGATTCCCTAACCCCTAGGTTGACATGACATTAAAACAATCAGTTTTTGTTTGACCTTATAAAGTAGACATCTAATTGAGAATTTGTCAAACAGTTATAACCTTTTGTAATGTAGTGGCCACATCCCACCACCATAGATCCTGGTGCCCAGCTGTGTGACTGACAACAAAAGGTCAATTTTGAGATCTCTTGCAGTAGATGCTGAGCATTATAAATTTCTGATATTAACCCCCCACCCCTCCTATTGAGGGTGGGCTACAATTTTTACAAGAATAGGCCTTGTTCAACTTAAAAATACTAATTCACTTCCTGTTTTTAAGATCAGTCCCAATTGAAGTTTCAACATCAATGATAAAGTGAGTGGGATATTTCTGTGACCATTTGTCTGACTTTTTCCCACCTGATATAAACAACCTTATCTTCATCTCTTTTTTTTTTTGTCTGTTCATCTCTGCCAACTTTTTTTGAGATGGTCACTGGAAAATCAAGACTTAGTTTTTATTTATATTTGGAGTATAGACAATGGCTATTAAGAATGAAGGTCAAAAAAGCTATAACTACCTAATAACATTTCTTGAAAACAGTTTGATGCTATTAGCTGAAAATGTCACCTGTTGGGAAGGTTTTCAGCTAGTTCATATAATACTAACTGTATGTTCCCAGCCTTGTTGGGTTATGTAGTATCTGGCTAAATTTAAGTATACACTTTTAAATCTCATATTTCTCACCATTGGATAGCAGTACCTATTACTTGATGTGCTTATTGTAAAGAATGTTAGAACATAAATTAGTGCATGTTAACCACAATTTACTAATAATGCAATAATAATAGTTTGAAAGAGAGTGAGACACAATATCAACAGGATTATCATTACTGCAAATGGTCAGAAGGAACAGAATGCTTGATATGAAAATTTATTAAATTTGCTAATTTATTGGAGTTATCACACTTAGCTGATTTTTTTTCTTCCTACCGCAGCCGGTAATTTGTTCCCTAGTGACCCAAAATGATTTTGAGTGTAAATATATATATTATCATTGGATTTCTCAAAATTCTATCTTAGAAAAGTTTTGTTTGATCTTGGTACAGGGCTTTGTTTTCTATTGTATCTCTGGACAGACAGATACACACCGCAAATATAGTATAAGATAATGGTTCTGTATTATAGACTAGTACACATTTTTTTCTCTCTCATTGGGTTATAATGAAATCCTGAAGTATAGTTTACTTTATGGGAATCAAATAAAATAGGAATTTTTCGAAACTGTAGCCATGTCAGTACTATTGTATGGTTGCACCACTTAGACTTTAACTAGATGCTTGGAGAAAAAGCTAGATGGGAACTACACAAAGATATTGAGTCCATCAACTCATGTTGACAGCAAAGATTCCCTTGACTCTCTCTCACAATCCACATATCAGTCATCACCCTTGGCAGCTCTTCAACACGGTATCCAGTGTCTGCACAGAGATGATCAATGTAAATTTTTGCTGATCGGCCAACACTGGTGTGTTCATGTGTAGGATTTCATAGGTGAATGCTGCTTATGAGTTCATCCTTACTTACCCAGTTGTGTCTTGCTCATCTTACTTGGATAGTTTGTGAGATGGGATATAAGTGGCCATACAACTATTTTGTAGAGTGTTGCTTCTAAAATTTGTTCAGAACAGCACGCAGCATCCTTGTGTAGATGGGAATCTATCTTTTTCTTAAAAAAACAAAAACAAAAATTTTTTTTTTCTTTTTTTTCTTCTTCATTGCAAGAATTGTTTGAACTATTAATCTCGTTTTGTTGTTTGGCTGATCCATTCTACAGCCTTCTTTAGGTGTAAAGGAGTAAGAGTTGGCTCTTTTCTTTAGAGACTTGTAATGAACAGAAACAAAATGGTAGCTAATGTATTGACTTGACTCTGTCCATTACCTGTAGTCTAACGCCCCCACCCCACCTATCAAATCTACCTGTACAACTAGGTGAACAGGTTGAAAAATATGCTCTTCATCCATAGAAGTCGATACACTCAGTATTCTCTGCATAAGAGTAAGATCCCTCCCTCCACTTCCCAAAAATGATTGTCCTGGGTATTCCCCAGGGATGCTCTCAAATTCTCTTATGCATTATATATCTGAAGGTGCTCATGGCATTTATAGTTATTGTCATAAAAAAATGGGCATGGTGACCCGAGTTCAAATCCTGTTTCCATTTCACGTTATGTTAAAAAACCCTTGGAAAAAGTAGGAATCCAACTATTCTCCCTCCAGCTATGGATATGATAACCAGTCTAGGAGATGAAAAACTCCTTAATTAAAACCTGCTAAACTCTACTTAAAAAAATTGACCTTGTGGTGGAGGTTTGGATAAATGCATACATTTGAAGAAGGCTGTAGAATGGATAAGCCAAAGCACTTGCTGCAACAAGCGCAACTAAAAAGATTGAGTTCAAACAACATAGTTACAACAGTAATGACTTTTTGTTTTTGTTTTTTCTTAAGTTATTGACAGTGTCTTGTAAGTTTTTTTTCTTTTAATGTCTGAGTTGGTACATTTTTACTGACTCTGACTGCCGTGAATTGCTTTGGATTTTGATGGTAACTTAGACAGTTACCTTAGTAGATAGTGAATAGGTTGGTGGGTGTTCAAATTCATTGTTGTCAGTTGGTGTTGACATGCTTGACAACAACAACAGTTGTCTTTTTTTCTTTTTTTTTTACTCTGGATGGGGGAAGGTGCCAAGCAGTTTGCAATCTCTTCTTAGAGAGTATTAACAAAAGTGAAGTGACTGCATCTGTTGATTTCAATGTCCAGTGAGTGTATTAGCACTTGTGTGTAGATATATTGGCTATTCAAAATGTGTCTGTTGCCTTGTTGGAGGGGCTTAGAATATAGACTGTATCACCAGCAGAAGGGTAAGCCACCACCCCCACTTTAAAAAAAAAAAAGGATGTCCTGATACTAAACTGCACCTGGTAGTGAGAATACAATTCTGGAGATTTGTGGAGTGTGGAGTACCCTTTCATTGCCATTACTCCCTGGTCCACTCTTACTCTTAGTACCTGTTAAGTCCCATCTATGGGTCAAATGAATCTATTTTAAGATTATTTGTATTTTTATAGATTATTTGCAAAACCACTCTGTTGGCTGGGCAGAAGAATACACTGACTGCACCTTTGGTTTGGTAATGACCTGTGATGCTTACGGACAGAATCCTGGTGTGTGAGCAGTCCATGACATGCAACACTCCACTTACTTAGGCTAGATGGGCGGTTGAAGAGCCCCTCCCCAATCAATCGACTCGTCACATCAAGCCCTAGCACCTATATGATTGTCCCAATCCTATTGCACTATAGCAAATCCCCAACCCTTTTCATCATATATGTGCTAGAAGGTGCAGCTGAGGTCTTAGTATCCTGGGTATGATGTAAAACTACTTCTAGTGGTGAAATTCCAGTTCTGGGGAATGTGGAGTGCCCTTTCATTGCCATTACTTCCAGGTCTACTCTGAGTGGTAGTACCTGTTAGGGTCCCATCTATGGGTTAAATAAAAAAATGAGTTTTAAAAAAATATTAAGTTTATTTAAAAAAATGTTGAATACCTATCAAGCATCAATAGAACAAAACATCTTCAGCATAAAATAACCCAACAAAGGTTGACATGTAAAATCCAACAAACCAAACCATTTGCAAAAATAGGGGCAAAAACCCCTCTTAAAACAATATAACAAAAAATGTAAATATGAACATATAATGAATGCAATTCCCTAACCTCTAGGCTTGATGGGTTGACATTCTATCAAAATTAAGCAGTCATAAAATGTATATGGAATAGTAAATCTTGAATTTCATTAGATTTATGTAAAAGTTACCAGTATTTTATTTTTTTTTAAATCATTTTTTCTGCATATTCTGTTTATTTAAAAAAAAAATTATAAAAAGGCTGGGAACTTTTGCACGCACCTAATATTCATGAAGCATTGTCAACCATTAATTTTTGGCTAATATTCATTCATATATAATGTGTGAACACTGAGGATAAGTGAAAAGTTGCCAGATGTCACAATTTTTGTCTACTCACCAAAAGAAGAAAAAAAGAACATTTGTCATTTTTCTTTTAAATAATTCTCGACAATTTTCATTAATTTGTCTAATTAAAAGCACTACTACTTTGAATGACTTGAATAAAACAAAAATTAAAAAAGCATTTATTTTTCAATCTAGTCTTCTTTGTCATTGCTTTTAACCCATCTTCATTACTTACAATAATTTTAATTTTTTAAAAATTTCAGGTAAAATCAAAATTTCATGAAGTCTTCAATGCTGTCGTTATTCACCTGGCCTTAGAGAAACTGAATACTTTGGATTATCTCTTTGTAAAGGTAAGATTTTATTTGAATCGCTCACATATTGAGTAAGCCATTTTATTTGTGTATACAGAAACATAACCATTTAATTTGCTCTGCAAGGGCTGAAACAGATATTTCATTTTTTTTTTCTTTCATTTTAACATTTTTTAAAAGGAAAACAATTTTATAGTACAATAAATTCATGTTATTTTTTGGGGGCTTGTCTTCTCTTCAGTCAACGAAAAAACTTCATAAGAAATTAAATGTTCTACCTTTCTGTTCTAACTATTTAATTACCTTTTAGTAGATGAAAGGAATTTATTTATTTATATATATATATATATAAGCAAAGTACCCGGTCCATGACCGAACTTTAAAAAAAAAATGGGAACACCAGAGAGAGGGAGTGAGGAGAAAGAAAATGGGAGTAAGAAGAGAATATGATTTATAAAATTCTAAAAAAAAAGAGAAAATTGATTAATCAAATTTATAAAATTGCTGATAATTTGTATAGTACAATGTTTGTTTATTTTAGGAAATATTTTTCTTTTGTTTACATTTAAAATATCATTTAAAAAAAAATGTATTCCTAAAACTTGAGTGTTTTGAAATTTTTTTTTTCCAAAACCTTTGTATATATGACAAAACTTAAATTCAATTGCTTGTTGCATTAAAGTGATAAAAATAAATTAATTTCTTTTTTTTTTTTTACCCCTAAAAAAGTAACAATTTAAAGGATCTAGGTATTAAACTTCCTTATTTATTTAGTCTGTCGGCTGAGACTGTATAATACGCCAACTGCACCTCTGTTGAGGAGTAAGAATTAAATATCTACAATTGTCTGTATTCCTTTTTTTTCTTTTTTTTTGTTTATAATAGTTTTATTAATTATTATTTATTTTCTAAAACTCTTTGTACATATAAATTTATCAGTTTAATTTATTTCCTTCTTTAACCCAAAAGTAACAAAGTAGCTAATAAGTAAACATTATCTCATTTCATGTATTTATTTAATAATGTTTATTTCATGAATAGTTTCTTACAAAATAGATTTTAGTTATTACTGATTATTCTAAATGAAAGTATTAATAAAAAAAAAAGTTTGAGTTATTGTTAAAATTTTCTTTTGATTTGTTATTTAATTCGCTCTAAAAAAAAAAAAAAAAAAATCATATATGAAAAACATACAAATTACATATTTAGAAAGATTATTTTATTTATTTCAAACCAAATGAATATTTTAAAGATAGGAATAAAAAGATTGCGATAATAAGATTTGATTTTCGTTAAAATTAGTATGAAAAAAAAAAAAAAAAAATCATACTTTGAATAGGCTGTCTGAAGCAAAATATTATTAACTTGCTGTAAAAAAACTATTCAATAGATAAAAACTCATACAAATTAAATATTTAGAAAGATTATTTCTTTTCTTTCTAACCATATAAATATTTTAAAGATTGGACCATAAATAGGCGATAAATTCGAGCTGAACGGCTTAGACTACAAATTTATTCACTAAAATTAAACTTCACTGCTGATATTGTAGCAAAAAGCAGGTGGTGAACAATATTTATCATCAAGAGCTGGTATACGGCCAATTTTGCAAATCGGTTGACTTTGGCTTAATTAATTAATTATATCCCTTAATCAGTAAAAATCAATAACCAAATTTGGGTGTTTCTTAGTTAGGTATCAAGGTGTATGCAAGGTTTCGAAACTGAGTGACCTACACTATCCTTTATATTGAGTGACTATTACGTTTTTGCATATGCAATCATCAGACCAAAAAAACTCTTGGTAAAATTGCTCAAAGATTAATTATGAGTTCTGTCTAGGAAGTAAAAAAAAAGTCGTTGGTGCGGCCTAATGTCGGTATCAGCCAGACAGCAACGGAGTCTATCCCTTTTCACTAGCGCTAGACCAAGGAGATTATTTAGCATCTGGGTTAGAGCGCGTACACCTACCATCGGCCCTTACTTTACCGCACAGATCCCTGTGCTACTCATACGCTGAGTTGGCGAGGGCTGGTATCGAACTCGGAACCTTGCGGTTTCTAGCCGAACACTCTACCAACTGAGCTAAACCGATGAGATTGTAATAAATATGATTAAGTTTATGAACTTCAAAATATTTCCTTTGGATCTACTCGTGTTGAGACAAAAATAACTAAGCTATTCTTGTAGAACAGTAGTGATACTATTTGGAGGGATAGAGAGATTTTTTCTATGATATTAGTAGCATTCTGTTGAATTTGTATTTGAGGTTATTCAGTCATATTAGTTATATAGAGCTCTGTAAATAGAGTTCAGTTTGAATTATACAAATATTCCCAGTGGTTCAAAAGTTATGAGAATTTAAAGCCCCGGAATTTGGGGCACAAAAATGTTCATAATTTTACTCACAAAATGTCAAATGACATACTAATTCAAAACAAAAAATTCAGTATTTTCTTCACCATTTTTATTTTTGGAACAATTTTGATAAGACTTTGCATTCTTATGTAAAATTGTATGATTCTGCACTCAAATTTATGTATCTCTATGCTGGAACCCATTATTTAGGGAATAAGAAGTATGGATATCAACGTTTTTTTAAATTTTTTTTTTTTTTTTTTAAAGTTACCACAAGATTTATAACATTTTCATTTTAATACTGCATGTATACATACATATACAGTATTAATTTGAATAGATAACATCACTTTGAACTTAACATATCCGTTTGAAAAGGTATTTTAAACTGAATAGCCACCTAGAACTGCATGGATTTACATATGTTTGTCATGAGGGCCGTGCATGACAACTAAGTCTTTAAATCTTTTCTATTAACAGAACAAAGTGATGATTGCTTATCATTAATTTCTTTATCAACTAAAAGCTAATTAATACATATCTAAAAAAAAACACATTTTTGTTAAAAAAAAAAAAAAAAATGTGAAAAGACTATTACTGACCCGAGTTCAAATAATAAACTTATAAGTGTCACTTTCAATTATAGCCATGTGTTGATTGAAAGCAGGGGAAGGCAAGAGGAAAGACAAACTCTTTCATTGACTGAGTTAGCCTCCTCCTTCCCTAACTCAAAGGAAAGGTGAGAGACAATGTGTTGATAACACTGTTTTTTAATAACATATTGCCCTATTAAGAATAATAACCATTTTTTAACCAAGATTTTTTGGAAAACACTTAAAAAAAAACAAAAAACCCAAAAACCCCCAAAACCTGAGGTACTGTAAAGTGCTGTATGAGAGCACAGTCTGTGGGGGCACAATTGTGCTTGCTGAGGGCTGCATGCTCCTGTTTTCAAATATCCGCTATGTTGTATTACATACAATAAATAGAATACCTCTTTACATAATTTTTTTAGAACAAAGCTTGTTCAGCTGGTGTGTGCTGAACAGTTTTGGTTTACGTTTTAATACTAGTTCGCAAGTTCATTTTTTTCCCAAAATTGAAAGTTTCACAAAAAAAAAACATTATATAACAAAATAATTTCGGAGAATATTTTCTATTAATGATATTGCTTACTTTATACTTTTTGAAGAAATCTCCGTCAATTTTGGTCGCTTATATTTCTGCTCCCATGGGTTGGAGAAGAAAAACTAAGTTCCTGGTTGTAATTTAAGGTGTCTTCTAATTGAGTGTACAATTTCAAGAATATTGATATAGATTGGTCTCTTTGAATTTTGCATAAAAATGGACTGGCAATCAGATGCAGTTTAATGTAATACTCAGGACCTGCTCCACTTTTTTTTGTGGTTAGGAGTGGATACAGTCGACATATTCTAAAACCCCATTGACAGGGTGATGAATATGAGGCCCGAGGGGGGGTATTGAAAAGGACTAAGGCACCATTGCCTAGTTAGGCCTTTTGTGGTTAATATTAAATGACTAAATACTTTTTGGACAGACCTGGTATACTACCTTTTTTTTTTTTTTTTCTTTTAGTTGTGTGTCTGAATGTGTTAATTCATACATAACTGCTGTAATCATTTTATATAAAACTTATAACTCTTCTGAATGTAACTTAAAAATGACACTGACCTTGATATCAGATAATTTTCACACATTTGGATTATGAAGAATTTCCGGATATTATAATTAGTTTTGTTGTTGTTGTTACAGGGTCAAAAAGTGGAAGTGAATTGTTGTAATTTTTTTTTCTTTTTTTTTTCCTGTTCTTAAGTAAGGAAGGAAGTGAATAAGTGGCCTTCTTCTACTATTTATGTGAATCTGCTTCTTCCAAATTGAGGTTAAAGTTCATGTGATTTATAAGTGGGAAATATTAATATACCTATAAATATTGGTATCAAAGATCAATCATATTTAATGATTATATTTTTTAAATTTTTGTTGTTAGATAAACAATTAGGTGAAGAAAAAGATTTATATTAGAACGCATCAAAATTAAAAAAAAAAATTTTTTTTTCCTTTTCTAATATTTTAATTTTAATGTAAGGTTCATTATGCTATAATTTGGTGGAGAGATAGGAAAAAAAATGTTACAATCTACTAAATTAGATCTTTTTTTTCTCTCTTCTCTCTCTCTCTCTCCTATGCTCCTAGTGCCTCCCCCCCCGGCCCCTTCCTCACAATCAAAACCGAATGGTCCAGTTATTTACCAAAAGTGATGACAGGTGCAGCATTCAAATATATGTTCATATCTTATTCTATATAATATATAATATATATAATTATCAAGTGTGTGTATTATGCATATTATGCATGTATTGTATAAATATATTAAGATGTGAAATATAAAAAAAATTTGATTGGTAGTTTGACAAACTGGAAATTAAAAAAAACTTATGAAATTGAATTGGTTAGTTAATTACACCTGTTCACCAACATATGACACATTGAGGTACTCTTAGTTGAAACAAACCTACACACAACATTCCAACATTTGTACAAGAGAAGATCAAAGAACCAATCCTATTAGATTACTTACTGTCACTACTCTAAATAAGCAAATTTTATTTGTAGGTAAGTGGGGTGTAGTCTGCTTTTACACTAACCTTTTGAACCTTAATATACATAAAATCTTTGTTGGTCCAGTTTTGTTGGAGAAAGCCCTCAGATCTCCACTTTGTTTTGATTACTGCA
Source organism: Doryteuthis pealeii (assembly GCA_023376005.1). NCBI lineage: Eukaryota > Metazoa > Mollusca > Cephalopoda > Myopsida > Loliginidae > Doryteuthis > Doryteuthis pealeii. The sequence goes on from CM042153.1 coordinate 52,735,708, forward strand.
ACCATTTAGAGTTGAAGGATAAGAAAGTTTCTCGCTTTTTGCTTCCCAAAATTATTGTGTCTATATATTATATATATATATTATATATATATATATATATATATAATTATATATATATATAGTAGATGCTGATAGCTTTTGATTTAGTGAGTCCTGGACACGCACATTTGGTTTGAAGGATCCCTGGGCAAAATTTATGTCCCAACTAAAGCCATCTAACTAGTACCTTGTAACCTATCTTGTGTAATTCGTTTCTAAGAGACTATTGAAATGTATTACAGTTAGCTTGAAATGGTGACGGCAAGAAAAAACAATGGGTAAGCAGGATTATGATTACTGCATCCTTTTAGATTTTTGTCCATCAGGATGCAGGACGTGTCCTTATCTATTATGTGTGGTGTGTGTGTATATATATTATATGTATATATATATATAATATATATATACTGAAGTTTTTTTCATGACAATGCACCACACTGTTATGAACATGAAATTTCCTATCTGATACTAATACATTTCAAACATCAATTTGACCCATAAATGGGACCTTAACACATTGTATTTACCTCATACCCACTTGTACAGGTTAGCACAAGCCCTATTAACGTGGGCACCCACAAACCGGAGCTTCATGGGTGGCAGTGAAAAATTGCCTCGATCCTCGGGCATTCCCCTCAAGGGTGGCGCCTCAGGCACTGCAATAAACCCAGCCCTTTTAAAAAAGCCTTTAAATCGACGGGGCAGGTATTGCCGGGGATAGCCCCCTGGATCGATGCTATAACTTGTAAAGATCCAGGCCGAAGCCACTGGACCCCCACCACGATCTTCAGAACTGGAGCCTCACCATCAAATGCAGTTCAGTGCCATATCTAGAACACTCTTTTCGTTTTGGGGGAGATAGGTGGTCTTAACCTTCTGCAAGAGTATGCAGTTTGTGCTATTTTATTACTATGGCTATATCTAGTGAATATATATGCCTGTCATGGGCACCCTTAGCATAAGTTTATTGTCATAGGGAAAAACCATCTCCTCCTTATCTATGTGAAATAGGACAGACTGGTTATTTAGCCTTAGTAAGACAGTCTAGGAGAAGTTTCAGACTTAAAATTGACCAGTGTCACATCCTGTTGTGCGGTGTGTTGGGTAAATACCATGTCTGTACAGTGTAATGCTTTTATGTATATTTGAAGCTTCAGAATTTGTATAAAAATGCTTACTTCTGAAGACTGCCGTTATTGTCCTAAATATTTATTCACATGAGTTAATGTAAATAGGTTTGTCTTCATCTTCCACCTGAAAGCCAAGTCACCATCTGAAACCAACCATCTACCTTGAACCTTTTGACCATAAAATTGCTCATCTCAAACAAATGTGAGTACGGCAACTCCTCCCACATTCCATTGGGCTAAAGCAAACAATCTTTTCTTTCATTTCTTCTTTCTTCAATCATTCACATCAGGTCTTTGTCAGGAGAACAACTACATAATTAACATTTCTGTGTTCCTTTCCAGGAAGCTAAAAGCTTTTTCATGATGCTTGTCTGTAGTGGTTTAATTTTTTAGTGTGTGTGTGTGTGTGGGGCGGGTAACCCTCTCTCTTTAGTTTTGGGAGGAGCAGTTTAGTATTGAATCATGAGTCTCTCTACCTACCCTACCATTTTTGTTATTGTGATCCTTGATCCATGAAGTAAGTGAAAGAGTAGAGTCCCCCCTTTTTTTTTTACCTTTTTTCTCTTTAGATTAATGCATTCTTTGACATTCTAATCATCCTTACATCTATCAACAAGTGACATTTTCAACTAATCATTTCTTTTTTTCTTTACCCCCTTTTCTTTCTTTTTTCTTTTACTTTAGCTAGTACCCTATTTCCTTAAAGCTGTCTCCCTACCATGTTATTTTTTCTCCTTATCCTTATTTTTTTCTCCCCTTACTCCTTTATACTAAAAACGTTCTTACCTTAAAATTGTTTTGATAAACACTGAAAAACCTACCTGCTAATTGATATCTGAACATTGAACAAAGACTACGTTTTTCATAGTTTTTTTCTTCTTTAAAATCACTTCAGAATGAATAGCTGTTCTTAAACTTCATCTGTGGCACTTTGTTTAATGGTATATGTTGTAAGAAATGGAAATAAGCCAACCCAAGTTCAAGTTCCTGTGAGATCTGTTTACTGATGCATGAGAAAGGCATGAGTCATTCTTTGCTTCCCAGGATGGGTAAATAGTAGGGCAGCCTTGATTATTTACTCTTGGTTAGGCAACCAGTCCAGAAGAAAGAAATCTTTGTATTCGAAAACCAGCTGTACTCTGCTTAAAAATTGACCTTGTGTCACATCTTGCCTGAACAAAGGTTGAGTTACTACATATATATGAAGGTCATTCAGTAAGAGTTTTTTCTTCTTCAATAAATGCTAAACTTTTCATTGATTGAATTTTGCAAAAATATTTCTATTGAAGCTGTTTCAAAATATTGGCAAATTCAATGCTCCAGGCTGAAACAGAGGTCTACTATGAAATTTTTGCTGTCTGAGAAGTGCAAACCATGTGAAATTTACAGAAGAATGTGTACAGAGAAGATTTTTTAGTAATAAAAAAAAAATGCTAGAAATTGGCTAAACATGAGTTTGCCACTACAAGCCTGGAGTCAAAAAGACAGTCTATGGCATTGAAACCTGCTGACTTTCTGTTAAAGAAAAGTTCTGAGTAAAGAAGGTGATGCTGACAATTTTCTAGCATATAAGACCCATCACTATGATTTCCTTGAAAAAGGTGCAACTTTAAACAGTGCTTCCTATTGGCAATTCCTTGTGCAATATTCACCTTATTTATTGAATGATCCTTGTGTGTGTATGTTTATATATATATATATATATTATACAACCCTATGCATGAGTAGGAAGTGACACAAGGTCAATTTCTATGCGGAGTTTAACAGGTTTGAATTCAGAGGTTCTTCTCCCTAGACTTTAACCAGCCAAGGTTAAGAGCCCAGTCTGCTCCTGCTATTTACCCATAACTGGAGGAGAGTAGTTGGATGCATATACCTTTCCCAAGGTTATTTAGTGCTATGTGAAGTGCAAAACAGCTTGTCCAGGATTTGAACTCGCGGTTGACAAGTCCATTTCCTACGACTCTAACCATTACACCTCCACACACACACACACACACACACACACACACACACACATATATATAATAATATTATATATATATATATATATAAGCCCAGTTTACACCATTGTGATATCATTTTGGAGACTTCTTAATGTCTAAACAGTATGTCCTTTATATGTTATCAGATTTTACTTAATGGGATGCCTAATTGGCATAATCCACTTTTAATAATCAAATTGTGACAAATAACTGTATTTTGTAGTTAATTTCCAATTTGGGTCATTTGTAAATTTAGAGATAATTTTACTTGATAGCTTTTATAATCAAAATGCTAGGTCATTCAAATAATTGCCACAGTTTCTACCATAAAATTAGTAAAAGCTTGACTAATAAAGGAGAGTAAGCAACTGTTGAGAATTTATTACTACTATATTCTGAAAATTTAACACTTTAAAATATCATTTCTAAAATGTTATTCTTTTAAAGTATTTTTAATTAAATTTAAATAATAAATAATAAAAACTAAGTTTTAATAAAACTAAATTACTGTTTTGTATTTCTTTAATAATAGATTCATTTATTTTATTGAATTTGTCTTTTGTTTTAGTCAACACCCCTGGAACTTTCTGCAAGTTATAAATAAATTTGTTAAATATTTATGGATTCAGATGCAGAGTCAGTTAGCTGAGATAAGCGCAGATTAATTTGACTTATCTAATTGAATTTGTTCAGTGAAATATTCAATCTGACTAATTATGTTTATTTATAAAATGTGTATCATGACAACCAAATGATTAGGTTAACAGGAAATAATTCTAGTTTGTAAGATCATGTGAATCAAAAGGCATAATGATAAATATTAGCACGATATCTATATAAGAAAAAAAAAAACAAAAAAACTACTAATATCATAAATGAAAAAAAAAAAAAAAAACTTTTCCTTTTTACTTCTTTTTACTTTTTGTTACATTTTTTAAAACTTTTTTTTTTTTTTTCAAATATAAAAACATTCAGACCTAAACTTATAAAAAAGTTGTTTTTATTTCAAGGAATCAAATTGTGACTTATGCAAGGATCTTAATTAACATCTGGTTGAGTTATTTTGTAGCATGAGATAAAAAAAAGTAACTTAAAAAAAAAAAGAGGCAACTTCATGATTCATTCATAATTTTGATTTAATACCAGCTTATCTTTGCTCTAAAAATTTAGTATTGGTAACTTTTATTTTAAAATGTTAGCTTATTTATTTCAAAAATACATTTTTTCATTTTCTTTTCTTTTAAAAATAAAACCCAGTAATTCATAATGATATTGATGCTTCTATTTATGAAGTATTCTGGATTAACATTTCATAGTTATCAACATTTTATTTAAAATTTGCATTATTAAAAAATGATTTTCAACAAGAATGCAGACCCAACAGAATTTTCACTCACTTGTAAATTTGGACTGGAAATTGTTTTTTTTTTTTAAGTTAAAACAATTCATTGTTTTAATAAAAATATTGCTATGATATGCAGTTTTTGCTAAGTTATAGTTACATACAGGCATAATCAGAATTTTAGTAATATAATTAAATAGCGGAACTTGTGGATATACCACAGTATGATAATTTAATTATTACAACATTTGATATGTTTTCTTAAGAGCTATTGCAAATAGTTCCAATATGTAAAAAATATGTTAATCTTGATTTAACTCTCTCACTCTTTTTTTCTTTATTACTTCTTTTAAATCTTTTCATTATATTCGATTGAAACAGATTAGCGTTATCCCTTCTGCGCGCTCACCCCTGGCCTCTATCTTTCCCTTACTCTACTTCTTTCTTTCTTATTACATTTTTTTGTGTAGCATTCTGTTTTCTCCTTTATTACTTTGTTTATAATAAAAACGGAATGGTCCATTATTCTGCTGAGTGACGGACACTCATAAGAAATAAAAAATTCAGCTGATAAGCAACACCAGGTAATCAGGATTTTACATTTTTGCATTTTTATCTTGGATGAATTGGATGGTCTTATTTTAACCAGAGGGTGCTGCCAAGATTGATAACAGTGGGGAATATTAAAGAACACAAGTATTAACATATATATATATATATATATATTATTTTATCAAGAGTTAAATAGGAATGATGCTACAAGAACAGAAAATACTCATATTTAAAGAATAGTAGAAATGATAAAAATATCACCAGGTATACCATTTACTGAATCACATGTGATAAATTCATAAACCACCAATATAAAAGCTAATAAAAAAAAAAATCAAACTGTAACATTGAATTAATTTTTTCAGATTTCAAAAATTATGAAAAAATTATTTTTTATCGTAAATAAGGAACATCTTAAATGGATGGTAAGTAGGTTAGTAATTTATCATTACTAAAAGAATATGTTCCTATAGGTATTCCATTACAATGGACTTGTACCAGAATAAGCTCAGCTTAGTGGGTAATTCCATGTCAAATCATCCAGAAAAAAGTAAAATTGTCACCCACCATCTTCAATTTTTCTGAAATTTTGTACAGGTGTGGATTGTGTTTAAAGAAAAAAAAATCAGAAATCATCAATAACTTAAAATTGGTTGACTTTCAGACTTTTTAAAAAATGCTTTTATAAACCAATTTTTAGGAGTAGGGAAGCTCTAGAACTCATTTTACAGACAAAAATAAATTACAAAAAATTGCCATTTTGTCCCCCCCCCCCTCAAATTTGGAGAGCTAAAAATCAGCATAACTCCACCAATTCTTGGAATTGAAAGTTCAAATTTTTGGAGAATGTTTAACTCTAACATAGTCCACACCTGTACAAAATTCAGAAAAAATGCAACACAATATTCTTATCCCTATATAACCTTTGTGTTATATTTACCTAAACTTAGTAAATATTAATAAGGAAACATTTTTTTAGTATGGATCAAAAGACTGCAAAGTTCTACACAACAAATTGGAAATTCAAATGAAAGTTACAAGTCTTCTTACTTAAAAATAACTCTAATAGAAAGAAAACTCTACAGAAGGAACAATTAATTGAAACATTTTTAACAAGCTGTATGTTCTTTTTTTTTTTTTTTTTTTTACATTTTTTTTTTAAGTATATAATTTTTTTAAATACTTGCTGCTGATTGCCCTAAAGTTCTTTAAAAAAATTCTCAGTTAATATATAAATCTTTGAAAGATTACCTGATACTTTATATGAGCAGGGATGCATCTATTTACTTAAGAATTTAAAACCCTTGTATATGAAAGAGGTGTCTATAAGAATGTTTTCACAGTTGTTTTGCAATTTGATAAAGTATCAGTCAAAAAGCTTACATAAAGATTGCTTTAAAAAAAAGTATTGTTCTATTTTGAATCTTATGCCAAAAAATGGGCCTGAAATTCGAGCATCATTAAACAATGCTACAAAGTTTTCAACAAGCTCTTTCTAATTAAAAAATGTAAAAAAAAACTCCCTTGTTTTCTTTTTATTCTTACACAGCTTCTTATGCAAGGGTTTTAAAATTCTATTAAGTAAAATAGATGCATCCCTGCTCATTAAAAGTATCAGTAATCTTCAAAGATTTATATATTAACTGAGAATTTTTTTAAAGAACTTTAGGCAATCAGCAGCAAGTATTTAAAAAATATATACCTTAAAAAAAAAAATGTAAAAAAAAAATAAAAAAAAAAAAAAGAACATACAGCTTGTTAAAAATGTTTCATTAATTGTTCCTTCTTGATAGAGTTTTCTTTCTATTTAGAGTTATTTTTAAGTAAGAAGACTTGTAACTTTCATTTGAATTTTCCAATTTGTTGTGTAGAACTTTTGCATCTTTGATCCATTACTTAAGAAAAATGTTTCTTATTAATATTTTTACTAGTTTAGGTAAATATAACACAAGGTTATATAGGGATAAGAATATTGGTGTGCAATTTTTTCTGAAATTTTGTACAGGTGTGGACTATGTTAGAGTTAAAACATTCTCCAAAAATTTGAACTTTCAATTCCAAAATTGGTGGAGTTATGCTGATTTTTAGCTCTCCAAATTTGAGGGGGGGGGGGACAAAATGGCAATTTTTTGTAATTTATTTTTGTCTGTAAAATGAGTTCTAGAGCTTCCCTACTCCTAAAAATTGGTTTATAAAAGCATTTTTAAAAAGTCTGAAAGTCAACCAATTTTAAGTTATTGATGATTTTCTTGATTTTTTTTCTTTAACACAATCCACACCTGTACAAAATTTCAGAAAAATTGAAAGATGGTGGGTGACAATTTACTTTTTTCTGGATGATTTTGACATGGAATTTACCCACTAAGCTGAGCTTATTCTGTACAAGTCCATTGTAATGGAATACCTAATAAGGAACATATTCTTTAGTAATGATAAATTACTAACCTACTTACCATCCATTTTAAAGATGTTCCTTATTTACGATAAAAAATAATTTTTTCATAATTTTTTGAAATCTGAAAAAAATTAATTCAATGTTACAGTTTGATTTTTTTTTATTAGCTTTTATATTGGTGGTTTATGGAATTTATCACATGTGATATCAGTAAATGGTTCTATACCTGGTGATATTTTATCATTTCTACTATTCTTTAAATATGAGTATTTTCTGTTCTTAGCATCATTCCCTATTTAACTCTTTGATAAAAATAATATATAATATATATTATATATGTTAATACTTGTGTTCTTTAATATTCCCACTGTTATCATCTTGCAGCACCCTCTGGTTAAAAATAAGACCATCCAATTCATCCAAGATAAAATGCAAAAATGTAAATCCTGATTACCTGGTGTTGCTTATCAGCTGAATTTTTATTTCTTATGAGTGTCGTCACCTCAGCAGAATAATGGACCATTCCGTTTTTATTATAAACAAAGTAATAAAGGGAAGAAAACAGACATGCTACACAAAAAAATGTAATAAGAAAGAAAGAAGTAGAGTAAGGGAAAAGATAGAGGCCAGGGGTGAGCGCGCAGAAGGATAACGCTAAATCTGTTTCAATCGAATATAATGAAAAGATTAAAAGAAGTAAATAAAGAAAAAAAGAGTGAGAGAGTTAAATCAAGATTAACATATTTTTTACATATTGAACTATTTGCAATAGCCTCTTAAGGAAAACATATCAAATGTTGTAATAATTAAATTATCATACTGTGGTATATCCACAAGTTCCGCTATTTTTAATATATTACTAAAATTCTGATTATGCCTGTATGTAACTAACTTAGCAAAAACTGCATATCATAGCAATATTTTTATTAAAACAATGAATTGTTTTAACTTAAAAAATAAACAATTTCCAGTCCAAAATTACAAGTGAGTGAAAATTCTGTTGGGGTCTGCATTCTTGTTGAAAATCATTTTTAATAATGCAAATTTAAATAAAATGTTGATAACTATGAAATGTTAATCAGAATACTTCATAAAATAGAAGCATCAATATCATTATGAATTACTGGGTTTTATTTTTAAAAGAAAAAGAAAATGAAAAAAATGTATTTTTGAAATAAATAAGCTAACATTTTAAAAATAAAAGTTACCAATACTAATTTTTAGAGCAAAGATAAGCTGGTATTAAATCAAATTATGAATGAATCATGAAGTTGCCTCTTTTTTTTTTTAAGTTACTTTTTTTTTATCTCATGCTACAAAATAACTCAACCAGATGTTAATTTAAGATCCTTGCATAAGTCCACAATTTGATTCCTTGAAATAAAAACAAACTTTTATAAAGTTTAGGTCTGAATGTTTTTATATTTGAAAAAAAAAAAAAAGTTTTTAAAAAAATGTAACATAAAAAAGTAAAAAAGAAAGTAAAAAGGAAAAAGTTTTTTTTTTTTTTTTTTTACATTTATGATATTAGTAGTTTTTTTGTTTTTTTTTCTTATATAGATATCCGTGCTAATATTTTATCATTATGCCTTTTGATCACATGATCTTACAACTAGAATTATTTCCTGTTAACCTAATCATTTGGTTGTCATGATACACATTTTATAAATAAACATAATTAGTCAGATTGAATATTTTCACTGAACAATTCAATTAGATAAGTCAAATTAATCTGCCCGCTTATCTCAGCTAACTGACTCTGCATCTGAATCCATAAATATTTAACAAATTTATTTATAACTTGCAGAAGTTCCAGGTGTTGACTAAAACAAAAGAACAAATTCAATAAATAAATGAATCTATTATTAAAGAAAACAAAACAGTAATTTATTTATTAAAACTTAGTTTTATTATTTATTAATTTAAAATTTAATTAAAAATACTTTAAAGAATAAACATTTTAGAAATGATATTTTAAGTTTGTTAAATTTTCAAAATATAGTAGTAATAAATTCTCAACAGTTGCTTACTCTCCTTTATTAGTCAAAGCTTTTACTAATTTTATGGTAGAAAACTGTGGCATTATTTGAATGACCTAGCATTTTGATTATAAAAAGCTATCAGTAAAATTATCTCTAAAAATTTACAAATGACCCAATTGGAAATTAACTACAAAATACAGTTATTTGTCACAATTTGATTATTAAAAGTGGATTATGCCAATTAGGCATCCCATTAAGTAAAATCTGATAACATATAAAGGACATTACTGTTAGACATTAAGAAGTCTCCAAAAATGATATTCACAATGGTGTAAACTGGGCTTATATATTATATATATATATATATATATATATATATGTGTGTGTGTGTGTGTGTGTGTGTGTGTGTGTGTGTGGAGGTGTAATGGTTAGAGTTCGTAGGAAATGGACTGTCAACCCGAGTTCAAATCCTGGACAAAGCTGTTTGCACTTCACATAGCACTAATAACCTTGGGAAAGGTATGCATCCAACTACTCTCCCTCCAGTTATGGGTAAATAGCAGAGCAGACTGGGCTCTTAACCTTGGCTGGTTAAAGGTCTAGGAGAAGAAAAACTCTGAATTCAAACCTGTTAAACTCCGCATAAGAAATTGACCTTGTGTCACTTCCTACTCATGCATAGGGTTGGTATATATATATATATATATTATATATATATATATATATATATATATAATATATATATACACACACAACACACACAACCAACCAATTTTATATATAAAAACCTTCTCTCAGTTTTAACTTCATGAATTAATGCCAAGATTTTATTGATAAAGAAGAACATACCTTGAATAAATCAGGTTGTCATCAAATATATTTGTATTATTCGGACTATTGTCCTCATCTTCATTGTTATATGTACAATGTTCAAAGTTCTGTGATGGCTCCCGATTATGACAAGATATACCTGAAGAAGGCCGGAGGGCACATCGTCCGAAGCGTTGTACAAATAACAATGAAGATGAGGACAATAGTCCGAATAATACAAATAATACTAATCGTCAAGCTGCATCTCAAAAATTCAGAGAAATAAATATATTTGTAATTTATCACAAGAGTCATTCAATAAATAAGGTGAATATTGCCTAAGGAGTGGGAAGAACTATTTTACAGTTGCACCTTTTTCAAGGAAATCAATAGTGATGGGTCTTTTCATATCCCAGAAGACTGACAGCATAATCTTCTTTACTGACCACTGCATCCAGAACTCTTTCTTTACTGGAGAGTCAGTCTGTTTCCACTCCATGGAATGACTTTTCCACTTAGACTCATATGGCAAACCCATGTTTAGCCTATTTTTAAACATTTTTTTACAAAAACATGCCTATCTGTACACATCTCACAATTAATTTGTAACTCTAACAGGGTTGCACTTCTCAGCTACCAAAAAATGTGATGACAGACCTCTGTTCAAGTCTAGAGAACTCTGATTTGCTATTA
>CM042153.1:52746735-53322206 GCA_023376005.1 Doryteuthis pealeii
CCACCCCTAATTTTCTGACCGTTTTCAAGGTCTACCTCCCCCATCCCCTATTTTATTTTACGAAGATATTAAAAAAATTGAACGAAATTGGGTATAACCTATCTCTTATTTTCCCATTACACTCTTTGGTGTTCCTATTTTTTTTAGTCCGGGTCATTGGACCGGGTACTTTTAGCTAGTATATATATATATATAGTATATAATATATAAACTTCACCACAGGATCCATTCATAAATAGGTGATATTGCCAAGGAATTTGCCAATAGGAAGCACTGTTTAAAGTTTGCACCTTTTTCAGGAAATCATAGGATGGGTCTTATATGCAGAAAATGTCAGATCACCTTCTTTACTCAGAACTTTTTCTTTAACAGAAAGTTCAGCAGTTTCAATGCCATTAGACTGTCCTTTGACTTCAGCTTGTAGGGCAAACTCATGTTTTTTAGCCAAATTTTCTTGCATTTTTTTTATGTACTAAAACATGCTTCTCTGTACACATCTTCTTAAATTTCACATGGTTTTGCACTTCTCAGACAGCAAAAATTCATAAGTAGACCTGTTCAAGCCTGGAGCACTTTGATTGCCAATATTTTGAACAGCTTCAATAGAAATATTTTTGCAAAATCCAATCAATGAAAAGTTTACAATTTATTGAAGAAGAAAAAACTTCTTACTGAATGACCTTCATATATATGTAGTAACTCAAGCCTTTTGTTACAGGCAGATGTGACAAAGGTCAATTTTTAAGCAGAGTAACAGCTGGTTCGAATACAAAGATTTCTTCTTTCTGGACTGGGCCTAACAAGAGTAAATAATCAAGGCGCCTACTATTTTACCCATACCCTGGAAGCAAAGATAGACTCATGCCTTTCTCAAGTGCATCAGTAAAACAGCATCATTCAGGAACTTGAACTTCGGGTTGCTTATTCCATCTTACAACATAACCATTACACCAAAGGCACAGTAAGATAAGAACAGATATCATTTCTGAAGTGATTTTAAGAAGAAAAAAAACTTAGAAAAACGTAGCTTGTCAATGAAGTTTCAGATATCAATTAGCAGGTAGGTTTTTCGTGTTTATCAAAAACAATTAAGGTAGAACGTTTTTAGTATAAAGGTAAGGGGAGAAAAAAATAAGGATAAGCAGAAAAAATAACATGGCTAGCGGGAGACAGCTTAAGGAAATAGTTACTAGTAAAGTTAAAAGAAAAAGAAAAGAAAAAGGGGGGAAGAAAAAAAGGAAAATGATAGTTGAAAATGTCACTTGTTGATAGATGTAAGGATTAAAAGAATGTCCCTAAAGAATCCAAATAAATCTAAAGAGAAAAGGTAAAAAAAAAGGGGGGGGACTCTACTCTTTCACTTACTTCCATGGATCAAGGATCACAAAAACAAAAATGGTAGGGTAGGTAAAGAGAGACTCATATTCAATACCCCTAAACGCTCCCTCCAAAACTAAGAGAGAGGGTTACCCCCCCCCACACACACCACACACACTACAAAATTAAACCACTACAGACAAGCATACATGAAAAAGCTTTAGTTCCTGGAAAGGACACAGAAATGTTAATTATGTATTGTCCTTCCTGACCAAGACCTGATGTGAATGATTGAAGAAGAAAAATGAAAGAAAGATTGTTGCTTTAGCCCAATGGAATGTGGAGGAGTTTGCCGTAACTCACATTTGTTTGAGAGAGGCAATTTTGGTCAAAAGGGTTCAAGGTAGATGGTTTGGTTTTCAGATAGGTGACTTGGCTGTTCAGGTGGAAGATGAAGACAAACCTATTTACATTAACTTCATTGTGAATAAATATTTAGGGACAATAACGGCAGTCTTCAGAAGTAAAGCATTTTTATACAACATTTCTGAAGCTCAAATTAGACATAAAAGCATTTACACTGTACAGCATGTATTTACCCAACACCACCGCCACAACCAGGATTGACACATGGTCAATTTTTAAGTCTAGTAAACCTTCTCCTAGACTGTCCTTACTAAGGGCTAATAACCCAGTCTGTCCTATTTACAACATAGGAAGGAGGAGATGGATTTCCTATGACAATAACTTATGCAAGGGTGCCCATTACAGGTATATATTCACTAGATATAGCCATAGTAATAAAATACACAACAAAATGGCATACTCTGCAGAAGGTTAAGACCCACCTATCCCCCAAAACGAAAAGAGTGTTCTGATATGGCATGAACTGCATTTTGATGGTGAGGCTCCAGTTCTGAAGATCGTGGTGGGGGTCCAGTGGCTTCGCCCTGGATCTTTACAAGTAATAGCATTCGATCCCAGGGGCTATCCCCGGGCAATACCTTGCCCCTCGATTTAAAGGCTTTTTAAAAAGGCTTGGGTTTATTGCCCAGTGCTGAGGCGCCAACCCTTGAGGGGGATGCTACGGATCGAACGCAATTTTTCACCTTGCCACCCATGAGTCCGGTTTGGGTGGTCCCACGTTAATAAGGCCTTGTGCCTAACTGTACAAGTGGGGTATGAGGTTAAAACAATGTGTAGTCCCATTAGGGTTCAAATTGGATGTTTGAATGATTAGTATCAGATAGAATTTCATGTTCATAACAGTGTGTGCAAATGTCATGAAAAAAACTTCAGCATATATATAATTATATATATACTATTATATATACACACACACACAATAATTAATGGACACGTCCTGCATCCCTGATGGAACAAGAAATTCTAAAAGGATGCAGTAAATCTATCCATGCTTCCCATTGTTTTCTTCCGTCCCATTTCAAGCTAACTGTAAATACATTTCAATAGTCTCTTAGAAACGAATTACACAAGATAGCGTTACAAGGTACTATTAGATGGCTAGTTGGGGACCCATAAATTCTTCCCAGGAACCTTCAAACCAAAATGCGTGTCCCAGGACTCACTAAATCAAAAAAGCTATCAGCAATCACTATTATAGATATATATATATATATGCATTATATATATATATATATATATATATATATATCTAGTATATATATACCACAATCAATTTGGGAAAGCAAAGCGAGAAAACTTTCTTATCCCTCAAACTCTTAACCATGGTTGCAGTAATTCCAAACACAATGGAGTATCTGAGGGCTTTCTCCAACAAAACTGACCCACACAAAAGAATGGTTTACCTGTAAGTAAGGTCAAAGGTTAGTGTAAAAGCAGACCTACCACCCCCACTTACCTACTCAATAACAATTCTGCCTTACTTAGGTAGTGATCAGTAAGTAATCTCAATAGGATTTGGTTTCTTGTGAATCTTCTCTGTACCAAATGTTGAATGTTGTGTGTACTTGTTTTCAACTAAGAGTACTCACAATGTGTTCATATGTTGGTGAACAGGTATTACACTAACCAATTCAATTCATCAAGTTTTTTTTATATTTCCAAGTTTGCCACAAACATACCAACTCCAAATTTTTTCTCTACTAGTTCACTCTTAATATATATATACATACATGCATATATGCATACATCACACACTGATAATTATAATCATCTATAATATTATAAGAATAAGATCATTCGAACATATTATTTGAATGCTGCACCCTGTCATCACTTTTGGTAAATAACTGACATTCGGTTTGATTGGAGGAAGGGCCGGGGGGGGGAGGCACCAGAGAGAGATAGAGAGATGCAGAGAGAGAGAGATAGAGGAGCGAGAGAGAGAGAAAGCTCACATTTAGTACTTGTAACATGTTTTTTTCCTATTCTTCCCACCAAATTATAGGCATATGTAGAACAGCTTACATTAAAAGTTAAAATATTACGAAAAGAAAAAAAAATTTTTTCTTAATTTTGATGCGTTCTAATATAAATTCTTTTTTCTTCACCGAATTGTTTATCTAACAACCAAAAAATTTTAAAACAAATATAAATCATTAAATATTGATCTCTTTGATACCAATATTATATTAGGCTAGGATATTAATATTTCCCAATTTAAGAAACTCACATGAACTTTAACCTTCATTTGGAAGAAGCAAGATTCAACTAAATAGTAGAGAAGGCCACGTATTCACTTCCTTCCTTACTTAAGAACAGGAAAAAAAAAGAGAAGAAAAAATTTAAACAATTCACTTCCACTTTTTTGACCCTGTAACAAACAAATCAACAAACTAATTATTAAATATCCGGAAAATTCTTTCATAATCCACAAGTGTTGAAAATTATCTGATATCAAGGGTTCAGTTTTCATTTTTTTACATTCAGAAGAGTTATAGTTTATATTACAAAATGATTACAGCAGTATTTATCGAATAACAACATTCAGACACCCACACACTAAACAGAAAAAAAAACAAAAAAAGGGTTGTATACCAGGTCTGTCCAAAAAAGTATTTATATTTAATATAACAAAACAAAAATAGGCAATTAACTAGGCATGGTGCCTTAGTCCCTTTTTCAATACCCCCCCCCTTCGCCTCATATTCATCACCCTGTCAAAATGGGTTTTAGAATTATGTCGACTGTATCCACTCCTACCCTAAAAAATCATGGGAGCAGGTTTCCTGTAGTATCACATTAAACTGCATCTGATTGCCAGGTCATTTTTAGGCAAAAATTCAAATAGACCAATCATATATCAATATTCTTGAATATTGTACACTCAATTAGAAGACACTTAAATTTACAACCAGGAACTTAGTTTTTCCTTCTCCAACCCTGGGAGCAGAAATATTAAGCGACAAAATTGACGGAACTTTCTTCAAAAGTATAAAGTAAGGCAATTTATCATCTAATAAGTAAAATATTCTCCGAAATTTATTTTGTATATATAATGCGTTTTTTTTGTTGAAACTTTCAATTTTGAAAAAAAGAACTTGCGAACTAGTATTAAAACGAAACAAACTGTTTCCGCACCACACACGCTGAACAAGCTTTGTTCTAAAAAAAATTATGTAAGAAGGTATTCTATTTATTGTATTGTAATACAACATAGCGGATAGTTGAAAACAGGAGCATGCAGCCCTCAGCAAGCACAATTGTTCACCCCACACCAGACTTGCTCTGCATACAGCCTTTTATCACGTACTCAGGTTTTGGCGGGGTTTTGGGGGGTTTTTTTGTTTTTTAAAGTGTTTTCCAAAAAAAATCTCGGTAAAAGGTTAATTATTCTTAATAGGGCAACTATGTTATTTAAAAAACAGTGTTATTCAACACATTGTCTCTCATCCTTTCCCTCTTGAGTTAGAGGAAGGAGGAGGCTAACTCAGTCAATGAAAGGTTGTCTTTCCTCTTGGCCTCCCCTGCTTTTCAATCAATCACATGGCTATAATTGCAACGACACTTATAAAGTCTTTCATTATAGGCCTCGGTCATAATAGTCCTTCTTCACATTTCTCTTTTTTTTTTTTTAACAAAAATGGATCTGTTTTTTTTTTAGATATTATTAATTAGCTTTTAGTTGATACAATAAATTAATGATTAAACAATCATTCACTTTGTTCTGTTAATGTCAGAAACAGCATTTAAAGACTTAGTTGTCATCACGGCCCTCATGACAAAACATTATGTTAATCCATGCAGTTCTAGGTGGCTATCAGTTTAAAAATTTACCTTTTCAAACGATATGTTAGTTCAAAGTGATGTTATCTATTCAAATAATACTGTATATGTAATGTTACCATGGCAGTATTAAAATGAAAATTGTTGGAATAATCTTGTGTAAATTTAAAAAAAAAAAAAAAAAAAATTTAAAAAAAACGTTGATATCCATACTCTTATTCCCTTTTAAATAAATGGGTTCCATGCATAGAATACATAACAATTTGAGGCAGAATCATAACAATTTTACATAGAATGCAAAGTCTTTATTCAAAATTGTTCCAAAATAAATAAATGGTGAAGAAAATACTGAATTTTTTGCTTTGAATTAGTATGTCATTTGACATTTTGTGGTAAAATTATCAAACATTTTTTGCCCCAATTCCGGGCTTTAAATTCTCATAACTTTTGAACCACTGGAATATTTGTATAATTCAAACTAACTCTATTTTACAGAAGCTTCTTATAATAACTAATATGAACTGAATAAACCTCAAAATAACAAATTCAACAGAATGCTACTAATATCATTAGAAAAAATCTCTACTATCCCTCCCAATAGTATCAATACTGTTCTACAAGAATTAGCTTAGTTATTTGTCTCAACACGAGTAGATTCCAAAAGGAAATTATTTTGAAGTCAGTAAACTTAATCATATTTATACAATCTCATCTTTAGCTCAGTTGCGTAGAGTGTTCGGCTAGAAACCGCAAAAGGTTCCGAGTTCGATTACCAGCCCCTCGCCAACCTCAGCGTATGAGTAGCACGGGATTCTGTGCGGTAAAGTAAGGGCCGATGGTAGTGTAGCGCCCTCTACCCCAAGATGCTAAAATAACTCCTTGTCTAGCGCTAGTGAAAAGGGATTAGACTCCGTTGCTGTCTGGCTTGATACCCGGACATTAGGCCGCACCAACGACTTTTTTTTTACTTCCTAGACAGAACTCACTTAAATTAATCTTTTGAGCAATGTTTACCCATAGACTAATTCCTTTTTGTTGATTGACTGCAATATGCAAAAACGTAATAGTCACTCAATATAAAGGATAAGTGTTAGGTCACTCAGTTGAAACCTTGTCATACACCTTTGATACCTAACTAAGAAACCACCAAATTGGTTATTGATTTTTTACTTGATTAAGGATATTAATTAATTAATTAAAGCCAAAGTCAAACCCGATTTGCAAAATGGCTGTCTATATACCAGCTCCTGATGATATATGTTCACCGCCTGCTTTTTGCCTCACAATATCAGCAGTGAAGTTAATTAGTGAATAAAATTTGTAGTCTAAGCGCTTCAGCTCTGAATTTTATGCTATTTATGGTCCAATTCTTTAAAATATTTATATGGTTAGAAAAGAAAAGAAAAAATTAATCTTTCTAAATATTTAATTTGTATGAGTTTTTATCTATTGAATAGTTTTTACAGACAAGTTTAAAATTAATATTTGCTTCGACAGGCCATTCAAAGGTATGATTTTTTTTTTTTCATTACTAAATTTTAACGAAAAATCAAATTTCTTATTTCGCAATCTTTTTATCCTATCTTAAAATATTCATTTGGTTTGAATAAAATAAAATAATCTTTCTAAATATTGGTAATTATGTATAGTTTGCATTATGTCATGATTTTTTTTTTCTTTTTTTTTATGAGCGATATTAAATAAACAAATTCCAAAAGAGAGAACATTTTTACACATATAACTTCAACTTTTTTTTTTATTATATAGCTTCATTTTAGAATAACTCAGTTTAAACTAAAATCTTATTCGTAAGAAACCTATTCATGGAAATAAACATTATTAAATAAATACATGAAATGAGATAATGTCTTACTTATTAGCTACTTTGTTACTTTTCAGGGGTTAAAGAAGGAAAATAAATTAAACTGATAAATTTATATGGCACAAAGAGTTAGAAAAATAAATAAAATAATTAAATTAAAACACTATTATAAACAAAAAAAAAAAAAAAAAGGAATACAGACAATGTAGATATTTATCTTACTCCTCAACCAGAGGTACAGTTGGGCGTATTATACAGTCTCAGCCGACAGACCTTAAATAAATAAGGAAGTTTTAATACCTAGATCCTTTAAATTGTTACTTTTTAGGGTAAAAAAAAAAAGAAATAGAATTTATTTTTTATTCACTTTTAATGCAACAAGCAGATCTTGAATTTAGTTTTTGTGTCATATATACAAAAGGTTTTGGAAAAAATATATTTCAAAACACTCAAGTTTTAGGAAATACATTTTTTTTTAAATATAATTATAAAGCTAAACAAAAAGAAACAAGTATTTTCTAAAATAACAAACATTGTACTAACAATTATCAGCAATTTTATAATTTATTAATCAATTTTCCTCTTTTTTTTTAGAATTATAAATCATATTCTCTCTCCTTACTCCCATTTTCTTTCTCCCTCACTCCCTCTCCTCTCTGGTGTTCCCATTCTTTTTTTAAAGTTCGCGCTCATGGACCGGGTACTTTGCTTATATTAATATATATATAAATAAATAAATTTCCTTTCATCTACTAAAAGGTTAATTAAATATGTTAGAACAGAAAGGTAGACATTTTATTTCTATGAAGTTTTTTCGTTGACTTGAAGAGAAGACAAGCCCCCAAAAAATAACATGAATTATTGTAACTATAAAATTGTTCCTTTTAAAAAATGTTAAAATGAAAGAAAAAAAAAATTGAATATTCTGTTTCAGGCCCTTTGCAGAGCAAATTTAAATGGTTATGTTTCTGTAACAACAAATAAAATGGCTTACTCAATTTATTGAGCGATTCAAAAAAATCTTACCTTTACAAAGAGATAATCCAAAGTATTCAGTTTCTCTTAGGCCCAGGTGATAAACGGACAGCATTGAGACTTCATGAAATTTCTGATTTTACCGAAATTTTTTAAAAAATTAAATTATTGTAAGTAATGAATATGGGTTAAAAGCAATGAACAAAGAAGTACTTAGATTGAAAAATAAATGCTTTGTTAATTTTTGTTTTATTCAAGTCATCAAAGATAGTAGATGCTTTTAATTAGACAAATTAATGAAAATTGTCTAGATATTTAAAAGAAAATGACAAATGTTTCTTTTGTTGTCTTCTTTTGGTGAGTAGACAAAAATGTGACACTTCTGCAACTTTTCCACTTACCCTCCAGTGTTCACACATATACTTGAATCGAAAATATTAGCCAAAAATAATGGTGACAAATGCTTTCATGAAATATTAGTGTGTCGCAAAAGTTCCCAGCCTTTTTATAATTTTTTTTTAAACAAGAACAGGAATAGCAGGAAAAAAGATTTTAAAAAAAAAAATTTAATAAATATGGTAACTTTTACATAAATCAATGAAATTCAGATTTACTATTCCATATACATTTTATGGACTGCTTAAATTTTGATAGAATTCAACCCATACAAGCCTAGAGGTTAGGAATGCATTCATTATATGTTCATATTTAATTTTTGTATAATTGTTAAGAGGGTTTGCCCCTATTTGCAAATGGTTTGGTTTTGTTGGATTTAAAAAAAACATGGTCAACCTTGTTGGGTATTTATGCTGAAGATGTTTTGTTCTATGATGCTTGATAGGTATTCAACATTTTTTTAAAAATTAATATTTTTAAAACTCACTTTTTCTATTTAACCCATAGATAGCGCACCCAGTAACAGGTACTTACCGACTCAGAGTAGACCTGGAAGTAATGCAATGAAAGGCACCCACTATTCCCAGAACTGGATTTCACCACATAGAAGTATTTTTACGATCATACCCAGGGATTACTAAGACCCTCAGCTGCACCTTCTAGCACATATATGATTGAAAAAGGGTTGGGGATTGCTATAAGTCTGAATAGTGATTGGGCGAATCATATAGGTGCTAGGGCTGATGTGACGAGTCGATTGATTGGGGCAGGCTTTCAACCGCCCATCTAGCCTAAGGTAAGTGGAGTGTTTGCATTCATGGACTGCTCACACACCAGGATTCTGTCCGTAAGGCATCACAGGTCATTTACCAAGACCAACAAAGGTGCAGTTCAGTGATATCTTCTGCCCAGCCAACAGCAGTGTTTGCAGAATAATCTATAAAATACAAATCAATCTTAAAATAGATTCATTGTACCCATAGATGGGGATCTTAACAGTACTAACGAGTACAGAGTGGACCCAGGGAGTAATGGCAAGGAAAGGACTCCACACTCACAAAATTCCAGAATTGTATTATTCTCACTACCAGTGCAGTTTATATCAGGTGACATGCTTTTTTTTTAAAGTGGGGTGGTGGCCTTACCCTCGCTGGTGACTACAGTCTATATTCTGACATGCCCCCAACAAGTGCCAATCAGACACATTTTGAATAGCCAACATATATCTACACACAACGTGCCTAATACATCTCACTGGACATTGAAGACATCAAACAAGATGCAGTCACTTTCACTTTTGTTTAATACTCTCTAAAAGAGGTTGCAAACTGCTTGGCACCTTCCCATCCAGAGTAAAACGAAAAAGAAGAAAAAACAACTTGTTGTTGCTCAAGCATTCAACACCAAACTGACAACAATGAATTGAACACCCACCAACCTATCACATCTTAACTAAGGGTAACTGTCTAAGTTACCATCAAAAATCCAAAGCAATTAAACGGCAGCAGAGTCAGTAAAAAGTGTACCAACTCAGACACTTAAAAAGAAAAAAAAAACCTTACAAGGACAGCTTGTCAATAACTCAAAGAAAAAAAACAAAAAACAAAAAGTCATTACTGTTGTAACTATGTTGTTGGAACTCAATCTTTAGTTCGCTTGTTGCAGCAAGTTGCTTTGGCTCTGCGCGTGTGTGGCGTGGCGAGAGTGAGTGCATTATCAATTGTCCAAATCCCTCCACCACAGTCAATTTTTTAAGTAGAGTCTTAGCAGGTTTTAAATTAAAGAGTTTTCATCTCCTAGACTGGTT
This sequence comes from Doryteuthis pealeii, assembly GCA_023376005.1. Lineage (NCBI taxonomy): Eukaryota > Metazoa > Mollusca > Cephalopoda > Myopsida > Loliginidae > Doryteuthis > Doryteuthis pealeii. The sequence goes on from CM042153.1 coordinate 52,757,262, forward strand.
ATCATATCCATAGCTGGAGGGAGAATAGTTGGATTCCTACTTTTTCCAAGGGTTTTTTTAACCATAACGTGCAATGGAAACAGGATTTGAACTTCGGGTCAGCCATGCCCATTTTATACAATAACATTTAATTGCCATGAGCACCTTCAACTATATAATGCCATAAGAGAATTTGAGAGCATCCCTTGGGAATACCCAGGACATTCATTTTTGGCGAAGTGGCAGGAGGGATCTTACCTGTATGCGAGAATACTGAGTGTATCGGACTTCTATGGATGAAGAGTCCAGTATTTTTCACACCTGTTCACCCTATTGTTACAGGTAGATTTTGGCAGTGGGGGCGTTAGACTACAGGCTGAATGGACAGAGTCAAGTTCAATACATTAGCTACCTTGTTCTGTTCATACCAAGTCTCTAAAGAATAAAAGAGCCAACTCTTACTCCTTTACACCTAAAGGAAGCTGTAGAATGGATCAGCCAAACAAAACAAAACGAATTTAATAGTTCCAAACAATTCTTGCATATGAAGAAGAAAAAGAAAAGAAAAAAAAAAATTTTTGTATTCCTTGTTTTTAGAAAAGATAATTTCCCATCTAACAAGGATTGCTGCGTGCTGTCGAACAAATTTTAGAAGCAACCACTCTACAAAACAGTTGTATGGCCCACTTATATCCCCATCTCATCACAACTATCCAAGTAAGATGAGGCAAGACACGAACATGATGATAAGTAAGGATGAACTCATAAGCAGCATTCACCTATGAAATCCTACACATGAACACACCAGTGTGGCCGCATCAGCAAAAATCTTACATTGATTCATCTCTGTGCAGACACTGGATACCGTGTTGAAGAGCTGCCCAAGGGTGATGAACTGATATGTGGATTGTGAGAGATGAAGTCAAGGGAATCTTTGCTGTTCAACATGCAGTTGATGGGACTCAATATCTTTGTTGTAGTCTCCATCTGAGCTTTTTCCAAGCATCTAGTTAAACTAATGCGTCTTCCCACCTTGGTGGATGAACCATACAATAGTACTGAGCATGCTACACGTTTCGAAATAATCTCACTGTTTATTTGTTCCCATTAAAGTAAAAACTATACTTCAGGATTTCATTATACCCAATGAGAGAGAAAAATGTGTACTAGTCCTATAAACAGAACGCATTATTCTATACTATATTTGCGGTGTGTCATCGTCTTCGCAGATGATTACAAATGAAAAACAAAGACACCCTGTTTACCAAGATCAAACAAAACTTTTCTTAGACCCCATAGATAGATTTTGAGAATAATCCAATGATCAATATTATTAATTACACTCAAAAATATTTTGCGGTCACTAGGGAATCAAATTACCGGCTGCGTAGGAAGAAAAAAAATCAGCTAAGTGTGATAACTCCAATAAATTAGCAAATCTTAATAAATTTTCATATCAAGCATTCTGTTCCTTTCTGACCATTTGCAGTATGATATACACAGACTGTTGATATTGTGTCTACACTCTTTCAAACTATTATTATTGCATTATTAGGTAATTGTGGTAAACATGCACTAATTTATGTTTAACATCTTACAATATAGCACATCAATAATAGGTACTGCTATCCATGGTGAGAAATATGAGATTTAAAAGTGATACTTAAATTTAGCCAGATTACTACATAACCCCAACAAGCTTGACATACAGTTAGTATTTATATTAACTAGCTGAAAAACCTTTCCCCAACAGGTGACATTTCAGCTAATAGCATCAAACTGTTTTCAAGAAATGTTATAGGTAGTTATAGCTTTTTTGACCTTCATTCTTAATAGCCATTGTCTATACTCCAAATATAAATAAAAAACTAAGTCTTGATTTTCCAGTGACCATCTAAAAAAGTTGGGCAGAGATGACAGACAAAAAAAAAAAGAGAGAAGATAAAGTTGCTTATATCAGGTGGAAAAAGTTCAGACAAATTGGTCACAGAATATCCCACATTCACTTTATCATGATCCGTGAAACTTTAATGGACTTGATCTTAAAACAAAGAAGTGAATTGTTATTTTTAAGTTGAACAAGGCCTATCTTGTAAAAATTGTAGCCCACCCTCAGATAGGAGGGTGGGGGGTTAATATCAAAATTTATAATGCGTCAGGGCATCTAACTGCAAGAGATCTCAAAAATTGACCTTTGTTGTCATCACACAGCTGGGCACCAGGATCTGATGGTGGTGGGGTGTGGCCACTACATTACAAAAGGTTATAATGTTTGACAAACCTCTCAATAGACTTCCTACTTTATAATTGTCAGACAAAACTGATTGTTTTAAGCATGTCAACCTAGGGGTTAGGAATTGTATTCAATAAGTCCATGTGCAAGAAAAAAATTCTCTTAGGCAACTACGCAAAAAATGTAAATTAACATACAGTGAATGCGATTCCCAACCCCTTAGGTTTACATGACATTAAAACAATCAGTTTTTGTTTGACCTTATCAAAGTAGACATCCTAATTGAGAATTTGTCAAACAGTTATAACTTTTTGTAATGTAGTGGCCACATCCCACCACCATAGATCCTGGTGCCCAGCTGTGTGACTGACAACAAAAGGTCAATTTTGAGATCTCTTGCAGTAGATGCTTGAGCATTATAAATTTCTGATATTAACCCCCCACCCCTCCTATTGAGGGTGGGCTACAATTTTTACAAGAATAGGCCTTGTTCAACTTAAAAATACTATTCACTTCTTGTTTTTCTAAGATCAGTCCCAAATTAAAAGTTTCAACATCAATGATAAAGTGAGTGGGATATTTCTGTGACCATTTGTCTGACTTTTTCCCACCTGATATAAACAACCTTATCTTCATCTCTTTTTTTTTTGTCTGTTCATCTCTGCCAACTTTTTTAGTATGGTCACTGAAAATTCAAGACTTAGTTTTATTTATATTTGGATATATAGACAATGGCTATTAAGAATGAAGGTCAAAAAGCTATAACTACCTAATAACATTTCTTGAAAACAGTTTGATGCTATTAGCTGAAAATGTCACCTGTTGGGAAGGTTTTCAGCTAGTTCATTAATACTAACTGTATGTTCCCAGCCTTGTTGGGTTATGTAGTATCTGGCTAAATTTAAGTATACACTTTTAAATCTCATATTCTCACCTTGGATAGCAGTACCTATTACTTGATGTGCTTATTGTAAGAATGTTAAAACATAAATTAGTGCATGTTAACCACAATTTACTAATAATGCAATAATAATAGTTTGAAAGAGTGAGACACAATATCAACAGGATTATCATTACTGCAAATGGTCAGAAGGAACAGAATGCTTGATATGAAAATTTATAAATTTGCTAATTTATTGGAGTTATCACACTTTAGCTGATTTTTTTTTCTTCCTACCGCAGCCGGTAATTTTGTTCCCTAGTGACCCAAAATGATTTTGAGTGTAAATATATATATTATTCATTGGATTTCTCAAAATTCTATCTTAGAAAAGTTTTGTTTGATCTTGGACAGGGCTTTGTTTTCTATTGTATCTCTGGACAGACAGATACACACCGCAAATATAGTATAAGATAATGGTTCTGTATTATAGACTAGTACACATTTTTTCTCTTTCTCATTGGGTTATAATGAAATCCTGAAGTATAGTTTACTTTATGGGAATCAAATAAAACAGGAATTTTTCGAAACTGTAGCCATGTCAGTACATTGTATGGTTGCACCACTTAGACTTTAACTAGATGCTTGGAGAAAAAGCTAGATGGGAACTACACAAAGATATTGAGTCCATCAACTCATGTTGACAGCAAAGATTCCCTTGACTCTCTCTCTCACAATCCACATATCAGTCATCACCCTTGGCAGCTCTTCAACACGGTATCCAGTGTCTGCACAGAGATGATCAATGTAAATTTTTGCTGATCGGCCAACACTGGTGTGTTCATGTGTAGGATTTCATAGGTGAATGCTGCTTATGAGTTCATCCTTACTTATCCATCCAGTTGTGTCTTGCTCATCTTACTTGGATAGTTTGTGAGATGGGATATAAGTGGCCATACAACTGTTTTGTAGAGTGTTGCTTCTAAAATTTGTTCAGAACAGCACGCAGCATCCTTGTGTAGATGGGAATCTATCTTTTTCTTAAAAAACAAAAACAAAAATTTTTTTTTCTTTTTTTTCTTCTTCATTGCAAGAATTGTTTGAACTATTAATCTCGTTTTGTTGTTTGGCTGATCCATTCTACAGCCTTCTTTAGGTGTAAAGGAGTAAGAGTTGGCTCTTTTCTTTAGAGACTTGTAATGAACAGAAACAAAATGGTAGCTAATGTATTGACTTGACTCTGTCCATTACCTGTAGTCTAACGCCCCCACCCCACCTATCAAATCTACCTGTACAACTAGGTGAACAGGTTGAAAAATATGCTCTTCATCCATAGAAGTCGATACACTCAGTATTCTCTGCATAAGAGTAAGATCCCTCCCTCCACTTCCCAAAAATGATTGTCCTGGGTATTCCCCAGGGATGCTCTCAAATTCTCTTATGCATTATATATCTGAAGGTGCTCATGGCATTTATAGTTATTGTCATAAAAAATGGGCATGGTGACCCGAGTTCAAATCCTGTTTCCATTTCACGTTATGTTAAAAAACCCTTGGAAAAAGTAGGAATCCAACTATTCTCCCTCCAGCTATGGATATGATAACCAGTCTAGGAGATGAAAAACTCCTTAATTAAAACCTGCTAAACTCTACTTAAAAAAATTGACCTTGTGGTGGAGGGTTTGGATAAATGCATACATTTGAAGAAGGCTGTAGAATGGATAAGCCAAAGCACTTGCTGCAACAAGCGCAACTAAAAGATTGAGTTCAAACAACATAGTTACAACAGTAATGACTTTTGTTTTTGTTTTTTTTCTTAAGTTATTGACAGTGTCTTGTAAGTTTTTTTTCTTTTAATGTCTGAGTTGGTACATTTTTACTGACTCTGACTGCCGTGAATTGCTTTGGATTTTGATGGTAACTTAGACAGTTACCTTAGTAGATAGTGAATAGGTTGGTGGGTGTTCAAATTCATTGTTGTCAGTTGGTGTTGACATGCTTGACAACAACAACAGTTGTCTTTTTTTCTTTTTTTTTTTACTCTGGATGGGGGAAGGTGCCAAGCAGTTTGCAATCTCTTCTTAGAGAGTATTAACAAAAGTGAAGTGACTGCATCTGTTGATTTCAATGTCCAGTGAGTGTATTAGCACTTGTGTGTAGATATATTGGCTATTCAAAATGTGTCTGTTGCCTTGTTGGAGGGGCTTAGAATATAGACTGTATCACCAGCAGAAGGGTAAGCCACCACCCCCACTTTAAAAAAAAAAAGCATGTCCTGATACTAAACTGCACCTGGTAGTGAGAATACAATTCTGGAGATTTGTGGAGTGTGGAGTACCCTTTCATTGCCATTACTCCCTGGTCCACTCTTACTCTTAGTACCTGTTAAGTCCCATCTATGGGTCAAATGAATCTATTTTAAGATTATTTGTATTTTATAGGATTATTTGCAAAACCACTCTGTTGGCTGGGGCAGAAGAATACACTGACTGCACCTGTTGGTCTTGGTAATGACCTGTGATGCTTACGGACAGAATCCTGGTGTGTGAGCAGTCCATGACATGCAACACTCCACTTACTTAGGCTAGATGGGCGGTTGAAGAGCCCCTCCCCAATCAATCGACTCGTCACATCAAGCCCTAGCACCTATATGATTGTCCCAATCCTATTGCACTTATAGCAAATCCCCAACCCTTTTCATCATATATGTGCTAGAAGGTGCAGCTGAGGGTCTTAGTATCCTGGGTATGATGTAAAACTACTTCTAGTGGTGAAATTCCAGTTCTGGGGAATGTGGAGTGCCCTTTCATTGCCATTACTTCCAGGTCTACTCTGAGTGGTAGTACCTGTTAGGGTCCCATCTATGGGTTAAATAGAAAAAATGAGTTTTAAAAAATATTAAGTTTATTTAAAAAAATGTTGAATACCTATCAAGCATCAATAGAACAAAACATCTTCAGCATAAAATAACCCAACAAAGGTTGACATGTAAAATCCAACAAAACCAAACCATTTGCAAAAATAGGGGCAAAAACCCCTCTTAAACAATTATACAAAAAATGTAAATATGAACATATAATGAATGCAATTCCCTAACCTCTAGGCTTGATGGGTTGACATTCTATCAAAATTAAGCAGTCATAAAATGTATATGGAATAGTAAATCTTGAATTTCATTAGATTTATGTAAAAGTTACCAGTATTTTATTAATTTTTTTTTTAAATCATTTTTTCTGCATATTCTGTTTATTTAAAAAAAAAATTATAAAAAGGCTGGGAACTTTTGCACGCACCTAATATTTCATGAAGCATTGTCAACCATTAATTTTTGGCTAATATTTCATTCATATAATGTGTGAACACTGAGGATAAGTGAAAAGTTGCCAGATGTCACAATTTTTGTCTACTCACCAAAAGAAGAAAAAAAGAAACATTTGTCATTTTTCTTTTAAATAATTCTAGACAATTTTCATTAATTTGTCTAATTAAAAGCACTACTACTTTGAATGACTTGAATAAAACAAAAATTTAAAAAAGCATTTATTTTTCAATCTAGTCTTCTTTGTCATTGCTTTTAACCCATCTTCATTACTTACAATAATTTTAATTTTTTTAAAAAATTTCAGGTAAAATCAAAATTTCATGAAGTCTTCAATGCTGTCGTTATTCACCTGGGCCTTAGAGAAACTGAATACTTTGGATTATCTCTTTGTAAAGGTAAGATTTTATTTGAATCGCTCACATATTGAGTAAGCCATTTTATTTGTGTATACAGAAACATAACCATTTAATTTGCTCTGCAAGGGCTGAAACAGATATTTCATTTTTTTTTTCTTTCATTTTAACATTTTTTAAAAGGAAAACAATTTTATAGTACAATAAATTCATGTTATTTTTTGGGGGGCTTGTCTTCTCTTCAGTCAACGAAAAAACTTCATAAGAAATTAAATGTTCTACCTTTCTGTTCTAACATATTTAATTACCTTTTAGTAGATGAAAGGAATTTATTTATTTATATATATATATATATAAGCAAAGTACCCGGTCCATGACCGAACTTTAAAAAAAAGAATGGGAACACCAGAGAGAGAGGGAGTGAGGGAGAAAGAAAATGGGAGTAAGAGAGAGAATATGATTTATAAAATTCTAAAAAAAAAGAGGAAAATTGATTAATCAAATTTATAAAATTGCTGATAATTTGTATAGTACAATGTTTGTTTATTTTAGGAAATATTTTTCTTTTTGTTTACATTTAAAATATCATTTAAAAAAAAAATGTATTCCTAAACTTGAGTGTTTTGAAATTTTTTTTTTCCAAAACCTTTTGTATATATGACAAAAACTTAAATTCAATTGCTTGTTGCATTAAAGTGATAAAAATAAATTTAATTTCTTTTTTTTTTTTACCCCTAAAAAAGTAACAATTTAAAGGATCTAGGTATTAAACTTCCTTATTTATTTAGGTCTGTCGGCTGAGACTGTATAATACGCCAACTGCACCTCTGTTGAGGAGTAAGAATTAAATATCTACAATTGTCTGTATTCCTTTTTTTTTCTTTTTTTTTGTTTATAATAGTGTTTTATTTAATTATTTATTTTCTAAAACTCTTTTGTACATATAAATTTATCAGTTTAATTTATTTCCTTCTTTAACCCCAAAAAGTAACAAAGTAGCTAATAAGTAAACATTATCTCATTTCATGTATTTATTTAATAATGTTTATTTCATGAATAGTTTCTTACAAAATAGATTTTAGTTATACTGATTATTCTAAAATGAAAGTATTAAAAAAAAAAAAAGTTTGAGTTATTGTTAAAATTTTTCTTTTGATTTGTTATTTAATTCGCTCTAAAAAAAAAAAAAAAAAATCATGTATGAAAACATACAAATTACATATTTAGAAAGATTATTTTATTTTATTTCAAACCAAATGAATATTTTAAAGATAGGAATAAAAAGATTGCGATAAATAAGATTTGATTTTTCGTTAAAATTTAGTATGAAAAAAAAAAAAAATCATACTTTGAATAGGCTGTCTGAAGCAAAATATTATTTTAACTTGCTGTAAAAAACTATTCAATAGATAAAAACTCATACAAATTAAATATTTAGAAAGATTATTTTCTTTTCTTTCTAACCATATAAATATTTTAAAGATTGGACCATAAATAGGCGATAAATTCCGAGCTGAACGGCTTAGACTACAAAATTTATTCACTAAAATTAAACTTCACTGCTGATATTGTAGCAAAAAGCAGGTGGTGAACAATATTTTATCATCAGGAGCTGGTATACGGCCAATTTTGCAAATCGGTTGACTTTGGCTTAATTAATTAATTATATCCCTTAATCAGTAAAAATCAATAACCAAATTTGGTGTGTTTCTTAGTTAGGTTATCAAGGTGTATGCAAGGTTTCGAAACTGAGTGACCTACACTATCCTTTATATTGAGTGACTATTACGTTTTTGCATATGCAATCATCAGACCAAAAAAACTCTTGGTAAAATTGCTCAAAGATTAATTTATGAGTTCTGTCTAGGAAGTAAAAAAAAAGTCGTTGGTGCGGCCTAATGTCGGTATCAGCCAGACAGCAACGGAGTCTATCCCCTTTTCACTAGCGCTAGACCAAGGAGATTATTTTAGCATCTGGGGTAGAGCGCTACACCTACCATCGGCCCCTTACTTTACCGCACAGATCCCTGTGCTACTCATACGCTGAGTTGGCGAGGGCTGGTATCGAACTCGGAACCTTGCGGTTTCTAGCCGAACACTCTACCAACTGAGCTAAACCGATGAGATTGTAATAAATATGATTAAGTTTATGAACTTCAAAATAATTTCCTTTGGATCTACTCGTGTTGAGACAAAAATAACTAAGCTATTCTTGTAGAACAGTAGTGATACTATTTGGAGGGATAGAGAGATTCTTTTTCTAATGATATTAGTAGCATTCTGTTGAATTTGTATTTGAGGTTATTCAGTCATATTAGTTATATAGAGCTCTGTAAATAGAGTTCAGTTTGAATTATACAAATATTCCCAGTGGTTCAAAAGTTATGAGAATTTAAAGCCCCGGAATTTGGGGCAAAAAAATGTTCATAATTTTACTCACAAAATGTCAAATGACATACTAATTCAAAACAAAAAATTCAGTATTTTCTTCACCATTTCTTTATTTTTGGAACAATTTTGATAAGACTTTGCATTCTTATGTAAAATTGTATGATTCTGCACTCAAATTGTATGTATCTCTATGCTGGAACCCATTATTTAGGGAATAAGAAGTATGGATATCAACGTTTTTTTAAATTTTTTTTTTTTTTTTTTAAAGTTTACCACAAGATTATTTAACATTTTCATTTTAATACTGCATGTATACATACATATACAGTATTAATTTGAATAGATAACATCACTTTGAACTTAACATATCCGTTTGAAAAGGTATTTTAAACTGAATAGCCACCTAGAACTGCATGGATTACATATGTTTGTCATGAGGGCCGTGCATGACAACTAAGTCTTTAAATCTTTCTACATTAACAGAACAAAGTGATGATTGCTTATCATTAATTTCTTTATCAACTAAAAGCTAATTAATACATATCTAAAAAAAAACACATTTTTGTTAAAAAAAAAAAAAAAAAAAAAAAATGTGAAAAGACTATTACTGACCGAGTTCAAATAATAAAACTTATAAGTGTCACTTTCAATTATAGCCATGTGTTGATTGAAAGCAGGGGAAGGCAAGAGGAAAGACAAACTCTTTCATTGACTGAGTTAGCCTCCTCCTTCCCTAACTCAAAGGGAAAGGTGAGAGACAATGTGTTGATAACACTGTTTTTTAATAACATATTGCCCTATTAAGAATAAATAACCATTTTTAACCAAGATTTTTTGGAAAACACTTAAAAAAAAACAAAAAAACCCCCAAAACCCCCCAAAACCTGAGGTACTGTAAAAGTGCTGTATGAGAGCACAGTCTGTGTGGGGGCACAATTGTGCTTGCTGAGGGCTGCATGCTCCTGTTTTCAAATATCCGCTATGTTGTATTACATACAATAAATAGAATACCTCTTTACATAATTTTTTTAGAACAAAGCTTGTTCAGCTGGTGTGTGCTGAACAGTTTGGTTTACGTTTTAATACTAGTTCGCAAGTTCATTTTTTTCCCAAAATTGAAAGTTTCACAAAAAAAACATATAACAAAATAATTTCGGAGAATATTTTCTATTAATGATATTGCTTACTTTATACTTTTTGAAGAAATCTCCGTCAATTTTGGTCGCTTATATTTCTGCTCCCATGGGTTGGAGAAGAAAAACCAAGTTCCTGGTTGTAATTTAAGGTGTCTTCTAATTGAGTGTACAATTTCAAGAATATTGATATAGATTGGTCTCTTTGAATTTTGCATAAAAATGGACTGGCAATCAGATGCAGTTTAATGTAATACTCAGGACCTGCTCCCACTTTTTTTTTTGTGGTTAGGAGTGGATACAGTCGACATATTCTAAAACCCCATTGACAGGGTGATGAATATGAGGCCCGAGGGGGGGGTGGTATTGAAAAGGGACTAAGGCACCATTGCCTAGTTAGGCCTTTTTGTGGTTAATATTAAATGACTAAATACTTTTTGGACAGACCTGGTATACTACCCTTTTTTTTTTTTTTTTAAGTGTGTGTGTCTGAATGTGTTATTCATACATAACTGCTGTAATCATTTTGTAATATAAACTTATAACTCTTCTGAATGTAACTTAAAAATGACACTGACCTTGATATCAGATAATTTTCACACATTTGGATTATGAAGAATTTTCCGGATATTATAATTAGTTTTGTTGTTGTTGTTACAGGGTCAAAAAGTGGAAGTGAATTGTTGTAATTTTTTTTTTTTTTTTTTTCCTGTTCTTAAGTAAGGAAGGAAGTGAATAAGTGGCCTTCTCTACTATTTATGTGAATCTTGCTTCTTCCAAATTGAGGTTAAAGTTCATGTGATTTATAAGTTGGGAAATATTAATATCCTATAAATATTGGTATCAAAGATCAATATTTAATGATTTATATTTTTTAAATTTTTTGTTGTTAGATAAACAATTAGGTGAAGAAAAAGAATTTATATTAGAACGCATCAAAATTTAAAAAAAAATTTTTTTTTCCTTTTCTAATATTTTAATTTTAATGTAAGGTTCTACATATGCTATAATTTGGTGGGAAGATAGGAAAAAAAATGTTACAAGTACTAAATTAGGATCTTTTTTTTTCTCTTCTCTCTCTCTCTCTGGTGCCTAAAGCCTCCCCCCCCCCCCTTCCTCACAATCAAAACCGAATGGTCAGTTATTTACCAAAAGTGATGACAGGGTGCAGCATTCAAATATATGTTCATATCTTATTCTTATAATATTATAGATGATTATAATTATCAAGTGTGTGTATGTATGTATATATGCATGTATGTATAATATATATTAAGATGTGAAAACTATAAAAAAATTTGAGTTGGTAGTTGTGACAAACTGGAAATTAAAAAAAAAACTTATGAAATTGAATTGGTTAGTGTAATTACCTGTTCACCAACATATGACACATTGGAGGTACTCTTAGTTGAAAACAACCTACACACAACATTCCAACATTTGTACAAGAGAAGATCAAAGAACCAATCCTATTAGATTACTTACTGTCACTACTCTAAATAAGGCAGAAATTTTATTTGTAGGTAAGTGGGGGTGGTAGGTCTGCTTTTACACTAACCTTTTGACCTTATTACAGGTAAACATCTTTTGTGTGGGTCAGTTTTGTCTGGAGGAAAGCCCTCAGATCTCCATTTGTTTTGATTACTGCAACCATGGTTAGAGTTGAGGGATAAGAAAGTTTCTCGATTTTGCTTCCCAAAATTGATTGTGTATATATATATATATATATATATATATATATATATATATATATATATATATATATATATATATATATAGTGATGCTGATAGCTTTTTGATTTAGCGAGTCCTGGGACACGCACATTTGGTTTGAAGGATTCCCTGGGAAAATTTATGGGTCCCAACTAAAGCCATCTAACTAGTACCTTGTAACCTATCTTGTGTAATTCGTTTCTAAGAGACTATTGAAATGTATTTACAGTTAGCTTGAAATGGTGACGGAAGAAAAACAATGGGAAGCATGGATATGATTTTACTGCATCCTTTTAGATTTTTGTCCATCAGGGATGCAGGACGTGTCCTTATCATTATGTGTGTGTGTGTGTATATATATATATATATATATATATATATATATATATATATACTGAAGTTTTTTTCATGACAATTGCACCACACTGTTATGAACATGAAATTCCTATCTGATACTAATACATTTCAAACATCAATTTGACCCATAAATGGGACCTTAACACATTGTATTTACCTCGTACCCCACTTGTACAGGTTAGGCACAAGGCCCTATTAACGTGGGACCACCCACAAACCGGAGCTCATGGGTGGCAGGTGAAAAATTGCGTCGATCCCGTCGGCATTCCCCCTCAAGGGTGGCGCCTCAGGCACTGGGCAATAAACCCAGCCCTTTTAAAAAAGCCTTTAAATCGAGGGGGCAGGTATTGCCCGGGGATAGCCCCCTGGGATCGACGCTATTACTTGTAAAGATCCAGGGCCGAAGCCACTGGACCCCCACCACGATCTTCAGAACTGGAGCCTCACCATCAAATGCAGTTCAGTGCCATATCTAGAACACTTCTTTTCGTTTTGGGGGGATAGGTGGGTCTTAACCTTCTGCAGAGTATGCAGTTTGTGTATTTTATTACTATGGCTATATCTAGTGAATATATATGCCTGTATGGGCACCCTTAGCATAAGTTATTGTCATAGGAAAATCCATCTCCTCCTTCCTATGTGTAAATAGGACAGACTGGGTTATTTAGCCTTAGTAAGACAGTCTAGGAGAAGGTTTACTACACTTAAAAATTGACCATGTGTCACATCCTGGTTGTGGCGGTGGTGTTGGGTAAATACATGTCTGTACAGTGTAATGCTTTTATGTCTAATTTGAAGCTTCAGAAATGTTGTATAAAAATGCTTACTTCTGAAGACTGCCGTTATTGTCCTAAATATTTATTCACAATGAGTTAATGTAAATAGGTTTGTCTTCATCTTCCACCTGAAAGCCAAGTCACCTGTCTGAAACCAAACCATCTACCTTGAACTCCTTTTGACCATAAAATTGCTCATCTCAAACAAATGTGAGTACGGCAACTCCTCCCACATTCCATTGGGCTAAAGCAAACAATCTTTTCTTTCATTTCTTCTTTCTTCAATCATTCACATCAGGTCTTGGTCAGGAGAGGACAACTACATAATTAACATTTCTGTGTCCTTTCCAGGAAGCTAAAAGCTTTTTCATGTATGCTTGTCTGTAGTGGTTTAATTTTGTAGTGTGTGTGTGGGGGGGGTAACCCTCTCTCTTTAGTTTTGGGAGGGAGCAGTTTAGGGGTATTGAATATGAGTCTCTCTTTACCTACCCCTACCATTTTTGTTATTGTGATCCTTGATCCATGGAAGTAAGTGAAAGAGTAGAGTCCCCCCCCTTTTTTTTTTACCTTTTTTTCTCTTTAGATTAATGGCATTCTTTAGGGACATTCTTTAATCCTTACATCTATCAACAAGTGACATTTTCAACTAATCATTTCCTTTTTTTCTTTCCCCCCTTTTCTTTCTTTTTTCCTTTTAACTTTAGCTAGTACCCTATTTCCTTAAAGCTGTCTCCCCCTAGCCATGTTATTTTTTCTGCCTTATCCTTATTTTTTTCTCCCCTTACTCCTTTATACTAAAAACGTTCTTACCTTAATTGTTTTTGATAAACACTGAAAAACCTACCTGCTAATTGATATCTGAACATTGAACAAAGACTACGTTTTTCATAGTTTTTTTTTCTTCTTTAAAATCACTTCAGAATGATATCTGTTCTTATTCTTCATCTGTGGCACTTTGTGTAATGGTTATGTTGTAAGAAATGGAATAAGCAACCCAAGTTCAAGTTCCTGATGATGCTGTTTACTGATGCACTTGAGAAAGGCATGAGTCCATTCTTTGCTTCCCAGGTATGGGTAAATAGTAGGGCAGCCTTGATTATTTACTCTTGGTTAGGCAACCAGTCCAGAAGAAAGAAATCTTTGTATTCGAACCAGCTGTACTCTGCTTAAAAATTGACCTTGTGTCACATCTTGCCTGTAACAAAGGGCTTGAGTTACTACATATATATGAAGGTCATTCAGTAAGAGTTTTTTCTTCTTCAATAAATGTAAACTTTTCATTGATTGGAATTTTGCAAAAATATTTCTATTGAAGCTGTTCAAAATATTGGCAAATCAAAGTGCTCCAGGCTTGAACAGAGGTCTACTATGAAATTTTTGCTGTCTGAGAAGTGCAAACCATGTGAAATTTACAGAAGAATGTGTACAGAGAAGCATGTTTTAGTAATAAAAAAAAAATGCTAGAAATTGGCTAAACATGAGTTTGCCACTACAAGCCTGAGTCAAAAAGACAGTCTATGGCATTGAAACCTGCTGACTTTCTGTTAAAGAAAAAGTTCTGAGTAAAGAAGGTGATGCTGACAATTTTCTAGCATATAAGACCCATCACTATGATTTCCTTGAAAAAGGTGCAACTTTAAACAGTGCTTCCTATTGGCAATTCCTTGTGCAATATTCACCTTATTTATTGAATGATCCTTGTGTGTGTATGTTTATATATATATATATATATATATATATATATATATACTAAAGTACCCGGTCCATGACCGGACTAAAAAAAATAGGAACACCAAAGAGTGTATGGGGAGAAAATAAGAGATAGGTATACCCAATTTCAGTTCATTTTTTTAATATCTTGTAAAATAAAATAGGGGATGGGGGAGGGTAGACCTTGAAAAACGGTCAGAAAATTAGGGTGAAAAAAAAAACAAACCAGAACCCAAATTATTTATTTATTTTCCCCATTATACTAACCCTAAACCCCAACCCTAACCCCTAATCCCAAACCCCCTAGTTAAAATTAAGTTTTATTACAAAATTTGTGGGTTCTGTTTTTTCTGGGTCACCCTAATTTTCCGACCGTTTTGACAGTTTTTAGTAAAAAAAGAAAGAGAAAAAAAAAGGAAGTGGTGACTTATTTTTTAAAAAATCTGCCTATTTATTTATCATTAGAATTATGATAAATTAAATAACAAATTTTCTTATTCAAGTTATGTACATTAGAATCATTTTTATTTTATGTTTACGAAAGAAACAAAGCTTAACTTAACATTTCAAACACTGTTTCTTACAAAATGTTAAGTTAAACTTCTTCAAATAATTTATTCAACTACATCGTATTTTTATTTTTAAAATTTTGTTATTGTTTACGAAATAAGTAGTTATATAATTTAACTACCTATTTTTGTAAAAAGATTTTTTTCTAAAACTTTTTTGTATATATGAAAAAATTAAATACTGATTAAAAACAAAGTTGAGTTATTATTAAATTATTATTATTGTTATTTACTTCGCTGTAAAAAATAATTCAATCAATAAAACCACATCTTTCTTACCAAATAAATATTTGTAAGATAGATCATTTCATTTCATTTAACTAAATTGATATTTTAAAGACCGGAATAAAAAGATTGCGATATGAATAAGATTTGATTTTTCGTTAAAACATACTTTTGCTGTCCGAAGCAAAATAATTTTTTTCTAACTCGCAAAAAAAATAATTCAATGGATAAAGACTCACACAAATTATATATTGTGAAAGATTAATTTCTCTTCTTTCCAACCATATGGATATTTTTTAAGATTGGACTATAAATAGGCGATAAATTCCGAGCTAAATGGCTTAAGACTGCAAAATTTGTTCACTAAAATTGAATTTCATGCTGGTAATCGCTGTAACAAAAAGTCAGGCCGGGGACAATATTTTATCATCAGCAGGAGTTAGTATATGGACAGTTTCACAAATTGGGTGATTTTGGCTTTGATTTTTACTGATTAAGGGATATAATTAACTAAGCCAAAATCACCCAATTTGTGAAACTGTCCATATACTAACTCCTGCTGATGATAAAATATTGTCCCCGGCCTGACTTTTTGTTTGGCATGTTTCTTAGTTAGAAGGATATTAATATGTATGCAAGATTTCGAATCAGTGACCTCCCGTTTTGAACTTATACGTCGACACGTACATACCAAAAACTTACTTTTATATATTTAGATATATAATCACACACACTTTTTTGGTTGAAATGAATTAAACTGAAACCAATTATAAAAAGACCTTAAACAATTTGGACAAAATATTTTCAGATTAAAATATTGAACTATTTCCATTGTTTATTGGTTTTCAGTTTTTTGGGCCTTGGAGATATGCATAGTTTCAAACAATTGCATAGAATTTTACAGGTCCATGCCTTTCCATTGATTTTATGTTTTGGTACGAGTTGTTCTTAATTGAATTGAATTAAGGAATTAAAAAAAAAATGAAATGCTGTCACTTATCTAGTAGGATTATTTGGTTTATTTATCTAATGACATATTAACACATTTTACAGGTTCAATTTCTGATTGTCAAGATTTTGTAAGATTTTGTGACAAATTGTTCAGAGTAGAACTAAATTTTTAATAAATTCTATAACTAAAATAATCAATATCTCCCAGATTATGGTTTGAAATATAAGATTTTGAAATATGAGGGTATTACCTATGCTTAAGGTATCAAATGATAGTAAATTAAACTGGGTTTATCAAAATTTGAAAGAATAAAAATATAAATTCTAAAAGAAATCCATTAACAAAAAGAAATTCCTGAAATTTTATTCTTCCAAGTTTAATCTAGTTAAATTATGAAAATTTAGCAATGAAAACTGGGAGTGGTAGGAAGAGCTAGCATCCAAACTGTTTTATTCTTTGATTATATTCCTTGTTTCAAAGAAGTTTGATATAATAATTTGATTTTAAATAATATTAAATGCTATTGTAATGCATTATATTTAGTTTTGTTAGTATATTTTATTACATTAAAACTTAAATACTTGCACCTGGATGTGGTAGATGGCAGGGAAAGTTTTTTGTGTTATAAAATATATTTTTCCTTTTTAATCAATGAATTACAACCCCCCCTCCTAAAACTAAATAATAAATTCAAGATTATTGATTATCAAGTTAATGTTGATTGTTATTGTTAGTGAGTTTAATCTTTACTAGATGCTTTACTGTTATTATCAACTAGACTTGACCCTTTTCAAATGAGGACAGATTTTAGGTGTCTTGCATCTAATGGTGATACCTGGTGATCTGGAGAGTGTGCCATTATTCCTAGGTCCACTCTGATCCAGAGTGGTAGTACCTGTTAGGGATCTATGGATCAAATAGATCTGTTTAAAAAAAAAATATTTTATTAGATAGGACTGTGTGTGTAGGGGGACTCTTAAACAACTAAACAAAAAAAAAATGTAAATATGAATGTACAATGAACACAATTTCTTCACCTCTAGGCATGAAATAAGCCTAGATGGGTGTGATATGCTACTAAAATCAATCGACCAGATTTTAGCAGACCAAACTTTTTTTTCTTTTTTTCTTTTCTTTTTGTATCTGAATCTAATAATAGAATTTAGCCAGGGTTATATCTCATATAAATTTGTTTCAAATCTGTTTTCTAATTTGGAAAAATCTAGACATTTTGGTCACCATAGAGATTATTGAGTTTATTAAATATCTACTAAGGGATGTGGGCTAAGTATATAATATTGTGTATGACAATTGTAACTTTGTTTTTTTTTTCCGTTTTTTTTCTCCATGATACTCAGTCTTTATAAGCTAATTCTACCCGATAACCTAGTCTGCTTAAAAGTTAACCTTGTGCCACATCCTGCCCGTGTTGGGTAAATACATACAAGTGAAATTAAGATTAAAAAGATATTTGTAAAAAAAAATTTAGTAGGCAATGCATTATCTAAGAAATTAGAATAATGTTGTCCCATAATAGTTATATTTGTATACACTAAATATGACAATTATTATGGGACAGAGGTAATAGTTTTAAACTTGTTACATTTTTGTAAATGTCTCAAACTGGCTTCTACTGGAGTCTCAACTAAATTATGATTTTTATTTGTAATACATTCTTTAATCCTATGAGAGAACTTGACTTTGTAATCTGTTTATTAAAAAAATAGATAAATAAATACGTAAATAATGAAGCTTGTATAGTTTTGGTTAGAAAAGGGTTTTAGTATATTAAATTTAGAAAATTTCCCCTTGTTTTTTAAATTTTTAAAAATTTTATTTTATCCCCCCCCCCCCCCCCATAAAATTGGGAGAAATGACTAACTTTGTTGAATTGAGACAAAAAGTTGGCAAAGTGCACAGGGTGACATAACTTGGTTGTTTCTGAAATGCTACTTCAAACGGAAAGAATGATGATGTATTCTGGAAAGAGTAGGAGGAAGTAGGACCAGTGAGGAAAATTGTGGAAGGGATAGAGTGCACCACCTCACATCCCAACTTAAAAAAACAACAAAAAGATAAAAGTTGTCTAGGTCAGCAGTTTTTATTCTGCATATTTCTTAACTGTCTGTTCCCTTAATAAGTAGGTTGTCAGTCAACATATAAATTCTGCTTGTTCAATTACTTTTGACTGGCATAGTAAAATAACAAAACAACAAAGATGGCTAAAGAAATCATTCTCTGGCTGAAGAACTTCTCATCCTTACCACTGACCAAGGTTTTAAATTCTAGTTTTTGGAACAAATTGTTACTTTTAAACTTGTGTGTGTGTGTGTGTGTGTATTCTTTCTCTTTCCTTCTCTTCCTTTCTTTTGTGTTTCCCTTTTTTTCCCTCTTTGTTTTTCCTTTTCATTCTCTCCTTTTTTTCTTCTCTTTTTACATTTTGTTTTTGTTTTTCCTTTTGTTTCTCCTTTTCATTCTTTCTGTCTACCTAGGTTTATTAAAAACTTCCATTTTTCTTTTTGTTTTGGGTTTATTAAAAACTATCTCCTTACATTAGAAACATGATGTATGATGTTAGTTGAAACTTGTCTTGTAAAGCTAAAATTTTGCCTTTTTTATTTCTTAAAAATAAGGAAGTAGTAATTTGCTTAACTTAGTTAGGTACAAGACCAGAAGTATGGAGCACTTAGTAGGATCAGTTAACTAAGCTGTGCCACAAGACTAGTAATAGAGGACATTCAGTGAAAAATGAACTTATTAGCTCATTTGCACTGTCGGTGGGGCTTAGAATATGCTGATTGTATCCCATTGAAAGGGGGGTAAGCCCCCCTCCCTCCAAAGGGTGTCTTCAGTATGATACTAAACTGCATATGATGGTGATTTACTAGTTCTGGAGAGTGAAGTAACCTTTCATTGCCATTACTCCCAGGTCAACTTTAACATATAGTGGTATTACTTGTTAGGGTCTTATCTATAGGTCAAATGTTTAAAAATCATTCATATTTGATAGAACCATGTGGAATAAAATGGACTTTTCAGAAACTACACAAAAAATCTAAATATGAATGTATAATAAATGTGATTCTTTAACTACAAGGCATAAAATAACCCAAGATGGGATGACAATGCCATTAAAATTAATCAATCGATTACTAGCTCACTAATCCTTAAACCATTTGAGATGCCCCTTAAACTAAGCACATTTTACAAGGCTACACTTAGTGAGAATCAAACTCACTTCTCAGCAGTACTAATTGATCTAAAAGACTAGCTTGCTAACTATTATACCAAACACTAGGCACATCAGTATTCACTGAGATTAGTTTGATACAATATCAGAAATACAGAGCACCTATTGAGAATCAAACTCACTAACAATGGGCTGATTGATTATTATGTCTCAGAAGGTATCTCTGAAAATAAGGAAATAATTTGTGGGGAGGGGAAGTATCACCATTATTATTACATTTAGATATAAATTTCATATAAGAGCAATTTAATGGCATTTTGCTAAGAGAGATCTTGTTTCAATATTTTTTTTCTTTTCTTTTCTTTTTTTTTGTTGTTGTTATATTACATGGTAACATGCATACAAAGAATTGGATCATTTATAATAAAGATTGCTCTTAAACTTTATTTTAATCTCATTTTGTAATTTTTTTTTTTAAAGATTTTAAATTTATATATATTTATATCAGATGGAAAAATAATCCTGTAAGAAATTATTGAGGATTATATTCATATAACTTTGGAATGAACTTACTGTTTATTAGTGGATATTAATGACTCAAATATTTTAATCTTTTCTTTTAAATACAGAAACAGCTGCACATAAAAAGTGCACCTGGCGCACCCCTCTCCATCCCAAAGTCTTGTTACAAACCAACAAAATTGTTAATCTGCTACAGAATTCATTTTAAGAGTGCTATGAAGAATGGAAAAAATGCATTTTCTATATAGCTTGTAAGTTTGTAAGGAGTATCAAAAGGATCTACTGGATTTTAATCGTCTTATTTGCTGCCACTGGTTTTATTTTACTAAGTGAAAAAATGTAGCCTGGTAAAAGAAGCAAACTCTGATTATATATCATCATCATATGTTGACAACACAGACTCCTGTGACTCTCTCACTATCACTTTTGATAAGTCCTCTAGATGGCACTTGGTGTCCATACAGAGCTGATGGTGGTCGGCTAACACTAGTGTTGAAATCCATAGGAGAACATTGTTTCATTATCGACATTAGTGAAGCTGTAGCATGAGATGATACTTGTGCAGGGGTTGCCATTAAATGTGGTACACATGATTCTCAGTTGGATTTTCTCTGTCATTAATGATGTTAAAACACAAGGACTGTGAAGCACTTTTACACCTCCTATGGTAGCATTGACAGTTTTTTTCATGCAGGTAGACTTCTGAATTGAAAAAAAAAAAAACACTTTGAGAAACTGCTGGGAAGCCCTCCTAAAATTACAGATGCTAATACCCAAAAAATTGTTAATAGCTAACTAGAAATTAAACTCGGACACTTTATGATAGTTGAACTCAGTCCTAAAAGCAATAAAAAAATAGAAAAGCTGCATACCTGGATGCAATACCCCCGAGGTATGACATACATCTTCAATTATGTGATGCAGTATATAAACAAAATACAAATGAGAAAAGGACAATGGGCCACATCCTCAAATTCCCTAAGAAAAGTGACCTCGGAATCCCTAAGAACTACAAAGGTATAACTCCTACTGATATAGCTGCTAAAATTTATGCCCTTCTTCTCAATCACATGTGACCTGTAGTAGAGAAAATCCTTCAGAAAAATCAAAACTAGTTTTGTAGAAAGTGATCCAGAAATTTCTCAGATCCTGACTATTCATTGAAACGTAAAAGGGGTTTGAGCAAAAAATAAAATAAAAAAAATAAAAAATTGAGGCATCACATGAAAGATAATGATGCTCTACAAAGACATGATAGCAATGGTTTGTTCACCTGATGATGACACAGATTTCTTTGACATTATCACTGGACTCCTACAAGGAGATACATTAGCACCATATATATTCATAATATGCCTGGACAACGTACTACTGATGTCATTAAATCTTGTAAAAGAAAAAAAAAGCTTCACACTAAAAAAGGCACAAAGCCGATATCCCGCAAAGACTATTACAAATGCAGACTACAAAGATGATCTAATGCTTCTTGCAAATACACCTGCATAAGCCGAATCACTGCTGCATAGCCTAGAGAAAACAGCAAGAGGCATGTGTTTTAAACAAGATGGAGCCATTTCCACACTGGATGATAAGCCACCCAAATTAGTAGACCAGTTTCACATACCTAGGTAGTAATATCTCATCTACAGAAAAGCCATGTCAATATATACATAGGAAAGGCATGGACTGCTATTGACAGATTATCGATCATATGTAAATCTAATCTCTCTAAAGTCAAGCAGTAATTCTTCCAAGCTGCAGCCGTGTCAGTGTTACTGTATAGCTGCACCTCTTGGACTCTAACATAATGCTTGGGGGGGGGGTCTAGATGGGAACTACACAAGGATGTTGCATGCTGGAATCTTGGAAGCAGCACCCCTGAAAACAACAGCTGTACGACTACTTGCCTCCTATTACACAACCAATCCAAGTAAGATGAGCATGTTTGACGCTCCTGGAGAAGCAAAGAAAATCTCATAAATGATATTCTCCTGTGGACATCTATGCATGGATACACCAGTGTAGGCCAACCAACAAAACCTACATCAATCAGCTGTGTGCAGATTCTGGATGCTATGCAGAAGACTTGCCAGAAGTAATGGTTGACAAGTGAGTCATAGGTATCTGTGCTGTCAGTGCAACCTGATGATGATTGTTCATATGATAATGTCATTTTTTAAATTTTTTACCAATGATATTCAAGCACTGTATGAAGACACTGATGGGAGAAGTGTGTGGGCCATAAGATGGACTGTTGCAAAATAAACATCAGTTGGTCACATTCCATGAGAGTATCTTGGTCAGCCTATGAACTTTTCAACCAACCCTTGTGTGTGTGTGTGTGTGTGTATATAAATTTGTGTGTGCCTCTATAGCATGACCATTTCTACTTTTATATCACTGTCTTTGCCTCTGTTTCTTATTTAAGCATTTGGTATCTTTTTTGTTAATACCTCAATATATTTTAGGGTTAATGTTTTTAGAGAAATATTTTGTGGTATTCATTTGGAATTCTTTTCTCTGCACCCCCCCCCAACCAACAACTATTTATGTGAAAGTTGATTGGTTGTTTTGAGTAAAGACTAGGTTAATTTGGCTACTGAGAGAGAGAGAGAGAGAGAGTTCTCAAGAGAAGCATTGTGGGTCGGCATGTCTGGATGGAGTGGATGTTACTGTTAGTCGTGTGCCAGAATTCCTGTATATGATTTCACTTGTCTGAGCATTTCACCTGCCAGTTTCAGCGGCTACCCACTCATCTTCAGCCTCACCCTGCTTGTTTAATCAGTGACGGCTGCAGTTGTGTTGCTAGGGACAGAGCACCACAATGTTAACTGCATGCAAAGGGTGGGGTCAGAATTTGCATTTTCACTTCCCACATCATCTCCCTTTATTCTGTTATTGTGCCAACATGTTCTGTTTGTGTGGATTCTTCATCAGCTTTATTAAAAGGTGGTTAGCACCTGGTTTTCTCCCACCATCCCCCCTCCTTTATTTATTTATTTTTTTTTTTAACAATAAGGCATTACCTTGAATAGTCAGGCTAATTTGTTGCAAAATCTTGTCAGGACTGTTCAAAACAAAATTGTTAAAGGTTTTGTATAAGAATGAAACTCCCTAGTAATGGCTTACTAGCTTAGTTTACTCTTTGTGGCATGATGCTCAGTGAAATGATTATCATTGTAGGAAATGGAATCAGCAACTGGAGTTCAAATCTTGGACAAAGCTGTGTTTCACCTTATGCTAATGACCTTGAGAAAGGCATAAATCCATCTCTTCTCCATCCAGCTATGAGTAAATAGTAGGGCAGATTGAGTTCTTCAGCTATTTTAAGGCATCCCATCTTGACCATGGTGGAGGGTTTGGGAAAATATGAGGGTCATTCAATAAATAAGGTGTTGGCAGCAGTCACCAAGAATTTCATGACACTTCTGTTCAAGTCTTGATCACTATTTGATTTGCAACCATTTTAAATAGCCTCAAAATACATATTGTTGAAAGATTAAAATAATTTTTGCTATTCCAAACAATGCAGAGTTTCCATCTATGTATAAACTTCTCGGTGAGGGGGTATTCTTTTTTTTTTCCTTTTTTTTGTTGAATTTATTTATTTATTGACTTACTCTCATTAATATATCTGAAGTGACTGAGATTGTCATATGTGGCATAAGATTTTTTTTTTAAATTTTGAGACACCATGTTCAGATTTTTAAAAAATTTTTTGAGACACCATGTTCTTTTTTAAAAAGGTTTTACAGGCATGACAGATTAATCTTGACCCTCATCTCCTTTGGGGTGCAGTAGGGTGCTGCTGTCTATGGGGTGCATCAATTTTCAACTGCTTCTATGCCAAGAGTACAAAAAGTGTAATGCAATGCACTCTGAGGAAGTCTTAATGGACAGGCTTCTGCCGTGTTTTCATTGTTATTTAGTTTAGTTGCTTGTGCAGTTTGAATGTGCTGTCTTGCAAAATAAATAATATAAAATAAGAATATAACTAACAAAACAGGTGTTTTAATAATTTCAGAGGAGACACCTTTCTACTCAGCAAATTTATTTTTATTTTCATTCACCACTGCATTTCTAATTGTAATCATTTTGATTCAGTGTAGAAAAAAACTGTCAATATTACTAAATGTCTGTCTAACCTTGAGGGATTTATTAAGAGGTGGGGGTAGTGGTCTCCAGGTGTTGATTGACTATCCACACCCCTATTTTTCTGCAAACATTCCAGAGTAGTGAATAATCTTTTCAAAATAAGACTAAACTCTGATATCAAAGTAGGGTGGCTCTACCCAGTGACACCTACCTTTCTTTTGTTATCATGCAGCTCAGAATTTTCAAGCTTTTTAATTCATTCACATATTTACAGACATCATATTGATCATCCTTTCCTAAATATTCAGTAAATAACAATATATTTATAAAGCTGAGAACTAAGTTTACAAAGAAAACAAGTATGGTTTATCAATTTTTATGTTCTTATGAAATTGGTTTGCCTACCTCTAATGCTAGTCTTGTCTCCATTACTATTTATATCTATGGGAAAATAGTTGGATTCATGCCTTTCTTGAACAATATGTATAAAGAGAAATATTAGAATATAAACATGTTAATCATTTGTGTCTTCATGATCATTAGCTGATAATGGAAGTTTTTTTTTCTATTTCAAACTCATTGTATCTGTTATGTTGTTACATATTTCAGAAATAATCTGTTCTCAAATGGATTATGATTCTTACACTGTTTATAATAAGAATTCATGTATTATATAAATAAATGAATGGATACTCATTCATCATTTAAAAAACAAAAACATTTCTATGCTCTTTATATTTCAAGCTGTTGGCTAGGGTTGTACAATATACTAACTCCACTTCTGTCGAGGGTTAAACACCCTCCAATGGGGCCCACTTGTTGACCACTGGTTGTAACTTTTATGCATGAGAAAAGGATTCTGATGGCTGAACTGTGACCCGGTTGCAACACCCCACTTTTTTACAGGGCTAGACAGGTGGTTGGAATAGCCTAATCCAATCAATCAGCTGTTCAAACCCTATGTTTAGACTGTATTCTTCAAATTGCTCTTATGGCAAACCCCCAACCCTTTTTATTATGTACCTCCTAGAATGTGTGTGTGTGTGTGGGGGGGGAGCTGAGTGTCAACCACCAGTTTATTAATACACAAGTTATTTCTTCTAATTTGTTGATACACATGAGGAGGTTAATAAAAAAAATCTAACCAAGATTATTTCTATTAATTTTAGTTTTATGCATATCACTTTAAACTGCATCTAGTGGTGAAGTTCCATTTCTGTAGCTCTCTTACTCCCTGGTCTACTCTGCTGACCCAGAGTTGTAGTACCTGTTAGGGTCCCATCTATAGTTCAAATCGAAAAAATGTGTTTATAAAAAAAAAATTGACTACCCATCAAGAATGAATTTATTTCAAAACTTTGTTGGCATAAAATGACCCACCAAGGTTGATATGTCTTAAATCAAAACAAAAAGAACAAACTCTAAAAAAAAAACTATACCTGTAAATTTTTACATTAACTACGTATACACAATTTGACTTACAGTAACAATATCCTTTGTATGAACAAGATGAATTTGTACAAACATTAGACAAGCAATTTTTTATTATTTTCCATTGTAAATTTTTAAAACCTTATATAAAATAAGCAGAAATGTGTTAGATGCAGTATTTTAATGGTTTTTGAGACAAAGCAAGGGTATTCTGTTACTCAAGAAGTTGATGTAATAGAGAAAAACTGGGACAATTTTTGGATTTAGAGTTCAAAAGATCTAACTCAAAAATTGTGTTACCCAGTGTAATGTTTTTATTTTTTCCCCATTGTATATATATTTCTAAAACATTCCATAAAATAAGCACAAATTTGTTAGTGCTGTATTTTTATGGGTTTTGAGAAAAATCGAGGGTATCCTGTAGCTCAAAAAGTTGATGTGATATAGTAAAACTGGGGTCATATTTTAATTCAGAGGTATAAAAAAAATAGCCAAAAACAAGTTTCAGATCCAATTCAACTAAAATTGTGTTGCCCAGTGTAATTTAGCTGTTCTTAGATTTTAGAATTTACTACCAAGTCTCACTAAAAGTATTGGCTCCTGACCCAAAACCAAAGTTAAGCATTATTGAACCTGCTCAGTAGAGATGGGTGGTTTAATGGGAAAAACAATCTTTTTTTTTTCTTTTCTTTTCTTCGGTTTCATTTGCACACCAGAAAACCAGTGAAATTTTTTATGAAACTGAAACCATTCTGGTTTTAGTGCTATTACCTCTGAGTGACCATATATCAAGGAAATGCAGTTGAAAAAGACTTTCAAGTTTTAATAAAATTAAATTTTATCAGCATTTATACTATTGTAAGGGAGAAAGATTGAACAAGAATAGGATGAAAACATTTGACTATTTTTAAGAAATAAATGTGAAATCTATTTGTTTACAAAAGAAATGGGGGGGGATGGAATATGACAGATGTACTTCCGAAATCCATTTTATATTTTGTTATAGAATGATTTCAACTAGAAAAAAGGGAAATACAACATGTCTGAAACGTATTTGTTTAAGTTATCAAAGTTAAATGTTTAAAGAAATACTTTTTGTGGTACAAAATAGTGAGTAAAAATAGTTGCCAGTTTCACCTTAATGTTTAATTTTATGAAGTCAGATATTTTTAAGGGTAATTCTTTTCTGGTAACCAGTATGCCAATCATGAAATAAAGTTGTCATAAACAAGAAAAAGATGTTTTTAATAAATAAATTTATTTTCTTCTAGGGAATGCACCTAGATTAGATATTAAGAATAATTAAAATGGTTCTTTTAAAATGTGTATATTTCCAAGCAACACCCTACAAAATAATAGCTATATGGCCACTTACTTCCACTCTCACAAATCATCAAGGAAGATGAACATGTCATAGTGGGCACTACTAGAGAAATAAGGATGAACTCATAAATGACATTTTCCTGTTGACTTCTACACATAGAGATACCAATGTTGGCCAACCAGCAAGACATTGAATGGACACAGGTTGCCAATTTCAGGCCTTGCCAGTACCAATGACTGATAGTCAAGGGAATCCATGTTAACAACATGACTTGATGATGATCTATTAGTGTACAAGTTAAGATTATTAAATCTCATTCAAACTATTCCACCAGGATTGTATCTTCAAAACAACCAGTCTCTTGTCTTACCACTGAGCTATACTTTTTTTTCTTTTTCTTTTTTCTTTTTTTAAACTCTCTAATAATAGTTGCAGCACTATGTAATGTAATAGTCATGTTGAATTGGGTGAACATTTGTAAAATTTTTAACATTAAAATCTGTTTTGAATTAAATAACATTTAACAAATGCCAGTTTTAATGCTTTTAAGATTATATGTGTTTTTATAATGTGTTAAGGCTAATTTCACTGCATGTACACTTTTGTTTGTCCTCATTAAAATGATGTAAGTGATATGCTCAATAAAGAGTACATTATATTCTTCCTTTGGGGCTGGATTTATAGTCTTGTTTTTTACACACACACACACACACACAATGAGATATATGGATCAACTCTTCTGTCTAAAATAAGAATGGATTGTTTATGCTGTGTATGATCAAAGTGTGGTATCTGTAAACATAGAAATGTCAGATGTTTAAAAAATTTACTACAGGACCCCCCCCCCCCAGGGTTTTAATTTACAATCCCCCCCCCCAAAAAAAAAATCAAAACCAACCTGGATTAATTTTAATTTCAGATTTTATGTACAAATTACCCCCCCCCCATCTCCAACACCACTTGGACTCTAAAGTGATGCTATGTGAAAATGAAGATCATTGCTCTATATTTATGTATGTGTCAGTGTTTGTTTTCAGTATAGTCATCACAAAACAATTTGTTCTTAATTTCTCATTTCATGTCTGTATATACACACACATTACACACTTGTGTAGGTAGCATGTTTTTTCAAAGACAATGAAAAAGCCAAAACATTAACATATATTCTAAATTTCATAATTGTTTTTCTTATAAAAGTTATACACAAAACTTGTATATAAATCTCATGTTGTGCTGACAGTATGGATACCCTGAATTTCTTGTTGACTGTTCCTATCAGTCATCGGCCCTGGCAGGTCTTCCACACAGCATCCAGAATCTGCACATAGTTTTTACTTTTTATTGTTTTTAGGACTTCATTCAGTTCATTCTTTATAAAGTGTCCTAGCTTGATGTCTATTTGACTATTAATGATTTTTTTGCTCATCTGTGATTTTAGGAGGGTTTCCCAGTATTTTCTTCAAGTCTATCTTCTTGGCTGGCTGCTTGTAAATTTAATCTAACAAGATGCTTCATTTACTGCCATGCCAATTATGATTGTCTATTTTCTACAGAATTTCTGATTTTGTTTATTTGGCCTTGGGTGTATTTTATTTGAAAAAAAAACAAAACACATACACACATATTAACGATTTAGCATGATGTAGGCCATTTCGATATTAGGAATGTGGAAACAGAAATTTGTGTGTTTTTCATCTAGATGTTCATAGCTGTGCACATTTGGAAAATACTAATAATGCTTCTAAGCAGTTCACATGCTTTAAAAAAAAAAGAATTCCTAGTTCTGGTGGTTTCCTTTTTTAAAGTATTTCATTGAAACAGGCAATGGAAGATGTTAGGGTACTGCTCTATAGAGGGTAGGGGCAAAAATCTGTACTATATTTAGATTGTCCTTTCTGTTCCAGCACTGTTTAACATATTGGTCACATTTTATACAGCAATTAGTAAAGAGAAGCAGTCTACCTTCTGCCCTAACTTGTATATACATTGGTCAGCTTTTATCTGTCGATAGAATAGGGGAGTCAGTATTTAAACTTCTTAGTACAGGCTAGTTTATCATTGTCTTGGTAAGTAGAGCATTCAGCTAGAAACCACAAGGTTCCTAGTTCGATACAGGCCCTCGCCAACTCAGCGTATGAGTAGCACAGGGATCTGTGCTGTAAAGTAAGGAGCTGATGGTAGGTGTGGCACCCCACCTCAGACGTAAAACAATCTCTTTGGTCTAGCGCTAGTGAAAAGGGGATAGACTCTCTCGCTGATTGGTTGATACTGGCGTTAGGCCACCCCTATGACTTTACTTACTTTATAGATATATAGAACTTCTGTATTATTATTTATATCAATATATGCCCCCCCCCCCTCAATCTGTTGAAATGATAGTGGTGTTCCAGAACAGAGATAGAGGGATACCCTAACTAATCATAAGAAACTTCAAGTAGCCAAATTTGTACAACACAGCTTATTTACCAAAACTTGTGATACTTGCATCAGAAAAATAAGGTTTACAAATGTTTGGATTCAGGTGACCTTTACCATGCTTTTAACTTGGACTATATGGCTCTGATTGTAAAAATAAATAAAAAATTCTTTTATTTTATTTCATTTTTTTTTCTCTCTCCATTTAGAAATATTGGGGCATTTATTAAATTTGAAATTGACTTTTTTATGGAATTAGACAATAATATCTTATGTAGTAGACAAAATTGACTTTTTTATGGAATTAGACAATAATATCTTATGTAGTAGACAAAATTGTTCACTATGTAAATACAATGGTTGAAAAATGATCTCTGATCTTCCATCAATTGAACAATACATGTACACAAGTTATGTCTTTTGTTTTGATTTTCTTTGAGTTGATGCTGACAAAAAAGTCTGGGATAATTTCTCCATTGTATTTATGTAGTACACTACCCCCATCTAAATCTATAGAAAATAAATTAATTTCAAATTTAATAAACTCCCTGAGTAGAAGTTCTGAATGAAAAATAATGAATAATGAAAACTTTTTTTTTCTCAAATTAGAGGGATTATATAGTTTCACTTATGGCCACAGTTGATAACTTTCTGGGAAAGGAAAGTTTTATCCAATCCAGGATATTTTGCACTATATGACCGACCGAGGGATTGAACTCTTAACTGATACCTTTCTGATATAACAAGATGAGAACAGTTGTTGGAATATTGTAGTGTATAATAGTGAAATTTCCTCCTCTTAAAAATTGAGACCCTATAAACAAAAAGAAAAACATTAAGCCTTGATTAAACTAATTTAAAAAAAAAAAAAAAAAGCAAAAGAAGTCCAGATGATTTTAAAGTATTACATTGAAACTGGGGGGGGGGTCTTGGTGGCATAGTGGCTAACATGTTGGATTGCAACATAGTAAATGAGTCCAAACTCCAGTTGCACTATTAAATTCACTTTTGGACTAATACTCTTGTGAAAGGTATGAACCTTCTCAGCTTTGAGCTACACGTACCACTACTATTCTTATACAATATTGGCTTTGCCATTAAAAGTTGATTATGGTCAAGTCATGCTGAAAGCACCAATTCCCACTATATCACTGAAGTTAAGCAGCAACAGACCTGTTCCATACTTCATTGGGGCCACTTAAGCAATAGCAGGTACTGTAAGCAACCTGAGCCCTTTGTTTATCAAAATTACTTAATTCGGCATTAAATGACATGAAAAGGGTTGATATGCCTTAAAACTAAACTACCAACTGGCGTTAAAGGTTGATATGCTATTAAACAAATTAACCAAACAAGCAATAGAAAGTGTTAGGGGCCATACTGTTTAATCTTGTTATATCAACCAATCTAAGAGAAGGAAAACTCTCAAGTCAAACTTGTTAAACTTAAAATTGACCTCGTCATATCTTGCTTGTGCAGAATTGATTGGTACATCCATACTTTTATAATGTCCTGGCTATCCTGAATTTCACATGCATATATATATATATATGAATTTTTTTCCTCTTTCAAACGCCTTTTGCAACTATAGTCAAATTTTTTAACCTGTGGTATATGCACTGTAGTCAAATTCCTACCGCCATGCTGCGTGGAATATAATTGAATTTCATACTGCATTCCTTTTACTGATCCATATTTTCCAACTCCCTAGGGAATACTCAAATGCAGTTTCGATAGTGCACTACGCTATATGCAACTATCATCAAATTTCATATTACGTTGCATATTTCTTCCCCACCCCCACCCAATTTTTTTTTAGTACCTAAAATTGGTAAATGTGGCAGAAAAAGGCTTATTTTCAAAATTTGTAAATAGAACTGAATACTAAAAATTCCAGCTTCATATAAACCAAAACAATCTGTTTTGGACTTATTTTTCTACTAGGATGAGTCAAAAGTTTTGCAATATTTTGGTATGTGCTAGTTTGCAATGGGATTTGAAAGCTGCACAGTTGAACATGCAACATAGTCTAATTCAGGAATTTGTTTTACAAATTCAAACTGGGTCATAATAACTTGGAAGCAACCAAAAACGTTTGTTGTGCAAAAGATGAAGGTGCAGTAATTAAATGGTTACAGAAATGTTTCTCTGATTATAAGAAACTTTGACGATCAGGCAAAATCAGATTCATTGATTTCCTTGTTATTTCTTAAATGGTTTCTTTATTTTTTTATTTAAAAAAATCTTTTTTTGTGTATGGTCCTACTAAATACATAATTTTTAAACAAATCTATTTGACTAATAGATAGGACCCTAACAGGTATTACCACTCTATGTCAGAGTGGACCTAGCAGTAATGGCAATAAAGGGGGTACTTCATAATCCCCAGAACTAGAGCAGCACCGTCAGATGCAGTTTAATGTGGAAATGTCAGATGGGCTTAAAACTGGATTCTGAGGCTGTGTTCTAAACCATAGAAGCAAATTTGGTGAGTAGCACTCAGGGAGTATCAGGCAAGCTTAGCATCTTGCAGTTCAGTGAGGTTTGTCACCTTTACAACCCCAGCAAAAGCATTCAGGAACTGCTAAATCATGCCCCATCCCCACCCAAAAAATATTGCAAAACTTTTGACTCGCCTTAGTAGTATTGAAAGTTAGATTTTTTTTTTTAATTCTGTTTCTTCTTGTCTCTTAAAAGGTCTAAGGATGTTGAAATCGGTCTAACTGTCCTGTAATATTACATCTTCAATCCACACCAATCTTTCTTCCATGACTTTTTCTAAACTCACTTGTGATATCTCAAAGAATTTAAGTTATGTCCGTCCATATTTGAGAGCAGAAATAAGTTCACATGCACAAATATTTGCTAATCTCAGCACTTCACATTTCGGTTGTCAAGCAGGGAAGGGGATGGGGAGGTGGCGAATTTGTCTATTTAAGCTGAGAAACCTGAAAATAGTTGTTTATTATTATTATTATTATTATTTATTTATTTGTCTAGTTCTTCTTAACCCTCAATCTGCAACTGGCTGTAAGATTAGATTCCTCCATTTGATTGAAACATTCTTTGTTTGATCAGCTCTTGTTACAAAAACTGTCCAATATTTTAAAAAGAGTTTAATGGGGGCTAGCAAAATACTAAGTAATTTGACCTTTTGTCAGATTTTAGTTGGCTTTCCTCTGTGGAAGACATTTTGATTTTTTTTTTCTTTCTCTTTTTGTTATTTCAAAAAAACAAAACAAAACAAAACAAAAAACAGTGTAAGAGTAATTTTAGATTGTCTGTCTGTTAGACTATAAACCATTTATTTAAAATTTTACAGGCATACTATATTCACTTAAAAGCTGCCTTCTGTTGGAGTAGCAGTCCCTGATGATATTAATGCTTCTATTTAGGAGGATGCAGAGTATTCTGATTTTCATTTCACAGAGAAAATTTGAAGTACAGACCTCCACTAAATTAGTTTCAGATTGGGCTGGAAATTGTTTATTCTCTAGGTCAGAACATTTTATGAGTATTTGTCTAATAAAAAAAATCTCACCAAAATGTGTTATTTGTGTTAAATTCTAATGACATAGATGCACAAACAATCAAAATTTTAGTAACATTGACAGTAGATATAATTAATTTCAAATAAAGAGATATACTCTATAAACGGTATTTAATTGTTATTTGTTTGGAATGAGTGTGTACATAGACACCTACAAAAGGGGAATGAGAATTACTGTAATATTTCAAAAGACATAGAGGGTTTCATCTCTGGGTCAAATAGATCTGTTTAAAATAGAAATGCTTGATATCACAATCAAACAAAACTCTAAAGAAACAATTACACAAATGTAAATATGAATGGGATTCCCAAACTTCTAGTAAAATTTGAATGATATTAATGTTAATTATTTTATTTATTTTTTTTTTTTTTTCAAATCTTGATAAACAAAGCAAAAGTTTTAGCTATGTACAATTTACAAAGAGATTTCCCTGCCATTTGAAATATCTATTAAGAATGTTCATTTTTTTTCTGGACGAGGGTATCTCCAAATCATTTGAAATATTATGAAACAGTTATATACAAAATAAGATTCTATAAGAACAATGTTGGACTTTTCTTCTTCATCTGGTAAATTATTTAATGAAAAACTAATCCCATCTACACTGTCAATATTTCTGATTCTTTTTTTTTTTTTTGTCGGCAGATATGGGAAATCCATTAGATGGAAATTTATCCCTGAAGTTTATGAGTAACCATAGCTTAATGGTAACAAATTTGGTCAAAGTAATTGGGAATTTTAAATTTCTATAGTTGATTTAAGAGAATGGCATTTTCTTTCTAACAAATCATTTATCGTTAACAAACTATAATGTTCATATTTTTTTAAAAAAATAATTAAAAAAAAAAACACTAGAAAGCTCCAGTTCAATAAATAAAAATTTAAAAAAATTGGTTTCTATTGTATTATTAAAAAAAATATTTTGGATACAAAGGTTGAAGAGAGGATATGGTGTGGCCCCCCCCCCCCCCGTCAATAAAATAATTGTAAATGTTTATTTTTAGGCTAGTCTGAAAAATAGTTTTCAGACTTTTTCTTTTTCATTTATTTTTTATTTTTATTTATTTCATTTTTTGGTCACCTTGAAAGTTTATAGTATTCTGACTTTTTAATGGTGGCCATAATTTAAACAAATAACCAGTGATAAAAAAAAACATTCAAAAGTTTTTTTTTTTTTTTTGTTTTCTTCTTTTTGTGGCTAACATACTTGACTGCGACATCATAGTAAACCAGTTGGAACTTCAGTCAGGCTTATGTTCACTTTCAGACTAATACCCTTTGGAAAAGTATGACACCCCCCCCACCGACCATACCCCAGCTATGGGTTAAATATTACCATTGCTGTTCTACAAGGATGGCTTAGGCATTAAATAACCACTTTTTTGTATATTCTAATATAGTCATGTGACTTAGATTTCTCTTCATCATATTTGATTAATAATAATAACTGAGAAAAAATGTTTTTATCACTCTATTTATTCCTTAACACTTAGAATCTTGAAGCTAACCACCCTCACCATAAAGGCCTCTCACCCTGAGCTCCTGGCTTAAAAAAAAAAAATATGGTGAAAATGTAAGATGCTGTAATCTGTTAACCCTACAAGCTATTAAAAAACAATTACATCCATATCAATTGAATATCCAAATATTTTGCTGCTTTGAATGTTTAAATAAATTTGTTATTATTTTGTTCATTATTATTGAATCCTTACTCAAGTAACATGTATATAAGCTCAGAAAATTTGGAACAAAATAAAAGAGGGGAATTTTTTGAAAATAGCAAGATAAATTTTTTTAAATTTGAAATTTAAAAAAAATTTTTTTTTTTATAAATTTCTAAGAATTTTTGAGATGAGATTTGATAATTTATATTTGGATTATTCGGACTATACACGTTTCAGTCTTTGTGCCCTCTGGCCTTCATCAGCTGTTTCTTGTCGAACTCAGGAACCTTCTCTTCAAACACAGGAGTCTTCATGGAACTCTGAACCGAATCCTTTATTCTATCCACAGTGGTAGATTGTTCTCATTCCATTAACCATGATTGAGTACAAGTGTTAAGCTGTGTTTTCTGTTATTGCCCATGGCTTAGATTAAACCTGCAACCTGGATTGTCACTTAGAACTATATTAACTCAAACCGTATATCTGTTGTACCATGTGACCAGATTGCAGGTTCAATCCTGGCCGAGGGTGATAATAACAGAATACTTAACACAGCTTAACACTTGTACCCAGTCATGGTTAACAGAGTGAGAACAGTCTATGCCCATGGATTGAATAAAAAGGTTTGAAATTCTGTGAATATTCCTGAGTACTCAAACTATGTGTTTATTTTTTCTTCTTTCTTCTCTCAGAATTTTTATTCCATAGATGCAAACTTTACATTGTTTGGAATTGGTTTACAGCAAAAAATATTTAGATTTCACAAAAATATTTTTGAGGCTATTTAAAATGATGGCATATAAAACAGGGCTCCAGGCTTGAACAAAGGTCTTTTATTAAATTTTGAGTGGTTGAAATTTACAGAAGAATGTGTGATGTATGTGGAGAAGTATGCTTTTGTAAAAAATGTTTACAAATGATCTAAACATGGGTTGGCTACGATGAGTTGGGGAGGGAAAAAAAAAGTCCATAGCGTGGAAGCTGACTCTCCAGTAAAGAACAAGTTCTTGGAGCAGTAATCAATAAAGAAGGGTCATGCTGG
Source organism: Doryteuthis pealeii (assembly GCA_023376005.1). Taxonomy (NCBI): domain Eukaryota; kingdom Metazoa; phylum Mollusca; class Cephalopoda; order Myopsida; family Loliginidae; genus Doryteuthis; species Doryteuthis pealeii. Next base: position 52,793,088 of record CM042153.1, read on the forward strand.
CATTCTTATTGCACATACAAATATCCATCACTATTAATTTCCTTGAAAAATTTGCAACTGTAAGCAGTACTTCATATTGCCAACTCCTTCAGTATTATTCACCTTATTTATTGAAAGACTCCCATACAAAACAGTTGAATTTCACTCTAGGGTGCACACATGTTTAAAAATATCCCACCATTCCAAGCTGTTAGGGATTGCTATATTATTCCTTTTAAGTAACTGATGTGATCTACCTGAGCCTAAACTATCATAGGGCTTACAATGTATGATAAAACATCACCCATCCTGAAATATCAATGTTATGAGTTTAATTGGTTAAATGTGTGTAGGGTTTGCTTGAAATTTTGTAAAATAAGTTAATGCTTTGAAGATTTTTAGCATTTTTAATTAAAGAAGAATGAAATTTATTTGTACTATTGAGATCTAATTTTTCTTTTTCTTTTTTTTTTTTATTTTTAGATGGAGAGTATCATTTTGTAAATTTAGATGAAAAAATCCACAAGCAAGCTCCCAAAGCCTGGAAGTCAGAGAAAGGAGACGTAAGTATGGTTGACTTATTTTCAATATTTGATTAGATTTTCCCTTTCCCTTTTATGACTTGGGTCTTTTTATCATGTTGAGGTCTGGTAAATAGATAAATGTTTGTGATATATACCCTGAATGTGTGTGTGTGATATATATATATATATATATATATATATATACACACACACAAATGCATATAGAGGAAGGAGGCCTTCATTAATGTTTGGTTAATGGCTTCATAGAAATATTTTTAGATTTCTTATTTCACCTTTAATGTTTCTGTATAAGTAGATCAGTATGATGTAAGAACTGTCCAAACATTTTTGGGTATTTCTGTCTGGTGCTTCTCCACTAGTCTATGGGGGGGGGGTCAGGGTTTCATGGGGAAATTGAACCCACAGGTTGGCAAATTCAATTGGATATTCTGAAATATGGTGAAAAGGATGGATGAATAAATTAGAAAAAAAAAAGAAAGTTGGCAAGCACTGGTTTAACTATTACCAAGATCAAAGACATTAAAGACTGGGGCTAAAACTATGGACCCCCCTCCCCTGTTAAATAAATATAGTTTATGAATGTTAGCTTTACACCATATTTGTATTAAGATGGCATCATGAACGAGGCAAGATGGAAACAAAAATCTTTGTGCAGAATGCACTTATTGCTTATTCTGTTTTGTATTATTTATTCTAATAAGGGCTTAAGGAATCTGGATACTTAAAACGCACACGCACACGCACATGCACACACACATGCACACACACACACACACACACACACACCGTATGCTTAGCATAATGGTTATCATCATAGGAAATGGAATTGGAAATCTCAGTTCAGATTCTGGACAAAGCTATTTGCTTCTAATGCCCTTAGGAAAAGTATAAATCTATCTTTTTTGCTCACAGCTATGAGTAAATAGTAGGGCAGACTAGGTTCTTTAACCTTGTTATAATGTCAGGCTGAAATTGGCTGATAAATTTGTCTTAACATATCTTCCAAAGCACTTTTGTTCCTATCTTGACCATCTTCAAGGGAATGTGTAATGTAATATTTAATAGTGTTTGGTTTTTTAAATGTTTTGAAAAATAACCGTTGCTAAAGGCATTTCAGTACATTAGCCAATTGATTCAAAATTAATTCTATTTATGTTGAGATTTTTCCTTCTAATATGTAGGGCTTCAAGAATCTGTAATCTGTTTATTTTTATGTTTTAACTCTTAACATCCTATACCGCCATATTCCACCTGACTGGAAGTCACATTTGTTTTCCTAATCCGCCCAAACCATAGCCTCTGTTTAAATGTAATATTAAACATATTTAGAAGTCTTTATTTTAAGGGAAATAACAGGTAACTTGAAATGAAAAGGCCATTTTTAGCCATTTATTGATAAATCCTTATAGGAATGGGGCTCTGGACTTAGAAAAATTCTCAACAGGATGTTAAGAGTTAATATTGATATCGATAAGAATTTTGCAAAGTTGGATGTAGGGTAGGAATTTTATTTATATATATTATATATATATATATATATATATATATATATATATATGGCTATTGAGCTAGTATCAGAAAGATGCATAGTAAAACATTCTCAATATGGTTGTTGTGATCAAACCAACATATATACTCTTTTTTTTTCTTCCTCCCCAGAGATACTAATCTCCCAGAAATACTAATCTCCAAAAGGACATTTAAATTGATATGTTTTTCTCTCTCTCAAAACTCTAGTTGAGGGTGAGAAATTATTGTTAATAACAAGGTCAGAGGTTTTAAATTTATTGTCGTATATGTTTTATTATTTTTATTAGGGTCAGTGGGAAATATTTCTTTGTATTAGAATTCTTAAAATATTTTCATTTATTTTATAATTGTTGTGCACCTGGTTGCAAGGAAAAGAGTTTTATAAATGTTTATATTAGGTGGAGTGTTGCAGTTTTTATTTTGTTGGTTATACTTTTTAATGGCATTTTTAATTTGTTGATAACACTGGTCAACAAAATTTTGTGTTGATATCAATTACTGTTATCTATTTTTAATGTACTAATTTCAAATATGAAGTTTTTTCTTTATGAATGCTCTTAATTTTTTTGCTATCTATGTATTTTAAAATATCAAAATTTTATCTCACTATCAACATTATCTACCAGAAGAACCATGTGATTGAACTTTCATTAAATTAGCTGGTGAATTTAAAAAAAACACCAAAAAAAAGTTACATAGTCTAACTTTATTTGCAACACAATTTGAAACATGTTTATCAATACAAAGGATTGAAATTATATGAAACTCATTATTAGGTAAGAAAGATTGAATTTATATGAAACTCATTATTAGGTAAGAAAGATTGAATTTATATTTATATTAGGTAAGAAATTAGTTGCTATGAAGATGCAAAGCTCAGTTACATTTTAGTTAAGCAGGAATTTGTGTTTGAAGCTCTTTCGTTTGTAGACTGTCTCAGGGCAATCTCGTTTTATGTTCCAACAGTAGTCTGCTATCATGTTTGTCCCATCTCTCTTGGTAGTGCATGTCCATGGTCTTGAGGTCCTGATGGAAACGCTCACCTTGCTCGTCACTTACTGCCCCTAAGTTCTCAGGAAATCTATTATGATGGACATTATAGAAAATGCAGTTTGACATTCATGTTACATCCTAAGTCATGAACAGCTGACACCAAATTTGTTACAAAGGTTTCATAGTTGCTCTCCTTTTTATAATTGTGTAAGTTTTCCAGTACTGCCACAAATGAAAAAAAAAAGCTCCCCTTTCTTTATCATTAATATTTCTAACAAAGTCTTGAACACATACAAGTGCACGAATCTGTGGTCCATCAAACACACCTGCTTTGATCTCCTTGAATGACAAAGCAGAGAGAACTGAGACTGTGTTGGAAGCATTCACCGTCCATTTTTACTGCTCTGACAACCTGTTTCATCAGGTCCAGCTTATGCAGAGGAGGGAATATGATCTTTAATTGACTGATGATTGGATCATTGACAATATTTGGCATACCAACTTCCAGAGTCTCACATAAGGGCCACTTTTTCTGGTTCCAATGTTTGTCTCTTATTTTTGGCTGTCTCACATACAAATAAAGCGGGGGATACTTTGTAAATCAAACTTTGTTGACCAAAGAGGGAGTTTTCCATTTTGAGCTCCATGCAAATTGTCCAGTTGTGCTCGTGGTATTTTAGTAGGTCTATGATAGTTTTAATGTCATTATGATCCTCTTGTAAACACACAGAATGGTCTACTGGAACAGCTGTATAGACATTACCATTATGTAATAGAACACACTTCAGGCTATGTTTAGAACTCTCTAGGAATAATCTCCAATCATTTGGATTATACAATGGAATTCTTAATTCCTGGAGAAGACTTGAGATATTATGACAATAAACAAACTTATTCTCCTCTTTAAAAAATTCTACAAAAACCTGTTCCCGATTTCACAAATATGAAACTTTTGTAGTTTTGTTCAGTAGAGCCTTTTCTTGCAGCCTAAACCTAAAATGTCTGCTGTATTTTTGGAGAGACCCAAATCTTACACAATGTCGTTAAGCTCTAGCTGGTTAAACTGCTGAGGAGTTGATGACTTTGATGTAGCATAAGGAGGATCATCAGAATTTGTTAGCATTTCTTGAGTTACATCATCAGTCTCTGGTATTTCATTGATACTCTCTTCTTCAGATGGAGACAACTTGGTAAAAACTGGAACTGGTTGCTCATCAGAGTGCAGAGTAGGTCAAACTGCTAATGGAATATTAGGATAAGTGATTTTATGACTGTTTTTCTTGCCAATGCCTTTTTTATTGACCAGACAATTGTGTTCTCCTTTGGATCTCACCAGGTCATGGGAATTTTGAAAGGTAAACCCTTGTGTTTCCCTTTCACCTAGTCATGCAGCATTTTTTCAGTTATTATGTGAGGCCAATACGTTTTCTTGGTCACCCAGAGTAAATCCAAAGTACTCTTTATAGGCTAGCTATATTATATTGCGCCTCTGAATAAGTGAAGTATTCCTAAATATAGCAGAAAGTATCAGGGTTGTTTACACATTGATGTCTCCTTGTAGACATGGTTGAATCTGATAAAAAAAAAAAAATTTAAAAAAATTTAGATATTCCTATTGATACGATAATTTATTTAGCCACAAAATGATAAAATGTAATGCCTCAAATTGCATAAAGACTTGAGCATACAAAACAAAATTGTTTCCGTATTTCAAATTGGCAGATCCAAAATAGTTAAGTCATGCAACAGATTTTCCAAAAAAAATTGTCCTGTGTAATGCAATTAGGGAATCTATTATTAATGAGTGTTTTGTTTTTTGTAGCTCTTTATGAAATATTATTTTGAAGGAGATTGTTACACACACACACACACATATATATATATATATATATATATATATATATATATAATATATAAAGTGATAAGATAAAGAATATTTTTTTTTATAATTGGTTAATTTTTAATTGTTCCCAGCTAGTTTCATGGTCATCATCAAAAGGAAAGGTTTTTGAAGAGTTTTAAAAAAATTGATGTACCTCCTCTTCTCAGTTTATGAGAAAAGAAAATGAACAAGTAACATAATTTTAGATTCCTTTTTTTTTTTTTTTTTTTTTTTTGTTGTTATTTTCTGGTGTTTTAAAATGAGTGTATAATGATCTCTGCATACCATAAATATAGAAGAACATAGAAATCATTCCTTATCTGAGAATATGTCACAAGGGAAATATTTTAATCCAGCTGTAACTTGTTTCAATTAAGGATTTAACATTTAGGCATTTGTTTATGTGACACAACATAACATTGTTCCCCCACCCCCTCTAAAAAGCAGTGTTTTGGGGATGGTTTATTTTGATGTTAGTCATTTGTCAGGGGTGGGTGCAGTTTAAAGGTGTTCTACCCATTTGTCTTTGTGTATTTCTTGTGCCATTATGATATTGTCCAATCCTTTTTCTTCTTTGAAATTCTTTGTATGATGGTGAATTTTGCATCTCCCAGTCTGTCAGTGTTGTCAATTCAAATTGTTTTTTATCATTAAAACTATCCTGGTGTCTGTTAAAGGGTAATGTTCTCCTGTTAAGAGTAAATCTATAGATTTAATTCTGGGTCTGCAATGTTTTATTCTAAAATAATTTATAAATTTCCAAAATTTAGTGTTATTTTATTATCATCTCCTAATGGATTACTTTAATATTTTGTTGCTTCCTGAGTTTTGGTCAATGATAGGCAACTAATATATATATATATATATATATATATATATATATATATATATATATAAAGGGCCGGTTTAGCTCGGTCAGTAGAGCATTTCCCAAGGTTTCTGGTTCGATACTGGCCCTCACCAACTCAGCGTATGAGTAGCACAGGGATCTGTGCAGTAAAGTGAGGATCTGGTGGTAGGTGTGGCACCCCACCTCAGACGCTAAAATAATCTCCTTGGTCTAGCGCTATTGAAAAGGGGATAGACTCCCTCACTGATTGGCTGATACCGACATTAGGCCGCCCCGACGATTTTTTAATTATATATATGAGAGAGAGAAAAATGAACATGTCTCAATAGCGATTTCATCAGAAAAAAGTAAACTGTGCGTCATAATACAATAAATATATAAAAAAAAAGATCAGTATATATGTAGAGACGGTTTAGAGAACAAAATAACTAACAAACACTTACTCCCTTTTTTATGTTTTATTTTTCTCACCTAAAAGGAAAACTTTTATAAATAGTGTTCAATATCAGTGATAGAGTATATGTAGATCTAAGTTTGAATAGTATAGACAGTTAACAATGCTTGGTAACTGCCAGTTTCTTGGTCTGATGATCACACAGGCAAAAAAAATAGCAGTCACCAAGTGCCGTTGATTATCTATGCTATTCAAACATATATAAATTGATGTATCTGAATCTATTTTATGATCATGGACACATATCTACATGCAAAAATGTACCAATTGATTAAATACAATTAAAATAGTTTGAGTAATGATCAGTTTTGGATTTTTTTCTGTCTGTCTCATGTGGATGTGTACATTAAATTTATAATTAGTTTTAAACTGTTGTTTACATATTCCATCATTAGCATCTGATGGAAATCTTCAATTGAAAATTAAATAATGCCACAATCTTTTGGATTTCAAACACAACACAATGATACTGTAATCTGACCATATTTCTTTTGGACATCAATTTTCACTTTTGATACATATTTTCATTAGAATCAATTAATATAACTCAAACTAGAATTGCTTCAGACAGTTTTGAGGCACTCTTGATTTATGGCATCTTACTTGCAGAAAAAAATTGAATAAGCAGTCTTTGTCCTATTTAATCAAACATGTCTAAAAGAGTGTGTGCATATGCACGCACACACGCATGCACACAGGTGAAAGAGTAACTCATAGAACTTGAATAATTTTGACATTTTGTTTTTTTTCTTCTTGCAACTCTACTAATGTATCTGATTGGATTAATGCCAGATATTTGCTGTGTCAGAGTTTGTTGGTATCTTATAACCTCTTAGGAGGAGGAGGAGGAGGAGGAGGAGGAAGAAGACATATCTGACCAAATTGTGCTAATGGAATTACAGAACAACTCAAGTCTGACTGAAATGAAGTAGGATTATAAATCAAAGGAAAGCAATTCACAAAAAAATGCAGCAGAAATTTTCAGACATTTACTGAACTTAGCTTCACCAGACATTTAGCTACAAGCATGGTGGAATTTTGTTAGGATCAATCTTGCTTCAATAATAATAATAATAATAATAGTGGACCTTTGTGAGGATGAAATTTACCTCACTCTTATTAATAATAATAATGCACAAACATGAATCTGCTCTTGAGAATGAAATGCATAAAATTCTCTGGGACTTTGAGATACAGACGGATCCCCTTATCCCAGCTAGAAGACCTGACCTAGTATTGATTTACACAAAAAAGAACTTGGCAAATGGTTGATTTTGCAGTCCCTGCAGATCACAGGGTGAAAGGGAAAATAATTAGTGTAGATCAAGCCTTCCTCAATGATAATGATTGGAAAGTCTCGCTTGCTATCAATTAATCTTTAAAAAGGTTCCCTCTATTGGCTTTTACTAAGCTTTACTTTGTCTAGAACAAAAATTACAAATATAGGGTACCCAGTGAGAATATAGGGTACCCAGTGAGAATCTAAGTGTATCACATTGGTAATGCTTTTTTTATGCTTTCTTACCATTACTCTATGTTGAGTCATCTATAGACATTTACTAAATTTTTGTTTACTCTGACACAAAATTAGGGCACTCAGTAAGGATCAAACTCTTGATAGCAGTAATGATTTTCAAGTTTATATTAAAGATTGTTCTATATCTGGAAAAAGGATTATTAATTTAAAGCACTCGGTGAGAATCGAAACTTGCTTTTGCTAACCATTGCTCTATGGTGAGGGAAGCTCTGTATATATTTACTAAGTTTTATACAAGGCCAATAATGTGGGATGGCTGGTGAGGATTTACAACTTGAAGCTTGACAACCATTGTTCTATGGCATATATATATATATATATATATATATATATATATATATATATATATATATAATAATAATTTCAAATGTATTTGTAAAGAAAAATACATTGCTATTTATAACAATATGTAGATAATATAAAACAGTAATATAAATAATAATACAGGGTGCAGCATAAATACTTTAAACTGTAACCTACGATGCTAGTGAACTTAGGCAAGTGGCAATAGTAGCTCTGTCTAGCTAATGTCTAACCATTTTTTATTCAAGCAGACAATACTAAAGCAGAAGCATATTTATGGGCTAAATTGCACAACGTTTGCACAGTTTTGAAAAAAAATTTGAAATGAAAAGCTCTCTATGTAGATATTACAAATTCACTAGTTTTAAAAAGGTTTCAGCAGTTAATGCACAGTGTGCATCAATTCAAGCCATGATTGTAACGGACAGTATCTGGAGGGGAGGTAATTAAATGACATTAGCTTGATGGAGCTATCATTATCACTTACACCAGAAAGAATATAGTTAGAAATTGTATAATAATTAAATAATAATAATTGTTATAACTATATAGCAAATATATAAATAATGTTGTGTCCTGAGTATGACACTAAGCTGCTTCTGATGGTGAGGCTCCAGTTCTGGTGCTCTGGGTACCTCTTCATTGCCATTACTCCCAGTTCCACTCTGACCGAGAATGGTAGTACCTGTTAGGGTCTCATCTATGAGTCAAGTTTAGATCTATTTGAAAATTATTTGTATAAGATGGGAATACTTTGTTGCTTTTTTTAATTATCCACTTGAAGGCCTCCTTTAGTGACTATTAAGATGATGAGTCATATCTTATTTGTCCTGTTGGTGACACTTAGAATATGTTGACTATATGCACTCCTCTAGTAGGGGTTAGACTCCCCTCCCCCAAGGGGTATTCTGGGCATGACCCTAAACTGCATTTGGTGTTGAGACTCCAGTTCTGAAGATCCGGGGAGTATAGAGTACATCTTCATTATTATTACTCCCAGGTCCACTCTGATCCAGAGTGGTAGTACCAGTTATTCTCATTTATAGGTCAAATAGATTTATTTTAAAATTATTTGTATTCGATAGGATCATGTGCAAAAAAAATCTACACAAAAAAAAAAAAAATGTATAATGAATGTGATGAATACGATTAAAATCAATCATATCCTATTCATTAAATTGGTGGAATGTTTAATTAGTAAATAAATATGGGAAGATGCTCTTTTATTGTTTGATATTTATCTCCTCTTGAAGAATTAATTCAGTGGAGTTGGAATTGCATGCAGATACGGTATGCATAGGGCAAATTAGTAGCAGGGTTTTTTAATTTTTTAAAAATTTTTTTTTTTTTTTAATTTTTTATTTATTAAAATTTACATTTTTCTTTTCTTTTCCAGGGTCTTGATGACAAAAGGCATCCATTGTTGACCGTTTATTTTCGTGTGCAGTTTTATGTAGATGAAGTCTGTTTACTGAGGTAAGGAAAAAAAATAAAAATAAATAACCAACTCCCTCACCCCATTGTAAGAATTCTTTTTTAAGAGTGAGGTGAGATTGTGTGTGCGTGGAGCCAAAGCCTCAGCCAATTTGGAATTCAGTGCAGCTTTTAGTTATAACACTTTTCCCTTACCTACTATGACAAACCAGTTATAATTTAACCATACTAAATTAGTTTGGAACAATGTTAACTACTATTTATTTAAAAAAAAATCTTTTTTTATTTCTTATTAAGAAAGGTGTTTGTGTTTGCAAGAATTGAAAGTTTAAGAATTTTTAATTTGAAGTATGCACATGGGTGAATTGATATGTCTGTATTCTGACAACAGTTATTAGCTGAGCACCAAAAAATGAAAATAAAAGGGGGAAAAATGTTTTAGCATTTGATAGGGAAAATTTGAATTCAAAGCTCTAGCCAAATAATTAGTTGAGCCTAACAATGTAAAAAGTATATTGTTTCTTTATTTTCATTGGCAGTGTGTCTCTTATCTATTTTGCTCTGTTAGCTGGGGGTCTACAATATGCTAACTTTATGGGGTCACCTGTTGGCCACAGCTGGTGACCCATAATGATCGAGGACAGTTTGTGGTGGCTCTGCAGTCCGTGACTGCTGCAGCACACTACTTGGCCCTTATTTGGGCTGGGCTTGGCAGTTGGAGAGGTCCCATCCAATCAACTGGTTATGTCAAGCCCTAGCACTCATATGATTGTCCCAACCATATTCTTCAAATTGCTCTTATGGCAAACACTCAACCCTTTTTATCATATGGGTGCTAGAAGCCAGTGGCTGAGGGTCAACCACCAGTTTATTAATTCTACCAATTATTTAATATAGATGAAATTTTTTTTCTATAAAACCAAACCAAAATATTTACCTACAAACTATTCGCTTAAAAATTATATCGACAAAAAACAAAAAAAACAAATTGAGATTTGGCATTAAATAGTTCACAAGGTTTGATATATAGAAATATTTTGATATATAGAAATATTTTGATAATATAACATACAAACAATAACTAACCAACTAGAATGTTCTGTGATCAATGGAAAAGCGTGGTTAAAAAAGATTGTTTGAAATTTGAATATTTGTTATAGAAAAGGAATGGCTCCATACCCCCACATCATTAGGCTATGAATTTATTCATTATATATATATATATATATATATATATATATATACTCAACCCTCTACCATGGTCAGAATGTGGAACAAGCTTAATTTCTAAGTGGAATGAAACTGGTTTGAATTTTCCTTAATTTTGTTTTCCTTTCCAATCTGTCCTACTATTTTCCCCATAGTTTGGGGATAGAAGAGATGGGTTTATGCCTTTCCTAACTGTATTAGTACAAAATGAAACCCAAGCAGCTTCATCTAGGATTTGAACTCTTGTTGCTGATTCCATTTCTTACAACAATAACTGTTATGCTAAGTGCACCTGAATTTATTGATGTACATATGTGCTATTAAGTGTCTTAAGACTAGTGTCTGGTTTGTTATATTTTCATACATACTCATATGTATGTGTCCCCCCTATACACTCTCACATACATGCGCAACATAAAGTTAATGTTGTAAATCAGACTTTTAAAAAAAGGAATAGGTAGCATTTTTTGATAAGTTTATATTGTTTACCCAGTTTACATAAGAATTCAAATCAATTAATTAATCTCCGTTCTACATGAGGAATTATAAAACTAGCAGATGTATTCATCTACGTTGGGTAAGAGGTCAGTAGATGGATCATGATTGGTTACTTTAGAATCTTGGAGGCGCTCATGGTGTAACAGTTATAATCGTAGGAAATGGACACAGCCACAGAGTTCAAATCTTAGACGATGCTGTTTGCATTTCACATACCACTTGGTAAAAAGTATGACTCCAACTATTCTCCCTCTAGCTATGGGTAAATAGTAGGGCAGACTAGGTTTGATATGTGCTCGTGATAAAGGGGGTTGAGTTAATGCATATTTTAGACTTTGTCAGTTAAAAATTTACACTGAATAGTTACAAACTTACCCTATTCTATTGACTGCTCACCAAGACTTTAAAGAGTTGGAACCTTGATTTGTTTTTATTCTTGTTAAAGTTCATTTATTTTATTTTTTGGTAAATGTATTTTAAAAGAATAGTTTCATAGTTGGCTAAAGGTAATCCTTTTAAGATCTTTAATCATTCTTTGTATAACTCAAAGCTTTTGACCATTTGTGGTCATATTGCTGTAAGTGAAGTTTGTAATATTTGAATATTTTCCAGGTTTTTTTATAGGCAGGCAATTACAGCATTTCAGTCTTTATTTGAAGATGGGTTAAAATAAACAAACAACAAAAAAAAAAAAGGTTTGGTAGCCATTCTTTTCAGCATAAATGAACCAAATATTTTGTAATTTTCATTTAATTTATTCTTATTTTTCATTTCAGAGAACGAGTAACAAGACATTTGTATTACCTTCAATTAAAAGAAAATGTCCTTAACTACAGACATTTATGTAGTGAGGAACGATGTTTCCAATTGGCTGCTTTTGCAATGCAAGCAGATTTTGGGAACTATTTTCCTGAGAAGCACCAGACGGGCAATTATTTCGACCCCAGGGAATACTTCCCAGCTTGGGTAAGTCAAATATCTATAAAAAAAAAAGAAAAAAAAAAAAAAAGAGGCCTATTATAAAATATATAAAGTTAAGATAGTATAAACATGGTCAACAGCTCTCCTAACTTAAATATATACGGTCTATGACTGATACTGAGCGCTCATAATTTATAGATATAGCAAACTATATATATATAGGCCGGTTTAGTTCAGATGGTGGAGCATCTGCCTAGGAACTGCAAGGTTTTGGGTTTAATACCGGTTCCTACCAACTCTATATAAGTAGCACAGCTTTAGGTGATCTGTGCAGTGAAGTTGACCGTAGGTGTGGCACTCCACCTCAGTACAATCTCCCTGTTCTTGCGCAATCGAAAAGGGGATATACTCCCTCGCTATCCAGTTGATACCAACAGCAGGTTACTCTGCCAACTTATATATAATATATATGTGGTAAAGTCTTGTTAATAAATTTTAACATTATTTCCATCTTTTCTTTCTCCTTGTTTCTAATTTTCTTTTTTGTTTTTGACTCCAGATGGTAGGAGAACATGGTCATGATTATTTGTTCAAGAATGCCCCCAAAATGCATAAGGAACAGCAGGATGTCTCAAAAAATGAGGCTGAACTTAAGTTTATACGGGAATCAATCAAGTACCCTGCTGCACATAATCTACACTTTTACCGAATGAAGAAGAAAAAAACAGATAAAATCTGGAATGCATGGCTTGGTATTTGTCCCAAAGGTGTAGAAATTTATGAGGTAAAAATTTCCATTCATTTATACAAAATATTATTTCTGTTCAAAGTTTCTACCTTCAAAATCTTCAGATTCCCTTTATATATTTTTTTCTCTCAAGATATTTGTATGTTTATTTTTATTTTTTAATACTCCAAATCAATTGCATAATAAAAAATATTACAAGATATCTGCAATATCAGGAGCACAAAGATATGTGATGTGAGCACTAAAATTATAAATTTATAATAAAACTAACTGAAGAATTCATCTATGATCATTATGAAGAATTGTGTATATTCCATCCCATACAGTTGTGGCAAAGTATACAAAGGCAAGATCTGCTATCCACTGAAAGTAAGACTTTAGGAAAAACAAGAGGAAATAGAAAAGTCGAGTATGGCTGACCATATATGGAATGAAAAGATAAACCATCTGTCCTTATGAGATGAAGTTAATAGGGGGAAGAACATTGGAGAAGACGTCTCAAAAACCAGTGCATATGTTAAACTATAGTGACCTCTCAAGTAAACCAAGTATAGAAATGAATACAACCTCCAATTAAAAAAGTTAGATTAGATTATAAAAAAAAAATCGCAATATGAGGTAGCTAAAAAAAAAATTACATTATAAGTATAGAAGTAAAATTCTTGGTAAAAAGAGCATTAGGTTTATAGATTTAAAAAAAATCACTCTGAATTGTCCAGTTGGACACATGATGCAATGGATATAATTGTTGAGTTAATATATTTCTAAGTGACAATCATCTGGAGGTTACAGGTTCAATCCTGACTACAGGCAAAAATAACCTAGAATATTTAACATAGCTTAACACTTGTAATTGGTCATGGTTAATGGAATGAGAACAATCTACCCCAGTTGATTAAATAAAGGGTTCAATTTGAAGGCTCCTGATTATAACATGAAAGACATGAAGAAGGTTCGAGGCCATATTGGCTGAAATGTTGTGTATATAACAAAGATCAGGACAACTATTTGAAAAATCTAAATAATACAGAATAGATATGACGTCATCATGCCTACCCTTAAAGTTTGAGAGGAAGCTGCGCTAGTGTGGGACATTGAGGGTTGAACTCTGTTAAGCCATAATTGTCTGTAACTTGTTTGCTAACCATTTCATTGGTTAAATTATTTTCATTTATTGATTAATTTTCTAATTAGTAAATTTAGCAATATTATTCTTTTCTAAAATGAATCATTGTTTTATTTACAAACATGGCATTCTTCCAAAATAGATATTCAACATTAATAACTATTATGTGAAATTTCTTTTTCAGTATCGTCCATGTTGAAATAAGTACACCTTTTATAGACACACATCCAATATGTTATTAGTTACTTATCAATTTATTTTAAGTATTTTTTTTTTTTTATTTTATTTTATTTTTAATTTTTATTTAAAAATTTTTTTTTTTAGGAAATGAAGGGAAATTTCAAAAATCTCTTATCAACGTTTCTTTGGCCAGATATTGAGAAGTTGTATTTCGATGTAAGTATTATACAAGTAATTTCTCTCTCTCTCTCGCTCGCTCGCTCGCTGGACAAGAGGATTAATTTCTTGTCCTCTTTGATAATTTTTTTTTTTTTTTTTTTTTTTTTTCAAACCATTAATTAACACTCAAAGAAACTGTCTCAATACATAACAATATAATTATATAATAAATCTAATATTTTGTAGACTTTGACTTTTTGATAATCTGGTATTTCTTAAAAAAATCTTTTAAAATCCTTTTTGTTCTATGTAAGGGTTTTATTATTTGTAGTGTTAAACTTTGTTTAATAAATTATCAAATTAAATTGAAATAAGTAAAATAAAAATACAATAACCACTGTAATGAATTTCAGATTGAAAACATTCTGTGCAATATTTTCTTTGAGGAAATTAAGTGGAGTTGGCATCCCCTGATTTCATCTTGAATAAAATTGCATTTTCTGTTTATATTTCATTTACCATTCTACTAGCTGACAATTTAGATTTACCTTTTTGCTAAATAATTTTATACATTCTACACACACACACACACACAGGTGGTGGATGGTATTTTAGAACAGATTTCAGATTTAGAAAAGAAACTTGTATATAACAACAGAAAATAAGTGTATTTGAACAAAAATAACAAAGATAAAAGTTAATCAAGGATTGAATAATTTTATTCAATGAATCATCCACTAGCATCAAAAACTGCTGCTATACTATAGTCAAAATCGGTTGTAAGCTCTGATTAACTGATCCTTGTTCATGTTAGACATTACTTGAACTTTTGCAGTCTGTAAAGAGTCTTTGATGTTATGGGGATGTTCATTAATTGACTCTTTCTCAACAATGCTCCACACATAGTAGCTCAATGGATTAAGATCTGTAGAGTTGGGGGGGGGGTGATGTGATTGTACATATTGTTAGCCATCCATTCTTGTGGGATGGAGCAGAGTCTTGTTGGAAGATGTAAAGCCTTCTATTGCATAAACTGTTGATCAAAGGTTTGACAAATTTAATTTTCCATATTGTCTTCCTTTTCTCATACCATCAGATTTTATATCAAAACCTCTGTGTATGAGCACTTTTTATGCAAAAACTTTATTTGAAGTTCTGTCATATTATACATGTTTGTTGATACTCACCACTTGCCTTTGTTTCTCTTTTCCAGAAAAAAAAGTTTGAGATCCGTTCCGTAGGTCGACCAGAAGGACGTAAATTTACTTACTACACAGAAAGCGATGCAAAGTCAAAATATATTCTCTCTATTTGTCGCAATACTCACATGTTTCATTTAGAACTGGAACCAAAATTAATGGAAATTCGTCACTTGCAAGCTGAAGGTAACTTAATGCATATTTGAAAAAAAAATTTGTTTTCCCTGGAAACGTTTGTATGTGTCTAAAAAAACAAAACAAAAATCTTATTGTTCAGCTCTTCAGCCTAGGATCAGAGTGTAGTATCTGTAACCTATGAAAATCTGTTTAAAAAAAAAACTTAGATATAAAATATGCAGATGAAAATAGATATTTCTGTCCCAAAATGGTTATTACATTTAGTGTATGAATTTTTTTTAAACGTAAATCTAACAACTATTATGTGAGCAGAATTGTATTTCATATTCAATTTAATACCTCAAAAATAAATACAAAACAAGACTGGGATGAGCAATAACCATAGTTCATTATTCAATTCTTTTTATTTTAAATTTTTTGTGTGTAATATTACACTGATCCTAGAAATAAATAATACTGACAAGCCACACCTTGATCCTATGCAGGGTTCATAGTTACTATATTCCCCTTTTAACAGAAAGATGGCACTTATACCACAAGGAGTGTTTTTTTGTGCCCATCCCTGTAGATTAGTTTAAATTTTAAATACAGAATTATTCTGTACCTTAATTCAAATTTTAACAATTAAGGAAAAAAAAATCTCACAAAAATGTTTTATGTACAATCTTGAAATCTTTAAATTTTTTTCTTTTAAATGATCTGTAATTTAAAAAATAAATTCTCTCACTCCGAATAAGCAAGTCTTTTCCACAAGTTTATAAAATTTTTACAAAGAGTCTAAGGGACATAACTCTGTTGTCATTCCAGAAAAGGATAATTAGTTAATCTTTAGAACCCAAATGGCTGTTATTTGTGCCATTACCTAAAAGTACATTTACCTGAATTCTGATGTGGAATTCACGTTTCTATATCACTATTAAAATCAATCCGAATTATTTGGACTAATATCTTTATCTTTGTTTAATATTTTCACCAGTTTTAAAGATAATCCCTTATTTGAAGCTTTTTCAAATATTCACCAATTTTTCAATTAAATTGATTAGTGAAAAAACTTATACTTTTACTCGTTAATACATTTTGATCTTTTTCAAAAGAAATTATTTTTTCCCCTTTTAAATCAAATAGATCAGTTTTCTCCACATTTTTCTCCTGTAAAAAGTGCATCAAAATATATAAAAATGACCTAAGAACTATTGAAATAAATCAAACTTGGATAGTCTTGGTAGTGAGTTTATAAAAATGATATCTTTTTTCAGATAAAAGAAGATATCGTGAATCTTATATCTACAGTGATGCTCGGGACTTGGTGGTTAATGGAGGTCTGGTGTCCTACTGTTCGGCTCCATCTACCAGTAGTGGCCGGTCAGGGACTGGTGTTGTACAACGGTGTTCAGTCATTAGTGATACAAGTTCCAATACAACATCAGGAATTGTCAGTGATAAGGTCACTGTCAGTTTTGATGAAAATGACGGTATGTTAATTTTTTTCTTTTTATTTCCTTTTTTTTTTTTTTCCTCTATTTTTTTCTCTTTATTTTTTTTTTCTTTTTTTTCCTTTTTTGTCCTTTCTTCCTTACTGTCCCCCCATTTCCCCCTCTATCCTTTCTCCCCTCTATCCTTTCTCCCATTTTCTCCCTTTCTCTCCATTTTCTATCCTTTCCATTTCCCCCTATCCTTTCTCTCCCATTTTCCTCTTACCCATTTTCTTTTTTTCTCCATCCCTTTTCTCCCTTTTTCTTTTTTTCTTCCCCCTTCTTTCTTTTTTCTTCCCTTTTTCTTTTTTCCCCCCTTTTTCTTTTCTTTCTTTTTTCTCCCCCCTTCCTTTTCTTTTTTCTCCCCCTTTCCTTTCTTTCTTTTTCTCCCCCCTTTTCTTTTTTCTCCCCCCTTCTTTTCTTTTCTTTTTTTCTCCCCCTTCTTTTTTTTTTTCTCCCCCTTCTTTCTTTTTCTCCCCCTTCTTTTTTTTTTTCTTCCCCCCTTTTCTTTTCTTTTTTCTTCCCCCTTTCTTTTCTTTTTTCTTCCCCTTTTCTTTTTTCTCCCTTCTTTTTTTCTTTTTCTTTCTTTTTTTTTCCCTTTTCTTTTTCTCCCCCCTTCTTTTCTTTTTTCTTTTTTTTTTTTTCTCCCCCCTTTTTTTTTTTCTCCCCCTTTTCTTTTTCTCCCCCTTTTCTTTTTTTCCCCCCTTTTCTTTTTTCTCCCCCTTCTTTTCTTTTTTTTCTTACCCCTCCTTTTCTTTTCTTTTTCTCCCCTTTTCTTTTTTTTTCTACCCTCTTTTCTTTTCTTTTTTCTACCCCTTTCTTTTTTCTTTTTCTTTTTTCTACCCCTCCTTTTCTTTTCTTTTTTTTCTACCCCTCCTTTCTTTTCTTTTTTCTTTTTTTTCTACCCTCCTTTTTTTCTTTGTTTCTTTTTCTTCTCTTTTTATTTTTTTTGTTTAGGCCTTAGGCTACATCAAATTGTAGACTTTATTGTTTATTTATGATATTGCATTGATTTTGATTGTATTACACAAATGTTGAAAACATAAATATTTGAATGTTTTCTCTTTATGTCATTGGATGTTGATGAAATATTTTTGTAGGTTAGCATAGTAAAAAGTTAGGGATTATTCATTACTCAATATATGATAAAAACACTTTTTGTGACTAAAAGATTTATTACTAGAGTATATATATATATATATATATATATATATATATATATATATATATAATATATATGGTTGCTCTTTTATTCTGAAAGGTTGCTGATCTCTATACCTAATATTAGTTATTATTCAATTTTGTTTTTGTTACCCCCCCCCCCAATTTTTTTTCCCTTTGTGTCTGTGATCATACAAATAGTAATGATTTCATTGGTCTAATTTTTACTTTCAGATAATGGTCGTGAAATCATTATTGATAGTCCTCCAAGAGCCAATGTTTTAGGTACTCCTAATCAAAGCCGAAACAAGTTTACAATCCCAACTCGAGAAACTGTCACAAATTTACAAGGTATTTTAATCAAAGCCCTTCTTTTATTGACAAACATTTTGTCAAATCTGAAAACTTTTACTGGATTATTAAATAATTAAACATTATGGCTAAAAAGCAACAAATATTGACAATTTTACTAAATGCTCAATGTATTCCTTAATGGTCATCTTAGATTTATAACTTGACTTATGAGTACCCTAACTTAGAAGTTTTCTGAGTTAAACAAAGAAACAAAACTAAAATAAACTTTTTTTTTCTTCTTTTTCTTAGATTTTTAAATTAATATTTTGTAACTGAATTTTTTTTTTTGTGTTCGAATAATTCCACATTTATTATGCAAAAAAAAAAAAAAAATGATACAAATAATTTAACAAGGTTGTATTTATAGTATTTTACTTTCCTACTTTGACATTCATGTGTATTTATAGTGATCTGGCTCATAATTATAGTGTTTGAAACTGGCATACCATTGTAGTGGTTGTATTGGCTGTTGTACCTTAGCATGTGAGTTTATTTATAGTGACAGCAATAAGTGGTTGTGGTGATTATATTAGACAGGTTTACTGGTGTCCCTCACCACTGTGACAGCATTGTGGTAGACTGGCATGTTGGTATACATAAAAAGTATTATATATATATATATGTTAATTTCTGTTGGTAATTTGGTTCCCTAGACCAGCTCTACAAGTACGTATTAAGCACTTTCCAATATTTATTATCACAATTTTTTTTCTTTTTCTTTTTTTCCATTTTTCTTTAAGTCTAGTTGAGTTAGATTTCCCTCAAAACAGCCCATGTTATTAATGCATTTAAAATCCTGCACCGTCTTATATGTCACTAAGTAATAAAGGTTTAATAGTATTTGGTGTAGATAATTTGCATACTGGGTTTAACAAATAATTACTTGGTGTTACTGATTTCTAACATTGTTTTATTCTCAAGCATATTAAAATCAATCCTACGTATCTTTATATAGAAATCTATAAAATTAAAATAAGTGTAATCTTTTTATATACATTTTTAGTTTCTTTAGTCTTTCTAATTTAATATCTTATTTTATGTATTTTAGATTTTTCAGACTGTTGTCTTTATCTTTGTTGTTATCTACACGTTTTGTCCGACATGCCATCTGACCTTTTCAGGGTTTCCTTATCCAACTCTTCATGGAACTTCAAACAAAACCTTTTATTTAATCCATTGATGTAGATTGTTTTCATCCCATTAACAATGATGGCTACATAAATTTAGACAATATTTTATTTTATTAAATACTTGTACCTGGAGGGTCATATTTTTGCTAGTAACTCTAATAAATTGAAAAGTGATAAAATCAATGCATCAAGCTGTTTCTAAATGTTTTTTACACATTAATTCTGTTTAAAATGTTGTTATGGCATCTCAGTTTTGTGAGACTGGAATTGCAGCTGAATCTTGACACAGGTCAGGGTAAGGTTGTATGGAAGACTTCAGGTCTTCCTTTTTCATGACACAAAAATTGTCCAAGGGAAGGGCAAGATGCTGTACAACTGGATAACATTGGACTACTTTAGGGACTCCAGCTCCTGGTTTTGAATTCAATTTTCATTCTCTTAGACCGGTTGCTTCTACTAAGGCTAAAAAGCCCAGTCTGCCTTACTATTTTTGCCCATAGCTTTATAATAATCCTGTATATAAAATACAATGTTAATTGGTTAATGAAGGAACAAAAACTTTCTCTGTAATCTAATTGGCTATAAATGTTATTTCTTTATCCAGATTACATGTTGGCGGCTCCTGTCTCTAGTAATAGAAGTCCAAAATTTGACAATGGGCCGATGGAATTATACAAGTCTGCAAATCGTTCTGGAAATAGCCCAAATTCCAAGAATAACTGTCCACACTCCCCTTTGTCCCAAACAAACAGCAGTGGTAGTTATCGAAGCCACTTGTTACCACAGCAGCAGCAGCAGCAGCAATCACAGCAACAGCAACCTCCACAGCAACCTCCACCACCACCACCATCCCAACAGCAACAGCAGCAAACACCACAGCCAAGTCCACAAGTGCAGTCAGCCACCCCACCTGCTCCCACCACCCAACAAATTCTTTACAGTAGTAAGATACCTCTGAAGTATTCAATAACCGGGGCACCCCAGCCATCTTTGACCCAGCCACCGTCACCCTGTGAAAAGCCATTAAAACCAGTTAGTCGAAGTGTGAGTAGAAGAGACAGCTTCAAACAGCACAGATTGTTACAAGTTGAGAGTGAAACTTCAATAGAACCATCTTCCCTGTCTATAGAACCCTCAAAGACTGATCCCAGTGCTAATATATACTCTCTTCCACCCCCACTTCCAGTATCGCATCCACCAAACATGGAGCCGAGGATGCTGACAAACATAGTTTCAATCCCTGCTATCAACTATAGCCCACCATCATCCAATCAGAATCTTACTTCCACAACAGCTGGTATGGATCATGTGGTTGCACCTTGGGCAACATCATCAATGAGACCTGTACCTTTGGAACCAGTTTCCTCTTGGGCAGCAGCTAATGGCTTGCCCCCTTCAGCTTCTGCTGATAAACTTTGTCCAAGCCAAATAGCAGGAGCATGGGCAAATGGTGATGCTTCAGTCCAAGATGCATGGAATAAAAATCTTGCTGACCAAATTGTAAGCTCAATGTCTACTAACTCTCAGTGGAAAAATCTGCCTCCTGATCATTCAGCTTGGCCAGCGGATGCCATCTCGCCTCTCGTTAATAATGGTTTTAGTACCATGGAGGCTATTGGTCCCAAGCATAATCTGCCAGATATCTTGCGGGGTGAGCTTCCATCACAACGCCCCAATGAAACCAGTTTGTTAAATGCCCTGCCTACTGCATCTGCCATTGCTCCCTCTTCCACTTCCTCTGTGTGTGATATCTTAGATTTGAATGGACATCCTCAGCCTCACTTAGAGGCTGCTACTTCTTCATCTGTGGACAAGTGTAATGGAGCTTTATCTGCTGAACAGAATGTGGATAATGTCAGGAATCAGGTAAGAGAACCACATCATTTTTTTATCTCTAAATCAGTCAGGAAATATTCAGGGGTTAGAATCAGAAGAATTCTGTGTTTTTTAATTATTTATTTATATATATTGTTTGGATCATTTTTCCAATTCATCTAAATTCATGGAGAATATTTTTTTGGAGTGAAGACTTGATGGTATATGGTGTAAGACAATCTAGATTCCCCAGACAATAACATTCATAGGCAACAAATAATAAGAATTGGAAGTGTTTGAGACATTATTCCCAAATATCACATGCCTGGATTTCCTTGATTCTCTCTTGCCATCCGTCCCTATTGGTCATTGCTTTTGGTAAGTTATAGATGGCATCCAACATTGGTGTATCCATGTGTAGTAGTCCAAAGGAGAATGTTGCTTATGAGTTCACTTTTCCTGCATTACCCATCATTTCTTGTTCCTCTTACTTGGATGGGAATGATATATCGGATCAGCTGAAAGTGATGTCAATATACACATAGTTGGACTGTGACAGGTTGACTCTATAGAAATCTGATCTCTGATAAAATTATATATCTACCAAAATGATGTAATATGTGAGTGAGTCTTCTGCTTATTGGAGCTTCTAGAAGAAAATAAATGGTTCTTTTACTCAGGTTTTTTTTTTCTCTTATTGCTGATTAATTCTGTAAAACTGACCTTGGTATAACGGTTATCATTGTAAGGTGAGCCATTTGTGCAATTTTCTAATTGTGGGCCAATTTTTGTAAAGTATCCTCCATCTTGCACTTCTGCTGAAATTCTACCCTTCACACACACACACACACACACACACACACCTGTTTGGACAAGTTAATAAAAACTTTGACATTTCATTTTTTTCTAGTCTCTATTTTTCTTTTTAAATGTGTCAAAGTTGTTGATGAATAAATAGCAATTAAATGAAGTGATTTTAAAATAATTGGAAAGGAAAGGTGAAGAGGGAGACAGTAGAGAGGATTACAGTTTACAAAAATGGGACCAATGCTCTACCATTGTGCCATCCCATGTAATATAATTTAGAATTTTTTCATAATACAATTATAGAGCACCCACTGAAAATCACATTCATTATAGATGTAAGCTGAGCTTATTTGCTAACCACTGTCCCACAGAAAGTTATTTATTCTTGTAAATGGTGTGTTCAAGGTAAATCACTCCATATTCATTTCTTGTTATCTCTTTTGAAACTTTAATTGATTTGGAATATTACAGACAAAAATAGATATACAAATACATGCACCATTTTATCATGGTAGATAATCAACATATTTTTGTTAATTATCTCCAGTAGAATAATACGGCTGTTGTCAGACGAGTTAGTTTTATCCTATCAATCAGCATGTGCATTACATTAGCTATGGCCACTTTTATTCTGTTGAGTACAAGATGAATTTTGGAGCAATTGTTCATTTACTCACTTGAATGTTAAGCTGCCTCTGCATAAATAACTCTTGAAAGCATCTTAGACAGAACCATGACCAATCTAGCTATGGCATTACAAAAGGCATTTATTACCATTAGCAGCTGCTGTTGGAAGGTTGTGGCTTTTCTCTCCAGTGTTGTTGCTTGTTGTCATTGCATATGCAGCGGCGAGCCTAAACAACAAGTGGGATTTTGAAATCATGATCTCATAAATCGCTTGACCACATGAAAGTCTCCAGTTGGCGTTTAGTCTGTCCAGCAATGGACAAAAAAGACAAAAGGAAGATGGCCACTAAGAACCTCAGTGAAAAGCACAAATAACATTTTGAACAATCTGTGGAGTGGAAGATGAAGATCACTCGTAGACTTTTTTTACTTAAAAAAACTAGATAACGAGTTATTGGTGTATTCTGATGATGATGGGCTGAAAAGTTCATATCTGCTGTTAATAACTTTTTTGACCAATGGGATCCAAGCAAAGAAGTGTGTGTAAAGGAGTTTTGGGACTATGTTGAAAAAATAAACCTCATTTGGTCACATTCCATGAGAGTATCTTGGTCAGCCTATGAACTTTTCATCTCATACTTGTATATAATTTTTTTGCTGTCAATCAATTGAGATAAAAAAATATTTTTGTTTCCCTTGTTTTCTGCATTATTTAAAAAAAAAAACTTTTTTTTTTCTTTTCCAGCCTTCTGAACAAACCAATTTGGAAGCCAACCAGCACCAAGCTCCAGTACCCCCATCTCCATCCCAATCATCGCCACAATCTGCCTCTGCAGCCCAGCAGCAGCAACTTTCTGTTGGAGGAGCGGCTGCGGCAGATTCTGAGGGCACTAATGTCAACCTGGATGCTAAACCAAAGTCCCCCACAAAAATCTCTCTGAAAAACCAAAAGGAGATCTTGCATCCGGAACTGGAAAAAATTCGAACGGAGGCCAACAGGAGTTCAGTTCCATTCATCACAGCCCTCTTTAATGACCATTCGCTTATGCAAAACAGCACTGGTAGTTTTTGTTCGACAGATACTGGCACCATGAAGTCTACGGATTCCAGACACTCGCAGGCCTCGAACCATGACACTGATACCCGAAGGTTATCAGCCTGTTACCCAAGCAGCACAGGGACGATGATCACTTTCCCCCATAATCGCCCATTTAGTTGGCACGATGAAAAGTTTGACCTGGACACAGAGCTAGCAGCAAGTGGCTATACCCCAGGTTGTAATGGCACGGTTAATGCAGGTGGCCTCTCACCCAGTTATTTTAACAATCACCACAGTGAACCACACACCCTGAATAATTTTAGCTCACCTCTTCCTACCTCGTGGACCCATTCGATAGCCTGCATGCCTGGAGGCAGCCTGTCTCTAAACAACTATTCTTCCCAAATTACAACACAGCACATGATTCCTGCCAGACTGTCTTGTGGAGGCCACGATAAAAATGAAAACCCGATTCCACACAAAACTCTCAAAGAAAACATTGGGATTGCATGATTGATGGCAATTAAAACCAATGTCAACTTGTTCTTCCCATTAGGTGTAACCAGTTACTTTTATTTTCATTTTTTTTGTTTTTTTGTTTGTTTGTTTAATTTCTAAATCTTTTTTTTTCTTTTTTTTTTATTACCTAGAAAAAAAATTGTCTGTTATATATGAAGATTGTTGTTGTTATTATTATTAGAAAAATGGAAAAATGATTGTCTGTTTTTTGCCAAATATATTTAGTAGTGTTAATTTCAACATCTCTGTAATCTTTAAATTTCATTGACATCTTTTTTTAAAAAAATGATGTCTCTTGGAAAATTATAGAAAAGTACTTTTCCTCTTGTTATTTTTACAGGTTAAAAAAAAAAAAGATTTGGCTCTTTCTGCCACCTCTTTTTATCCTTCTCACTGTCTCTTCTCACACTCTCTTTCTAATATATATAACTGTTTTAATCTTCCTACTTTTCTTCATCCTCTTTTTCAGTCTTCCTTATCCTACCATAGAAATGTATGATTTTCTATGATCATATGACATGTGCAGTCAAAATGGCTGTAACATTGCAAATATGGATATGAAAAATCACTCATGTTTTGTCCCAAAAATCTCATTCCAAAACAGCGATTGTCAAAAGGAATTGGGAAAAGTCAGAATTAGTAGGATAAGGGTTAAATTCATTTTCTTTATCAATCTTAAATAAAAAGGTTTTATCTGTTTTATTATTTAGAGGTAAAATGTCATTTATTATTATTATTATTACTACTACTACGTTATTAATAGTAGCTGTTGACTTTATGACTTTTTAATGTTATTTTAATGTATTCAACTGAGAATATGTTATTTCTTGTTTGTTATGAGTCCCCACCCCCTCAAAGTAAGGGAGAAATTGTGTAAGCATTTTCCAAATTGTGCTTATCACAGGTTCTTATTAACTATCCAACTATAAAGGGTTTCTAGTTATCATTTAAAAAAAACAACTTATTTTTCATTCATAAATCAATAAATGTTTGAATATTCACTATTTCAGTTTGTATATATTTTATATTCAGACGATTTTTTAACAGGGATTTTTTATGCTAATTTTTATAAGACTATTTTTTTCATAAGGAAAGATTTTTTTATAGTTTTTTTTTTTTTTTTTTTTTTTTTACAAAACTCAGAATTTCAAAAATATTTTGAAGTTTTTGTTTCCCAATATATATTGGTATTTCTTTGGGGAAAAATTTAGCATGTGGTTAAATCAAAAAGGTTTACATATACAAATTAGACTATTAAACATTTAATTACATAAAAATATTTTTAAGCTGAATTAAATGATTTAAAAAATCCTTGAATTTATTTAAATGCAAATGTTTACAGTGAATGAATTTTTTTTTCATTTACGGAAGCTCCAAGTTTGGACAAGGGCCATCAAAAAAAAAAAAAAAAAAAAAAAAATGGTAAATAAAAACTGTTATAATAGGTGCTTACACCCACTTCTCTTTTTACATTCTTCACACTTCTCTTTTTTTTGCACTCCTGCTCCTCTCTTTTTTACACCCTCTTGCTTCTGCTTTCTCTTTTACACTTCCTCCTTGATTTTCCCCTCTTCTTTTTACACTTCTTAATTCTTCTCTTTCTGGTTCTTTTTCTCTTCTTTAACACTCCTCAATTCTTCTCTCCATCTTGATTCTCCTTTCTCTACCCCCCCCAATCACATTATTGGTGTTGCATGTTAGGTCAATCAAGACCTTGCTATTGTAATATATATGTACATATATATATATATATGTAGTCTTACCTGCAAGGTGATGTATATAAGAAATATTCTTTAGCCTTATTTTTGGTCATCACTTTGTAATATGAAAAAAATAAAATAAAAGCCAGTTCTATCTGGGTGGGTGGAAGGGAATGTTTACTTTTATGGCATTATTTTTGTAATATTTTTTAAATTCCCCCTTTTTTTAATACCAGTCTGTGCAGATTTATATCCCTTCCTCCTTTTTCTTATTATTGATCTTTAAGATGGGGGGGCGGGGGGAAAAGACCCACATTATCCTCTTGATTCCCTTGTTGAGATGCTCCTCGATACTGTATAAAGAAATATTTAATACTGACTCATGATATTTTTTTTTATATTGTTTCTATATATTTTTTTAATGGTTGCTTTCTTCTGGGTGTTAAAAGTGCCTCTAATTTAATTTTGTTGACAGTTAAAATAGTTTGTTAAAGAATGAAAAACAATATTAAATAATATCCATTTTGTATATATTATTATATTCTCATGTGATTGAACACCCTGTCAATGTTAACTATAGTAGTAACAGCTTTTTTTACTGTTATTGCCTTGAGCATGTAAAGTAATTATAGGAGAGTGGTTTGTCTCCATATCCGCTCACTTATTCATAAATTCTTATGGCATGCCAGTGACGAGAGAAGTGTATTTATGCTTTTTCCAAGGTCACAACCAACGTTAGTTTGAATTTCAACTCTAGTTGTTGTTGCCAATAACTTTGGAAAGAAATGTTAACATGCCAGTGATTGAATTGTTTCTTTGTATTCTTGATGTTGCTTAGAGCAGCTTTACTCAGCATGGTGATACGCGAACCGGTGCTGGTACACAAGTCATTGACTGCAAGTACATGGCAAATTTCCAGTTTCACATTATCATAATAATATATCATTTAATGTAAAAAAAAAAAATGCATAAATTCTTTTTGTATTGTTTAATATTATTCTTTTCACAATGCTGTGATACAATACAACAGATAGAAATACTTGGAACTTGATGATAAATCAAATAGTAATATGTGGTACCATCGGAAAAAAATATCCTGCTGGTATGCCAGTTTGCTAAGCACTGGCTTAGAGAATGTTTTGCTTGATTTCTTTTTTCAATCTGAAGAATGAATCAGTTGAGACTTGTTAATCACATTAAAAATACAAAGTAGAGATGGTTTAGTAGTTGGAACAATTTCTGGTGTCTTTTTTTGTTTGTTTTTATTTTTTTTCATTTTTTTTTTCCTTTATTTTTATTTTTGTAACATTGTATGAAATTTTGTTTTGTTACATAAAAATGAAGAAGAGGTTCAGTTGAATAATTTCTGGTGTCATTTTTTTTTCTCCCCCCATTGTATGAAATTTGTTCGTGTTAAAGATCTAAATCTTATTTTTGGCATTTTTGTTTTGATTTGTGAATTAACAAAGTTGAAATATTTTCCTAATCACTTTTTATCACAATGTTCAAAAGCTATAATTAATTGAACCATCCTTTATTTTGAGAGCCACCACCTCCCAATTCTCCTCCCTTCATTTCTCCTAACCTCTTCCTTGTTCAACCTCCTTAACATTTTTCATTTGGCATATTTCCCCACCAACTCTCCAGTTAATTCAGACAATTAAAAAAAAAACAACTTTTTCTTTTTTGCCAACTTTACACAGCTAAGCCTGCCTTAGTATTAAAAAAAAATGTTATTAATAAGTACTTAAAAAATCTAAAAACAAACTCCATTCCACCCCTAAACAGTCACTTTTTACTTGAAAAAGCAGCATTGAAAGGGTTAAGTATGAATAAGACTTTTAAAAAAAAAGTTTATATTAATTCTTATTTTATAATCAAATATTTTTTGTTTTGTTTTTTAAGACTTTACTGACCAAACCATCTCCTTAAAGTAACTAGGTACTTTTTGAAGAAAAACAAAAAAATCAATCAAAACATGTTAAGTACTAAAAAGTTTGCCTCTGACCGACACAGTCATTTTAGATTTTTGGTAGTGATTATTTTCTTGGACTCTTTTCTTTCTTTTTTTTCCTGTTGTTGAGTGACTCCCTTTCGAACTCGGAAGAAAATTCATTGCCACACCATGGGGAACTTCTATTTTATCTCAGGGAGTATAGATAAACAAATGAATAATCTTCTGTCCATGCCATCAAAATGAAGGTTTGGACATATGTAACCCTATTGGTGTCAAAAATCTAAGACACTGCTCCGACTGTGTCGTCTTATAGCCATGAACTTTAATTATTCTCTTGAATAAGGGTCAATAAGCATCCAATATTTGTTATATACTATAGTTATTTTAAATTAGAATTTTTTTTTTTTAAATATTTAGCATTTTTATTTCTCATGTCCCACCCCCCTCTCAATTGAGCTAGATTTATAAAGACTGCTTCGTGAGGAACAAATATACTATCAATGTCTTGTGACTCTCACTAATACTACCCTATAAAAATGGACTAAAAATTGATTGATTTATTAATGTGCTATGAATAAATTCTGGAATGGAATTGAATTCTCTCATTTCCTTTGAACAATTACCATTACCCAATTTTGACTATTTTTTCTCTTTCTTCATTTTTTATTATAAATTCTGGACTATCTACAAATTTCTTAATATAGCTGCCAAAATCAATTTCTCTCTCTCTCATAATATATATATATATATATATATATATATATCATTTTGAATATCTCAAATTTGTTATTTTATTCAATGGAAGATAATAAAAGAAAGATAGGGAAGAAAATGAACAAGTCTTAATATTTAAAACCCTGAATAAGAATTAAAAAAAAATTTTTTTTTTTAAAGAATAAAGAAATGTCTTCTGGGAAGACAAATCATTTACTTAGCTTAAGATAACGGCAGAAGATGGGGCAACTGTGAGAATTGAAGTCACTAACAATGGTCGGCTAGTCTAGCGTGGTAGCCATTACCCCGAGAAATTTGTCCTAAAATTGACAATCTTATTTGTTCAGCTTAGATATGATACAAGTTCAGAAGTATGAAGCACCAAGTTAGAATCAAACTTACTAATAATATCTTGCTAACTATTATGCCACTTGTTGCCCCCCCCCCCCGCCATTTTCTGATAAGACTAATTCACATTCCATAGCTGAGGAATTTGACCTTGTCAGATAGCAATGTCTCTATCATCTTGGTTGTCATGGAAACCATTGACAACCAACCTTATATCCTCAATTTCACTATTTATTTCTACTTAACTCTCTGCCATTTTCCCTCTTATTTGCTTAGTAGTAGTGTTATTTTAACTTGTTAGTTTGGGGTGGGGTAAACGTACTAGTTAGAATAAGTTATCTGATTATGCTTTTTTCCCCCTTTTCACATATCAGGACCAGTGCATTCACCAACAAAGGCCAGTCCTGCACCTTTTTATAAAGATTTTATTTCTCTCTCTCTCTCTCTCCCCCCCCCCATTAATTGCCATGACTGCCTAATGTATAGTAGTGTTGGCTTTGACTCCTCCCTCTCCACACTTTAATTAATTGCAAACTTTATTCTATATTTTCAAATGATTTCTTGAAAGGGATATCACGTTTTATTATTGATAGTCCCTTATATTTTACTTTCTATCAAATTGGGGGCACAATTTTTAATTTATAAATAAAATATTGGAATTTGTTTAAAATAATATGAAAAAAAACAAACCCCTGACAATTGTATTAAGCTCAATTTATTTAGCATTCTGGATCAGTAAGTATTCCTTTTTTTGCAAACTAAAATGAAAATTTTGATATTAGAAAAACAAAACAAAAAACAAACATGCAGTCTAAGATTCCTTTTGCTAAAAAATTTGATACAAAACAAAACAACCTCTTTTTCAATTTTTAAATTCATAATACCGGTTTTTGTATGAATTTTAGTTTTTTGAGAATATTTATTTGGATAATTTCGTTTTGTCTGATCAATTTGTAACATGACTGATAAAACGGAATTTTTTTATTTTATTTTATTTTTTTAAGGGTGACTTAAAATGTATTTTTGTTTGAATCTATTAAGTCCTGTACAGAATTTCATTTCTTTTTTTTCTTTTGTGGTCATTTTGGCTAAGTCTTCTTTCTATTTAGGATTCAAATAATTTTTTATTTTAAAGAACTTTTAAATTTTGCTCTTAAAACAGTGGAGCAAAATTGTTTTTAAATTAAAAAAAAAAAAAAAAAAATTAACTCTGACACTATAAGCCTGTATAAATGCAGTAAAATAGATTTTAAAATCAAAAGTAAATTTAAGTCCCTTTTGCCTTTTGATTAATTTTACTATTAATCATCCAAATAAATTGTAATAATTAATTTTATGTTCTTTCTCTTTTTTCCCTAATCATCTCTCTTGAAGTTATTTTATTTTCTATTTTAATTGTTTAGATATGTTAGATAAAGACTGCTTTATGTGGAACAAAGTACTATCAATGGCTTCTGACACTCACTAATGCTACCCTATAAAAAGGAACTAAAAATTGATTCATTTATTAATGTGCTATGAATAAATTCTGGAATGGGATTGAGTTGTCTAAATTCCTTAGATGAACAATTATCATTAACCCATTTTGACTATATTTTCCTTCCATATTTTATAAATTTTGGAGTATTTAAAAATTTATTTCTTTATATAGCTGCTTCAAAATTAACTTCTTTAATATATATATATATATATATATATATATATTATTCAAGTGAAGATGAAGATAAAAGAAACATGTCCTAAATCAAACATGGAGGAAGAAAATGGGGTGGAAAAATTCTTTTTAATATCTAAAATCCTGAATATGAAAAAAAAAAAACAAAAAAAAAACTTTTGACTAAAAACCTAACCCACCATTTTAAATCAACTGATTGACACCACACAAAGAAAAAAAGGGAGACAACTCTTATTATTTCCCATGGAAAGCAATTCTTATTGAATATTAATTTTGTTGCTCTCTTTGTGTCGTTAGTGGATGGACATATTTTACCTTTTCTATTCTGCACAGACGTTCATTCCATTCCCACTTGAAACTCCCACCTTCCAATATTTACATGAAACAGTTTTCTTTGTTTCTTTTTTTTTTTTTTTTTTTTCGTATATATATGTAGATAAAATTGCTGCTTTGAATTTGTCATTTAGTATTCTTTATACTTTCAAATTCTGTTCTTCCCCGCTTCTGCCAATACCCCCTCGCCCCCGTTGTGTAATACCCCCCCCCCGTCCCACTGATATTTTAGTTTCCCTCTGCATGTCAAAGTGGAAGCGTTAGTTTGAATTTTTATAAAGAAAAAAAAACCCAAAAAAAACTAACAAAAACAAACGTTTTTATAATTTTATTTTTATTTCTATAGAAACAAAGTGTCTTGATTAACCCTTATTTCAAAGAATCTTATCTTTTAGCTTGTTCACCCAAGCACAATTTTTATTATCTAAATAACATTTGTCTATAAGATATGGGCTTGATCAGAATAAAGTTTTTTTATTTATTTATTATATTGTCATCCTTCTCCTATATCCCTATCTCTCGAATTGCAAGTTTGGGCCAAGCATTAAACTTATTATAAAAGTTATTTGCATTAGACGTTTAAAGAGGACTGAGAAGTTTGATTTACAGTTTAATAGTTCTAGTGGGTTTTTAATCATCAGATCAAATTAAATACTGATTAATCCTTACTTAAAGGTTTTTTTAATTTTATCTAAACTGTACAAACTTATAACTCTTGCTCTCCCACCTTATTTTTTGAATTCCACTATTACTATATATATATATATATATATATATATATATATATATATATATATTAATGTTGAATTTATGAAGGCCTAATTTTTAAGCATAGACCTACAATTTAGTTAGGTTGAAATTCAAACATGAAGGACTAGAAGGAACCCGTAATTCTATAAATAAATGATTTTGTGACCTTAAATTATGTTTATATATATATATATATATAATGGTAACTTTAGTTATTTGAATGGGTTTTGGGGGGGGTAAACAAATTTTCTCTCTTCCTGCTCTCTTGATAACAGGGAAAAATAGTTAATTAAAATAATTTTAAAAAATAAAGCATTCATATGTTCTACATAAATTTCTTCTGCTTCTTTCTTCCTTGCAATGTAGAACCATTTTTGCTAATAAATTTATTTGCATTCTGATGATGCTGGACCTTCTAGTGAAACATGTCAATCTTATTTCTCATTCTGGAGCGTTAAGTATAATTAATTTGACAAGTTTATCTAAATGTCTGGTGTCAACTTGTATTCAATAATATGCCTGTGTCTTCCAATAAGTCCACAAATTAACCCCCCCCCCTCCCCAGGAATTTCAGTACTGTCAAAATCAAGGGATGAAAAATCACTTTAGATTTCCCTGGTTCCCGGCCAACACTCCAAGAATTATTAATTTGGGCTTTAAAACATTTCTTGACTGCAGTGAATAGCTTTATAATTTGTAAAGCCACTTTTCCCAACTCTTTAAGATTCAGTATATTTTCAAAACACACACACACACTCTTCCTTTCTAAAGCTATTATGTGACTGTGCAGAATTCCTGCTGCAATAGTGAATGTGGACTGTTACTGTTTGCCATGGTATTTGTACACAAGTTATTTTTTAATTTTTTAAAGATTTTAAATGTGAAGAGTGTAGGTAAGTATGTACTTAGCAATGGTTGAGTGTTTTGCTGGGCAGGTTGGAAAGTGACACGTTTGCCTACAGTCATATGAATCTTTAGCAAGAGAGAATAGTGAAAGTTGGAATTTTAACTGCCTTGTTCTGTGATGGAAGAAAGGAAGACCCAAGGGATGTTACAACTGTCATATACTCAGAATAAAAGAAGAATTGTATTTTACATCCGTCTCTCGTTCATCAT
The DNA here is from genome assembly GCA_023376005.1 of Doryteuthis pealeii. Lineage (NCBI taxonomy): Eukaryota > Metazoa > Mollusca > Cephalopoda > Myopsida > Loliginidae > Doryteuthis > Doryteuthis pealeii. Next base: position 52,826,290 of record CM042153.1, read on the forward strand.
GTGTATAGGTATTTTATGGTAATAAATGTTATTTACAAAGCATACTTTATTTCCTGTCTTTTTTTAATAGAAGTAGGGGAAAAAACTATGGGATTTTTGACCCCCTGGAAAAGCACTATTTCGACCCTACGTTTTGTAAGAGAATAAACCGTACTTCGAATGCAGTGAGGTAATGGGTGCTGCTTTTGAAGAAAGGAAATAAACAACTTTTTATACAACAAAATATTTACTGTACATATAAACATTAAACAAATATCAAACAGGGATATACATCAAGTGAAACAACCAAATGAGTTCAAAAGAGTCAAAAGGAATTCAAAGAGTTCAATGTGTTTGGTAGGTAAAAGGCAGTTTAAGGGGAATTAAATGTAATTAAAGGGTTAAAGGTTGCAGATAAAAATGCCTGCGGAACTTAGCTGAAATCCTTGAAAGTTCTGTTCCTCATAACTGTAGAATTGTTTTTGGTGTGTGTTTGCTGCTCTAGCTTGTAATGTGGTGATGATTCCAAATCGTCACTGTCTTGGGTTTCTAATGATACGGAGCAAGTGTAGCTAGCCAATGGTAGAGGTAAAAAGAGGCCGAATTCTGCGGTGACCCTAAAGGACTGCTGCTAGTATCCGGTGAAACAGGATCACCATTCCCTTACTGAATTTTCACACATTCCCACCTGAGGAGAAAGCCATGAACATGGCGGTATATTCTAATAAGTTTAAAATATGTATTAATATTAACCTGTAGTTTTTTTGTAATTTGAATTTTTGAATTTTTTTATTATTTAGAATTTTGCATATCTTGCATTTTGAGTTCTTGAATTTTTTTCTTCTGATCCTTATAATTAGTAATATAAGTATGGATCATTGGGATGATCTTTTCGCACACAAGAAGTTACAGTTTTGTGATGCTTTTGTGGCAGATTTGTCCTTTGTCACGGGTACATAGTAGTAGGGTTTGGGATGTTATCTTTCTCTGTTTCCTCCAGTTCAGATGTGAGAGGGGTGGTAGTCCTGGGTCAGTGACAATTCTAATGGGTACAGGTGTTTTATTGAATATGTTTGAGTCACTCAATCATCTCTCTTGACCCGAACGAATCTTGTTCTCATCTCCAGGAAAGAGTTCAACTGCCCTACCAAGTTGCCAATAAAGTTTAGGCTTCAAGGGATTTTTTATGAGGAATACATCTTCTAATTTAATTTTGTTAGAGAATTTCATCTCCTGCAGATCCTTGCAATTTTCTCTAAGGCCGAGCAGATATTCTTCATACCTCATTTCTCAGAACCTTTCTAGTATTTTTTTCTCATAGCTTGATGAGGTCAGCCCTTGCTGGGTGGGGTTCAATTTCTCCCACATTTTGAATGTTAGATCACACCACAAGTCTACTATTGGCATTTGGATTCAAAAACCAATTTGAAGTGATCATTTGCAAGTCACTATCGGATGAACATTGATATGTGAAGGGTCTGGAGTTTATGGCATTCTGGACATCTGTGAGTAATGTCAGAAGGTCGAAATATTTTATTTTGGAGCAACCGATGATTTTGTACAGACATGACTTTACTACTCAGATCAAGGGCTCCCATATGCTTCCTACCCAAGGAGAATATAAGGGTATTTTAATGGGCTTGATTTGGTAGCTGCTAAATTTATTTTCAAAGTCTGTAGAATGCACATGGTGTTCCACAATATCTCCCCCCAGGGCTGCATTAAATGATCTGGCATTGTCGCTGTAGATGTAGGAGGGTGCACCATAAATATTTGAAAATCTGATTAATGCATGGACATATCTTCCACAAGTTCTGTGTGTATTGTACCTTTTTTTTTTTAGTTCTCTCCCTGTTTCAACCACACATGTCCAGTGTAATCAATCCCTGTTTGTTTAAATGACTTGATGAAATTGATTCTGTGCTTTTGGTAAATTTGTTATTTTTGGGTATTTGAATGCTAAGTTATTGAACTTTTTGCATGTGAAGCATTTTGAGATTACTTTTTTCACCGCTTGCCTAGCTTGGGGCACCCAAAATCCTGCAAACCTTAGCTTTATCAGAGTGGCATTGATTCCTAGATGCTTGCATTTTTCATGACAATTAGTGTGATCACTAATTCTGTTAAGGGGTGCTGCTTGGCTAGAAGAATTGGATATATTTGTTCGTACTCATACATTGAGGTTTGAGCTATCCGGCCATCCATTCTTAGTATTCCTTCACCATCTAAGAATATATTAAAATTCTTGACAAGGTCAGGAGGAGTGTCTTTGGGGTCCTTTAGGTAAGTGATTTTCTTTTGAAATGTTTGCTGTTGCATTATTTTGAAAAGATGAATCCTTGCACAGTGATCAGGATCTGAAGCATTCAGGCGCCTGGCCTTGTGCATGAATTGAAAACAAATGCTGTAGCTTTTATCAGCTTTGTCAACTCAGAAAATCTACCCTTGCATCGGAAACTGTGTTGTGCAATACTGTTGATTTTACTAAGTCTTTGTTTTTTTGGACTCAAGTATTCCAGGCTGCTATTAGGCCAATTTATTGGGATTTCCACAATCCACTTTGGACCATATGTCCAGTATTGCAAAGTCTGTTGGAATTTTTGTAGGGAAATTCCTTGGAACAGAAGATCAGCAGGATTTTCCGCAGTAAGCACATACTTGAAATGTACTTCCACTGAATAGTCTTGTTTGATTTCACTTATCATTTTGTGGACATCCTTTAACCTGTTTCTGGTGTACTGGCTTTTTGTTTTAATATTTTCCGACAATAACCATGACAGAACAACTTGGGCATCCACCGCTATGTAAATATGCTTAATTTTCATCTGTGCATATGATTTTAGTAAGGTCTGTAATGTTTTTGATTTCATAGGTGCCACCTTGATTTTTGCAAATATGAAATGTGACCTACTGTTCTGCACTCCGTAAACCACAAATCTGTATGCATCACAAAAAATGCACAAGTTTAATGAGCTGTCCTGATCGATTGCTTGTTTTGGGAATTTTAGATCACTCAGGCCTGCTAGATCTCCTGCCAAAGCTGTCCAAAGTTGTTGTAATTGAGCTGGTATGACATCATCCCATCTCGGTTTCCTAGACCATAACTCTCTCAGTAATATCTTTGCTCTAACCGTCACTGGGATGCAAAGAGATAAGGGGTCAAAAACTCTTGCTGTTTGGGACAACACGCCCCTTTTAGTTTTCACATTTTGGTCCACCTCCATGTTTGAGATTTGTAAGGTGTCCATTTTTGGGTTATACTTATAACCTAGGACTTTTTCCAGGTCGCTAGCATGTTGGACAATTCTCTTGTCCTTCTCCATCTGTTTCTTTAGCTGCACACAATTTGAGTTGCATGACCTTAAATCAAAGCCACTTTTCCATAAGCGATTTACTGCTTCTTTCTATAGATGATGGAATTCCTCTGGGGAATTACTAGTTTTACATAAATTGTCTATGTAAAAATTGTTTTTCAGCATGGATGTATACATGGATTGTCTGGGAACTGCTGAGCATGATGCCTCAATACGTACAGGAGTATAAAGGGGTGTTGAACACAAATATTAGGTGCTATATCTAAAGCAAATTATTTTATCTCCTTCTTTCAGGAAGAAACAAAATTGGTTCTTATATTTTTCAGAGTTTAATTTGATCATGAGGAAGGCCCTCCTGATGTCTGCTAATAAGACATATTTGTTGGTCCTGAACAACAGCTCCAGCATACCATTTATCAGGTTGATACCTGGATGTGATACCTCATTAAGGGAACAACTACCTCTTGTTTTCAGGGAGCAGTTAAACACTGGTCTTATCTTTGTGGTGGACTGTTCATCCATTTTGATAACTGGCCTGTGAGGGATCAATGTATATATTCGGAGAACTTATCCGGTGATACTTCAATCCTTTCAATAATTCCCTCACTTTCCTTGTTTAATTTTTTGCTTTGCAGGTACTTCACTATTTTATCAAGTACCTTGAGTGCCACTTGGTAGTTGGAAGGGACCGTTTTGATTTTATCTTCATACCAAGGAAGATCTACATATTAGGCATTGTCTTTAAAGTAGATTGACTCTTTGAATTTTTTTTTATTTGGGATTTGTCGTAATCACTGACAAATTAATTTTCGTTAGTAGATGAACTGAATGAATCAACATCAAACATTTTCTCCAGGTTATGTTCAACCGAGCTTTCATTGAAAAATTCTGGGAACGGATCCGTATAACCTTTAGGGTTCAAAACAAAATTTACTCTTTCTTCAGGACAGGAAGAATAACTTGTAATGATGGTCTGGTAACTGTTCTCCAAGGCGAACTCCTTTTAGCTCTCTCTCCTGGGTGATCTGTTCCTTGTAGAGGAAATGATGACTGTTGCCTAGGGGAGCGATGCCTGTAGGAAATTCCCATGCTGTTCCATTCATGTATTTCATCATCTTGATATCCATGAACTGGATTATGTCGACTCCTATGAGTCCATGTACTTGGTCGTTGCTGTTGTCAGTAAAGGCTAATTTGTGGTTCAAATTGGTCAAGTTCTTCACCTCTCCAAAATTATCAATTTTTAGGTTGATGTCGGAGTCCTTGTCCAACAGAACTGGTAGGGGTAAGGTTCGATGCTTATCCACCTGAATTCCCATTACAACCTCCTCCAATCTCTTCTTCCTCGTGCCCAAGAAGGTGTTTACTTCATATTCCACTGGGGTGAGGGAATGCTTTTTGCATTTTAATTTTTCAGTCACCCACTTAGAAAAATATGACCACTGGCTGCCAGTATCAAACAAACAGTTGAATTTGTGTTTCTGTTTGCCCATGGATACTGAAAGGGATACTATAGGTAGGATGAAGGGTTGTTTAAGGGTGCAAGTGCTGGTGCACACATAAGTGGATAATGCTGACTCCTTTTCCTTCTCTGCCTTGTCACAAAGTAGGCTGACGTGTCCTCTTGAGTTGCACTGTGAACATTTAAAGGGCAACCTGTTCCACTTCCCTAAGCAGTCCTTAGTTTTATGTCCAGCACTAGTACACAGGGTGCATATGCTTAAATCCCTATACCTAGCTTGTCTAGTCTGGGCATTAGCGTATGTCGAGCATGACATGTCGAGGGTGACCCTCTGTTGTGCAAAGTTTGCAGTAACTGAGGAGTCTGTCAGCCCTTGTGGTGAAATTTTCCAGTGCAGAGACGTTTTTACTCTCTGCCTTGGGATATGTTTTTTCCTTCGCTTGAATAGAATTTATTCCTTTTGGGATTTAAATTCTTTTTACTGCTGTTTTTCACAAGGGTTTTAATATTTTTGTTGTAATTTTCAAAAATATCCTTTATTGTTAGGTAATTAGTGCCAACTTTATGCACTAATTCCCTTTGGAGAATGATCGGTAATTTCGAAAAAAATATGTGGCTAACAATCCTGAATCCTGGTGTATCTTCTTCAAAAAAATTCCAGGTTGTAAGAATTTCTTAGCTCTGACAAATCTGCCCTTGTCTCTGACAAAAAATGCTTCACGTTAGTGAAATTCGCGTGGTATTTGGGAGAAGCATTCAGTAACTGTTTAAATATCTCGTCAACAATTAGAGGTATGTCCAGAAATTCTTCTGGATCACCATTCCCTTACTAAATTTTCATAAAACAGAAAGCTGAATTTTAAATCTGTTTATTAATGAAAATAAAATTTCTCTGCCAATTGAAAAACAAATGATGAAACTGATATTTATCTTCATCTTAGTGGTTTTCACACCATTTTAAGTATTCCTATCTAATTACAGTCTGTGATACCATTGAGGCCAATTTTGTGTTTTACCCAGTAAGTTTTTACTGTTAGTTTAAACCCATTATATTATTGAATAGAGCTGGTTGAAATATTTCTTTTGCACATAAATATTTTCTCTCTCTCTGTTTCTAAAACCTATATTTATTTCCTAATAACAACAAAGTATTGATTTAAAAAAAAAAAAAAAGATTTCATGTCATGGGTGTGGTTAATAAGTCTTTTGTTTGCACACAGTTTGCAGTAATAATAATAATCCTTAATAAAACAGACCTATTTGAACCATAGATAGGAGCCTTACAGATATTATCACTCTGGGTCAGAGTGGACCTGAGAGTAATGGCAATGGAGTACTCTATACTCTCCAGAACTGGAGCATCACCTTCAGATTCTGTTTAGTGTCATACTCAGGACACATTCTGTGTGTGTGTGGGGGGGGAGATACAATCAGCTCTACCAACAAGATGAGTTTTAGTCATTGTACTTTCCAGTCCTGGGGGGGGGGGGTCTGTTGTAGTCAGTCAGCTTCAAGAGGGAATTTAAAGGTGAATCCTCTATAATTGTTTTTTTAATTGTGCTTATAAAATCTGGATTAATAAAATGCAGGAGTTCAAATTTCCCCTTCAATATGAACTTTTTTTGTTAAAAAGGAAACCATGATGAAGAATCCACTTGTTTTGTGTCAGGTAGAATCCATTTGACTTTTTAAGTGAAGATACTGAAAATAAAAAATAAGAAAATATATATGAATACAAATGATTATAAAATATTTCAACATTTTGTAGATTTTTGTAGCAATGATCAATTTGCTCGCAAGAATTTCTGATGATTGAAAGCAAAAAAAAAAAAAATAAAAACATCCAAATTGGTTATTGGGGCACCTTGTGAGGAACAAAGTCTTGTAAAACTGTAATTTATTATATCATTCATCAAATCAATTTTAATTAACATAGCAGTCATAATTACCAAACTATCCTTTTGCTGAAAGACTTTTTTTTTTTATTACTTTTGTTAAATGTAAACCTCAATATTTCCAAATTTAAAAATGATACCTTGTATCATTTTTAAGACAACTAATTTGAATTCAGTGTTTTTCCTTCTAGACTGGTTCCCCTATTATTTACCCATAGCTACAGGGAGAAAATGGTTCATGCCTTTATAAGAGCATCTGTGAAAATCAAAATGCAAACAGCCTTATCCAGGAATTGATTTATCTACATATACACACATCCTCATTGCATACAAGAGAAAAGTACCTTAACATTTTATGGCTTTGGATTTTATTAAAATGTCTGTGGTGTAATGGTTATTATCATAGGAAGTGACTCAGCTACCGGAGTTCAAATCCGAATGGTAGAGCTACAACTATTCTCCTTCCAGCTATGGATAAATAGTAGGGCAGACTGGCTCTTTTAACCTTAATATGGTAACTAGACTAAGAGAAGGAAAACTGGATTCAAATCTGTTGGAGACCTAGAAAGGGATAGGCTCTGCCATGCTATTTGTGCCCAAAATAGGCTACATGACTAGCACCTCCATAATTAATCCTATTTACAGGATATGCTTATTTTATTTCATCAAAATTTCTTGGAATATAATAGCTTCAATTTGATGGATTATAACAATTGTCGTTACATCTTTAGGTTTGATTTCATGCAATTATATGTTAGGGGGTCAGTCCAACACAAAGATCTAGCGTTGGTTTTGGTAGAGGCTATTAGTTTTGCCTTACATCAAAAGTCTGTCTTTTCATTATTCATATTTGTTGTACATTAAAATTATAACAATTTGGTGATGAGGTATGTTTTCAAACCATAAGAAAACCCGCATATTTTACAAGGATGAATTTGACAATACAACTTTTACAACAACTGTGCTTGATGGAATTATTTACAGAGAGACTATCAGCACTACAACTAACGTTTTTAGAAACAAAATTATTCACATTGGTAAAAGTGGTGGCATGTTTAATCACTGAGTTTCCTTATGACCCGGATGCTAAATTGACTTTCTGTATGTAATTTTCACAATTCCAGGATCTTTTTGCAAACAACTAGAAGGTCAAGCTTTTATTATAGAAACTTAGAACATCAGACCACACCTGTAAAACCAATTACATTTTACCAAAACATGGGGATTACAATTTCAATGAAACAACAGATTTTCAGTGAGCAAATTTCACTATTGAATATATGGTTCAACTAAGTATTAAAAAATGGGATTGAGTTTTCACAACATATGCAAACACTGTCAACAAAGAATGTGAGCATTTTAAAAAGAATCACCTCCATTACAGATGCACAGTTTAAGTGTTTAATTTTTTTTTTTTTTTTTTTTTTGCTTGTAGTTTGAAGTCAGTAGGTGATGTGGATATCTGTACAAGGATTCTATTTAAAATAAAACAAAATCCGTATATTACTCTACAACAAGTTGCAGTGAAATGTCAGTGGCTTAAGAATCTGAAACCTGATTCAAATATAACACGAGTCAGTACCTTCAAGAACATCCACAGTCAAAGATAGCAGTACTCAACACCTCAAGAGACTCTCATCTATTTGTAGCATAACCAGTTGATTTTTTTTATTTGAGGTTATTGTTATTTAATCATGTTAGTTAAATAGAGCTGTAAATGGAGTTCAAAACTGTTTGAATTATGCAAATATCCCCAGTGGTTCAAAAGTAATGAGAATTTAAAGCCCCGAAATTGGGGGGACAAAAGTGGACATGATTTTGTTAAAAAAAATATCTCAAATCACGGACCAATTCAAAACAAGAATTCAGTGATTTCTTCACCATTTCTTTATTTTTTGGAACAATTTTGATAAAACTTGGTATTCTTATGTAAAATTGTATGTTCTTTCTGATTCTGCACTCAAATTGTATGTATCTCTATGCAGTAACCAATTATTTAGAGAATAAGAGGTACCAACAGCAGTTTTTTTAAAGTTTACCACAAGATTATTCAACATTTTCATTTTAATATTGCATGTATACACATATATAATATTAATTTAAATATATAACATCACTTTGAACTTAAAAATACATTTCTAAATGCTTATGTTGAATTGCATAAAAGAAATAGATCACCTATTTACAGATGTTTTTACACAAAGCTGGTCCAGGGTGTGCTGAGTGTTGTTTACATTTCTCATAATTTTAAGTTGTTTTTTGCCAAAGAAACCCTGACGGTTAAGCAACATCCAAATGTCACATGTTATATACAAAAATAATTCTGAGACAATTTTCTATTAGTGATATAGTGCTTTTTTTCTTTCTTTTTTTTTTTTTGCTCGCTTCCAAAGGTGGGGAAAAATATTGTATTTTAAGGTGTTTGCTAATTAAATGTAAAATTTCAAGAATATTGATAAAGATTAGCCACTTTGATTTCACGAAAGAAATCACTGTGTGAATTTTAGTCTGAGAAAAAAAATCTTATTTCATGTTTACGGCTGTTCAAAGCAAAATACCATTTTAACTCCAGTAAAAAATAATTCAATGGATAAAGACACATAAAAATTACATATTTAGAAAGATTATTTTCTTTTCTTTCCAAACATATAAATATTTTAAAGATCGGATCAAAAATATTTGAGAAATTGCCATTTAAAACGATTTAGGTCTGAATTGTAGTGTCTGCTGTTTACATATTAAAAACGACTAAATTTTAAATATTTTTTCAAAATAAAACTCTGAAGATTAAGCAACACCCAAATGTTACATGTGAAAATAATTCTGAGATTATCTATCTATGTGAGAAATTGCAATTTAAACCAATAAAGGTTGGAATTTGGCAATGTCCAACACAATCAACGAAACTGCTGGTGTTGCTACTACTTGCTGGAATTGTGGTACCTGGCATTTTGCTTGGAAATATTCATTCAAAACACACCACTGCTGTGAATTAACTGGGACATAAAGATTTTGCATTCCACTGGTAAACAAGACAACACACAATACCCAACAAGCACAGACAGTGAAAAACAAAAACACAATCTGGTAGCAATGTTTCTTTCCAACTCAAAGTCAAACTGCAAATATCCAATTTATCCACAAATTGACATTACCTCAGATATATCCCTCATCTTCATGACATTATAGAACACTATAAGCCAGCTGCAATTAACACATATAAGATATGTAGTGGAGTACTACTGGGGATTATGTCCATATCACAGGTGAATTGCGGACAATAATCAAAATTAAGGACAAAAAAATGTCTGGTATTATTTATATATCAAGCTCTAGCCATAACCTTTTGACATTGAACCTTCTACTCAATTTTGTTTGCAATGGGGTAGCCAGATCTTCATCTCAGAGTGCCATTATGGACCAGACCAAAGACTTAAGCATTTTTCTCCAGTTTTCTCAAATAACCTGGGATGCTGTACTCAACCTGAAGCCACACTGGCACTTAAAATATCTATATCTAATATAAAGTTACAGAAATTTATATAAAATAAATCATTAAAATAATAATAAAGTTCTGCTTTTTGTGCAAAAAACTATACATAAGTTTAAGTATCTGTATTTTTTAACCTATTTTATGAAATGTTACATTCGCAAATAATTGCAATTTATACAGGGATCATAAATAAACAAGCAGTAAACATTAATTTGTACATAATTCAAATGTATTTAATTTGTGGATGAATTTAACAATACAAATATCTCAACAGTACTTATAACTTTGTATGGCTGTTTTGTTCATAATTCAAACCAGCTCTTGAAGATTTTGTAAAATATTGTCATAGTTCAACTTTTTCATGATTTTCACTCTTGGTGAGTCTATAGTAGTGGTTGAAATTTTCAAAGTAAGTATGTAATTATCCAACCTATCAACCACAAGGACAATTTTTAAGTGGAGTACAACTGGTTTAAAATCAGTTTTCTTTATCCTAGACAGGTTGCCATACCAAGACATTACAGAGCCTAACCAGCCCTACTATTTTACCCATAACTGGGCAGGAGAAAAGCTGGATTTATACCTTTCCCAAGGGTATTAGTGCTATGTGAAATGCAAACAGCCTTATCCTATTTGAATTCGGGTAACTGCTTCCATTTTCTACAATAATAACCATTACATCATGAGTGCACCTGGTAGGTAAGTGGTTAACAAGTTATATTAAGAATAATCATTTTTTGTGTGTGCATAATGATTCAATCTTCAAGAAGAAATTAACAAGAATTGAGCATTGCATCTTTTTAGACTTTTATTCAAATTCCAATAACAACACAAAATGTTAATAATGAATTGATGTAATGTATAGTTTGGCAGATAGTGTAGTTTGAAATGGTCACAGGAAAAACTCATAAGGTCATCTAAATTTGATTGATGGATGATGAATTCAGGGTCATTTGAGACGTAGCTTTTGATTGGATTAGAAAGTCATGTGATCAAGTGATATTAGAAAGTTAACTAGAATTGTTAGTCACTAAGAAAATTGTGAGAAAAGCAGTTGAGAATTTTCTCTCTTTGACTCCTGTTAGTAAAATGGAAGTCATTAACTAATAAAGAAATTATGTACATAAAAAAATGTGGTCTTGTGTTATTGATCTCACTGATGTGGACAGAATGAAACATGATGAGAAGTAACAGCATGGTGAAAAGAACAAGATGGTGACAGAGAGACACACAGACAGAGTGAGTTGGATGACATGAAGAGTAAGTGAAGAGTTGGATGTCAACCAATTTGGAAGATTGAATAAAAAAGCAATTAGTAGATAAGTATAAAGAAACCAGGTAATGATATTGCAATCTGGTGCTAAGATGGACGATCATAAAAGAAGTGTACCATATAATATATATAGCCTGAATATAATGTTCAATAAGTATATAACAAAAATACTCACATTCTTCCTGCTAAGAATTGCCTGTTTTAACCACACTAATTCAAGGATAATGTTCTGCCTTTGTAATTGAAGATTGGCCACTGTTTCATGAGATGGAATTTCACATTGGATATCCACTAAAAAAACACAAGAAAATACAAGGGTCATTACAAGGGTCGTTAAAGATAGATAAGGGAGGTTTTTTTTTGAAAGAAGCAAAATCAATTTTTAAGAATTTTTTTCTTTAAATGTAGCACTGCATTTTTTTTGAATTGGTTTATATAAAAAATGATTCTAATCTCGTAAAAATATTTGTTTTAAAGCTATTAAAAAATGACAGCGCATCAACCCGAGTGCTCCAAGGCTTGAACAGGGGTATGTCATAAACATTTTTGTGGCTGAGAAGTGCAAATCATGTGAAATTCAAAGAAGAATGTTTGATGTGTATGGAGAAGCATGTTTTAGTGAAAAAAATCTTTACAAATAAGCTAAACATGTGTTTACCACTACAAGTGTGAGTTGAAATGTAATGGAAACACACTGACTCTCTGGTGATAAAAAAAAAAGTAGAATAGAAAAAAAAAGACTATCATTGATGTGTGTGTGTGTGTACAATGTTGCAAAAATATGTAAATTTTGTCCTGTCAATCAAAAAATTCCATACTGCATAGAAGACAGCTGTTATATTTTCAGATGGGGAGTAGCATGGTCATAAGCATATGTTGGAGGAAAAAGCAACATATGAACACAGTAGTAAATTTTCAATTCAAGGGGTTATTTCTGGCTCACTACTGTGAGTTGTCCAGTAAGAGAGAGAAAGACTATTTTTCTATTCAACTGATAAATGGAACCCTAACATTTACTACCACTCTGCGTCAGAGTGGACAATGGTGATAAGGGGTGCTCCACATTTCCCAGACCTACAGAACTGGAGCCTCACTATCAGATAGAGTTTAACATCATTCCCAGGACATGAAGACCCTCAGCCACTGCCTTCTAGTAGATATATGATAGGGTTAAGATTTGCCACAAAGGCAATAAGGTTGGAACAATCATATAGGTGGCTAGGGCTTGACGTGACCAGCTGATTGATTGGAGGGGGCCCTCTCCGACCGCCTGTCTAGCCTAAGTGAGGGAGGCCCCAAGTGGAGTGTTGCATGTCACAGACTGTTCATCCACCAGGATTCCGTCATTAAGCATCACAGGTCGCCACCCACAGCCAACAGGTGGCCCCAGTGGAAGGGGATTTTACCCCTCTGCAGAGGTGCAGTCAGTGTATTCTAAAGCACCAGCCAACAAGACTGACCACTCTGAGTCAGAGTAGACCTGAGAGGACTGGCAATGAAGGGGTACTCCACACTGCCCCAGATACAGGGAATACAGTCAGCATGTTCTAAGTCAACAGGGTGAATTATTTTAATTGGTTGTTATGTATATATCATGATTTCTATAGTAAACATGGTAAGTAGTTGGTTGTTGTTAAGTCTTGCAACAGCAACATGGCCTTAAGTTTTACCAAAACTCCAAAACAAAATGACAGGATTATATATGGATAAATCCTATGAATATTTATTTTAGAATAAATGTATCAACTGAAAACAAATATTGGAAATACTTGATGGTAGGGGAGATATTTAGTTGAATCTACACTCACCAAGGAATAATATCAGGATTAGTATATCCATGATATACTAACACTGAACAGAACAGAAGGAAAGACAAGATAAACTCATTTACATTTACAAGAACATTTAATATTTTATGCACACAATAATCATACCAATGAATTTTAATGGTATTAAGAAAAAGAATACACAAACGGGTCACAACAGCTAAAACTATACACATATTATTCCATGAACAAGTAGTATATGAAAAGGGTACAAAATATTCAAAGGCTTTGATAGAGTCAGTGACAATGTCTCTACTGTTCAAAGAACAGAGGCAAAAACAGATCAAGAATGGGTTTTTGTGATTATCATATGACAACTTATGTATATCTAAGGATATACAAATTATCTAAGGGATATAATTATTTATTGTATCTCTACAAAAGATTTTCTAGCAAGCAAGAAAAAGAAAATGCAACAATCTTTTTTTAGAGTCTTGTATTATAATATCATAGTCATTTACTTTTGGTGTATTGATTAATTGATTGATATTAATGGCATGTCAACCTGTCTAAGGTTATTTTATGCCAAGAGGTTAGGGAATTACATTCATTATACATTTATATTTATATTTTTGTGTATTTGTTTCTGAAGAAGTTTTTTGAACACATCAAGTATTCCAGTCTAATACAAATAATTTGCACACAGCTGTATGGTTTAAAGTACTTCTATCTAATACTAATCATATGGTTTCAAGTAACTAATAATAATAATCCTTAGTAAACAATCATAGCTTTAAGTAAATATAATATAAATAATTTACAATTAAATAATTATTCCTATTGAATGTATTTTGCACATGATCCTATTGAATATAAATAATTTTTAAACAGATTCATTTGACCCATAGATGGACCTTAACAGATAATATCACTCCAGGTCAGAATGGAGCTGGGAGTAATGGAAATGAAGGGGTACTCCATGCTCCCCAGAATTAGAGTCTCACCACCAGATGCTGTTTAGTGTCAAATCCAAGCCACTCCTTTTTGATGGAAGGGTCTTGCTTCTTTTCAGAGGATAGAGTCAACTTATTCTAAACCCCACCGATACGATGTTAAGTGGTCCTAGATTCAAAAAACACCTTGGGATATAGTTAAAACCTGCCACAATATATCTTTCCTATGGAACAGTTTTCTTTGGATAAAACAATTTTCTGGAACAAGTTTTGAAGAAATTTTCCAGTACACAAAAGATAGTAGCATTTGTGAATTTCAAATTAGAGAATCTTCCTATCTCAGATTTGAAAAAATAATATTTATTGATTTAATTACATACCTGAGGGTGATAAAGACTGAACGCTGCCCCAGACTGAAGTAACATCAGTAAATGAAGAGTCCAATGTTAGAGATTCATTTCTATCTTCCTTTCCAAACGATTTCAAACATAATGAAGAATTTGTACTCTCAATGTTCTTGCCCTCATCGTTAGGATCCTGGGAAAAATTGGCTTTGTCTTTGACAACACACACTCCGTTTTCAGGTGATTTGCAGCATTCTTGTTCATTAAAAGGAATTTCTGAATGTTTTTGTTGAGGTTCATCAGAACTGACAAAAGGTTTTGCTGATTCAGAATCCTGCTCAATGGTGGTGGACTTTTTATAACACTCGTTTGTCACTTGGCTTTCAAATTCAGAAGGTAATTTTTCACTGTCTTTACAGTCATCAGAGAAGAGAGTTCCAGTGTTTACCTCTTTGTCTTCTCTAGTTGGTTCATTTGGCATTTTTACCGGAAATTGTGGAGAACCTATAGACAGTAGAACACCATCACATGCACTGCAAAGATTTTGGAAATCTTCTTTAGATTTAGCTAAATTACTTTCCATCACAGTTATCTCCCTTGGACCATCCGGGTTTTGGATAGGAATCGATCCCAAACATTTCGTTTTTTCTTCCTTGGCAGCTTTAAAACTCGGTAAACATGGCAACTGGCTCTTCCATAAAACGCAAACATCATCTTCTTCTAGCTGTATTTCATTAAATAACTCGATAAATTCTTCTCTTGCACGTTGCATATGAGAGCGAACGATAAATCCTCGAATGTGAGCCTGGAAAGAAAACAATATGCACAACAATTATTTTTGAGTCATTTCGTGTGTCACCCCAAATCAGCAATAAAAACTATTGAACTAGTTATTGATAAACTTAGAGCACACAGTAAAGACAGACTTCAATAAAGAACTGCAACAATCGTAGACTTTTATTTTATTTTTCTAAAATGTATTTTTACATGTTCAGATCTGATGTATTTAGTCTACGTTAAAATCGTGGTAAAAGTAATCCAAAGCCAAAATTTAAAAAAAAAAAAAAAAGTTCAGATTATTTTTCCAGTGCAGGTATCATTAGGGAAAAAGAAAAGTTTTGATAAACGGGACAGATTTTGTCTCGTTTTTAAAATGTTTTGCACTTTTAACCTGGACTAATTAAAAAAATAGAATGTGTTTGATTCCCCAAATAAATTTTTAAAATAATACCAGTTATACAAAACAATAGATTTATTTTATTTTTTTAAATGAGGTATTTTAATCATTATTTTACTCCTTGCAAGTTTTTTTTACACTAGTTTGATCTGTTTTTACACTGAAGTCTGACTTTATTGATTTTAACGGCATATTAACCTGTCAAGAGTTATTTTTATACCTATTCATATTTAGAATTTTTGTGAAGTTATTTATTTATTTATGTATTTTTTTTTTTTTTTTTACATACAGTTACATGATATCAACTATTTAATACAAATACTTTGCACACATTTGGATTATTTCAAGTATTCTTAATGATATGGTTTCTAGTAATTATTTCTATTTAATAGGAGTCATTTGTTTGCACACAATTATATTATTTCAAGTAACTAATAATAATCCTTGGTTAACAATTATAGCTTCAAGTAACTATGATTAATACCAAATAATTTACATGACTATTTTTTTTAAATAGAGTGGACCTGGTAGTAATAGCAATGAAAGGGTACTCCACACTCCCAAGATCCCGGAATTGCAGCCTCACCATCAAATACAATTTAGTGTCATATCCAAGACACACTGAAGTCTGAGTGATAGCAAGTCTCCTCAGGTTACCTGGACTCTTCTAAGTAGTCTACCTGATCTAAATAGTGTTGTGGGCTGGATGTGCTCGATTCTTCCCCTGATTTCCAGTTCCTCCAGTCTCTTTTGCAGACCTTTTAGGACCATTTCAAAAGTAGCAACTACAATTAGTATCATTGTCACCTTCACATTCCAGGTTGTTTTTTTTATCTCTCTGGCAAGATCTAAGTATTTGTTTATCTTATTGCTTTCTTTCATTGATACTTCATGGTATGCTGGAATGACAAAATTCACTAGGTGACAAGTTCTTTTCTTCTTGTTAATTAATACTAGATTAGGTCTTCTAGTCGGGATTGTGTAATCAGTTTGTATCTCAAAATACCAGAGAATTTTGTGCATTTCATTTTTTAGGACAGATTCTAGTGTGTGCATATCCAATTTGTTATTATTTGCCTGATTTTTTTAGATGAGGGTTGATAATTTGTATTACTTAAATTTTTTGGACTTTTATCTTCATCTTTATTGTTATATACACACCTGAAGAAGGCCAGAGGACACATTGGCAAAAATGTTGGATATATATCAATAAAGATGAGGATCATAGTCCCAAAAAATCTAAATAATATATACCATTTGTTAGTATAGTCAAATTTTAATCTCTTGCACAATTCCCAGTGGATCTCCTTTCCCACGCAGTCATACCTAGTCTTGTATTCCTTTTGTGCCAGTTTGCTGTATTTGCTTATTATATGATTTCCTCTATGTCTCCATATAACTTACACTTTCTATTCTTCTGCATATTATCAATTAATTGATTCTTATGGCATTATTTTGTGCTGTTATTAAAAGAGATTTGCTTTCTTTCTTTTTAGCCATGTTTAGATCATCACATGTGCTATTTCCTTAGTTTGTTACTTAAAGTATCCATACAGTTGTTTTTCATCTCACTTTTGTTTTCTAAATTTTTTGATTCTTGTTTTACTGTTTATCTTTAAGTTATTTCTATTGATATTGCTGTGACAGGTGCTGTAATATACATGTAAAATGATAATAATAATAATAATAAAGAGGGATCACCTTATGCCAGCCAGAAGACAGACCTAGTATTGATTATCAAGAAAAAAAGAAATTGTCAATTTGTAGATTTTTCAGTTCCAGTTGATCACAGGGTGAAGATGAAAGAAGATTAAAAGATAGATAGATACCTAGACATTGCTAGAGAATTGGGAAAAAAAAAACTGTGTAATATGAGAGCGAAAGTGATACCAGTTATAGTTGGTACACTTGGAAGTTCCCCAAAAGCTTAGAAAAGAGACTAGAGAAACTGGAAATCAGAGGAAGAATAATCATCCAAACCATCCAAATAAAAGCATTGTTGAAATCAACTAGAATACTCTAGGTACCACCAAACCGTTTAGGCCATCTTGAATAAAACGGAAATAGATATTTCCGAACTTTCTTTATCAAAAATCTTGTAAAAAAAAGATCGTACAGGGTTGTTACAAAGAAAAATAGTTAATTCAAAGATCAAATTATCCGATTGGGAAAAATTACATCGTTATCTTAAAAAATAAACAAACCTATCCATATTACATGCAAAAGGGTAATTTTCAGGCCACAATTTAGACAGAAAAAATACATATTATGCATCTTACGGTTATGCATCTAAGTACGGATGGGTGTAACGGACAAACTTTTTTAGCCAAATTTTTTTCTATTAAAATGGATAAAATCTTTAAAAACTTTGATATTACAATTTACTATGAATAAAAACTTGAAAAAAATTAATCTTAAAATTTCGCAGTGAAATTGACGTTAAAAAATGACTTTGGTTTTAGTATTAATTCTTAAAATCGAAAATAAAATGAAAATTTGAATATTTTTTCTAAGAGAAAAACTGATAAAACAATCATTCAATATATTATTTTTATTCTAATTCGTCGTAAAAGTTAAATAAAATAATTTTTTACGCTCAGAAAAACAAACTTTAGTTACCGAGAAGCGTCTCGTCTCTTTGTATAATACAAAACAAATATATCAGTTTTGCTCTTCCGTATATTCTAAGAATCACACATTACTATTCAACAATAAAAATTACAAATTCTTTTAAAAATATTAATCGAGCACGGATCGGACCAACTTTTAGTTCACCTGAATTCTAAAATTCATATTTTTAAATATCCGTGAAAAATTCGATTTTTTTCCGCAGAAAAAAAAAAATTTAATTTATTTCACGCAGAAAATAAAAATATTTAATCACACAAAAGATTGAAAATCTCGTAAAAATTAATTTCTTAAAAAAAAATAATTTTTTTTGACAATTTAATAGAATATAGTACATACCAATTACATAAGCAAAAAAAAGTTATCAAATATTAATATTATGACATTTTTTTGCACTTTTTATTTGCGATTTCATTAATTTTTTCTAAAAAAACTATAGTTCGGTGCGTTATACAATTTCATTGATATAGTTATTCAGCCTCTTATCTTTATAGAAAAAAAAAGGACCAAATTTTTTTTGTCATTTTTTTTATCTCCTAAAATAAAAAGGGGGGGGGGGATAGACCTCGTAAAAAATATTTCCCTAATATATTTAGAAAAAACTATTTCAGATGTATTTACATCCAATGGTAAACATTTATAGAAATTTTCGTGAAAATCGGACGATTAATTGATTTTTCATAGAATTTTTTAAAAATCCTCTTATCGTAACTTGTTTTTAGCTACGTTAAATTTCAGTTGATTTAACAGTGCAAAAATGAAAACATTGTTTTTCAATCATAATTTTCATTATTTCGTAAGCTGATAAAAAATTTAAAAAATCATCAGGAGTTTGTTTAATGTTTTTCTTTCGAATGGAAAAAATTTTTCATTGTGTTAATGTAGGGGGGGGGGGGTAAATTGCACAGGGTCAAATTGGTAGTACCTAGAATACTCAGAAGAGTTATTTCTTTGGTCTTCATCTGGGTTAGAACTTTCTTCTAAGAATAATGAACTTTATCAGGTGAATTTACTTAAACAGTTGAAATGTCATTGAATAGTAGGGACTAGCAAACAGAGGCTAAAATTCGTTTTTGACAAAATGACTTAATTTACCAAAAATCAGGGAATTATCGGATTTTAATGAAATTTTCAGTAATGAATGAGACTTAATTTTGACTCCCCTTATGAAAATTGCTTCAAGTTGGTCCTAACTTGATACTAATTACAGTATAATAAAGAGATAAAAGACCGAAGTTATGAATAGAAAAAAAAAAATTTTTTATGGTTGCGCTTCTATGAGAAAATAAGTACTGAAGATTTCTTTTTTACTCATTTCGATAATTATTTAATTGACTATTATCTTATTAAAAAAAAAATTATACATTGATATTTTTTCTGCGAAAATAGAATTTTTCTTCAAAACTTATTACTTTATGAGTATAAAGTAAGGTTTGCATTAAATAGATATTTATTTCTAGAAACTAAAAATATAACATTTTAAACTTAATATCAAGAGTCACATATTTTAAAACAATTAAATTGATTTTCAATATAAAACCATTGTTAGAACATTAATTGTATGGAAGACAATTAAGACCAAATAAATAAAAACATAAAATATCTTCCTCTCTATTCAGGAGAGTTAATGTTTGTGTCAATAATTTAACTGAAAGATTCAATATCTAATAAGTTAAGGTAAGTTCATTTCATTATTACTATTTCTAATTCAATTATTCCTTTTTAATTAAAAATATTCAAATTCTAATTGATGTTTTCTCACTTTTTATCTTTAAATTAACATTTTTTTTTTAACTAAAATAAAAAAAAATTGCAATTCCAAACTCTTTTCATGTCTGGCCGGACATGACTATTTTGTTTTTAATTTTTGTTTTTTTTCTTCACCAATCTATCAGATTGTAAAAAAAAATTCTAAAAAGTTCTTTATTTTTCGAGTTCCCCGTCGTAAATATTGGAAACGCTACAAATTTTTTAAATTTTTTTCCTTCCTTCAATACATTGATTAATCAACACTGAACATTTCATAAAAATCCGATAATTCCCTGATTTTTGGTAAATTATTTTCTAAATTCATTTTGTCAAAAACCGGGTTTTACGTCAATCAAACAAGACAAAAAAGTTAAAAATATTATGGCAATTATGGAATACCATACACGAAACGTAAATATGCAAATTTTATTTTCAATGAAACTAAATATATTTTTGATTTTTTTACATACAAAAAACGGATTTTCTTGGTTAAAAGTTAAAACGAGTGTGAAAAATTTCAGTAACATTTAATGAATATGTATTTAAAGTAACACTTTACTTATTTCTAAAAAGAAATGTTTATAAGTATTTTAAAAATATTTTAAAGCCATTATTGAACACGATAAATCAAAATAAATTCAACGTAACTTTTTGTTGAAATTCGGACGATTTTTAATGTATAAAATGTATTAAAAATAAATTGCATATTGTAATAATATTTTTCTTTTTTAATGATGGTCATTATGTTACTACTTATCGATTTAAACAAAGTTCGACCTTAAATAATAGATTTAATTATTTTTAATTCGCTTTTAAAACTCCTAGCAGACGACATTAATGCTAGACCCTAGAAAATAGCTTTAAAAAAAGAAAAGAAGGAAATATCTGTTTTGAGAATGTAACCAGCTACTTAAAATTTCCATATTAGTGAGTTCGATCCTCACTGGGTGTCCAAAGTTATAAGTTAGTAAATCACAACTTAAAATGATGCTTTAGTTTTTTACATTCGCATTTTTACGCATTTTAGGACCATTTTGGGCCACCCTAACTTATCAATTCCCTTAAAATAACAACGCGGAGGTAAAAAACAAAACAAAAACCCAAAAAAACAAACTGTATAACTGAATCACAAAGCATTCACAGTCTACCAACTTATGTTGTTTATTATTGATTAAAACCTGTTTACTTACTTGCAGTAATAAAACATGTCGAAGAGAAAGTTTTGGGAATTTGTCGCGTATTGTTACCGGTAAATAAGTTTGGTCGGCCATATTTGTTGATGCTATGGCGTAACCAAAGCAGCAACCAATCAGAAATCGTTTTACATCGGCTTTTGCCCAAACGATTTAAGGTTCGCTACTCAACAAGAAAACATGGACTCTGCTTTTAATATTTCTAATAATAATAATGCGACCGGTAACTCAAAAGATTTTGATACAACTTTACCCCCAGTTAAATATGAATGTAAGTATTTTGAGGATTGTTGTTTTTATTTTGGTAGTGAATTGAATAGGTCGTATAAAATTAAGATAACAAAAAACATGATACTTTTTTTTTTGTACACAATGTGTACATTTTTGGCACTATGTAACGTGTGTACTACACACATGTTACATAGTGCCAAAAATGACGATTATTTCATCACCACAAAAGAAAGAAAACTAAGATGAGAATTAATAGCTTATTAAAAAAAAGGTTTTCATTCTGATTTTTTAAAATTCAAATAACTAATTAATTCGACCATTAATTTTTCTTGTCAAAAATTAAGTGACAGGTGCGTGATCTCGGTAGAACAAAATTAAGTTTATATTTTTATCGTAAAATATATTAATTATTTTGTTTATTTATTAAAATGATTGTTTAGTGTGTTTCACTGTTACTGATATTATTTTTGTTACTAAATTTATTTTTTCTGTCTATTAACTCAACGGATATTGCGACATTTTTGTTCGCTGCTTGTTTTGCCGATAAAAAGTAAACAAAAGACAACCAACTTCTACGTTTTATAATTAATGAAAGTTTTTTTTACAGAAATTTGTGCTCTTTTTTTCTTCTTTCTTGAAAATAATAATAATGACTTATAGTTTTAATTTACGTTTTAGTGTCAAAGTAATTTCCGAAAGTGCGTGGTCATTTCCGATATTGTATTAATAGATTATTCATACCGGTCAATCCACTTGATTTCTTTCTTTTAATACTATTGTTTGCCATGGGACACCCCACGTGGTGTAATATTTAGCAAGCTAGTTTAGCTCACCATTATTAGTGAGTTCGATTCTCACTGGGTGCTATAAACTTCTGGCCTTGTGCCACAACTAAGCTAAGCTTAGTAAATAATAGGTAGGTATTAAGTTAGTACCTGCCTATTATTTACTAAGCAAAATGTGTGCCGATTTTCACTTTAAATCAAATTAAATCGATTATTTAAGGTCAAATTTTTGTATTAGTCGAAATGTATTTTTAATACATTTTAAACAATTAAATTCGCCCCCAAAATGAATAATTGAATGATGCACTCAAAACAAACATTCTTTTCAACATTTTAAAATATTTAAAAAAGTTTCTTCTTAGAAATCAAGAACAAAATACACTTATGTACAGAAAAATTATACACTTGTTGATTTTTTAAATTTAAATGTAATGTTTTTTCGTTCCAAATACGGAGTCCACAAAACTTGTTTACCTTTAAAGGGAAACAAGTTTAGTATTTTATTATATAAATATTATTATCAGTAACCCAGATTGATTTTTTTTAAATTACCAAAAATCAGGGAATTGTCGGATTTTGATAAAATTTTCAGTGTTGTCTTATTATGAATTCTTTCTTTTAAATTTCTGAATCGTTTTAATCAAACTGATTCAATGGAATTAAATTGAAATTCTTTAAAATAAATATTACTGTTCGGGCCATCCATATGCGCCTTGAGAGCAACAATTTATATATATTCTAATAGATAAAATTCATTTGAAATATAAATTGCTTAATTTTAAGTTTTAAACTTCATATTTTTAGACTCTAAAAACAAATATTTATTTAATAACAACCCTATTTTAGTATTATCTAATAATTTTTGGAGAAAACTCAATTGAAAAGTTAGGCCCCCACTCTTTTAAACAGAACAAATATTGATGTATGATTTTTTTCACTGATAATCTAAAGGAAAATTTTATTTCATATACAACCAAGTAAAAGAAAATCTAAAAAAGTTTTTTTAATTTTTAGATTTTCAGTACTTATTTTCTACCAAAATCACTCCTTTAAAAAATGTTTTTCTATTCATACCTTCGGTCTTTTGCCTTTTTTTTTTTTTACTGTAATTAGTTTCACTTTTATATAACCCCACCAATATTTTTTGGCCATACCTAATACAATAGTGAAATAACGAAAAGTCAGAGACCATTTTATTTATAATAATAATAATAGACTCAGTTGATTCAATATTCATCAGTTATTTCTCCATCTGTAGTAGTCTTAAAAAACATATAAAACAATTTTATTAAAACAAATACCATTATCAAGTTTTTTTTTTGTTAAACATTTCAGTTTTTAAATTGAAATTAGTTGGTCTCAAATCTAATTTTCAACCAATTTTAAGAAAATTTTATTTTTCTTAAGTATCTAGAACAGGCATAGGCAATCTTTTTGGGTAGCATGCCACAATAGACAGTATCCCATCATCAGACAGACATTACTACTAAGAAAAATCAAGGTAATTTTAAACTGAAGGCACCTCAACCAATTTTATTACAGAAGACCATATGCATAAGCATCTGCTTTAGAAATAGGGAAAAGTTGGTGGTTTTTTTTTTTTTTTTTTTTTCAGTTAAAAAAAAAATGCAAGCCCTTCAGAAATCACTGTGGATCACAGTTTGCCCATGACCAATGTAGAACAAGCTACATAGTTTGTTGATCTAAACCAGAGCTATCATCATTTCACAACGTTTCATTTGATAATTTGGATATTTAATAGCAAAATAAAAAGTAAAATAAAAAAGAAACACAATTTGTAAGCTGCTGTCAAATCATGAATGCCTTAAAACTAACCAACCAACCAAACATAAACTATTACATACAAATACAAAAATTTACATTGATAATCCTACAGTATTAAATCCAATGTTCACTGAAAACTTTCTAAAACTAACATGGATAGACACGTATATGTAGTAGTTCCCAAATGGTCTGCCTTATAGGTGTAGCGAGGGAGGCGGAATGATTGAAAGACCATTAAAGATTTAGAAACAGTTTCAAAAAATCCATATGCCAAAAATAAATATTTCAAAATTCCATGATATATATATATATATATATATATATATATATATTGGTATGGATTAGTTGTAATTCCATGCATGAATCCCAGCAAACAATACCCCCCCCCCCCATGTGTCTCTCTTTAAAAGCATTATCTCCAAGACATGTGAACAAAGATTTTCACTTCTGACAAATATCAAAAGACCAAAAAGAGAAACACTTCTTTGTATTGATGAATTTGTTTATCTCAAATTAGGCCTGATATAAAGGAGATTACTTGTCAAAAACAAGCTCATATCTCTCATGAAATTTGTGTACTTTAATCATATTATAAATGTATTTGTGTTATATATTTAATGCACTATTAGTCATTTTTATTTTAAATGTACTTTCTATCACATAAAATTTGGTGAGGTCATAGAAAAGTTTAATTCTGAAAATGTTGCCCATAGAGAAAAAAAATTGGGAACCACTGCCTTTATGGATACAATAAATTAATAAACTCTCATATTTACAAGAAGATTATGAAAGCAACCAATATAAATAATACCAAGAAACAACAATGTTGATATCTCAGAAAAACTAAACAACTTTTCTTTTTTTTAATAAAGTGTATCAATAAAACTATTTGCATAATTTTAAATTCCTCCATAGTTATAAAGATTTTTATCATGAAATCTTTAGAGAAATTAATTTAAAATGTTTGAAAAATAAATTCTGTATATAAAATCCATCTTTAAAAAATAATTTACTTATTCTGTTTATTCCAGACTTGGATCATCCTGCTGATGTACAGTGAGTAATTATTATAACAATTTGGAAAAAATAAAGGCTTATTTTAACACTTTCTGTTAAATTCAGTATTAGTAACTGAGGGTTTTAAAAGTAAACCCCCTGTTTATGAGATATCTATACTTACCTGTATAACTAATGCAATTCACACTCAAGATACTTTATACCATCCAAGTCGAGAAAATTTTTTTTCTTTATTTTTTAATAATTAACTCTCCTCTCTCTTTGACCAAAAAAGATAGATATCTCACTTTCATACGAGGGACTCTTTAGTACCTTTCTCAACCAGGAACTTTAAAGAGGAGAGGAGGGAGGGAATATACAGGTAATTATAGATATCTCTCCCATTTGGCCCCTCGGTAGACGGTCTGCCAAAACATTCTTCTTTCCTGGAATGTGAGCTGCATAAAGGGAAATGTTGTACTCTACTGCCCATTGGAACACTTTCCACGCCAACAGAAAAAGATGAAGGGACTTTGTGCCCCCTTCTTTGTTGATGTAAGCTACAACTGTGGAATTGTCACATCTTAGAAGAACTCTCTTCCCTCTGACATGAGGTAGTTGAACAAGAGCTAGATGGATTGCTTTTAGCTCCAACCAATTGATGTGGTTTCTTCCCTGGTGATTGTCCCAAACTCCTGCCACATGGTGAGTGTTTAAGTGAGCTCCCCAGCCTCTCTCTGAGGCATCTGTCCTAAGAGCTCTACGTGCTGAAGCAGAACCCTTTGAAAAAGTTCTCTCTTCTTGTCTACCATACAAAGTGCCTTGCTAAAAAACTGTCTATGGGGATCATCTTTTTGATATTGTCCCTTCGAGCGACCCACCCTGCCCGAAGGTAGAATTGGATTGGCCTCATATGCAAACAAGCCCAGGGAATCCGATCTATATATGCCGCCATTAGACCTAGAAGTCTGAGAAACCTGTGAGCTTGGCAGAACTTTGTCTCCAAAATGCGATCTATTTGTTGTACCAGATTCTGGAATCTCTCCTCTGAAGGATAAATTATTCCTTCCTTCAAATTGAAGAGAGCTCCCAGGTACATCGTCTTTTGAGATGGAATCAAGTGAGATTTCTGAGAATTTAGGAACAACCCCAAATCCTGGAGAAGGTCCTGTATTAAAATTACTTGTTGACTAAAAATGTGTTGATCCTGATTTCTGATTAACCAGTCGTCCAGGTACATGAAAATATGTATTTGACAGGACCTGAGAAATTCCCCCAGCGCCGACATAATCTTTGTAAAACACCCTGGGGGCTATTGCAAGACCAAAGGGCATAGCTTTGAATTGGTAATGCCTCCCCTGAAAATGAAGCTGTAGAAACTGCCTGTGACCTGGGAAAATAGGAACATGGAAGTAAGCATCCTTCAGGTCCACCGTAATCACCCAATCGCCCCTCCTCAAGGTCTGACAAATAGTCCTGAAAGTTTCCATCTTGAAATGAGGAACCACCAGATGGGAATTTATCCCTCTCAAATTTAGAATGGGACAGAACCCTCTGTCCTTCTTGGGAACTAAAAAGAAGGTGCTGTAACACCCCTGACCCTCTTGGGCTCTGGGAACTAATTCTATTGCTTGTTTTCCTAACATGTCTTTTATTTCTTCTGAAGTAACATGTCTCTGGCAAGACAAACTTCTTTTTTACACTGCTTTGTACCGGTGTTGAAGCAAACTGAAGTTTTAGCCTTTCCCGGACTATGCTCAAAATCTAGTGGTCGGAAGTAATCTTCTTTCAACCCTCCAAGTATCCTGCTAATCGTCCCCCGACCGGCTCGGATTGAGGAAATACACTGACTATTGTCATTGGGGACGAACCCCCAATGACTTCTGAAACCTGGACTTTTTAAAACCTGTTTGCTCACTCGTCCAGGTTGAAGCACTCTGTCCTCTCCCTTGCTTGTTTGAACCTTCATGCTTCTGCTTTTTCTGACCCAAAACCGAAGAATTAACATAATTGGTCACCTTAGGGCTCTCTAACTTTCTCTTCACTCCAAAAAAATTATTTCTGACATGTATCTTTCTTATATTTCTTAGGTTTTTCGCACTGCTATGCAAAACATCAAAGAATTTTCCTGAAAACAATTTTGGGCAAAGTAGACTAAGTGAAAGCTTACTTTCTTTGGCTTTATTTTTAAAAGCCATTTCTTTCAAATAAAGACTCCGTCTTGCAGAGACAGAGCCTAGAATGACCTTTGATGTAACATCCACCATAGACTGAAATAACTGGGATAGAGCCTGCAGGGCCTCTTGTCTATCTGCTGCCAAATCCAAAGCATCCATATAAGAAGTGATTAACAAACCGTAAGAAATTTGCCTAAGCCAAAGCCAAGCACTTGAATCTTGCTTCAAATTAGCAGAGTCAGAAGATTTACTGGAAAATTTATAGTGAGTACCGCATATTGAGTCCTTACTGTTAGAAGGCACCATCATTCCCTCCTCAATGTTCTTGTCTAGACGAGTGGGGAGACAGAACTGAGTAAAGTGGTCATTTGACACCATATATTTTTGATCTTCCGTAGATCTAAAACATTTTATTTTTCCTCTAGTCTGCCATTCAGAATCGACCTCTTCCAGTGCTCTAATAACAGACCCATCTAACAGCAGGCTGATAGTCTCTTTCAGCCTAGGAGCCAACAAGTGATCAGCCACATGGATTTAAATTCTGAGTCTCTACTCCTCTCCGCACAGGGAATATTTAATTTTGAAGCTCTGTAGCCACCTTTTGAAATAAAAGAATTCCATTCCACATGATGTGTTCTAACTGGGCTTTCCTCCAAATTCCGTTCGCTTTCAGCTTCAGAGCCACTTAACTTCACCTTCCAAATCAAAGTTCATATTAGTATGTCCCAGAAAAGAAGGACCAGAAACAACATTGTAACTTCCTGCCAAGGACTCTTTCATACAAGCCTCATTCACTTGGCTCCCACTTTCCTTAAACATAAGCTTAATCCTGCTATCAATATTTCAGGTAGGAACCTGGAGGAGTAAGAAATTTTAGGTTCTCGTCTTAGGTTTTCAGAAACTGATTTGAATGAGGCCTCCTTCTGTGAAGACTCGTTTAGTTTTCTTTTCTGCTTTTCTATAGGTGACATAAGATGTAACTTAGCCAGAAAAGGCTTATTTAAACTGTTGTGACCATTGTAACGATCCAGTTCATTTTCTCTCAGAGGAGAATGGACATCAAAACTACCTGCAGTCTGAACTGCTGAAACGTTTTCTGAAAAAAGCTGCAGCCCTGTCTCTGTAACTCTTTCCATTATTATTATTTTTTATTTTATTATTTTATTTTTAAGAAATGATACGAAAGAAATAGAATTCAATGTATGGAAAAGAAATTCAAATTCAAAATACAACTTTCAGCTCAACAACTGAATAAAAGAGAAAAGCTAAAAAATAATGACTCACCAATTTCTTCCTATTTCTTCTCGGTATGGTAAAAATTCAAGAATGAGTAAGAAATTTCGAACTTCTCAATTCAATGTCCGAGTATAAAGTGAGATATCTTTGGTCAAGAGGTCGTGGAGGAGAGGGGAGTTACTTATGAAAAAAAAAAAAATAGAATAAATTTTTCTCTACTCGGATAGTATAAAGTATCTTGAGTGTGAATTGCATGAGTTATACAGGTAAGTATAGATATTGATATAAACATAACCTATTGTTTTAATGCCAGTCAATTATGCTAAAAGGGTGTAAGGGAAGTAACTCAGTGTTGCAAATGTGAAAATTGTTTTGAATGCTTAAACTGATGTTACATACAACTAATTGTTGATATTTCTTATTTAAAAAAATCTCACTAGAAATTACCCCAAATTCTCTTTTTTGTCTATATCAAACCCTGAATAATATTTCTATTTGATATAATTATGGTGCATGTTGATAATAAAACAAAAGTTAAGATATTTATTCAATAATATCAATTACAATTATTTTGTAATAAATGGGAAGAATTTTAATTTTTTAGCAAGATAAAGTTTAAAAAACTTTTCTTCTTTTCAATAAATTTTGAAGTTACTACAGAAATGTCATCTTAATGTTTTATTGAAAAATATTTATTTTTTATTTTTTTCAGGCTTCATTCTTGTATCCTTTTATTTCTTCAAATTTATTCAATCATTGAAACTATTAAAATGTTTTTATGAATTCTACTGTACCAAGTTAATGTGTTCCAAAATATTTGTATGATTTATTCCCATTCCTCTCATTTGAAATAATGACTTTGATTAAAGTTGTTATTTATTAAGCTTTTTTTTTAATATGGTACACAGGCATTTTGTTGTTTTTAAATCGGCTGTTATTAAATGGTCACTCATCTAAGCACTTAGCAAGCTTATCACTGCTTAACTTGGGTGATCTGACAGGGACTAATGCTTTCAGTGTCACTAAACTGTAATAAAATTTAATGAAATTAAAAAAAGAAGAAACAGCTTTAAAGATCTCCAAAATTATGTTTTAATATTTAAGACATAAAATAATGTTTCCAATTAAAAAAAATTAATAAGTTTAAATTGTATCCTAAATTCAAATCTTTTTAGATGAAGCATTTTTCATTATTATCATTTTACTTCTTACAAGTTTTTCACACCACACATTATGCCCAGAATGAGAATTTATTGATTTTTCAATTTTTTATGGCATGAAATGTTTTAATATATTCTTAAAGTAGAAAAATCAGGGAAAACAATGCAAAAAAACAAACAAAAAAACAAAGTAGAAATATTGAATGGTTCATTTTTTATGAATGACTGAATCTGCACAAATTTTCTGCAATCAGATTTTTCCTGGATATGAGCTCTGAAAAATGAAAAAAAATTAGGGAAATTGATAAATTTCAGATGTTTTACAAAAATTTTGACTTTAAATACTATAAAATGGATTTGTATCCATTGGATAGCATTTTTTCTCTACTTTTATTATATATACAGGCAAAAACTCCAGCTTGGACCCAGAAAGTAGAAATTTTGTACAATATCAGGTACAATTACAAGTCTGAAAATCTATGAATAATACCAGATATCAGATATCTGGGCTCAAAAAACCTAAAATTAAAGATTTGGCAAGATTTGGCAGTACTGTCACCATATTTTTTCAAAATTATACATAAAAAGCAGTTTATATTAAAAAAATTAGATAAAACGGCTTAGAAGCTCACATATTCTGCTACCAGGAAGTTGGCATGATACAACCCAGAAACACACGGAAAATTATAAGTGGTAAACCCGCAAACCCTAATATTCCCAAACTTTCTCTGTTTGTAATTTTGGAACAAAATAAGCTTTTGAGATCTAATATAGGACGTTTTTCTCCTATTTTACAATATCCTATACTTCTAACTTGGTAGGCTATCCTAACTGAATAAAATTAAGAGTTCTATGTGTAATTGGATAAGATTTTCTTATCTTTTCTGTACTCCATTATCAATAATCTCATCCCACACTGCAATGTTAGCCTAAACCCCAAGGGACCTTTCAGACAACTTGTTTTCAATATATAGAAAATTAAATTCTGCTCTCTAGAAGCACTCAGTCTCAAACTATCATTTTGAGAATGTTATATGGAGAAAGACAAGTTTCTGGGAAATATGCCCCCCAAATTTGAGAGTTTTGGAAAGAATTTCAACATGTAGAGAATGAAATTCCAGTTCCAACGAGCACCCAACCAGCCTCAGGCGATCATTTTGAGCAAAGTTCTAGGCGGATAAGTAAATTTCCGGGAATATGCCCAAATAAGGAAATCGGCCCCAGACCCTCAAAATTGAAATTTTTGGAAAAATTTTTTTCAACATGTAGAAAAAAAATTCTGGTTCCAACGATCACCATCTTCAGGCAATCATTTTGAGCCAAGTTATTGAATTTATTCTCATATTTCAACTTCTGGGCACAATGTGCACCAGCTCTGATGTTTTTATTTTACTGGAGTCTGAGTGACAGCAAGTTTCCTCCTCTCTTCAGGGTTCGTCTGAGTATCCTAGCTGATTTTAGTAAGTTTGGATAGTTTCAATTCTTCCTCTAATCTCTAGTTCATGGTGGGGATTGTTCCAAGGGTACCAACTATGATTGGTATCACTGTCACCTTCATGTCCTGCAGCTTTTTAAGGTCTCTGGCAAGGTCTAGGTATTTTTTCAGCTTTTCGTCTTCTTTCACTCTGTGGTCTACTGCCACTATTATTATTATTATTATTATTATTATTATTATTATTATTATGTTACTAGTGTTATTTCCTCTTGTTATTGTTGCTTTATAGATGATTATTATCATTCTTTTATTTTCAAATAAATAACTCCACTCTGTAAGTTCCCGAAATGGTTGTCCTGTGTATGACACTAAACTATATCTGGTGGTGATGATCCAGTACTGGGGCTTTGGGGAAAATTACTAAAATGAATGAACATTGTAATACACAAATTCTTAGCAATTAGATAAGGAATTTACTAAATTATTTTCCTTGTACCTACTCTCTTACTCATCTCTTCCCTCTTTCTCTCTCACTCTCTGGTGTTCCTAAAATCATTTTAGTCTGGTTCATGAACTGATTTTAGGTACTTCTGCTAGTAATTGTATGAATTTACTTTATTAAAATTCCTTAACATTTTTGCAACAGGGGGAGATACCTTAAGTGAATCATTTGAACAGGTAAGTTTTTCCAATAAATTTATTTTGGCCTTATGCATATGATTGTATTATTTAAAAGAATTGTGTAGCTCAATCCAGCTGTGTGTTCAAGTAGTTGATTGATGGTGAACTTCTATTGTACTTTAAAATATGTCAATTTGGGCTTTCCATACTGTCATCAATATGACTGGTGGAAGAGAATTCAGCTGATATGGTTGACTCTTTATCGCTATGTGTCTGTTGGCCCAATTTAGGACATGCTACTTTGCTACTTTTGCGATCTGAAGTCAACTAGTCACAATGTTTAACTCACTTGACTAACTCCAGAATTCAACTTAACTCACTAAAAACTTGACACATGCACACAGCTAATCTCTATTATCTATTGCACACTTATACATACATACAATTTATATATATATATATATATATATATTTCTCTTCTTTTTTGGAAGTCCATCGCAGACAACGATGTCGTCACTCCATGTCTTCAACAGTTGTGGACCCTCTGGTGGCTTGTTAGTCCAATTCTGATTTTGCAGATGCAGTCACACACATTGCAGGGGAAATTCCCATCTACATTTGATTGTTTATGATGTTGAAGACATCGCCACTCTACAGTCCTGTTAATCTTGATATTGAGCTACTTAGCTCCTGTGCGGCAGGCGTCTCACCAACCCTGTCCAAATCTTCCATGCTTGAAGGTGTGATGGTAAATTTCTTCAGCGTTGTCTTAATATGGTCTTTGAACCATTTTGGGGGGCTCTTGTCCTCTGTGTGCCATCTATAAGTTCACTGTAAAGTATTTTACGGGAGAGTCTGTATGCAGGCAATGCGGATGGTGTGATCCAACCATCGCAATTCAATTAGGTCCTTGCGTGTTCTGCTTTAATTTCTAAGTGAGGGATTTTGTGCCATCACTTTACGCCCAGTAGCCCAGGAGGCAGTTGATGTGGAATGCCACACACACATGCACACCCATATGGGCTTGTCTTAATTTTATACACACGCACACACACACATACACTCGTGCGTGCACAATGCACTGGTGCACCTGATTACAATCACCATACAGCACGCATTGTGTCATACAACTACCCCAAAAATGTAAATATCAATGTACAATGAACGTGATTCTCTAAACTCTAGGCATGAAATAACCCTAGACGAGTTGACATGTCATTAAAATCAATCATGTACATTCCATATTTAATTTGCTTATGATTGATTAGGCATGAAGGTAGTTTATCAGGTGTTTTCCCTTTCAACCTGATGGGCAGATTATGAGTGTAGATGCAAAAAAACAGTTTAAAATGAATGACTTCAAAATAATTGTGTACTTTCTTAACTCTGTGTTTAGAGAGTTCTTATTTACTTTTCAATTGAGTGGATGTTTTGAACTGATCTATTACTTAAGAATG
Source organism: Doryteuthis pealeii (assembly GCA_023376005.1). NCBI lineage: Eukaryota > Metazoa > Mollusca > Cephalopoda > Myopsida > Loliginidae > Doryteuthis > Doryteuthis pealeii. Next base: position 52,859,399 of record CM042153.1, read on the forward strand.
AATTGTAACAGGAAAAAAAGCGGATTAATAAAAATACTTTCTACATAAAGAATCTTAATTTATGCATTTGTTTAAATGATTTTCAGTGAAGATAAAATAACTTTTATTACACTATGTAATATAAATTTTCTTCTTGGATAAAAGTAAAGTAGTTGGAGTGGCCTGTTGTTGGAGTCTATCCCCTTTTTACTAGCGCTAGACCTGAGAGATTGTTTGGCATTTGAGGTGGAGAGCCACGTCTACCATCAGCTCTGCACTTTACCACACAGATCCAAGCTGTGCTATGCTATGCATGTGCTGAGTAGGTGAAGGCCGGTATTGAACCCAGAACCTTGTGGTTCTGAAGCAGATTCTCTACAGACTCAGCTAAACCAGGATTGCTTATATTATAAAAAATATTATAAAAAATTAGCTATTATTTCTTTCAAACTTTGCTTTTGTACCTAGGATGATGAAATTAACCCATTTTCTATGTAAAAATGGGCAAATTTGCACACGTTCATTTTTATAAAGTCTGAATATAAATAAAAATTTCCATGTATTTAGAAATTACATAAACAATATCAAAAAGGTTTAGAAGTGAATATTTTTGAGAATTTTGATTCTAATGTAAATCACTTTCCCATACCTGCCCCCAAATATAGTCTCCAATCATGTTTTCAATATAAACTTCTTGGTTACAAAAGCAAAGTTTGAAGAGAAAAATAGATCTTTTCCATTTACTTTAGGCATAAACAATTGGGAAATAACACTTTCTGTCTAGGAACAAGAAAAAAGTTAAACTTTTTTGATATAGTATTATTTTGATTTCTTTTTTTAGTGTGCCATGGCCATGTTTGCCTACATGACTGAAATTGATAAAGTTGAAATGTTAGAGATGCAAGAAATTGAAGCATCTGGTAAGTTTAATTTTTGTATTATTTCTTTTTTTGTTGCCAGAAAAATTTAAAGTCATCTTTATCACTATTGTAAAATGGGTGAATTAATGGTTGACAACTGGATGCATGGGGTCAAATTTGTGACCTGAATGTCTGTTTGTTTGTGAGAAGAAAGTGTGGGAAGATGAGATTAGTGATGTCACCAAAAACAACAAGAGACTACATCAGAGAGAAAATCATTGAAAGGACAGTGATGAAGCAACCATATATTCTGCATACTCAAAAGTCGGCCACCCTGACGGCAGGATGTAGAATATACCCCCCACCCCACCCGCAGAGGGGTAAAAAAAAAATAGGTGTCCTGGGTATGACACAAAATGCATTTGATAATGTGGCTCCAGTACTGAAGATCTGGGAAGTATGGAGTATCTTTCATTGCCATTACACTCTGACCTGGGGTGGTATTACCTATTAGGGTTCCATCTATGGGTCAAATAGATCTGTTTAAAACTTATTTGTATTTGATAGGACAGTGTGCCAAAAAAACCCTCTTAAGAAACATCATCATGAAATCAAGCTGATAGCATGGATTCCCATGACTCTTTCTCTCCCTCACCACCTGTACTATTACAACTGCACCTCTGCAGAGGGGTAAGAGCCCCTCCCAAAGAGGAACCTGTTGTCTGTGGGTGGTGACCTGTGATGCTTCAGGATAGGATCCTGGTGACTGAGCAGTCCATGACCTGCAACATTCCACTTTGGCCTTTACTTAGGCTAGACGGGTGATCAGAGAGGCCCTCCGCTCAATCAGCTGGCCATGTCAAGCCCTAGCACCTATATGATTGTCCCAACCCTATTACCCTTATGGCAACCCTCAATCCCTTTTTTTCATATATGTGCTAGAAGACAGTGCAAGGGGGTCTTCATGTCCTCAGAATAATGTTAAACTCTATCTGATGGTGAGGTTCCAGTTCTGGAGCTCTGGGGAATGTGGAGCACCCCTTTATCACCATTGCTCTCAAGTCCACTCTGACCCGGAGTGGTAGTACCTGCAAACTGCAAACAACCTACTGTCAAAATCAAGAAAAATCCTTGAAAAGATATAACAATAAATTTGAACATCCCTCACAACCTTCCACTTGTCATAAAATAACCCTGGATGGGTTGACATGCCATTAAAATTCAATGAATCAATCAATCTATTTTACTTCTTTTCATTTTAGGGCACGATTTGGAGTCATTATTGTTTCATTTTTTGGATGAATTTCTTTTTCTTTTCTCTGCTGAACCTTATTTTATAGTCAAGGTAAGTTGGTAAAATTTAATTTTCCTTTTTATCTGCTAAGCACCCCTGGGTCTCAAAACCAACCTCACCTAGTTCATGATAAGATTTTATCTGACCTACAACAACATTGAATGTTTTTCCTAACCATGTGGTCAGATAGTTCATGTTCAATCCACTAAACAACTCACGATGTGTCTATGTTATTTTTTTTTTTTCTTCTCATAATGGAGATTAAAACCCTTTTATCAAAACAAAGTAATCACTGACAGCATAATTCCCTAATTTATTTACATTATATTCTCAATGATTATTAAATAATCATTATTTAATTTAATTAACATCTTATTTATTAACCATGTCTCTATTAAAAGTTGAGTTAGATTTGACTAAAAAAGGCCCATGTTATTAATATGTTGAAAATCCTGCAATGTGTACTATATATCACTAATAAAGGTTCACATTGTATATGGAGTGGATAATTTGCACACTGGTTTTAACAAATAGTTACTTTGTGTTATTTATTTCTAATATTGTTTTATTCTCATTATTAAAAGCAATCCTACATATAACTGTATATAGAAATCATCAATTAAAATAAAAATAAGTTTAATCTTTTTGTGGATGCTCTTTTAGTTCCATTTGTTTTTCTAATTTAATATAATATTTTATTCGATTAAAACTTAAATGCTTATGCCTGGAGGTTGCATATTTTTTGTTTGTAACTCTAATGAAGAATGCCTTATAAAAATAAAATCTAATCCAATTTTATAAATCTTTGTTGCTGGAGCAATTAATAAATTTGTATTAATTTCTTTGTTGATTTATATTGTTGTTTTGGTACAATCTACCTGTGTGGAAAAGTATTTTCTAAAAATGAAATCAAATCAAAATACTAGCAAATTTATCTGATGAGCATTTAAATTTAATTCTAATAATCAGTTTCTCAAGTTTCAAACCTCAATACAGAAATATTTAAAAATCTGCTTGTAGATTTGTATTGTTAATTACTAATCTTTGCTTAGTGTGACACACTAAGTAGATACTACTGTTATTAATTGGTCACTCATCTAAATAGTGAACAGGTTTATCACTGCTTAACTTAGATAATCATCTTATTAGAGTTGTTATTTACTAAGATTCACTTAGTTTAGCACATAGGACACATTACTCTCAATAATGCTGTTACTAAATGGTCACCCATTAAATAGTGAACAGGCTCACCACTGTTTAACTTAGATAATTATCTTATTAGAGTTGTTGTTATTTACTAAGCTTAGTCTGACATACAGGATTTGGTTTACTCTTTTTTTTTTTCGTTTAAAGAATATTCATTTCTATGCTAAGCCTACTAATGACATTATTAGGGCCTAATGTGCTATTCATTTTATTTGCCCTATTTCAAGTGTATTCTATAATAATGGTAATTTCTCATATCAGAAACTCAGTGAAAAATTCCAATAACCTATCTCTTATTATCTGTCAAGGTTGATAATAACAACTTAACAGCTCTCAGTAATAATTATTAAGCCTTTCTTTATTTTTATTTTTAGAATAAATCATCATCAAAATGTTTAGTTGTCCTTCTTGTATGATAACAGCCAATCATTTTTCTTTACTTGCTTATGTTTTTTTTTGTTTTTTTACAGAAAGTGAAAATACTCGTATTTGATGATGTCAATTTTTGCATTAAAGCTCAAGGGTAAGTGCATCTGTTTTTGGGTTTTTTTTTAATTTTTAATTTAAAAAATTTTTTTAAGCTTCAAAATAGTTTTAATATGTTTATTGAAATCTTTTTTAGTTAGTAAAATGAATCTATATGAGGTATGATTGAAAAATATTAGGATTGAAGCTTTAAATTTTTTAAATCTTAAAATTTAAATAAGATAACAACTGAGCAACTTGTATAATAAAGAGATAACAGTGTCAGTTCTTGATAATGATAAAAAAAATCAAAAAAATAAAGTCCAGTGAACTGTATTCTGATCTTAGGCAGAGCAAACAGATACTACACTCTAGTAGTATCAATCATCTGATTGGCTTGTAGATGCAGCATCTTAGATCTTATTTGTGGTTGAACACAGAATCAGATGAAATGGCTGATTTCATTTAGAAAACATGTTTTATGAAGAAAAATAACTCTGATGACAAATTATAGTGAACATCATTCAAATTGTCTCAGTTGGGACCCTGAATGCTTTGGTTGACCATTCGACTACTGTCTGGCGGATGAAAATACATCTTCCTTTTATGTAGGTTTTCATCTTGTTTTTCTTGTCAAATCATCAAAAGGTTCATTAAATTCCACTTGACCTGGTGTCAGCAAAGTTCACCCTACTGAAGATACCAACATATCATTACATTTTTAAAGAGACTTGTGCTAGTAATTATATAATTCCTGCTGGTTCAAGTGGCTAGTATTTATGCCCAGGATTATGACACTTATAAGTGAAACGGTTGTGTTACTCTCTCATTATCCATCCCTATAGGTCATGGCTCTTAGCAAGTCCTCTAGACAGCATCCAGTGTCCGCATATTGTAATTTTTTTACTGGTCAATCAACACTGGTGTATTTGCATGTAGGAGTCCATAGGAGAATGTCACATATGAGTTTGTCCTTACTTCTCCAGCATGCCTTGTTCGTCTTGGATTATTTGTGAGATGGGAGGTAAGTAGCTGTCAATTGCTATTTTGTGAGATGCTGCTTTCAGGATTTGTTCAAAATAGTACTCAGCATCCTTGTGTAATTCCCATTTATCTTTTTTCTATAGCCATTCTAGCATCTCTTGAAAATGATGTCAATATCTACATAGGTAAAGCATGAACTGCTATTGACAGGTTAATGATTATATGGAAATCTGATAAAATGGGGAATTCTTCAAAGCTGGAACCATGTCTGTATTACTCTATGGTTGCACCACTTGGATATAAAGCAAATGTTAGTCAATATAGATATTAAAAAAAAACATCTTTAGTTTCTAAGAAATTTGTTTTATTTGTTACAGATATGGTGAAGAATTTGATCTGGATAAGCACCCACAGGTAAGTGACGCTTTTTAATATTTTTATGAAACAGATCTGACACATTAAGACTGAATGGAATGAATGGTAGGATAGGTTGAAGGTCCAATAAATATCTCATTGCATAGTGGCTCAATGAGGAGTCCTCATCATGGCTCAATGAGTCCTCATGCATAGTGGCTCAATGGGGAGTCCTCATTGCATAGTGGCTCAATGAGGAGTCCTCATTGCATAGTGGCTCAATGGGGAGTCCTCATGGCATAGTGGCTCAATGGGAGTCCTCATTGCATAGTGGCTCAATGAGGAGTCCTCATGCATAGTGGCTCAATGGGGAGTCCTCATTGCATAGTGGCTCAATGTCCTCATTGCATAGTGGCTCAATGGGGAGTCCTCATTGCATAGCTCAATGGGGTCCTCATGGCATAGTGGCTCAATGTCCTCATGGCATAGTGGCTCAATGGGGAGTCCTCATGCATAGTGGCTCAATCTCAATGGGGAGTCCTCATTGCATAGTGGCTCAATGGGGAGTCCTCATGGTGGCTCAATGGGAGTCCTCATGGCATAGTGGCTCAAGTGCATCATAGTAAGCAAGTTCAAATTCCAGTCATGCTTTAACTATGGGGAAAGGTATGTACCTCCTCCTTGGCTGTGGGAGAGACACCTTGGCGTAGTGGTCAGTATGCTGGAGAGCAATATCATTGTAAGTATGTTCAAACTCCAGTCACACTCTTACATTTACCTTCAGACTCTTGGGAAAAGTATGAACTCCTTCCTCCCATTTACTATTCTTCTATAAGAATGGTTTTGGCATTAAATAACCCACAAAGGTTGATATGCCAATAAAAACAAAGAAACCAAAACCTAGTGGATCAGGTCAATATTAGTCCACCCTTGGTATGGGGTTTTCATTTATGGTCACCAAAACTATTATAATTTCTCAAGTAAGATAGCTGTCAAATACTAATTATAGATTACTTCTCATTATTTACTCCTAATGAGAGGAAGTTCACTAAATACCATGAATTGCAAAAGCCAGGGCTGATGAACCTTATATGAGCCAATAGAGGTGATGTAGCATAGTCATTGATGACTAATCATTGGATGGGAGAGAAAAAACACAACACACTTCAGATGTTGAGACTTCTGTTGCTTTATTCACGCTATGGAAGTAAGTGGAAATGGATGACAGGATTCTGCTCTTCTAATATTTTTGAAAGGTTCACTTGTTCCCTGTTCACATAAACACTTATCTTCTCATACCCCAACATCAAAAAAGATAAAATCAAGAATTCCATCATCTTTTATTGGGATTCACAAAACACCCACCCACCACTTCTGCCTCATATGGGTGGCGTCATCTGGCCAGCCCTTGCCACCACTTAGATGCCCAACCAGGTCTGGTCACCTCAACAAGTCCCACTTAACTGCTGTTTTTAGTAGCCAGGATGCTAAATCAAATATATCTTGTTACGTCTACCCTACCGGATGAGATGTTGAAGTTTGTCAACTCATCTTTCATTCAATAAATAAGGTGAATTTTTCCTAATGTGTTTGGCAATAGGAAACACTGTTTAAAGTTGTATCTTTTTCAATGAAATAAATAGTGATGGTTCTTTTCATGCTCATAGAAGACTGTCAAGCATGTCCTTCTTTACTGATTGCTGTGCCTAGAACCTCTTTTTCTTTACAAAGTAGTCAGTATGTTTCTACTCCATAGACTGTCTCTTTGACTCCTGCTCATAGTGACAAATTCATGTATAACCAATTTGTAAACATCACCTCAGCAAGTCCAAGTTAACTGCTGCTTTCCGTCTAGGGTGCTAAATCAAGCATATCTTGTTACACCTAGCCCACCGAATGAGATGTTGAACTTTGTCAACTTGTTTCTCTTTTGACTGCTGGCTCTTTTAATAACATATCTCTTGGCACCCCAGTACCATTCGCTTACAATGTTACAGTGGGATATAGGGGGTTTGCTGGGTGCTCATTCTGCCAGGCCTTGATTAAAATTGATAGAAGAGCTGTTGAAAGGGTAGGGAGCCATTAGATCTATCACTAGGTCACTTTGGATTAAGAGGGTGAACCCATGGATGGGAAGTGATTAATCCTAGTTGGGTCACCTGGGCCAGTGAGTTTGAGGTTGAAAGACTCTAAACTCCTCAATGAATAGAATGTGATTCAACATTGAGCTTTAATGACTACAAAGGGCAGCCTTTAAGTACATTATATTAATTAAGTTTAATGTATGTGTATTTATTCTTTATTAGTTTCATATTTTACAATAGTTTATTGGCCAATGGGATGATCATCTGGTCTTTGGGAGAAACAAATCAGCAACCACCATCTTTTAAACAGGACCCTTGATGCTTTATTTTCTTAGAAGTCATTTAAGATGTGGAATGTGAGAGTCAAGTCACTTGCAATGATGGGAGATGTGTGTTTTAAGATAAATATCTTTGTTTACAGGGTGTCATCAATCAACAGGTGATAATGACATACCTTTTTGATATTTCAGAAAATTGTTTCCAAAATTATCTGTTGGACTTGATAAGAATTGGCTTTTTATATAGCAATGGTGAAATTAGCTTTGGTCAATAGCAGCTAAGATGGTTCAAGTTTCAAAGTAGTTAGCAGATAATTTTTGTTTTTTCAAATGAAAAAAAAAATTTTAAGAGAAAATAGAAATTTACTGGTAGATTTAATCGCAGAGCTATGATTGCAGAAATAATTAAATTTATTTAGATTTATTTATCTTAATAATTTTTCTTTTCTTTTTACAGGGCACTGAAGTAAAGGCTATTACTTACTCGAATATGCAAATTTATGATAAGCAAAGTACAAATGACCTTTTTGTAATCATAGACATTTGATACACAATGAAATTTTAGAAAACTTTGTAAAATAATATCCTTTTTTATTTGATTTCGAAATTGCTTTTAATTTGCTGAATTTCCAGTCCCAGTTGGATCCATGGAGATTTCTCAACAAGTTGAATTTTCTATTTTTTGTTAAAATAAGAAAAAAGAAAATAAAGTTGTACACATTTTCATTACTTTGTGTGGTTTTATTTTTTATTTGTAAAAGATATTTTTAGCTTTTTGTGCAAACCTGGAGAAATATTTAATAAAAGTTTTGTCTGATTTTTGAGCCAAAAACATTGAACAAAATTTCAGTTCTATTTGACATTTTGTCATGTAAGTACTATGCCCCCCCCCTTTTTTACTTGTATGTGGGGGTTAGAATTGCTGATTGTATCCCCTGTAGAAAGTTAAGACCCTATCCCATAAAAAAAGGAATTTCCTGATTATGACACTAAACTGCATTTGATGGTGAAGCTCCAGTTCTGGAGCTCTAGGGAATGTGGAGTACACTTTCATTGCCATTGCTCCCAGCTCCAAATTTTAGTATTAGATAGGAATACTTGATATCAATTGTGTGCCAAAAAACTGTTAAATAACTGCACAAAAAATGTAAATATGTACAATGAATGTTATTCCTTAACCTCTGGGTATAAAATAACCCTAGACAGTTTGACATGCTGTTAAAATCAATCAATGTAAATACATCAGCAAAATCCACCCAGAACAACTTTTAGTGTTGATGCAGAATGTGAATGAATTTGTAGGAAATAGTTTTCTTCATTTCAGAACTTGACTCTCACATTCCACATCTTAAATGGCTTCAGTCTAAAGATTAAGTTAAGTGAATTGTCCAAATTGAATTCTAAGGAAGTAAATATTGTTGTAATTATTATAAGTGGCAATGGAAAAGATAACTTATTCATTTACAATCTCTATTGCATGTTTGACAAAGATCTACTTTGACTGAAGAGTCACCCCCACCCCAACAGGTACTCTTAGTGAATTGAGGAGATGGCACTCTGCAAAGAAGTGACAGTCACTATATACAATGAGGTGGGGGTGGGGTAGTATTCATTCACTTTAAAGAATGAGCATTTTCCAACTTAACATGGATGAAACACTCTGATATTAACGCAATATATATAACAATATTATCTTAACTATTATACAAAAAAGGTTAATGAAATGTCATTTTATTTTAATTATAAAAGGAATAACAAAAAAAGGAGGTGAAAAAAAAATATCTGTTCAAAATTCTAAATTCCATTTAATCCTTTTTTTGCATTACCATTATTAAGTTTTACTGCTTACAATCATTTCAATTCTTCCTTTTATAATTGAAATAAAATTGCATTGATCAAAGCATAGGTGAGAAACAGACAGTCACCAAGTACCATTGACTCTGTGTCTATGCTATCCTAATTTTAGATTTGTATATGCTCTATCACTGATGTTGAGCACTTTTATTTATAAATATAGCATGTTTGATTAACAGGGTTCCCATGTGTCCTGGAAAATGAAATGTACATTTTCCAGTACTGGAATTTTCCAGTACTGGAAAATCTGAAAAAATTTTTTAAATCCTGGAAAAATTTTGAATTTTTTCCTGGAAAATTTCAATTATCTGAGACAAAATTAATGTTATTGTTACCGTTAACGAATAAAATAACAAGGATGCTTTTTTATTTTTTGGTTTTGTTTTTGCTCAATGAACCTACCCAACATTTCCCAAACTGGTCATAAATATTCATTAAACAGTAAAAATGCTTCTGAGTGGCTATTTTGAAGTTTCGCTTTCATCATGTAGCAATATTTTAATTTATTTTTACACAACACCGAACAAGACAAGAATTTGTCATCAGACTAAAGTAGCTATACCCAAAATGGGCCTAAAATGCATTTTTGACAAAATGACTTTAGCCCCCCCCCCTCCCCCTACAGAAAATAATTTACCAACAATCTGGGAATTATCGGATTTTAATGAAATTTTCAGTGTTTATTTATCCATGAATGATCTTTATAATGGATATTTATTTTATTTAAAAACTTTCTCATTTTTTTTTCAGGTCATTTAATTTTGACCCCCCCCCCCTTATGTTGGGGCGTAACATTTTATTTGAGTTGGTCTTTCAGTTTTCTAATTACAGTATAAATAAAGAGATAAAAGACCGAAGTTATGAATAGAAACAAAAAAAAAAAATTACGGTGGCTTTTCTATGAAAAATTAAGTACCGAAAATCGAAAAATAAAATGTAAAAAAAAAGTCTTCTGTACGCCACACTCGATGTAAACAAAACAGTTACCCATAGTAAATAAACAATAACAAATTTTAAAAAATCCTATTAGTAGAAATGATTAACCTAAACATTAATAAATGCGACTCTACATCTTTTATTTTTAATAATGAGCATTTTATAACTAATATGTTATATGAGTAAATACTGCAAGTTAAAATGATTTATAAAATGATAGCTGCAAACCGGCGATGTAATTAAAAAAACGACCATCGTCGGAAGAGACGAAAGTCAAGGCATCAATGTTAATGAAAGTTTCTTTAAATTCAAAGGTCAACAATTCAGGTGGAACCTTAAAAATGATCAATTATGAATGAAAACGTTTGGGATGATACGCTTGAATAATTTCTATTCAGATCAAACATTCATAATCTTGTACTAAAACAAAAGAAAATTTGTATAAAAGAAAAATACATTGTTTATGATGTACAAAAAGAAAAATACCTTGTTTATGATGTACAATAAAAAAAATACGTTCAAAAGAAAAATTGCAACATATATATAAATATAAAATCAAAAGATAAGTACCAGTTGTAATTTCTTATATATTTATTTACATAAAACCGTCGGCCTTACAAAACGTTCTACGGTGAAAAAAGTTCCTAAAGTGCTGTACAATGTAGACAACGAACGGGCTTATACTTCAACAACTTCCAAATCCATCAAGCAGGTATCAATGAAAGAGAAATGATGGTTTTTTTTTTTCGTTATTTATAAAATATATTTATGTACACACTTGTACTCGTATGAAATTTGATGATATATATTGAGATGACCCTTTTCTTTTTTTCATTTTTGATTTGAGAAGCGAAATCGTCCTGAAGTCTTCGTCAAAACAAAATATAATGTCAACCATATAACGTCGTCCATTTTAAGATGTTAATTACAGTTTTTTTTTTGTTGTTTTTTTTTTAATTGTTTAGTTTTAATGTGCTGAAGGATTTTGAGATATCACGAGAAATTTGTCTAATTTTATGATGTATACTTCGTGCTAGATTTGTGTATGTGTGTATGTGTATGTGTTAAACATTTGTGTATTTTGCGAACCGATGAGATCGAGCACGGGTGGAAACTAAAAAGGATTTCTTTTGAAAGGAGCAAACGAAATTGCTTTGTATTAAAAAGGCAACGGATAGTCGTTTTTTGTTTTTGTTTTGGGTATTGCTATGTACCCATCTACATTCATTTGTTATTTTAAATGTTGTCTAATTTGATATTTTTATTGATATATTTGCTCATTATACAAATTCTGTATAATGGCGTATGGACGGTAGTATCACATTTTGTTTTAAAAAAATCAATAAATTTTCACTGAAATTTCAAAAAGTTGTGGTTGTTTTATTTTGTGTGTGTGGGGGGGGGTCTTTAATGGGATGAGTAACTTTTTGTAAATAGTTTAATTTTTGTCGAATCGATATACGAAATAAAATTAAAAAACAAACTTGATTTGCATTCATATTAGTCATGGGATAAGGACTCATTACAGACGACGCTTTGTTCCCGTATCCAATTCTATGATTGGTCCATATTTTCAATAAAAAAATATATCCAATAATTCTTGTATTTGGCCTGATCCTGCGGCCGGCATCTCGAACGCTTTCAATCTTTCGCTTTGCGTTTGAAATAATGTCGCGGGATTCAGACAGTCTCGGTTTTTGTTTTGTTTAAAACATTTTTCTTTTGAATTGTTGAATTTTAGTCGGCAGCTTATCAAATCGATCTTTCAAAAAAAATGTTGTTTTTTTTTTCGTTCTGGTTAGCCGAGTATTTGTTTGGACTTGAACTGATCTTCCAAAATATCGTCCGAAAATTGCTGAAGGAAGACCGAAAAATAACTTAAAATAATCACAAAAGCCACTTTCTAAAATCTTTTTGTTCAATTAAAAAATGTTAAGGACATTTATTTATTTTCATTGCAGCATACTTCTCCATCCCTATTTTGTTTTTGTTTTTTCCTTTTAATACAATCACTACAATTATTTCCAAACCAATGTAGGTATTTACAGGTATTAAATGCAACGACGCAATGGATTATTAAAAATAAGGTTGCAGTCACAAATATTAAATCTTCCTGTAGATTTTTATAAAGGATAAATACCATACCAGGGCAGGTAAAATAAATAATGGTACCTGAGATTTCTACAAAAGTTGACCAGAATCTTTTTTTATTATAGTGGCGTCTGTCATATGGCCGTGTTTTAATGTTTGGCATATATTTTTGTATCATTGTGGGTGAAATTAGTTACACTTCAGCTTTCTCATAAATCGCTTGCAAATTTAAACTGGCGAACAAGAAAAGCTAAACATGTTTTGTGCGTTAAAAAGCAACCGGTATTAACTTTTATACAGAGAGATTTATTCTTGTTTGTGTGCGTGTGTAGAAAAAGAGTTTTTATATTCACTCGAAGAGAAAACTCAATATCTGTTTCTTGACCAAAGATAGAACGAACAAATTCATATCACCCCAGAGGCGTGAAGTAAGGCCCCTGGTACACACGACAGGGGAATACTTATAGTAAACATATCGAGTGCAAATTCAGCTGCAGGGTCAGAGTACAAAGTTAGTTCGAGTGTATCAGTATATTTATATAAGTCAAATGGCTGTAAAAATGGTTTGTCCCATTTGATGAAACATTTATGTTTAAAATGAAACTGGTGCAAAAGGGGTATCATTTTACTGGGTTTAGATACCCGGTTTATATCACACCTTTGCAAAAGATTATCTGGTTTTCTTGTTTGAAATCGGTTTTAGCTGCAATCTAAATAACTGTACGCAACCCAAAAGATTTTTTTTCTTTTTAATTTCTTCTCTATTTATAGACGATTTATTTCTATCGTATAACTTCTTTTAAATTTAAGATCATTATTTTATATACAGTAGATAATGTAGTCATTTGCTAAGTTTGGCTTAGTTTAGCAAAAGAACAGAAGTATAGGACACCCAGTGAGAATGGAACTCACTAATAATGACCAGCTAGCCCCGCTTGCTGACCATTATACCAATGGAGGTGTCTAGTTCTATATCGGTAGACAAATCATTCTAGTTGAAAATAGGAGAATGCTTGCTGCGTGTGTTGTTTCTTTCTTTTTCATTTTCTTTTTAAAATTATGGACCGGTGAATCTGGGAACGTTTAGTCTGTGGTTGTTCCTTGTTTAGGTATCCTGCTATTTTTAATACCAATCTGGGAAGGAGCCATTATATCTCTGGAGTAGACGTCTCAGTGCTCCACGGTGAAGTTCTGAAATGAATAATAAAAAAAGGTTTCAGTATATTAAAACGCATCTTAATATTGTCGATTAAAACACTCGATATTAACACAATAAAACAATCGAATTATTTATCAGAATGTTTTAGAATTGCTCCTCAGTAATCGGATAATCAAAAACTTCGCTATTTTTAATTTTTAGATTAGAAATTTTAATTAATTAAAAAGGTGAATATAGTATAAAATGGCTACAAGCAAATGGAGTTTATCCCTCTTATAGGATATCTAATTTGCATAATGATTTTTAAAGATAGGTTTTGATAAGTAACTATCACGTTATTAATTTGTAAATTTATTTTCATATATCATCATCATCATCATCACGTCGTGCTAATAGCACGGATACCCTTGACTCTCTCGCCACCCGTCTATGTTGGTCATTGCTTATTAAAGGTCCTCAACTCGGCATCTAGTGTCCGCATGTAGCTGTCGTATTTACTGGTCGGCAACCATTGGTGTGTCCATATGTATAGGTTCAACGGAGAACGTCATTTCTGAGTTCATTCTAATTTTCCCCAAAAGTGCCCATCATGTCTTGGTCGTCGTACTTGGATGATTTTTGTTATAAGAAGTAAGTGACCGTATAGATGATGTTTTGTGAGCTGCTTCCAGTATTTGTTCAAAACAGCACACAGTTTCATTTAGCTTTTTCTCCAAGTGTTTCGTTAAGTGGTGCAGCCATAGAGTAGCATTGACACGGTTACAGTTCGGAAGAATTCCCGTTTTAGTTCATCAGGGAGATAAGATTTCCATATGCCCAATCTGTCAATAGCAGTTCATGCTCTTCGGTAATCAAAATATTTTTAATTATTAGATTAGAATTAGTTACAAAATGATATGATATATAATGGCTAATCTTCAACGATCCTCAAGCAATCAAATATATATTCAATTTTTAGATTAAACATTTCAATTAATTTTGAAAGAATTTTATATGAAAAATGAAAAATGTCTTTAATTTTCAATTGAAAATTGCGGGTTTGCAGAGAATGACAATAAGAGAGAGAGAGAGAGAGAGAGAGAGAGAGAGAGAGAGAGAGAGAGAGAGAGAGAGAGAGAGAGAGAGAGAGAGAGAGAGATCATAAGTCAGATAAAAAGGAAGAGAAATCCAATGACAATAAAATTGAAAAAAGAAAAGAGGAGGAGATATGAAAGATAAAAAGGGAGAGAACTCAACATGCAATTAATAATATCTCACCTGATAAGATGATAACTCCAAAAGCTGCGCCTGTGACCATGCAGACCACAATGCCCCAGAACATAAGCTTGGCTGGATCTAACTGGACGAGTGATCTTTTTCCGGCAAAAGCATTTGTATACATATTGCCTCGACCATACGGGTGGACATCTTGTTCAACGGTACTGGCTTCTTGCAATACAGTGCTGACCAATGTTTTCATACTAAATGTACCAGCGGATGGAGGTGAGGTACCTAGAACTTCTTTTGGATTAATAAAGGTTCTTTTCTTTTGTCGCTGTTAAAAGATAAAATAATATAAAATAAAAAAAGTATTAAAATATGAAAAAATATATTCAGAGGATGTATTTAATGATAGTATGCCAACGTTTAAGTGTTTCGTTTGTTTTTTTTAATTATAGTAAACCATCTTCAGGGCGATGTTAAGAAGTGTTATTATGATAATTCACCCGGAAAGTTATTTTCAAATGAAAAATGAAACGAAAGACATGAAAAATTCTTAACGTTCTATTATCGTTAATAGTGTTTCGTTTTAAAATGTGGTGACGTCCTAAAAGTATTCGAAATTCATTATATATATATATATTATATATATATATATATATATATATATATATATATATATATATATATATCATAATTCAATATATTCGGATTTATTTTGTCAATTCTGTCTTTAATTGACAGTTACAGCTATTCAACTCTCAAACATTTATTAAGTGGTTATTACACCGGTAACTTTGTGATGAGACTAGTATCTGAGTTTTTTAAATTGAATAGCAGAATTGCGTACCTGAGTCACTTGAGTGACGAGTGACAATGTAAACGGGAATATCTATATTTAACAGGAATTGCGAGGCCAATTGACGTTGCAGCCGTGGATTATTTATAATTTGGGTGTGGCATAAATCGTTACAGATTTGTGAGAAATCCACAGAACAGGAGACAGAAATAAACCAAAGTGAGTCCCGAAAGTGGGGGGTGAGGGTCATTCGGACAATTGGAGAATATTCAAAATACGAAACAGTTACAAGTAGATCTAATATTTTTAAATCTAATTATACGAGAATAAACATCTCCTAAGCAAATAATTCCTCACGATAAATGGGGTGATCTATGGACATCTTGGACAAGTTTTTCACTCTCCTGTGTAAATTGGAAAAACCTGGTTAAATTGATGATGGTCATAGTTTTATTAGCATTGTATTTATCCAAACTCTCCTCCACCACAAACAGGATGTGACACAATGGCAATTTTCTTTAAAAGCAGATTGATTGATTGACTGATTTTAACGGCATGTCAATACATTTTGGGTTATTGTATGCATAGTGGTTAGGGAATCATTGTATTTTCATATTTACATTGTGCAGTTGTTTCTTTAGAGTTTTTTGTTTCACACAGTTTTATCAAATATGAATAATCTTAAGCAGATCTATTTGACTGATAAATGTCCCCCTAACAGGTACTACCACTCTGGTTCAGCGTAGACCTGGGAGTAATGGCAACGAAGGGGTACATTCCACAGATCACCAGAACAGTTTAGAGTCATATCCAACACACCCATTTTTTGTAGGGGTATTAATCCTCTGCAGAAGATAAAGTCAGCGTATTCTAAGCCCTGGTAAGTAGGTTTGAATTCAGAGTTTTTATTATTATATGTTATAAGGAAAAATAACAGTTTTTTTGTCAAATAAATACATATACATACATACATATATATATATATATATATATATATATATATGTGTGTGTGTGTGTGTGTGTGTGTGTGTGTGTGTGTAATAAAGAAAAAAAAAAGAAAAATAACATTTTTTTCACAATTTACAACATTGAACTGGTTGTTTTAAAATCAAAGGAAAGGGCGGGCTCAAATGAGGAAGGACTGAATGATACAGTAGGATGTTCAAAACTATTACAGTGGCAGTATACATTAAATCATCATATAAAAATGAACAAAAAAAGCTAAGAGAAATAGGAATATTTCTTTTATGTTATTCATTCATTGATTGTTCTCAATTAGTTTCGACTTTAGCTCATCATTAGGAGAAAAGGTTTTGTGGAATAAATTTTTAGAAATTAAAAAAAAAGTTTTCAAAGAAGTTGATTAGCCACATTTAACTTGAAACGAACCACTCCAAACCAAATAAACAAAAACTCATTAGCCAGGTGCCTTCATCACAGTGATATGTGTATATATAAAAAAGAAATTGAAGGTAATTTAACTAGAAGATGGTTTTCACATGACAAATGAATATGCCACTTCGCCAGTATATATATATATATATATATATATATATATATAATATAATGTTAAAAAATATAGAGACGTACAATTAACCGGATTCCATAACCTCTAGGCTTAAAATAACCGCAAACGGGTTAATATGCCGTTAAAATCAATCTATACCCCCTCTCTCTTTCGTTTTATTTTTTCAGTCCCTTTTACTCATTTTTTTCTTTTCTTTCTTTTTCTCTTTCTCTCACCTGATCATCATCATCGTCGTCGTCGTCGGTGGCGGCGGCGATGGCAGCGGCGGTCCCTTCACCTATTTTTTTCACATCTCGGTTCCACTGTCGCATAAAGGCGCTAATAAAGCCCATCTTCTTGACTGTGCTACATACGCGTCTGACCATGCTGTTGTCCGGACTGTCACCTTCCATTTCCACTTCTGTAGTCTCTCCAGTCTCCTGACTCGACCTATCGAAACTTTCAATTCCATCGTCCACATTAAAAGCCATTCTCCGTTCATCGATTCTTTCCTCAGTAAACAATCTCTTCTGAGTTGATTCACCTTTCTCGATTCTCTCGCAGACTTTGGCAATCTCTTCACAGACATGACTTCCTCCACTTTCCCTGTCCTCTTCATCGGTGAAGCTGATTTTTGCACAGCTTCCAACACTGTCTTTCTCCCCGTAATCATCCTCGAAACACATAGTGGGTAGCGCGTGAAAATCATCATCGGCCCCTACAAGCTGAAAATAGCAGTTCTTCTCGTTTGCGCTACTAGAAACAAAATCCTCCGAAGTCGGAACTCGAGATGCATTCCACCCGGAAACACCCACTTCATCTCCTTTTTGTTTGAATTCCATAACCCAACGACTTTCATCATCTTCCACTTTTTCGTAACTTTCCGGCATGTCTTCTTCAATTTTAACCTGGCTTTTATTCTCATCCGACAACGGCGAGTCTCCCGAGGACTGATCCTCACCTGCAGACGACATTGTAAATGAACAGTGAATGGAACTAAAGTCGACATTCGTGCTCCATATTTCCTGAAACTGTTGTTCGTCGGCGCTTCGCGTTGGTGTCCTCTTTTCAGTGTCAGCAAGTGTGACTTCACCTCGAGCGGAATCGAACCAGGCATGTTTGAGTCCATCGACACTTAGTTTTGAACCTGGTTCTGATGTTATCACTGGTTCATCATCATTTTCCTGTAGTTCGTATTCACTGTTAGACGCTTCCTCGAACAGAGACTGATCATCGATTGTTGAACGTTTCTCTTCATCTCCTGTTGCTTTCTGGCTCAGGATGTTCCCATTTTTGTTCGGGGTTACTGCCTGGGCGCCCGGACTGCGTTCGTTTGTTCTTCTTCTGCACGTCTCATCGGCAGAGCGGTGATCCCTAACTTTATGTCCAGCTTGTCCCATATTAGTTAAATAATTTAGAAATAAACTAATCAGTTATATTTTTTTAGAGAGAATAATAGAATGAAAATAAGGTACAGGAAAGATCAGTTGACTTTTTTTTGTCGTGAGTAAAATTAGTTTTTAAAGTTAAAAGTATTTCAGTAAAAAAGTAAACAGTCATTTTTTTTTTGTTTGGGCTCAATTTTCAAGAAATGAAAAACATCGAAGGCTTAGCACTTTTTAAATCTTTTTAAAAATAAACTTTCCTTGCTGTTTTACTTTTTACGATTTTTAAAAAAGTGGTTCTCGAAAACACATACATACAAAAGTAGTTCTCACAAACCATTACGTCACTGCCTATGTTTCCAGCAAAAAAAAAAGCCACCACTCAACCGATGAGATATACTCGCAAGTGAATTTTAATCCACCTAACCAAGAAGAATTGAACACTGATCAAAAGAGTTGAACTTGAATTATTTTTAAAAATCAACAAAAATAAAAACGTGGCGTTTTTATTTTTGTTGATTTTTTAAAATACAAAATAAGTCGTATCCAAAGGCAGAATTTTCAATGAATATTCCACAAGATCCACGAAATTTAATCCAATTTCGATCCAGAAATGACCAAATACATAATCCCATTCACAAGGTATCCAAATTGTAAGAATTGGTTAAATATAGAAATAAAAAAAATCTTTACGTGATTTTCATAGCAATTAACAACAGGAATGTAATGAGATGATCTGGATATCTTATTTTTTTCTTTTTTCGAAGTGAAATATAAACTGGACAACAGATTTCATACTGTGAAGTATACACATAAAGAAACAAGAACAAGTGTCCAAATGCTTTTGTACGTAGACAAAGGGATCCATAAGGGAAATATCGTCGCTATCATCAGTGACTTAATGGGAACTCCAGTCACAAATACAGACGTAGAGTAGAACGACCATGAGGATTCATTATTAGTCTCTAAATACGCTTATGAACAGATTTAATGCCTTGTGTCATATGCGTATACGTGCGCATGCTGGAAAGAGACACAGACTACTTAAGACTTAGATAATACGGGTCTACGCTTCAGTGTCCGAACTATATTCTTTAATACTAGGTTTTTCCTAATGATCGCTTCGTGATGAGACGGTTTCCATGACGACTCTTAATCGTACCTGACTACGTATGTGAGTGTGTCTATATTTCTTAGAATATTTCAATTTGAATATACAAACTTGCGCATGTGAATCTGTGAGATGAGTAAAGTCCACGCTTATACACGCATAGTCACGCATACAGAAAGATTGATTGAATATTGATTGATTTTAATGGCATTTCAACATTTATAGGATTAGTTTATACCCAGAGGTTAGGGAATCGTGTTCATTGTACGTACGTCCACATTTACATTTCGCGCGTGTGTGTGGTGTGTGTGTGTGTGTATGTATGTATATATATATATATATTTATATATACAACAAAGGCTGTTTATCTTACACACACACACACACACACATAAACACACACACACACACACATATATATATATATATATACAATAAAGGACGTGTGTCTTATACATGAATGTATATATATATATATATATATATATATCGCATATAGAATATATTAATGCAATAACAACGTGTGTGAGACTATATATATATATATATATATATATATATATATATATATATATATATATACAAGGCTGTGTGTCTTATACATAAATGTATATATATATATCTATATATATCGCATATAGAATATATTCATGCAATAACAAGGTGTGTGAGACTATATATATATATATATATATATATATCGTTTCTACACATGCTGTTAAAATTTGAGATTATTTAAATGAGAATTGGTCTAGTTATTAGATAATGAAATGACTAGCATAAACTGGGGATATGCCACAACGATTGATAATTTGATTATTACAACGTTTGATATGTTTACTTACTCATCCCTCCCCTCTATCTTTCACATACTCTCTCTCTCTCTCTCTCTCTCTCTCTCTCTCTCTCTCTCTCTCTCTCTCTCTCTCTTCTTATTATATTATTTCTGTGTATCATGTCCTATTTCTTCCCTTTCTTTCATTATAATGAAAACGGAATGGTCCCTTATTTACCTGAGGTGACGACACTCATAAGAAATGATAATTCGGCGGATAAGCAACACCAGATAATCAGGATTTCAGTTTTTGCATTTCATCTTTGACGATTTGAACCGTTTCATTTTTAACCAGAGGGTGTTGTAAAACGATAACGGTCGTACAATTAAGGAACACGAGTATTGATATATAGATATCATTTATCTGAAACAAACTGTATATCTCAAATTATTTCAATTTTTTCGAAACACCCTATCTATCTATCTATCTATCTATCTATGTGAATGATGGTTATTGTATGAGCTGGTTGGCCAGATTATCGGTCACCTATTTTATAATCCTATAATTACGTGAGATTTCCAATTCAGTCTTGTCCATAGACGGTCAGTTCAGTTAATCAGCCATAAATGAATGATGGATGCTCACAGTGGCCATGATGTAAGGCATGCTGCTCATTTAATACAGAGGAGGTTCATTCAATGTTGGAACATCCCCATCCACACGAGTTTAAATTACCCACAATTAATAAATTGTACCAGTTATGAGCAAAGTCTGAACATGGAATTCTCAATAGGAGAATGGCAGTTTATTTTCTTCTAAATCGAGGATACGTAGATATTGTTATTTCTAGTGCAATATTATACAATAAAAACGGATATTATTAGGCATTATTTATTACCAAACTCTACAGCACTGAAAATAACTAAATATAGGAAACACTCCGCCACGGGCATGATGAGACACAAGGTAAATTTTCAAGCAAAAGTAAAGCCGGTTTGAATTAAAAATGTTTCCTTCTGTTTGCCTAACCAAAGCTAAAGAACCAAGTCTGATCAACTATTTATCCATAGCTGGGAGAGAACAGTTGAATTCAAGTCAAAGGGCATTAGTGCAAAGGGAAATACAAACAACCTCGCCCAAATTTTAACATGGGTCATCGATTCTTTTTTCTACGACGATAACCGTTTTTGTAAGCGCGTCTCCTAAAATATGAACATGTAGATGTCCAAAAATAATTAAATAGAGTTGAAGACTGAACAATTATTAGCCCTGATATCAGAGTTTAATTCTTTAAAAAAAATTTCAAGCGCACAGAACAATTATTAATTAGTTTTAACGAAATATCAACCCGCCTATGGTCATTTTATGCCTAGAGGTGAGGGAATCGCGTTCATTAAACATATATTAACATTTTTGTGTAGTTAAGAAATGAAGAGTTTTTTTTTGTTTTTGCACACGGTCCTATTGAATACGAATAATTTTAAAACAGATCTATTTGACCCATAGATGAGACCCTAACAGGTACTACCACTTCAGACCAGAGTGGACCTGGGAGTAATGGCAATGAAGAGGCGCTTGGCACTCTTTAGATCTCTAGAAGTATAGCATCATCAGATGCAGTTTAGTGTCATACCAAAGACATAGCATTTGTGTGTGTGTGGGGGGGGGCTTTTATTCCTCTGCAGGGGATACAGTCAACATATTCTATGCCCTGCCAACAGTTTGTCTGTGTAAAGTAAGATAAAGTAATAAGTTTCATGCTCTTCGGCAATCAAAAATATCTTTAATTATTAGAACAAAGATTTTAATTTATTCAAAAAGCAATATAATATTAAATATATATAATATGAAATATATAATATAAAAGTAATATAGTATAAAATGAGTTCCACGCATTCGGCAATCCAAATCTTTTAAAAAATTAAAAAGAATTTTAATATA
Source organism: Doryteuthis pealeii (assembly GCA_023376005.1). Lineage (NCBI taxonomy): Eukaryota > Metazoa > Mollusca > Cephalopoda > Myopsida > Loliginidae > Doryteuthis > Doryteuthis pealeii. The sequence goes on from CM042153.1 coordinate 52,881,662, forward strand.
ATACCAAATGTTTTAAATTTAAATTGAAAATCTTTAAATTGAAAGTATCTATCTCTCTCTCTCTCTCTCTCTCTCTCTCTCTATATATATATATATATATATATATATATATATATATATATATATATATATATATATATTACTGTATCTGATGGTGAGGATCCAGATGCAGTTTAGTGTCATACCCAGGACACTGCTTTTAAAGTGGGGTGGGGGTCTTACTCCTCTGCTGAAGATACAGGTAATGTATTCTAAGCCCCGCCAAGGTAGACATTTTTTTTTGTTTCTATACAATAAGGTAATGTAAGCTTCCTAAATAAAATTAATATATTCAGAAATGTCGAGTATAAAATGATTATTTTTGGTTACAACATTTCAATGCAGTAGAGTTTGGTAATGAATAATACTCAATAATATCCGTTTTGATTGTTCCACTTGAAATGATAAAGTCCAGTTATTTTTGGTTACGAAGGAAATTAATTTTCATAATAAAAAAGGTTATTTATCGGCTATACAATTGATAGATAATGTAAAACTCTGGATTTTTTCTTAGCCAATGATTAAATAAAGTAAAGATAAACATATAAATGATTGAAAAGAATGAACCAGAATCGGATTAAAATAAGCGATGAAAATAAAAAAATAAAAGAAAAAGAAAAAAAAAGTTGTTAAACATCCCAAGAATAATTCGTAAATCAATCAACCAAATTAAGTAGCTCTTTGCTCTTCCAAAAAGGCAAAACGTTTCAGCGATTTGAGCGTTTCAAATGTTTTATAACACCGCCCTCTTTCTAATCGTCTGCAGACCGCATAATCTCAGTCGCGTGACAATCATCACGTGTATCTTAAATAGCCCCACCTCGTAATCTCATCAAAACGAACCGACACCCAGTTGGCTTGATCCGTCTTAACACTCACACACACACACACACACAAAATGGATGATGACAATTATCGTAAAGTCGATAGTACCGTAAAGATTAAGAGCAACAGCAAGGAATAGTTGAAGAAGGTGTCAAGGGAGGTGGGAGAGGAGGAGAAGGAAGAGGGGGAGGAGGAGGAGGAGGAGAAAATGATAGTAGTAGGGTGAGGGAGTTGAATGAAAGATCAGAGGGGAGGATTATATATATATACATATATATATATATATAGAGAGAGAGGAGAGGGGGAGAGGGAGATGGGGAGAGGGGGAGAGAGAGAAAGGTCGTGATAGTATAGTTTTGATGGATGAAGAGCAAAGGATATGTGAATAATGTAAGGGAGGGGACGGTGGGAGTTGATCTCAAACTTTCATCTCAGTGATGAGGGTTGGTGTTGGTAAGCCGATATTGGGAACATAATTTAAAAAAGAAGAGAAAGAATGAAAGAGAGAAATGTAATGGTCCCTCCCTCGGAATCTGCTTGCAATTCGAACTGACCCACGTCAACTGTGCTGATTACAAAATTATGGTCCTAATCCCTTAAAATCGGATTTAAAGAGTTTTGAAATGTCATCTTAAACGAGAATTAGAGCAGAAAAGTTTTACAATTCTGGAAAGATTACTCTCTCAATTTACCACTGTCACCATTACTACTACTACTACTACTACTACTACTTACTGCTGCTGCTGCTGATGTTGTTACTGGTTAGTTTTACGGCATGTCAATTATTGTAGGGTTATTTAATGCCGAAGTCAAGCAATTATATGCTCTCAGGTAACTATTCCTATTTAATAATAACACTCATTTAAAATTAAATATACTTTCAAGTAATTATTCTTTGTACAAATAATTTCCACTCAGTTTATGGTTTTATGTGTCTTCCTAATAATAGTTTACAAACAGTTAATCTTCAATCATCTATTCTTATCTGATACTAATTTATGTGGCTATTATTCCAATCCAATACAAATAATTTTAATACAATTATATGGTTTCAAGTATTCCTATCTAATACTAATAATTTGAACACAATTATATGGTTTCACGTAGTCTTATATAATATTAATAAGTTGCACACAATTATATGGTTTCAATTATTCCTGTTTAATAATAATTTGCAAGCAATTAAATATAGTTCACAATCATTTTAAATCGGTAAACACTTCGTGTATTAACAAAATGGAGGCTTCTAGCACCTTTAAGATAAAAAGGGCTGGATGTTTGTTTTCAATAAGAGCAATTCGAAGAATACTGTCGGGACGTAATCATATAGGTGCTAGGGTTTGATATAACCAGCCGATTGATCGGGTCGGGCCTCTGACCGCCCGTTCAGTCCAAGTAAGGACCGGGGGTGGAGTATTTTAGGTCATCAAGATACATCCTCAGACATTACGGATCACCACCTACAGCCAACAGGTGGGTCTCATTGCAGAGGTGCAGTCGACATATTCTACAACCCCAATCCACGGGGGGGGGGGGGGTAAACAACCCGAGGCCTGTACGACATATCTAAACAAAGCTTAGTAAATAACAACATTTTAACGTCATTTTTTCCTTAAGGAAACATCTCTCATCGAGAGGGAATATTTAAAAAATAATTATCAGAAGATAAGTTTCGTTAATACTTTACGTATAGTATTGAATTCTAATTTCCAAACTTTAAAAAATAATCAACCGAATATTTTGTCTTATTAAAATAGGGAGAGTCTTCGTGGCGTAGTGAATAACATGCTGGACTGCAACATCGTAGTAAACTAGTTCGAACCCCAGTCACGCTATTATATTCACTTTCGAAATAATACCCTTTGGAATATGAACTCCCCCGTCACCCCCAGCTATGAATTAAATAGTCCCACTAATGTTCTTGTATAAGTATGACTTTGGCATTAAATAACCCACGAAAGTTGATATGCCATTGAAACAAAGAAACCAAACCAAACCAAACCAAACCAAACCTAAGATAATTATTCACACATAATTAGACTTTACTAAATAGGTTTATAGGAGCTTTTTTAAAGGTAGAGATGTTAAATAATTACATAGCATCAGTTAAGACTAACAACCCAGACCAAAAACAAAAATGTCTAAGTCAATAAATCTCATTTAAGTTTTAAAATAATAATCTACAAAACATTAAAAAATTTCATAGAAAATGTCTAACTTCATAAGATAATATGATTACGGTTAAGTCAATTTGGGAAAACAAAAAGGTTCCCGCAAGATGAACAAAGTTAAACTGCGATTAGCGTGCTCAGTACTTAGATGAATGATCATTTAGAAATGAAAAATCTCGCTTTGACCGAAGAGATCAAACATTTCACTTGTTAAATCAATTTCAGTATTGACAACTGTTTGTTTGATGTGGGTGTTATTATATGATTCAATATTCCATTTATAACTTTTCTGTAGTTTGTAAGAGTTTTCATCTTGAAACAGAAAATATATTTTTTAATCAACACCAACAAACTCATTCTTCCCATTAAAAAATAATTAAAGAATTAAAGGTACGTTTGCATTTATAGTTTTCTAATTCTTTTTTCATGTAAATTGTATTAAACACTGATAAATTAGTTATGTTTTGTAATTAATTTAATATTCAATAAATTTATTTTGGCAGGTGAATGGAAATCTATTTTGGCTACAAGGCGTGCATAAAATAAAAAGTTTGAGAAGCCCTGCTCTAGATATATCAGTGGTTCAAATTTTGGCCGCATATCCAAAAACGGAACTTCATCCCGTAATACTCTATTTATTATGGTATCACATTGAAGTTATTCGATTGTTTCGAGAAAATGATAAAGGAAAGATTTACAAGAATAAATAAATAAATAAATTAAATAAATGTAGCTGCCATTTAAAAAAAACACTTGTGCCCATATTGTCCTTTGATTATCTCCCTTTGCTAAATAGCAAAGGGAGGTAATCGACCTCGTTAAAATGTTCAGTATTTTAAGGTGTGTTTGGTTTTAGCAATTGAGAGTAAGAAAAGAAAGAAAGAAAAAAAGTTGTTTTTAAAAAACGTACGTGTGTCTTCAAAACAAGATTGGCAAAAGTAATTTTCTCCCCAGGAAGAGCGGCAGAGATTGTTACACGCCTGTCACCTTGAGCTTCAACTGATAATCTGTGTCTTTCTTGTCGGGCTTTCTCCATCAGAAATTGTTGAATAGATTTCTTACGGAGAGAGGACATTTCGGACTTGCTTAATTCGGATTCTCCACTGCTTCGACGGCGAGTTAGATCTTTCAGACCTGTAAAATTACCGGGTAGTGCGGGAGTAGAGAGAGAAAAGAAAGAAAAAAAAGAAAGAAACATAAATAAATGAATCATTAAAGAGAAAGGGAATCATAAGAAAATGAATAAAAGGAGTGTAAAATAGTAAAGAAAGAAACGAAAGAAATTTCAGAAAGAAAGCAACAAACAACAGCAACAAAAGAAAGAAAGAAAGAAAAAAGAAAGAGAAACATTAAATTTAATGGCTTGTAAATAATTTTAGGTATTTATATAGAATATCGCAGCCATGAAAATTTACGTTAATTTTGTTTTAAAAAGATTCAGAAATGTTATACTTAAATATACTATCCAGATAAGTTTCAGTCATTTGCTTCATCTTTTTTTAGCTGAACAATTACGGTTAAGTACAAACATTACAAGCATAACAGGATATCTTCGTGGTTGATGGAGGGAAAGGCAAAGGAAATACGGTCGAATTGTTGTTAGCTGAAGATGTAATTTTGAGACTTAACGGTTTAGTAAAAGAAATAACCAAATGACTGGAACTTGCTCTTATCTAGATTGTGAATTATCCCACACACACATAGATGGAACATTATACAGTGAAAAGTTAAGATCAAAATCCAGCTAATAAATATGCTGGGTTAAATTCCACGGTATAATCTAAATGCTTTGCTTCAATTAGGCTACAGATAGAGAGAGAGAGAGAGAGACAGACAGACAGACAGACAGACAGACAGACAGAGACAGAGACAGAGAGAGAGAGACAGAGAGAGAGAGAGAGACAGAGAGACAGAGAGAGACAGACAGACAGAGAGAGACAGAGAGAGACAGAGACAGAGACAGACAGACAGACAGACATATGTGATATTAAAATAATGGTAACACCTTTGTAGGAATACCTTTATGATATGATTTAACAGTCTCCATCAGTTTATCATCCCTATCAACACATTATTGGAATCTTCTCCAGGTGATATCCAGAATATTAGTTCTGATTTTCTAATAAAGGTACCCCATCTAGTATTAACATTTTTTGAATCACGTGGGGAAGATTCTAAGTATGTGTTAACAAGGATGAGTAACAGGTGGAAACGCTGTAAAATCTTAAGGTAATACCATAGAAGTGTTAATCATCGTGTATATATATATATATATATATATATATATATATATATATATATAATTGTATTATTAACACTATGCAATAGATATCATCTTCCTTCTACTCAGAGTTTCACATTCCGATATTCAGGTAGGAAATGAGATGAATGATACGGTGATATATATTTCCCGTTTAAATAATTACCTACCGGACACGTGAAACTCGGAGTAGTAAGAAGATGATTTGTTGTTGTAACATATTAATATTACATTCAATATGTCCTACCCAAGGAGTATTGAGCATCTTTTTAGTTTTTCCTGGGGTAGTCTTACAACATAACTTTATTTATTACATCTTAATGTAATAAATTTTCAATTTTAAACAAATTTTAAATCTTTACTTAGCATCATATAATTGTTTGAATAATTCGTATTAAATAAGAATACTTGGTGCCATATAACTGTAAATTATTTGCATTAAGAATAGTTACTTGAAGTTATGATAGTTTACTAAGGATTATTATTATTTATTTGAAACTATATAATTGTATGCAAACAAATGGCTATTATGAAATAGAAATGATTACTTGAAAGCATATAGTTATTTGTATTAGATGGGAATACCATACAAATGTGTTCAAATGAATAATTATTGACAAATCAAAAAGTGTAAATTTAAAAAAAAATCCAATGGAACATTGAAAAATGAATCGAATTTCAACATTAAATAACCCATAAGGAGTTGATATGCCATTACACAAATAATTAAAACCAAACTAATATATATATATATATATATATATATATATATATATATATATATTAGAGCAAATGAAAATCCGACGGTATGTAGATATACAAAATATGAAAAAACGAGTTCAGAGTATGATTTCATTATAGTTGAAAGTATTAGCCAATGTTAAAATGTTCCGATTTGTATATTAAACAACTGTTTTATATATATATATAATTTTAGACAGAAATTACGTCACATAGTTTTTAAATAGAACGCTAACGATTATAGAATAAGTTTTGTCTCCTTCCATGTTTATATTGAATGTTATTCAAAAATCATAACATCACATATTACCAATACGCTGATTGTGGTTTGATATATGATAACATTGTCTAATACTTCTAACTACAATAAGTTATCCTCTGAAGAGGGTTTTTTTTTTTCAAATTATATATATATAAACATTTGTACAGACAGATAAAGCTACTTATATACATTAGGAATTAGTAATCCAATAAATAATCAAATTAATTGGTTGCTACTCATTTTGAGCTGATGAAGGTAGAAAATGTGGTCCATATTTAAACCGGTTAATTCTTGAAGCAGTAATTAGTGAAAGTGTGTTAAGTTTGTCGCCTGCTTATAACACAAAATGATGAAAAGCAGTTGATTGTGAGATTACAGTTTTATGTTGAGTAAAAGACAGAACTGAGACATAAGTGCGTAAATATTTTATAAGTCGGAAAAGGTAGTGAAGTCGAAGGGAAAAGCAAGTGAATGTAGCTGACGTTAACTTCTGCGTTTTGAAACATTATACAGAACGTTATAACTTTAATTGTAGAATTAGTATGGTTAAATGGAGGTGCATTTGCGTAATGATTATCGTCGTTGGATAGAATTCGGCGACCAGAGATAAAATCTTGGACGCAGTTGTATCCGTTTCACTAATGTTCTTGGGAAATGCATGAATCCATCTGTTCAACCTCTAGCTATAAGTGAACTGACAAAACGTGATCCATTCGGTCACCCACTGAGCTCTGGGTAGATAATTGAGATTAGGGAAAAGTGACTGTGTAATTTACCGCGTTGAGACATGTCAATGATAGTTTTGTGCTACCAGGACACTGTAACTCAATAAGACCTGTCACACATAACTTGGGGAGGAGATGGGCATCACCGAGTAACCCATAGACAGTAATTGCTCGGCATGGTGACCGGAGGGCTTTTTAAAAAATTTCTTAGATATTTTTTTTAGAAAATAAAATAAATAGCATATTTACATGTATATATTTACCAAACCACACCACCAAGGGCAGGATGTGACACAAGGTAAATGTTTAAGTGGTGTATAGCTGGTTTCAATTCAGCATTTTTTTCTCTTATACTGGTTGCTGTGCCAAGGCTGAAGAATCCAATCTGCCTTACCCATCGCATGGGAAGACTATAGGTGGATTCATAACTTTCCTTAGGGTCAAGTGAAACACTAATAACCTCGTCCAGGATATGAACTCTGGTCACCGATTTCATTTCCTACGACTATGACCGTTTCGAAAAGTGTGCCTCTATATTTACATAAATTTACTACTGGAATTCTTCAAACTTTTTGCTGTAATAGCACAACTCTTGCTCGCCGAGTGAAACCGAGCATGACTTTCCCCTTTCTCAATTAGCATAGCACTTTGTATGAGAATATTCTTGTGACGTAGAAACTGGTTACACCACACACACACACACACACACACACACACACACACACACACACACACATATATATATATATATATTATATATATATATATATATATATATATATTACTCAAACATATAGCAATTAGCCTAAAATGCATGTGTTTATGGGAACAACCTACGCACACTTAAATCCAGTTAATACCCAGGAAATATATGCATACACATACTAGTATATGAGAAGAAAAAATTGTTATGAAATCCGAAAGTGTAATAAAGTATAAAGTTTTGAAAAAACAACAAAATTAAGTCAAAGATTGACTTAAAGACGCTAAAGCGTTTCGGTTTTAATAAAACCATCGACAGGGCTTAACATAGTTGGTAATTGTGAATCATACGAAAAAAAATTGGTATAAAACAAGCAAAAGCTTGTGAGCCTTAGTTTGCGATTTCGGCAACCGAAATGCAAGAATAATGTAAAAATGAAACGTCACGCATTAAATGTATATATATATATATATATATATATATATATATATATATATATATATATATACACGAAGAAGGTAATTCAATATATAAGGGGATTTTTTAAAATCAAAAGAATTTTTTCCGATTTTTTCCACAAATGTGAACATTAAATCTTTTCAAATTTTAATCACGCAAAAATATTTACTTAGAGGTTTTTCAACATGGTAGCAAATCAAGTGAAATGCTCCAAGATTTGTAAAAGGTCTATCATCAAATTTCTGCTGGCTGAGAAATACAAACCAAGTAAAATTTATGATATACGGAGAAGAATGATTTAGTCCAAAAATGTTTACAAATGGGCCAGACATGGGTTTGCCATTACGAACCTAGGTCGAAAAGACGGTCGACGGAGTGGAAGCACAATGGCTCTTCGATAAAGAAAAAGTTCCAGGCGCAATGGAAGATTGTTAATTGGAATTTGATTTTTTTTAATTAGCAAACATCGGTCAGAGCGAAAATTAGATTAATTTTGGATGATAAATTGACTAAAAAAGTTTCAAATCCGATGTATGTATACAAACGCAATTTTAATTTTTAACGATTAATATCTATCTATCTATCTACCTATCTATCTATCATGTTTTAATACAAGGATGAATTTCCCTTTACAATAATCTATTTTTATTTTATATTTCCTCATCTTTTGGGGACTCATTTTTCTTTTCCTAATAATACACTAATACTTTAATTCATTCACACGTGTTTCCAAGAATTAATGAATTCTCAAATATGGGATTTGGGTATCTATTATCTAAAAAAAACCCAGAAAAACAACAAAAAAACAATCTAGCAAAAGTGATGCTATATTAGGAATTTAGTTATTCTAAAATAGTTCCAATAACATTTGCAATAAAAGATATGGTTACTTAGTAAGGAATTTGTTGTTTAATATTTGATTGTAATGAACGAATTTAAAGTCAATCTGAGAGTTACCCCCCTCCCAAAAAACTTGTGAATATTGATGCAAGATTATTATTTAGGCAATCAAAATGGTCTTTTTTGTGGAGTACTAATCCTATTATGACACCTGTCAGTCCTACAAGATTGCACAGATTTGCACGTTGATCTCGGCTCGCCAAATTCTGTTTAACAATTATATTCCCCGAGGATAAACTGTACAAAAATATATCTTTAAAATCATTTCAAACAGGTAAACACTTCATACTTAGTTGCGATATCATTGTTTTAAGAGCCAATGTTATTTAAAATAGTTCACAATTATTGTAAACAGTATCTGGAATAGATTCATTTGACCAATAAATAGCAGATGCTGCCACAAGACTTGGAGTAATGACAATGGAAGGGTGATTCCATTCTCCATAGAGCACCATAACTAGCCACACCATGATACAGTTTAATATCATCCCAAGACATCCTTTTTATGATGTATCAAACCGTCTGCTGGAAATTCAGTTGGCGTATTCGACGCCCTGTCAATAGAACGGTTTTGCATAGAGTCAGAATATGCGCTCTAAAATGAAAATATCTTTTCCGGGCATTTCTGCCTGTGATCAGTGTAGTATCTGTGCCCGTAGAAATCTTGCAGTTATTTTAAGAATTACACGATATAACATCTGCAGATGAAAACAGTTATTATTTCGAAAATTATGTCATGCCAATTCTTATTGGATTATTTGATGCTGAAGTCAATAATTTTTGCAAGGAAGTATTCTTACTTAACAATAATAATCCTTAGTAAACAATTATAGATTCAAATAACTATTCTTAATACAAATGATTTGCACACAATTATAAGGTTTTAAGTTACTAAAATAAATTCACAATCGCTTTAAACAGGTAAATACTTCATACTTAGTTCCAATATCAATTTTCTAAGAGCTGTTAATGCAGTTAAAAATCAAAGCATTTTCTATTTCACCACCAAATTATGTAGGTCTAATACGTAGTACCACATCACAATGTGTAATTACACAATACAAATCTTTGGCTGGAGAAAACAATACATAAAAAAGAAAAGACCAAATTATATGCACCACCTGAACTATTATCATGGCCAAAAGAAAAAAAAATACCGAAAGAGTTGCCTACGTTAAATATATCAAAGTGCTCAATATACTATGTAGGGCCAATGAATAATAACTTAAACCTAATGAGTCAGAGACTATCTACCTAGGTTTCTCCTAATGGATCATCAGGATAATTCTGACAGATGATTATATATATATATATATATATATATATATATATATATAGATTGATTTTAATGGCTTGTCAACCTATCTGATCTATTTTATACCTAGAGGTTGGGAATTGCTTACATTGTGCGTTTATCTCAACATCTGTTGTGTAGTGTCAAAAGTTTGTTTTTTTGCACATGGTTATATGATATCAAGATATCAAGCACTGCTAATAATTTTCAGACCCAGACACTACCACTTCGGGTCAGAGTGGACTCGGGATTGATACCAATAAACATATGACTCCATACTCCTTAGTTCCAGAGTTGGGGTCTCACCACCAGATACAATTTAGGACACCCCTTATTTATGGGGAGGGTCTTACCACTCTACAGGGGGTACAGTCAGCGTATTCTAAGCCATAGAGACTGTGGGTAGTTATGAAAGAAGAGGCTACAGGCAAAACTATTTGAATTCTACATTGACTTATCAGGTTGTTTTTTTTAAACAACAAACAAAACATTAAAAAAAAAAATAAGAAAAAATAAGAGTTGGGATCATTTTTATGTAAACTTGCATACAATATTCCAAGCAAGTCTCGCACATTCATTAATACTGAATAGCGAGTTCGATCCTCGCTGGATGTCCCATATTTGTGACTCTGTCTCACGTCCTATTCATGGCGAACGGATGGGGTAAATTGCTACAATATTCCTTCCTATCGCTATACAAAATCATATATTCTTATACACAGAAGACACCGACCGAATGACAACCTAACAAATAAAGAACGTGTAGCATTGTAAATATCATAAAAAGTGATGACTTAATTATAACGAGAGCTGATAAAGGCGGAACTGTAGCAATTTGGGGTTAGCAGACTTCCTTGCAGCAGCTAATAACCATCTTAACAATTCAACATTTTACAGAGAACTCCCTAATGATCTATCGACAGAACATATAAATACCATCATCAATTCGCTTAAGGAAATGCATTTTTAAAAATAGCATCGATTGTCTCACATCCTATCCATGGCGAACGGATGGGGTAAATTGCTACAATATTCCTATACAAAATCATATATTTTTATACACAGACACATAAACAGTAAATACCAGTTATATATTGAATTAGTGATTTTTTTTCTTCAGAAAAGATATGAAATAATAAGGCAAAGTGCAATTCATGACAATATGTGATTTACTTTCTTTTATACTGCTTCAAGAAAATGGAAAATATGAACCTACCTTAATACTGTTAAAGTATCACAGCCAGCAATTCAATACCTTTCCTTCGAAGCAATTGTGTTAGCGTTTTCATTTATATATATATATATATATATATATATATATATATATATATATATATATATATATATATATATATATATATATATATATATATATATATCTGTGTCTGTCTCTGTGTGTGTGTGTGTGTGTGTGTGTGTGTGTGTGTGAAGGAATCTCCGAAAATAAAGTGTACTATTTATTTCCACGGAAACTACAACGTATACAGGGATCAGATTAAAACCATTGATAGGGAAAGTTTTCGGCAATAAAATACTGTTATTCATTTATCCATCTCTGGCAAAATGACAGTGTTCTGTTATTGAAAACTTGCACTATTCAACTGTTTAATATATATATATATATATATATATATATATATATATATATATATATACAAAAGTACGTTTTGTTTGCGCCTGTCATTGTGTGTGTATGTGTGTGTGTATGTGTGTGTGTAAACAAGTATGTTTTATAGGTGTCTGTCTGAATATATATATATATATATACAAGTATATATATATACAAGTATGTTTGGTTTGCGCCTCTGTGTGTGTGTGTGTGTGTGTGTGTGTGTGTGTGTATGTGTGTGTGTGTGGTAAACGCTTTCTACTATTTTTCTAAACATGTTTTTTGCTTAATCTACCATTATTTACCATCCGTCATACCATATATTACATCAATTATCATCCGACCCAAAATGGGTCGGAGGAAAACGTGACACTTGAATTTAACAATCAAACGTCCATTTAATTAAGGACTTAAACAGCTGATCGATTAGGGATAATTTGAATTTCCTCATCCCAGATCCAACTGGGATGTAGAATTGTAGGATGGGGGTGGGTGGGTGTAAGCAACGGTTAAAAAAGAGAATTTGATGAAATTTAAGTAAAGTTTCCTTACTACTTCTTCTTCTTTCCGGTGCTGGTTCTTTGTCTGCAAGTTTCTGATCTCCGGAAGGCATTAGGGTGTCTTTCGGCTGACTCAACACCGTACTTGAAGATGCTGTAGACATTCTCCTCTCAGGTGCTTTTTCAGGCTTCTCCGCTGGTTTCTCTACTGGTTTCTCCGCTGGTTTCTCCGCGGGTTTCTCTGCTGGTTTTTCAGCTGGTTTTTCAGCTGGTTTTTCTGCTGGTTTTTCTGCCGGTTTTTCTGCTGGTTTTTCTGCTGGTTTTTCTGCTGGTTTCTCTTTCGGTTTTTCTGCTGGTTTCTCTTTCGGTTTTTCTGCTGGTTTCTCCGCTGCTTTAGCCGGCTTTTCATCTTTTACCTTTGCCTTTGGTGGTTCTTGTTTCTTAGCAGGTGGAGCGGCCGACCTTTTCGGTTCTGGTTTCTTTTCCACAACTTCGACTTTTTTTTGATGAACCACTCTCTTGGGTGGGGGCGCTCTCTTGACGTTAGAAGCTGGTGGAGGTCTTGAAGGTGGATCAACTACTCTTCTAGGAGGTGGTGGACTTGTGATCTTTTGTGATCTTGACTTGGTCGGATCTGCGGCTTTGACAGGCGGAGACGATGGCGGTACAGGTCCATCAGGGTTATATCCAAACTTACCAACATTTGAACGGGATACTGGTGAAGTGGGTCTCGTTGGGGGCACATAATTGTGAGCTCTGGTTGTACCACCCGGCCCACCAACAGGGTTGTAACCGTATTGTCTTGGTCTTGAAGAGCTACCAGTAACAGGAGGTTTTGCTGTTGGGATGAAAGAAATTGGTCCGGTAGGAGGAACATACGAGTAAGATTTACTTGGCGACTTAACTGACTTTGGTTCCTCCTTTTGCATGGGCACAAAAGAAACCGGCCCAGTTTGAGGAACATAGTTGTGTTTCGTTAGTTCTGCTTTGGGTCCTCCTTAGGTCTAGGAGGTGGTTGTCTAGCACCACCAGGAGGGTGGCCAGGTCTTCCGGCGCCTTTTGGAGGTTCTGGCCTTTTGGGGGGTCCGGCTGATTTGCCTTTTTGGCCCCTTTGACCTGCATCCTTGCTATCACCAGGTTTTCGTTGGTCAGGCTTTTTGCTATCTGGTTTAGTTGGAGGTCCTTTCTTTTCTTCTTCTTTCTTTTTCTTTTCTGCTTCTTTCTTTTTTTCTTCTTCTTTCTTTTTCTTTTCTTCTTCTTTCTTTTTCTTTTCTTCTTCTTCTTTCTTTTTCTTTTCTTCTTCCTCTTTCTTTTTCTCTTCTGCCTCCTTTTTCTTCTTTGCTTCCGCCGCTTTCTTCTTTTCCTCTTCTTCTTTAGTATCAGGTGGTGGTTTAGGGGCCTCAGTTATTGTTATCACAGGAGGTCCTGAAGGTGCGGCTGGTTGGGCTGGTGGTTGGGCGGGTCGAGGAGGAGGTGGGGCTTGTTGAGGAGGTGCGGGACCTCGAGGAGGATACGCAGCATAGTTTGGTGGCGGGTATCCTGCCGGTGGTGGTCCAGGATAGGCAGGATAACCTGGAGGAGGCTGGCGTGGAGGCCCAGGCTGACCAGGGTGTCCGGGTGGTGGAGGATGATGTGGTGGTCCAGGCGGTCCAGGATATCTGGGGGGTCCAGCTTGTTGATATTGCATGGGAGGTTGGCCATATGCTCCAGGAGGACCAGGAGGCCTTGGTGGACCTGGCGGAGGATAATACATGGGTTGTTGGCCCGGATGTGCCGGTGGTGGTGGATAACGCATAGGTTGACCTGGTGGACCTTGCATTTGTGGAGGATATGGATATCCTTGCGGGGGATATCCAGGCGGAGGTCCTGGTGGTTTGTTCGTGTTAGGAGGTTGCACGCCCTGAACGGGGGTGCTCGTTGTAGGTGCCATTGTTGAATAGAGGTGAACGCCACCCGGTAAACAAGTTCGCTTACTCGCTGTGTGCTAGTCGCCTGTCAACAAAGGTCTTCTTTGTCTGACTATTCGGAACAAACTAACAAACACGGCAAGGAATAAAGACAACACGGGCACGGAAAGCGCCTACGCGATTGGCCGACCAATCAGCGTCGACTATACGAAATGCCCTTGGCTCGTGTTAATCTTTCCTTTTTTAAGCTGATTAAATGCTAAATCAATAAACTTGGAGGTTTTTGGAGGATGATCAACACTTTACCGCGCCCAAGTGTCTTGCACAACACACAACAATACAAACTCCTGTAATCCACCGAAGCGTAACAGAATTCATATGCCCTACTTATAAAACATTTACAGGTCATGTTTGCTGTAAGCCGACAACTTTGTTTATAGACAGATCAGTGCAGAAGAATGGTCGTAATGGCTATTGATGACATAAAAGTGACATTTAAAACATAACAACAATTAGAAACAAATAGAAAACCAATGAAACCACCGATACATGATTATATTGATGCTTCTATATAAGCAGAGATGAAGGATTCTAATTACCATCTCATAGTTAAACAGCGATTCATAATGATATTAATACTTCTATTTAGGAAAGAGTGAAGGAATCTAATTAGAATTTCATAGTTAATAGCGGTCCATGATTATATTGATGCTTCTATTTAGGAAGTAGTGAAAAAATTATAATTAGTATTTCATAGTTAACGACTGTCTATGATGATATCAATGCTTCTATTTAAGAAGAAGTGAACGATTTTAATTAGAATTTAATTTTCAATAGCTGTCCATGATGACATCAATGTTTCTATTTGGAATGAATAAAGGATATTTTAGCATTTCACATTTCACAGCTATCCATGATGATATTGTGGCTTCTATTTAAGATAGAATGTGTTAATCTTTCCTTTTTTAAGCTGATTAAACGCCAAATCAATAAATTCGGAGGTTTTGGAGGAGAATTTAAGAAGGAATGAAAGATTCTAATTATCATTTTATAGTTAACGTGTGTAGCATTCGGTGTTTTCTGAATAGCCCGCCCAATTTCACGAGAAGAATTAAGTTTATTACCCGTAATTTAAAGAAAATAGTTTTAATAATTCTGATTCACAGATTCTGAAAATATTCAATATTTTCTTCGATACACGGATCTTATTCATATTGAATATATTGATTTTCCAAGTATTCATTTTTCTTTTAATTATTTCATAATGTATCATGACAACAGTGTATGTTAATCACATTGGTAATATCAACACCAACACACCAATTTTTTTTTGATAGAAAATATCTTTTTAACGAAAAGAAAAAAATATTTTCCTTAGTTCTAAGGCAGATGCTTACTCGTATGGTCTTCTGTAGTAGAAATGATTGAGGTATCTTCAACGTAAAATTACCTTAAATCTTTTAGTAGTGTGATCGTCTGATGATTAGCTATGTTTTACGTAGACCGCTTCTCGAAAATGGTTACCCGTGCCTGTTTTAAAGGATACTCTCATGATTAAAAAGATTTGAAAAGGTATAAATAAAAGCTGTATAAATAAATGTGGTATAAAAAATATACCGTATTTTATAACTTGGATAGCATCAATATACTTCTATTTTTCAGGGAGAAAGTATTTTCGGGGATGAATCATATTTTCAGGGTATTTTCCTTTACATGAAAGCATCATAATTGAATCTTGATCTTCTGGCGCATTCTAGCGAAAGATTATTCATAACTTTAATGAGTGTTCACTCTTGAGGGTCAGTCTGGACAATATTGATAAGCTGAAGATTCAAAGATAATCATAACTTTTGATGAAATTGAGAGTCGTGCAACGACATTTTAGAGCACATTTTTAAAAAAAATGCTAACAAGACAATCTGTGTCCGATTGGTACAAGAAATTTGAATCAACAGGATGTTTGTGTAAAGGTAAAACGTCCTGGGGTGGGGGCATCAGTATCAGAAAAACAATTGGGATGTGGTATCCGTGCTAATTACCTACGCGGATATTCACAAAAGAGCTGGCCAGTAGAATACAAATTCTACAAGATTTTGGGAAACTTTGCAGTGCAGTTATTTCAAAGTCAAAGAAACCACGAGAAAACGACATGTCTCTGTGACTGTGCTGGAGATCGATCTGTCTACAGTGCTTAAAACACACCGACTGCAAAAGGGTAAAACTCCCTCCACCCAAAAGAAGTATCTTAGGTATGACACAACACTGCACCCAGTGGTGAGGCTCTAGTTCTGGAACTCTGGGGAGTGTAGAGTCACTGCATTGTTAGCATTACTCCAAAGTCCACACTGACCCGAAGTGGTAGTACATTTTAAGGTCCCAGATCTGTTTGAGACGATGTTTGAATTATTTTAAACTCCATTAATCATTGGTTCTTATATATTGATATTATAAGTATGAAGTGTTTAATACGATTGTAAATTACATTTAATTGTTTGCACATGATTAGCATTACAATAATTGAAATCTTATGTATTTACAAATTGTATTAGATAGAAATAATTCTCAAAGCCTCATAAAGGTTTGTAGATTATTTGTATTATATAGGAATAGTTAATTGAAGATATTGTTACGAACGTGACGAACACACATTCTCCCTTTCTTCTTTTCTCAGATTGGCGAAAACTGCTAAACGTGAGGAAGGGGGAGAATCGTTTAAGTGACGCTAGCATGCGAAAAGAAAGTGGATGGTTTATTGAGGCGAGACATAGAAAAGACGGCTTTACAAAAAGAGAGTTTAAGATCTGGAGAAGTGTCCCCACTTTTTTCGTGTATGTATTGTGATAATACCCGCTCTGCACTCGTGCACCTTCGTTGCCCAATAGTGATTACCCCACGTTGTGATAATCTGTGCTGGCCGGTTCGAAAGGCACGAGCTACATACAGGTTAACAAAGAACAGAAAAACACAACACAAAGTTTGAAGATAGGAAGTTAATAGAGGAGAAAGGTGTGACACTTTGTGCAGTTTGTGGTGGAGCAGAGGGTACTTAAATCTATGTCGTCAGCTGACAAGAAAGATCGCTTAACTATAAGTCGACTACTGGCTTCAATAATGTGGTATTTGCTTATTTTCTATTTACTGCTACTGGGACGACACTATCACACTGAGTGTCGGTCTGAATCTTCTCTTTGGGGCTCGAGCCAGTTGAATATATGCAGAATTCTCCCTCATACCCTCCACACGGATCCGAACACCCAAATATTGGTAATGACTTTTTCTGCCAAACTTATGGTATCCAATTTCTCCTAATATTATGAACATTACTTTTTTCCTAGTCTGGGTATCACTAACCCTCAGACCATTAAATTTTCGAGACCCATTTTCTCTTAAAACTAAAAAAAAAAAAACTAAAAATAAGGATGTCATCTCTAAGTGGCTTTAATTCAAGGTAGTAGTACATTTTTTATGGCTTTCCTGAACCTTCCTGAGTGATGCGGTGATCCTTTGTACCCCAACGGATACACACCTACACATATACATACGCATAGACCTAATATATTCTAATTTCCTTCTTTTTTTCCTCTGAACATAAGTTCACTCAACCACTGTGTCGCAACCCATCCTCAGTATGATGTAACACAAGGTCAGTTTTTAAGCGGAGTTTAACAGCTTTGAATTCAGAGGTTTCCTTCTCCTAGACAAGTTGCTATACCAAGGTTAAAGTGCCCAGCCTGTTTATTATTTACTTATAGCTAGATGGACAATAGTTGGATGTATACCTTTCAAAAGATCATCACAACTTTTGATGAAATTGAGAGTTGTGCAACGGCATTTTAGAACACATTTTGAAAAAACACCGGTAACTAGACAATCTATCTCCAATTGGTACAAGAAATTTGAATCAACAGGAAATGATAAATGCAACCGGCCTCATTCAGTATTTGAACTCGTATCGATGTGTCCTTTTTCTACAACGATGATCATTACATCACGGGCACCTTTTGTAGTGTATTACTGAACTTTATTGGTGTTTGTTCTGCCTTTTTTACATAATTTTCTCTTAGTCTATTTACCTGTGTATCTATGTGGATCCTGAGTTTGAATCATATTCGAATTCCTGCTGCATGAAGCTTGAAGCCTGTCAGTGTGGGTTCAACCACTTTTTGAATAAAGACAGTGTAAAACAGTTGTTTAACAATTTCGAGGAATTCCAGTTTTTAAACAAACGGAGATGGCAGGGACATAAACAAATACCAAGACAGAAGTTTGCCAGTTCAAGAAAAAGTGCAGATTTTAAATGAATACAGAGATAGGGAAGTGAAACAAACTGGATATTACTGCACCTTTACTCTTACGCACCAATTGACCGATGTATTTCTTTCTTCTCTCCGTTCAAAAATAACAGCCTTCTTTTATCCACTATATAATTTTCGGTTAGCTACGGACGAGAGAAAATATGAATATTCTCGCGACATTGCACACACACAAACGCGCGCGCACACCAATTGTGGTCTTTTTCTTCTACCATAGACAGCAAGGTTTCCTTACTTCCTGTTCTTAAGCTTTATTTATCTGGTCTTCATATCATTATTATTGTTATTGTTCGTCGTTGCCCTTAATTCGACCGTTTTTATTGTCTGTGCCTGGTTTGAAAAGTTAGCAGAGTGGCTTTTAAAGGTGGCTTAGCGGTGGGAGACTTTTCATAACAATTTACGATTGTTTGCAAATTATCAAATAGAAACTTACTTAAAATTGTATACATGTGTGGAAATTATTGGTACTAAGAATAGATATTTGATGACAAGTTCTTTTTTCTTGTTAATTAATACTAGATCTGGTCTTGGTATATCTTAAAATCGCATATGAAGTACATCCCACAAACGTTGAAAAGAAGAATTGACACATGCTAAGGCAAGGGGAACAAACCCGAAGTTGTTAGGTATAACAAAACGTCAGTCATATTGACGTGTATATACAAAAAAAAAACAGAGAGGGCCACGAGAATCTTCTTGCTGCTACGTTGTCAGGGTTGTCAAGTGGACTGGTTGGTGTCATCGGACACCAACCAATCCACCAGTGGCTGGAAACCGCTGGATTGGCAAGGTAATAACATCAGGATGGGAAGTCTCAGGACTGGATGTACCATAGTCGTAGAACAATGATTTTCGATTTGTTTTTGCCCTAAAAAAGACAATTTGTATGCTGTTGCCGTTGAATCGGGAACTAAAATAGAAGGCTGGATCAGCGGCTAGCTAGAGCGTTGTCATCAGACGCAGGATTGGCGGTGGGCTGGAAAATGGTCTGCAGAAGGCGGGATTGGCAGCGTGTTAGAACGTAGTCAGCAATGGCAGGACCGACTACTGGATGAGACAAGGACAGCAGTGCTAGGATCGGCTGCAATTTGGCAGGATCAGCTGCAAGCTTGAGCGCTGAGTTACTGGCAGTATCGACTGTGGTTAAACAGGGTCATCTGTGAACATGGGCGCTGTTAGCAATGTCAGGTTGTAGTCTTTGGAGCAGATTCTACAATTTGATCCTCTCCGCCCCTACCGACAAGCTAAATGTATTTGTATATGTTTTACACAACCAAGGTATAAAGCCTGAAATTTTGTTTGGGTGAAAGGTGACAAAAATGCTGATATACGCGATTTCAGATTGCCAACATCGTGCAGACCAAGGAGTAACTTCTGGTAACTTCCGTTAGCGAAAAAAAAAAGTTACCGGTTACGACACACATACCATTTGTTAGTACGGTCAAATTTAATCTTTTGTACAATTCCCAGTGGATAACCTTTTCCACCCAGTCATACCTAGTATTATACTCTTTTTTTGCTAGTTTATTATCATTATTTCACTCCATTCGAGTTTATCACACCTGCAGTAGCCGGTGGTTCACTGGAGGCTGAGTGACAGTAAGTCTCCTCAGGTCTCCAGAACTCTTCTGAGTATTCCAGTCGATCTCAATAATGTTGTAGTCTGGATGATCTCGATCCTTTCTCTGGTTTCCAATTCTTCCAGATTCTTTTCCAACCCCCCGGGGAATGTTCCAATGGCCCCAATTACAATTGGCACGATCTTCACCCTCATGTTCCACAGTTTTCTCAGTTCTCTGGCAAGGTCCAAGTATTTGTTGATCTTTTCGCTTTCTTTTATTTTCACTGTGATCGGCCGGGACGGCACAATCCACGAGATGACAAGTCTTCCCCTTCATGTCAATCAAAACTAGGTCTGGTCTCCTAGCCGGGATTAGGTGATCCGTCTGTACCTCAAAGTCCCAGAGAATGTTATTATTATTATTATTATTATTATTATTGTTGTTATTATTGTTGTTGTTGTTGTTGTGGTTGTTGTTGTTTTTTACACCCGCCTAAGCTGGTGGTTCACAGGAGGTTGAGTGACAGCAAGTCTTCTCAGGTCTCCAGGACTCTTCTGAGCATTCTAGCTGATCTTAACAGTGCTTGTTGTTTGGATGGAATCGATTCTTCTTCGGATTTCCATTTCTTCCAGATTCTTTTCCAAACCCTTGGGGACCGTTCCAAGGGCCCCAATTACAATTGGCACGAACTTTACCTTCATATTCGACAGTTTTTTCCATCTCTCTGGCCAGAGTATTTGTCTATCTTTTCGTTTTCTTTCACCTTCACTTTGTGATCCACCGGGACGACAAAATCCACGAGTTGCACGTTTTCTTCTTTTTATTAATTAATAATAGGTCTAGTCTCCTAGTCGGGATTTGGTCATCCGTCTGTATCTCAAGGTCCCCCCCCAAAAAAAATTATGCGTCTCATTTTCTAGGACAGATTCCGGCTTGTGCATTTACCATTTAGTAGCATGGTGAAAATTGTATTCTTGTACTCTTTTTGTGCTAGTTTGCTGCATTATTATATGATGTCTTTGGTTTAGAAGAAAATTACATTTAAGAAATGCCTATACATATGGTATGTAAGTATCAAAATATGGAAAATAACAAATGGAGGTATTTATCTATGAATAATAGTATGCCAACGTTTAACGTTTCCTTTTTTCTAATTTTTTTTATTAAACAATCTTTAGGGTGATATTAAGAAGCGATGTTATGATGCGTCCTCCAATATTTATTTTAGAATTAAAAGATGAAACGAAAAACATGAAAAACATGAAAAATTAAAAGTGTTCTAATATATACATATATCTAATTGATTTAATTTGGCTTAATAAAAATACAAAAACGTTAAACGTTTATAAATTAATAAATCCTCTGAATATTTGATTTTCATGTTTTATTCTTAACCAATTGTCAATTTTTGTCATCCAAAATAAACTTTGATTTTTCCCCAATGATTTACAGCATTCTGCCGCTGTAGTAGATTAGAACAGGGGTCCCCAACCACCGGGTCGCGACCCGGTACCGGGCCGCGGGCCATTAGATACCGGGCCGCACAGAACGTTTGAATTTTTCTTTTGAGTTTTTTACCATAATTATTTCTTATTAGAAAGGATTTTCGTTCTAAAATAAATATTTTCGTTTACAGAGATGTTGTTAGATATTAATTTATGAACAAAAGGTTGTTTATTGTCTGTTGATGTTTGCATTTGACATAACACCATTGCGGATGATTTATTATTAGATTACGTCATTAACGATTATTGAGCAAATGTAGGCCGGAGCATATGAAGGCCGGCCCGTGAAAATATTGTCTTAGATGAAACCGGTCCGTGGCGCAAAAAAGGTTGGGACCGTTGGTTTAGAACATCCTACAGCAGCATTCAGTTCCTCTTCATTTGAAGCCACCCTGGTCTGTCCTTTGCTTCAATCGCTTGCCAGATCTTAAGGCACCCAGTCCTGCATTTTGGAGGTTCAGTCGCAGCTTACCATGTAAGTTTGTGCAATGGCGGTAACTCGATGCCCAGTTGTTGTTTAACCCCATAAAAGCTAATTCACACACACACACACACACACACACACACACACACACATATATATATATATATATATAATATATATATATATATATATATAGAGAGAGAGAGAGAGAGAGAGAGAGAGAGATGATGGACGATGATGATGAACCACACACACACACACACATATATATATATATATATATATATATGCAGGTCATCATCATCGGTCGCTATGCATGTCTACTCTCTCTCTGTCTCCCTCTCTCTCTATATATATGTGTGTGTGTGTGTGTGTAAGAATAAATATACCTCAGCATTTCTTTGAGAGAGAGAGAGAGAGAGAGAGAGAGAGAGGGGGAGAGAGAGAGAGAGATGTTATATCTTTCCCTTTAGAACATTTGTTACATATGGACAATAGGGTAGGTTGATTTTTGATTTTTTTTTTTACCTATCAAATTTTCTCAATCAGCGAAATACTGATACAAAAAATTAGTTCTATTACTTGCACCATTGTTTGAAGAAATAGCATCAAAGATCGTCGGTTAAAATGCATTAAAACTCGTTTTCCATACATTTGGCCCAGAAATTGGTGAGAAAATTTAGCAATTTCAATATTTAAAACAGAAATTTATTTTATTAACGTGAAATGAATATTATAACAAGAATTCAAATTGATCCATCACAACCGACACCCCGATATGCTGCTTTTTACCTTATTAAACTGTAACAGAGATAGCATTGAAATCTATTTCCTCAAATGAAGGCAAAATTTTGAAAAAATAAGATTTTGTGTGGTAATTCTTTATGTTAATTTGTAACTTTCGCCACATGGGATATGTTACAGTTCCAAAATCGACTTACCTTAATGGACAACCTAGCTAATTCTTAACTATCATTTGAAAGGGGGATTAAGATTTATTTAATTGTCATTGCTAGAGTTACTCTTACAGTAAAATTACTGGTGAAGTAACTTAAGTTTCATTTTCTTCTCTGCTGAAACTTGGTTGAAAGCGCTCTGTAAATTCAATGTTTTATCTTATAGCCTTCATTGTTATATTATTGCAATTACACAAATTAAAGCGTCTTTCATAACTTCCTCCATGCATTGTTTAGCTTCGGCTCTAAAAAATTGCAGCTCCGTCTTACTTTTCGAGTCTCACACAAACTCCGACAATACAGATTTTCACTAGGGTCATTTTCTGGTAGCAAGTAAGAATCTCAAAAAAAAAAAAAATCTCAGTCGGGATCTTGATCAAAATCGCGTTCAACTTGGACAGTCATAAGAATTCATTCATTTTTTCTAAGAAATAAATCCTTATTTTTCTTGATTTTACTAGTTCTCAAAAAAGGTTGACAATTCGTACTAAATCACATAAATTTCGAAAAAGCGTTTATATTCAAATTTCGCCTATGGAATATGTGGGATTTTTAAACATAATATTGTAGTTAATAGAATTGACTTACGATTAAGCTTCTACTGAAGGCAGTTGGTATTTATCCAACCTGTTCGCCACGGGTAAAAGGTATCTCAAGTATAGGGCATCAAGCAACAATCGAACTCGGTATTCAGTTGTAAATGGTATTCGACTGGGTATTTGACTACCTAGAAAGCCAAATGTGACACAAGGTGAGGCTCAAGTTAGGTCTAGAAATCGCTTAGAATTCCGTCGACATTCCCCTGTTCGAGCACCTCTGGCACCAGACAATAAATCCGGCCCTGACTCTTTTAGACGTGGAGACAGGTACTACCTGTGATGTCCCCCCCCCCGCCGAAATCGAACGAGTAGTTTTTTGCGGTTTCCGGGCACAGATACAGTTTAATCTTCGGTCGGGCAGCTGCTGTCAAAGTAGTTGTTTTCCGACATCCCAACATGTCAGATGAACACAAAGCCCGATTTATGTTGGAGTCACGCTCAGACCGAAGCTCATGCAGTAGCTACTGTTAAAAATTGCATGTATCCTCTCGACGTTACTCTTTTGAGGCGCCTCAGGCACTGGGCAATAAACTCAGCCCTGTCCCTTTTAGACGAGGGGCAGGTGTTGCCTGGCAAGTGGCACTCTAGATTCATGCCAGTATTATATATCTTACTGGTGCAATGGCCGAAGACACAAGGCATGAAGGTCTGGTAAGCATATACTGCTGTCGAAATATCTTCGACTGAAATTGAAACAGCGAATGGCAAAATATTTTCACCTAGACGAGTCCAATGATTGGTTGCGTATGTTAAACAATGGCGTGTATTTTCTATTAACTTAAGAACTGCGAAGAGTTCCACAAATTTATTGATTTTTGTTTAATTATTGAATTATATCCTTTAATCAGTAAAAATCAAAAACTAAATTTTGTACGTTTCTTAATTAAAAACATTAAGATGTATACGTGATTTCAATGTTAAATGGCATCTATTTTCAGAGTTATAAGACGACACGTAAGTATTACGACATTCCTTTATATATATAGATCATATGTAGATCCAATTTTACGAAGAATATAAAAATATTATTTTCAGATTCTGGAAATGCTCTCCTTGCAGTCGCTTCCTAGATTGTGGAGTGTACATTAAAATAAGCAAGACTAGATTACAGTATATATATATATATATATATATATATATATATATATATAATTCTTTATTTTCGCGGCCCATTTTTTTAAATTTAATTTTCACTACACATTTTTATTTTTTGACCCAATGCATTTATTTCGCGACCACAGGAGGGTCGGGACACATACTTTGAAAACATCTGACCAAAAAGACCGGAAATTTATTGACATGGAGAAAAATAAAAATTTAACTGACAAAATGATCCAACTAATTGAGTATTTACCCGGTCCGTGACATAAGTAGAATGTGACACAAAGTTGCAAATTTGGGCTATTCATTGAGGATCGAACTCGCTATTCAGTAATAATGAGCCTTTAAGACTATCGTACTAATCATCACACCACTATAAAACGCTTTTTTTATCCGATCTGTTCACCATGGTCACGAAGCGATACTTGCGAGGATCGAACTCACTACCCAGTAGCTTACAAACACTTATACTTCGAACATTACCGAACCAAGTATTTCGTCATGACGTGCCTAAATTGTCATTGTTAAAGACGAAACCAATTCTTAGTTCTTTTTTTCTTTTATTGTTATATTTTATAAGGCAAAAAGAGAAAAAATTAAACGAATGTATTTCCTTTCATTGTAACTCAACAGGTAAGGAAGAACAAACCTTTAAAAAATAAAGTTGTTTCAAACCGCTATATTTGTAAAATAATCTTTTAAATGTAGGTATTTACTCTACCCGTTCACCACGGGTAGGATGTGACACAAGGTCGCAAGTATGGGGCACCCAGCGAGGATCGAATTAGCTATTCAATAGCAATGGATCTACGAGACTAGCATGCTAATCATTACACCACGATGCAATGCCTTCCTTATTTACCCAACGCATTTTGATAGGCACATGATGTGACACAAGGTCGCAAGTATGGGGCAACCATCGAGGACTCAACTCCATATTCAGTAGTAATGGAATAGAAGACTAGCTTGCTAACAATTTCACCACGGGTGACGCCTTTAATATTTTAAATGTAAACCACAAATATAACATATTCCTAAAATTATACTACGCGAATTCTTAGCTTATCGTTAAAACTTGAATAAACGAATAATTCTTATTTGAATTAATACGCTAAATTTTTCACCTACAAATAAGGACACGTTTAATTCTTAACATTTTTTAATTGTTATATTTTAGGAGTAAAAATAGAATAAATTAAACGAATATATTTTCATAACTTTAACTCAACAACCAACTGAATTTAATTTTTTGTCATATGTATAAAAACAGTTTTTTTAGAAAAATAAAACTGTTTCCAAACACTCACGAGTTTAGGGTTACATTTAAAAAATTTTTTAAAATTAAATACAAATAAACGAATATTGTAATTGTTATAGGTGATATACCCTATAGACTATAGTGGAATGCGCCGACGGTTACTATAAGTAACAGGAACAATTATGGTTTGAGGAAGCCAATGTGAGTCAGCTCGTAACTCTATTTGTCGGACGCAATTCCCACTTCTCTTTACTGTAATTGTCTACTCTTTTGTTAATACATTTTCCTACATTTGATTTTGACCCTTAAATTCGAAGTAACTTACGCAGGTTATCGTTTACAACAACAACACCAGCGAAACAGGATTCAAAAGACTTCACTCACAACTATCGTTTTTTTAACGACACAAAACTTGGAAGAGACGATTAAGGATCACCCAAAAGACTAAAAGAACTTCGTGAAGTAATCGAACCTAAAAAAAAGAAAAAAAAGTGAACAAGCTACAGTGAAATTCGAAACCGCAACATCCGGATCACGAGAAAATCGTAACTGCTCTGCAATAGAGAAATCTTTTTATAAGAACTCGTCAGTCAAAAAGCAAAAAGCCGTTTTTGTTCAAGATCTATTTAGCAGAGAAAATAACACTTGCTGAAGAAAAAAAGTAAGTTGTACGAAAAAAAAAAATGTTCATATAAGACCACAAATGTTATAAATAATTAAATTCCAGCAAAGCAGCCAATTGATCTACAAAAGAAAGACAATTCAAACTGAACAGCAGCAAAATTAATAGAAGAATTGAAAAAAAACTTTTCCTTACGTTTTTTCTGGGGGTCTTGGTCGTTGCAAAAAAATGACTGCGAAACTCGCATTACAAGATAATATCCAGCCAGTATTAAGAAGAAAAAAACGTGCCATTGCCTCATTAGACCAGATCAAAAAACTTGATAGAATGGAGAAGACCGGCATTCTTTCAAAAATTGAATATAACTCGTGGGCCGCACACTGTCTACGTAAAAAAGAAATCTAAAGAAATCCGCGTTTGTGCCGATTTCTCCACGGGGCTCAACGCTGCCTAAAGGATTATCATTACCCTTTGCCAGCTAAATGAAATATTTACAAAAATGAGTGGGGGAAAGATGTTTTTCAAAAATCGACCTCAGTAACGCTTATCTACAAATACCCGTCGAAGAAAGCTCCAAACTGCTTTGTATCAATACCCATCGGGGATTAATAAGTTTGAACGGTTGGCATTTGGGATCAAGGTCGCCCCAGCAATATTTCAGCAAGTAATGGATACGATGCTGGGCGGACTCGATTTTTCAATCGCCTACTTGGACGACATTTTAATAAAAATCAAGATATGGAGCAGCACAAACAACATGTCCACCAAGTTTTCAAAAAGATTCAGGACTACGGGTTCAAACTAAAAGAATCTAAGTGCAACTTCTTCATGAAGAAAATAAAATACCTCGGGCACATAATCGACAAAGAGGGTAGAAGACCAGATCCAGAATGGTCTATAGCCATCAAAGAAATGCCGGTTCCCCAAAATGTTTCGTCACTACAAAGTTTTTTAGGACTTGCTAATTATTACCAAACTTTTATTCCTAATATGCATGATTTACATGCCCCGCTAAATGAACTTTTAAAAAAGGACAAGGCCTGGGAATGGACTCCCGAATGCCAGAGAGCATTCGAAAAAATCAAAGAAATTTTGACGTCGGACTTGTTTCTCACACACTTCAACCAGACCTGGAGATTATTGTTGCTAGCGACGCCAGCTCATATGGCATCGGAGCATGCATTTTACACAAAATGCCGGACGGGTCACATAAACCCATAGCCCACGCATCAAGAACCCTTCTTCCAGCGGAGAGAAATTATTCCCAAATTGAAAAGGAGTCACTCAGGATAATATTTGCAGTAACCAAGTTCTACCGTTACATTCACGGTCGACACCTCAGATTACAGACAAGACCATAAGCCCTTACTTACCATCTTTGGCTCAAAAAAAGGGTCTGCCTACACACACGGCGAATAGACTGCAAAGATGGGGGACGATCCTTCTAAATTACAATTTCAACATGGAATTTCTGCCATCTAAGAAACTCTGTCACGCAGATGGACTCTCTAGATTGATACCCAAACAGAGTGAACCCCTGGAAGACACCGTGATTGCTTCCCTTCGAACTGAAAGGGATTTACAAACTTTGCTGTGCAACACGATAAGGGAACTACCAGTAACTCTTGACGAGATAAAACGGGAGGCAGTGAACGATGAGTTCATAGTACAGAGGAAGGAAAAGCTAGCACAAAAAGACCAACAAAGTCCAGATGCCTTCTCCATATGCGATGAAGTACTGCTATACAGCGAACGAGTGGTCATCCCAGCTACTCTACCAAAAAGGATCTTGAAGGATATTCATATGGGTCATCCTGGCATTACTAGGATGGAAAGTCTAATGCGGAGCTACGTATATTGGCAAAACATGGACAAGGATATTGAGTGCATGGTGAAAGAATTGCATGGTGAAAGAATGCATAAGGCTCCCCCAATAAAATTCCGTCAGGCCCCCCATGGGCACGTATTCACGTCGATTTTGCGGGACCACTGGAGGGTTATTATTATTTAATAATATATTTAAGTATTTCGATGCAAAAGCCCGACTACTGAAATGACTATAAGCGCTCTGCACGAACTGTTCGCTCGCTTTGGAGTTGTAGACTGTTTAGTGTCGGATAACGGCAAGTTCACGTCCGGAGACTTCAAAGAATTCTGTGATACGTTTCAAATCGACCACATAACCATCCCTCCGTACCACCCGAGGTCCAACGGTCAAGCTGAACGCTTTGTAGACACACTAAAGAGAGCCCTGAAGAAGGCCAAAGGTACACCTACCGAAAAAGCGCTTCAGCAGTTCCTGCAGGTGTACAGGATTACGCCGAACGAAAGTACACCTTCGTCATTATCTCCGGCCGAGGTAATGTTTACTCGTAAGATAAGGTCTGTCTTCGACAAACTGCTCCCGAGACAGACAAAACCAGGAAGATCTACGGCGGTGCCAAAGAAGCGGTACCTCCCTGGTGAGAAAGTATACTTCCAGATGTTCTGAAACAACAAGACATTCTGGGAGTTGGGAAAAATACAAAAGAGGATCGGCAATAATGGATGTCATATATGACACATTTAGCTTACCTACTCCACAAGCAGCCCCTCAACAACGCCATTCTTCAAGAAAACGAAGAGAGACGGAGATTATCAACATAAACCCCAAGAGAAAAAAAATCTTAGGAGGAGGGTGTTATAGGTGATATACCCTATAGATTATAGTGGAATGCGCCGACGGTTACTATAAGTAACAGGAACAATTATGGTTTGAGGAAGCCAATGCGAGTCAGCTCGTAACTCTATTTGTCGGACGCAATTCCCACTTCCCTTTACTGTAATTGTCTACTCTTTTTTTAATACATTTTCCTACATTTGTTACCCGTCGTTTTGTCTTATTTTGACCCCTTAAAACCCCACAACAGTAATATATGAATTATCAGCGATCTTCTTTCTTTTTTAATTTCATAAGAAATTTCTAAATTATTTTCCTCCAATCCATCATCTTTCTTCTGGTGTTCCTAAAATCCTTTTAGTACGCTCATGGACAGGGTACGTCTGCTAGTATATATATATATATATATATCTTCTTGTGTTAGAGGTATAGAATAATTTCGAATTTTGCGATCGAAATACTCTCAATTTAACTCCTTCTGTTTCTCTCTCTTTCTTTCTTTTTTTTTTTTTAAGGTTGTGTTTATTTAGTTTTCTACCAACAGATTAGTCGTGAAAAAAGTTGCCGGTCACGTTGCAATTAGGAAACGTGAGCAGAAAGCGGCTTTCAATATTTGTCGGGTGTCAGCCAGAGACAAAAGTCAAGTTCTGTCTGCTTTTCATTTCATTGATTTCAGACTTTACAGATCTTTTTTCTACCTAACGTATATCTCACATCTTTCTCCGCCCTCTCTCTCTCTCTCTCTCTCACTCACTCACTCACTCACACACACACACCTCCTCATTTGCAGCGTCTATTTCTTTCTTTCTTTCTTTCATTTGCTTTCATTTTTCTTTCAAATTTAATATTTCATCCAATAAACTATTCGTTATAAAAATATTTTTTCTTAAATTAAAAAGGTATCGCAAAATTATAATTGCAACACATCTGTAAACAAAAAAAACCCCAAAAAATCAGAAATATATATGGCGTAAGTTTTTTTGTGGGTACTAGATGTTTATAGTTTTGTTACTGTAGCCTTATATATATATATATATATATATATATATATATATATCCTTTCAACACACACACACACACACACACACACATATATATATATATATATATATATATATATATATATATATATAGTTGCAGAAAATCTATTCTCCACGGTTTCGGTGTTCAAGGTACATCTTCCTTGGAAGGTGTACCTTGAACACCGAAACCATGGTAGAGAGAATAACTTTTCTGCAACTATTAATGCTCTATATCTTACAAGATATATTGAGCCCTTTTGGATTAACTATTTATGCTACTACAATGAAAACATGATAGTAACTTGTTGATGAATATATATATATATATATATATCCTTTTTCACGTTGGTGGGATCAAGAACGGTAGGACCGAAAAGGAGTAAAGAATAAAATTACTTTTGCACTCAAAGAGCAGGACGGAACCTGTTGATGAGGAGGGCCTCGAGCACATCCAGGTGCAACTCGTTGGTTGAGGATGCCAAGATGGAGAACATTGAGGGCTTAAAGTAAGTAATTGTAGAGATGTGTTGCCAATCTACGATAATTTTAGATATACTGGACACTTTTTAGATCCAAGTCTAGGACTGGTTGCAAACTGCATTCCTTTAAAATCAATCAGTCTCTGGTTATTGTATGCCTACAGGTTAGGGAATTGCGTTAAGTGTACATTTATACTTTCATTTTTTGTGTAGTTTCTTTCTTTTCTTTTCTTTTTTGCATGCAGTTATATATCAAGTATTCCTAATCAATACAAATAATTTGCAGTTGTATGGTTTCAATTATTTAAAGCTAATACTATTAATTAGATGGTTTCTAGTATTTACATCTATTTCATGATAGTCAGTTGTTTGAAAACAGGTATATAGTTTTAAGTAACTAATAATAATCCTTAGTAAACAAGTATAGTTTCAAGTAACTATACTTAATACAAATAATTTACAGTTATATAGCATCGAATATTCCTATTTAATATGAATAATTTTTAAAAAGATCGTTTAATGCATAGATGAGACTAACAGGTACTACCATCTCGGGTCAGAATGGACCTGGGAGTAATGGCAATGAAGGGGATACTTCACACTTTCAAGAGCTCGGTCGGTCTGATGCGGTTTAGTGTCATATCCAAGACACCCCTTTTTGTGGTGAGTGGGGTGGTTCACACATCTACAGGGGATACAATCAGTTTATTCTCAACCACACTAGCAGAGCGTTTTGTTTTTTTGTTTGCTTTTAAATGAGAACTTTCTATTAAAAAAAAACTCATTGGTATGTAATTTTGTTCTATAGAAAATATACATAACATATTTAGTTTCAGCATAACTACTTCTTATTTTGGTATTGATCCAAATTGATTTTATTCAAATCCATCTATACATTGTTTGAGTAAAGAAACACCTTTAATCGGGGCGATGATTTTATAGAAGCTGACATTTTAAGAAACATGAATTATCCAAACAGGATAATGGCGGATTTTACTGTTGTCATGAACGCTCAGCTGTGATTTTAAAACATTAGATGATAATCTAATATTTTCCGCAACAAAACAGAAAATACAAAACTCTCATGAACATTGTAAGTTATTAATTTGTTTTTAGTTAATTATTCATTAGTAGGTTTTAGCTTGAATATCTTCGATTGACTTTTATGCTAGTTAGTATTCGTTCAAGGACCAATGGATTCGGAAAGACGTTATCTTCACTCCTGCTTCATAATTAATATCAGTGGTGGATACAGGGGGATTTATAGCACTAAAGCTACTAGTGTTGTATGAGTATTACTCAAAAATATATCCCACACTTTTTAAATACACCCTCAACCCCCATATATATATATATATATATATATATATATATATATATTATATATATATATATGAAGAGTGAAGAATTGATTAAATCCGACAAAATGTATTGGTTTTTTTGGGGGGGGTTTCGAAGAAAAAAGCCCTCAAAATATACTCAACTACGAAACCCAAATATATACTCAATTACAAAAGCAGAACATACCACCATTTATCCCAACTATTGAGGTTAGTCAGTCAGTTGCACCACTGTCAGGATAGATTTTGAGATTGGTAGGACAAGCGGCAGGGATATCTCTGGCTTGTCTTGGGTCAGGGTAGGGGAAAATAGGGTTAATGTTGCTTCCACCTCCTCGCAGCCGTTGTTATTGTCTGGTTTGTAACTGTCAGTTACTGGATCGAATATTAGGTGCGCAATCAGGGCATCCATAGTGGCTCCTTCATCTTCAAGACACTTTATGGCACCTTCATTCTTTGATTGGCAGACATTTGCAAAGTGGTTCCATTTTCCACAAGCTTTGCAGGTTTGACCCCAAGCCGCACACATCCGTGGCCGGTTACCTATTCCAGCCCCACCATGCCGGTAGCTACCACAACCTCTGCATGCATTACGTTGGGGTTGTGTTCCCACCATGTCTCCACGGTTGTGGGTAGCGTCTGAACGGGCTGAATTTTGGGCCCATCTCTGTCGGCGATACACAGATGTTCGAATCCTCGCAACGTCTGAGGTACCAGATATCTTATCTTGGTCTCGCATGGCCATCTCGAATGCTTTTGCATGATTTATATTTTGTTCCAAGGTCATCAGTGACCCTGCTTTAGCCAATATATCCGCTTGTAGCACATCATTAGCAATGCCCCGAATGAACTGATCCTTTATATATATGTTGGATAAGTCATGATCACAGTTGGGGCATATAAAGTTGCAATCCTGTGCTCCTGACCGTAGACGAATCAAGTAATCCTGGATGGACTCATTTTCACTCTGCACGATGGATGAAAATGAGATCCTGTGCACCATGGGATTCGATCTCTGTGTAACCAACACCTCAAGCATATCGAGTAGTTTGCTAGGGTTGTGTAGAAGAATTCAGGGTAAGTATTAATGATAGAATTCTGGACGGTTTCGTCAGCACAATTGTATAGTTGAATGTTAGTCTGTGTGGGAGGAATATTGGTCATCTTTGTAAATACGTCCCAGACTATCCTGGATTTCCTGAATTGTTGTGGGGTCATTTCTGAACTGAGCTGAGGAAGTTTCGTAGTTGCTGTTCTTGCATAATTAGCTGATGATGGGAGTGTCACTGGGGGATCCCTGGCTAGCTTTAGTATAGTGAGCATGTCACCCATAGGCTTGATGCCCAGTTCCTTAAGCATTGCACAGTCCAGCATATGCAAGCTGGACCTTGCAATCTCTTCACTAGAAAATGTCTGGGCATAAGTTTTGGCAGAGGCAACAGATATGCCTGCCTCAATAAAAAATCTTTTCCCATCCAGCAAGGTCAAATCCTGTTCGCAGTGCCATATTGAAGTCAGTCAGTCAGTCAGTCTACTATTGGTTTGAACAATGTGACTGGCCAAGCACAACTGAACCAGTGTCAAGACAACTGGTACTTATGGGAATTCAGAATAGTGCACTCATGCATTTGGGTGATTCCATTCCCTGAATCCTGATTGGCTGCTTGATTTGTATGATCCTTTGAGGCTTCATAAATATTCTGCATTTGCAATAGTCTTTGCAGCAAACCAGAATCGTATTGGGTTACGATTGCTTGCTGTCTTGTTTTGCCAATTCGACGGTAATTGGACTTAGTTTGATTATTCTACATCAACGAAATTTTGAAAAAGCTTCAGCCAAGCAATGAGGCGAAATTTCAATTGGATTTAGTTTCTGTGTTGTTATATCCCCTTTTTTTTCTCAATTTTCAACCACACACACACACACACACACACACACACACATATACATATATATATATATATATATTTAATGAATATTCAGAGGATGTATTATAAGGATATTATTATATTAAGAATAAGCAATAATTATTTATAAAAGATTTTCATTTATGCTAGTTTTTCACATCAATTTTAACTGGTTATTTTTCACTTAGTGGGTCGTTTTACTTAGGATATTCCAACCTATTGTGCATTTTTTTTTATAAAAGCAATAATTTTGACACAAGGGTAGACCAATATATCATAAACAAATTTTAATATGGAGCCATTGCTCAATTGCTTCTGGTAGCCATATTTCAAGATTGTAGTTAGTGCCCTTGGAACGGTCCACAAGGGTTTGGAAAAAGGCTTGGGGAATTGGAAATCAGAGGAAGAATTGAGGCCATTCAATCAATAGTAAGAACGGCTAGAATACTCAGAAAAGTTCTGAAGACATTAGGAGATTTGCTGTCACTTAGACTCCAGTGAAAGACCACCAGCTAACTCGCATGGGAGGATAAATAATACATATCACTACCTTCCCCCACCCTGGGTATTGGGTAGAGACCCTATAAAAGATTGTAAGTAACCGAAAATAAAGCTGAAAATTAAAATAATAATAATAATAATAATAATAATAATAATAATGAAACACATAAAATTCTTTGGGACTTTGAGATGAAGACGGATCACCTTATCCCAGCCAGAAAACCAGACTAGTATTGATTAACAAGAAAAAGAGAACTTGGTAGATTTTACATTTCCGGCAGATCACCGGGTGAAGATGAAAGAAAAAGAAAATGAAAGACAAATACCTAGACCTTGCTAGAGAATTGAAAAAGACGTGAAATATGAGGGTGAAAGTGATGTCCATTGCAGTTAGTGCACTTGTAACGGTCTCCAAAATCTTAGAAAAGAGACAGGTGGAACTGGAAATCATAGGATATGACGTTAAACTGTATCTAGTCATGAGGTTCCAGTTCTAGAGCTCTGGGGAGTGTAGAGTACCTCTTCATTACCATTACTCCTGTGTCCATTCTGTCCTGGAATGGTAGTACCTGTTAGGGTCATATCTATGTGTTGAATAGATCAAAAGAAAAAGTTTTAAAATGTGCTAAAAATGAGTTTAAAAAATTGAATACTTAACAATGAATAAAACAAAAATGTCTTCAGCATAGAATAACCCAAGGGTTGACATGCCGTAAGTCCGTAGAAGAATAGCAAATGTAGGCTATTTAATATGCAAATGCAGTAAACTGGCCCAAAAGGAAGACAAGAAGAAACATGAATGGGTAGGAAAGATGATCCACTTGGAATTGTGTAAGAGACTGAAATTGTATTATACTGTCAAATGCACAAAACAGAATCTGTCCTAGAAAATGATATGAATATAATTTTCTGGGATTTGAAATACAAATGGATCCCCGATGCCGACCAGAAGACCCGACATTCTTTTAGTTAATAAGTAAAAGAGAATTTGGTAACTCATGGATTTTACCGTTCCAGAAGATCACAGTGAAAATAAAAGTTTTTTTTGTCAAAGGGGGGGGGTATAGTGACCCGAGTTAAAAATCCAGAACCAGGTTGTTCGCATTTCACATAATAACCTTACGAAAGGTATGAATCCAACTAATCTCCCTCCAGCTATAGACAAATAGTAGGGTAGACTGGACCTTTTAACCTTGGTATGATGACAAGTCAAGAAGAAAGAAAAAAAAAACTCTAAATTCAAACCTATTAAATTCCGCTTAAAACTTTGCCTTATTTCACACTCGCTCGTTTGGAGGGTTTAAAAATACATATAATAAAAACACTGACTAAACAAGCTAGATTTTTTTCAAGATTCCATTTTAAAAAAATGAAACTGTTTACGATTCGTTCCCCACGAATGTTGCATATCACATATTCCTTTGTCTTGCTTAAATTTGATTTCAAAATCTCACATCTCACATCTACTCCGATGATGGAGGTAAGTGTCCGAAAATAGTGTGAATTTATTTTGAATAAAGCAAAATACATTTTTTTCAGAATTTTTTTCCCCGTAAATGTAAACCCTGCACTGTTCGGAATTGGTTTACGGCAAAATTATTTCAAACTCGTAAAAATATTTGTTTTAAGGCTATCTAAAATGGCGGCAAATCAAGCAGAGTGTTTTAGGCTTGAACAGAGATCTATAATTAAATTTCTGTCGGCTGAAGTGCAAACCAAAATAATGTGCGTTATTTGTGTTGTTTGTTTTCAGGTCTCTGTGATGTTCATCGGTTATCTTCTAACCTCAACAAAAATTACGGAATTAGCAATCTTAGAGACTTAGTATAAATAACGCATAGACAAGAAACTAACTTTTACCAAGCACCGTTGACTCTATGTCTACGCTATTCTCACTTGTGTCGAGGTCAAGAGACAATCCTTTTATTATATACATATTTACCCAACCTCTCCTAATGAACATGATGTAACACGGGGTCAATTTCTTAGGCGAAGTTCAACATATTTGAATTCAGAATTTTCCTTCTCCTAGACTGGTTTCCTAACTCAGGTTAATGAGCCCAGTCTGTCCTACTATTTACCCTTATCTGGAGGAAAAATAGTCGGATGCATACCGTTCCCAAGGGTATTAGTACCATGTGAAAATGTAATCATTTTATTATATAAGTTATGCTATTATTTAAATCATAATTTTAAAAATAAACATAAAAATTATTAGAAGTTTAGTCTCGATACATTTTGATCATATCTCGTACATTAGTCCATTTTTTTATATTAAAATAATTAAATTGTTGGCGTTTTTCCACAGTCTGTTCTAAATTTAAATGACATAGGCATTGAAAAGGTTTTAATCACTTAAGAAATGCGTAAACATCTCAGTGATTTTTAGTGTTATTGTAATGTGTGTTTATACTATCACTGGTTTCAGTAAATGACGTAAAAACGGATTGGCACATAAAGGATACAAGTTTTCTAGCCGGAAAATAAGGATAATAATAATAAAGCTAATGAATATAATCCAGGCTAATTATAGACTCTCCTTTGAGGAGGAGGAGGAGGAGGAGGAGAGGGGAAATACTTTTCAACTTTTAATATGCTTAGATTATTACCAGACGCTGTAGACTAAAAACTAACTAAATAAATAAACTTGTGTTAAATTACTTACATATATTTATAGAACTCTCGTAAACTCTGCCTATCACAAAATATTTTTTCAAACAATTTTAAAATTTGAAAGATCTCAAGCAACCGGTGTTCAGCGTCTGTTTTCATGATAATTCCCGTCAACAAATTCAGTTATTTTAAAAACAATTTCGTTGAATTTGACGAAACTGTATCGGTGAGATACAGAATTTTTAATTTCAAGTACTCAGTTTTCATTTTCTGGTCATATCTCTTAACCTTATTTTTGCACATTATCTAAATTATAGTTATCAGCATATGAGTAGCACAGATTGGGTAATCTGATCTATACGTTAAAGTGGGGGAGCTGACGGGAGGTGTGGCGCCTCACCTCAACAAAAACAATCTTCCTGGTCTAGCGCTAGACTCCCTTGCTGTTCGGCTGATACCAATAATAGGCCACAGCCACTGAATTCAGCGGTGTTCCTACTTCGAGACTGGTTGCCTCACCAGGCAACCAGCCTACGAGAACCTAATATGTCATATTATTTACCCATATTTGGGTCGGGAGAAAAGAGAGGGATTCATGTCTTTTACAATGACATTAGTGCGAAGAGAAACGCAAACAGCTTCGTTCAGTATTTGAAATTGGGTCGGCGATTCCATATCGTGTGTGTGTGTAGAGATATATATATATATATATAGAGAGAGAGAGAGAGAGAGAGAGAGAGAGAGAGAGTTGAAAAAGACATTGAAGTAGATATTTGATTAAAACTAAAAAAGAGCAATGTTAGCGTTTGTTTTTTTTTTCTTCTTTTCTATTGAACCATCGACTTACAAAACACTGACAATCAAACCAGCCGATAAAATCTTATTAACATAAAAGCTATTTTCACTTTCTTGTCTGTTTTCAATCGCACAAAAGCAAACATATAAAGTTAATCCTATCGTTCGAACGTCAATCTGGAGATAATCTGGCAAATAACCTATCTAATGCGTCACTTTTCTACGGTTTGAAAAGCACACTATCAACTTCGAAATATTACATGTACTTTTTTTAAATAAAAAAAACTGTTTGTAATTGTTTGAAAGGCTACCTTGTATCTATTTCTTTTCTTTTCTTTAATAATTTTGCTGCATTAAACTAAATTTTAACATAAGACAGTCATGTAAATCAAATTTTTTCGTATAGAATAAATATCAGTAGATATTACAAGAAATAACTGTCCTATTCCAAAAGATTATTTTGTGTATTTAAAAACTCACCAAGAAAGAATAATAGCAACAACCAGAAACGGCAATTATAACATATGCAAAAACAAACAACAAAAACTAGAAACTCTGAATTTTGAGATTAGGCTTGATGATTACAAAACAAGACATAAGGTTCAAAATCCACCCCCCACAAAGTTCCCAAAATTCACACTGGATTGTCCAATTGGACACCTGACCTAGTGGATAAAGGAGTTAGGTATAATACAGTTATAAGTGGCAGTTATCTCTAGACTGCAGGTTCAATGCTGGTCAAAAGCAGCAGTAACATAGAATAATGATTAACACAGCTTAACGCCTCTACCGGAATGAGAACAGGATACCCCAGTGGACTGAATAAAGGGTTAGGTTCAAAGTTCCGTGTTATACAGATAACAATGAAGATGAGGACAATAGTCCGAATAAAGCAGATAATACTAAAAACTAGAAAATTTATAAGAGAAATAAAACAACTATATGAATACTTCAAGCGAAAAACTGTAGAGATCCCACATGCTGGGACATAACCAAGAAGAGAAAACCTCAAGAGAGAAACTGGATCCGTCATAATTGCAGCACAAAACAATCCCATAAGAACAAACTATATCAAAGCGAAAATTGATAAGATGCAACAGAATAACAAGTGTAGAATGTGTGGAGATGAAAACGGTTAATCATGTAATAAGCGAATGCAGTAAACTAGCACAAAGAGAGTACAAGACTAGACACGACTGAGTGGGAAAGGTGATATTATAAAAATTATGGAGTTAGGGGGATAATTTATGGGAAACAATGGAGCAGAGAGAAAGATAGGGGGTAAGGTTCAAAGGAAAAAATAAAATGGCAAATATACTACTACAAAATGGGTTTAATTTACGTTAAATGTACACAATACATATATATACAATAAAATGTTAGTGGTTAGTGACAGTTCAGTGTCCATTTAGTTTAGGTCGGAAATAGGCGACTGGTAAATTGGTAGTTTTAGGGTTCGTTTAGAGTTCGTGGTAGTTTGTGAAGTTAGTGATGCAAGAGTTTAATCCTGCCAAAGAATAGTCTTGGGGTACTAATTCTTCGTGTATCAAAGGTTCTTTGGGTAGCTTTATCCGAATGTATTTGTAGCAAGTTGTATGTCGAAGGCTAAATCTCCTAGGGTGGAAGCAAACATATATCGTCTTGTGTGTGTGTGATAATGATGTCTACTATGTGGCGCGGGGAAGCAGAAAATTAGCCGTAGTGGGCTCAGTAATTCTAGTCGGCTACCTCGTCCCAGTAAGGAACAGAGAAAGACGCATCCTGTTGCCTTAACGAGAGTGGAATGAGAAAAGTGGGCGAGGGAGGCTTTGTGCCTGCTTTTATAAGCGTCATCACGTGACCAATCAGGGGCCTGTCTGGTGCTGCTGACCGGTGAAACCGGAAGTTTGTCCCCTAAAGACTGATAACCGATGAAGCCGGAGGTTTGTCCTTTGATAAATTTCAACAATACATCCGGATCCCCTCATTCCGACTCGGATACCAGACCTAGTGTTAATTAACAAGAAAAAGAGAAATTGTTATCTCGTGGATTTTGCCGTCTCGACGGATCACACAGTGAAAGTGAAAGAATGTGAAAAGATATATAAATACTTGAACTTGGCCAGAGAATTAAAAAACAAACAAATAGTGGAACATAAATGTAAAGGTCGTACCAACTGTAATTGTTGTCCTTGGAACGGTCCCCAAGAGTTTGGAAAAAAGTCTGGAGGAATTCGAAATCTGAGGAATAATCGAAACTATCCTAATAACAATACTTTTAAGATCGGCTAGAAGAGACCTGAGGAGCCTCCAGTGAAGGGCTACCAGCTAATGATGGTGGGAAAAACTTGAATAATAATAATAATAATAATAATAATAATAATAATAATAATATCCCAACGGAACACATACAAAAACACAAAAGTTTGTTGGGAGTTTAGACTGGAAGGACACATAAAAAACTACGAAAACAAACGAAGACATTAAAGGGAAAAAATTCAAATACACATTCAACTAAAACAACTTTAAAAATACAACAGCAAATTAAAAGGGGAGAAATAAATCAAAATATATTAGCAATAAAAGGAAGACTTAAAAGATAAACAATGCAAATAAATTAGGAGCTTCCATAACAACGAAAAGAAGTTTTACAAACAAATTGGTGAAGAAAAAACACAATTGAACATCCAGATGCAATAGAAACCAAACTATTTTGGAGCAGAATATGGGAGGAAAAAAACACAACAAAACATCCAAATGACCTTAAAAATGAACTGAAAAAAATCGAGGAATGACCTGTAGCAAGCATATACATAATTACGC
This sequence comes from Doryteuthis pealeii, assembly GCA_023376005.1. Taxonomy (NCBI): domain Eukaryota; kingdom Metazoa; phylum Mollusca; class Cephalopoda; order Myopsida; family Loliginidae; genus Doryteuthis; species Doryteuthis pealeii. Next base: position 52,922,516 of record CM042153.1, read on the forward strand.
TCAGAGTAATACCCAAGAAATTAGCAAACTGGAAAATACCGTGACGCCATACATGGATTCTGGTTTTAAAAATTCACTTCTATCCACGAAATAACTGAATAGATGCCAACAAGAATGGATAACAAAAGAATAACTACCTTAATCCAGAAAAACCTAGAAAAGTCCCTAGCAATTATAGACCAATAACATGATGTGGAAAATACTGACTATGATAATAAAACAAGACATATATTTCTCACTTAATTGGCGCAAACTATTTCCATAAGAACAGAAATGATGCCACAGAGGAGAAAGAGGAACACATTACTTACTTTATATAGATCAATACATTCTCAAGGAAGTTTAAACTAGGCGCAAAAACATCGCATTGGCATGGATCGACTACAAAAAGGCCGATTATCGAATGTTTAGAAATGTACAAAATATCCAACAAGATCGTAAATTTCATTACAAAAAACATGAAAAACTAAGTTCAATTAAAAGCAGGGGGCAATCCCTGGCAGAAGCAAAAATCCAATGAAGTATTTTCCCAGGAGACTCACTAGTACCACCACTATTTCTTATAGCAATGGTGTCATTCAATTATATACTTAGAAAATGTATAGGGGACTACAAATTCACTAACCCACAGGAAAAATTAAAACACCTTATGTAAATGGATGATATCAAGTCTTTTGCAAAATAATGAAAAAGAACTGGAAACCCTGTAGAAACCATTAGAATATACAGCCAGGATATAGGAATGGAATTCGGAATTGAAAAATTTGCCATGCCAGTGATGAAAAGGGGGGAAAGTGATACCAGTTGTAGTTGGTGCACATGGAACGGTCCCCAAAAGCTTTGAAAAGAGACAGGAGGAACTGGAAGAATTGAGACCATCCAGACAACAGCATTGTTGAAATTGGCTGGAATGCTCAGAAGAGTCCGGGAAACATGGAATGTCTTGTTGTCACTTAACGCTGGAGTTAAAAAATCACAAGGAATGAAATAATAATAAATACCTGAGAATATTAGAAGCAAATATTAAGCAAACGAAGATTAAAGAAAAAGTAAGTACCTCAAAAGTAAAAAAAACCTTCTGAGACCAAACTCAACAGCATAAATTTAATCAAAGGAATAAGTGCCTGGATAGTTTCCCTTGTTAGGTACTCTGGGTCCTTTTAAAAAGGGATAGGGTGGAAATCAGTCATATGGATTTTTTTTTAAGTAAAGTCGTCGGGGTGGCCTAAAGTCGGTATCAGTCAATCAGCAAGGGAGTCTAACCCCTTTTCACTAGCGCTAGACCAAGGAGATTGTTTTGGTGTCTGAGGTGGAGCGCCACACCTACCATCAGCTCCTTACTTTACCACACAGATCCCTGTGCTCACTCACTCCTCTCGTCTTTTTGTGCAACTTTTTCAGTGCTGGTGCTGTTCCCCTATTCTTATATGCGAAATGTTTTGATTATTTTTTAAAAAAAACTGTCGCTCTTGGGTGTTACATTTAACTCCAGGGAGATTTGTAGACTTCCTGTTCAAGAAGATTCTCATGGCATTTTGCAACGTCCGGTTGCTTTGGTAGACGTCCGGTTAATTTTTTGGACTCGTACGCTTCAGGATTTTGTAAAAAGTTGCAGATTACTGTTCTCGACTCGTGGCAATTGAACTAAAGGAAAATCCTTCTTGATTTAAGGCTATCATTTGAGCCTTTCCTTTTTCTCAAAGCGTACACCTTCTTCCTCGTGTTGATTAAATAAAGAGATTTAATTTTTGATCTAAATTTTAGACCTCTGAATATTGCAAGTACATTTCCTCATAGCATTAGTGTGTTATTTTTTATATTTTCTTTAGTCTTTAAGGTGTAGAAAAGCGGAAGAATCTAAACATTTTAGGAAGTCTTATATTTATTTTCACAATATTCAAACCACTTTTCTTTTCCAGTGATTGGCATGTCTATAACTGAAAAGAAACAAAACAAAAAAACATGAAACATTAAAGATAGACTTTTGAGTTTTTCTACACACGTTGTTAAAATTTGAGACCATTTGAACGAGAAGCGGTCAAGTTATTTGATTACAAAATTATAGCAATTTTTCAGAAATACACTATATATTATACAAATCATATATATATATATATATATATATATATATATATATATATATGTGTGTGTGTGTGTGTGTGTGTGTGTGTGTGTGTGTGTGTGTGCAGGGTGTGCAGGGTGTTCGGGATAAATTTGACAGTTTCATAAGGAAAAAGAAAAAAGTGCTTGGTAACTATAAAATTTAATAGATTGTAAAGAAATTCGACAGGCACGAAATTACACTACTGTCAACAAGTGTCACTCAAAATAACCGCCATTAGCATCGATCACAGCCTCAATCCTGCTCCGGGACCTGGGGCAAGTTGATGTTACAGTTTCCCTGGAAAGGGTCTCAAAAACTACCTTAATTCTGTTGATTAACTGGGCTTTTGTAGTACTGGCACGGCGATTGGTGTCTTTCTCAACAGAGCCCCATACATAATAATCCATGGGGAGTTCGGAGGCCAAACATTGGGACTGGTGTAGTCGTAAAATTCGCCGACAACCATTTTTGACTTTTCCCAGAGGTGTGACAGGGAGCGGAAACCTGCTGACCTACCATTGGCTACCCTTGTTATTCAGGGCTTGACTTACAGTGTTTAGCAACTCCACGTAGGCATCTGAATTCAACCTGATACCCTCTCTGAAAAAAATACGGAGGCATCATATCACCCTCAGAGGATACACATCCGAAAACCATCACAATTTGGGGAAATTTAGTCTGCATGACACGAGGAGTGTCATTTGGGCTGTATGCAAGCTATCTGCGTGTTGTGCCTTTGATCTTGGCAAAAGTTTTTTCTCATCGGAAAAGAACCAGATTGTTTATGGTTCAACAGGATATTTCACTTTGCCCAGAAATTTATTCGCCTTTGTCAGACGATTTTACGGGCCTTTTCTGTGAGCAGTTGACCTATGCGACGCTTGTATGAGTATTAGCGAAGGTCTTCATTGAGTGCAAACTTCATGGTAGAGTCTGAAACATTCAATTCATGTGACAAAGCCCGAATTCCAATGCCATGGTCTTCCAACACTTTTTTCCGTAGATTTTTGAGGAATTCTGCTGCACGAAGGCAATCAGATCGTCTTTATATTGCTTTCTTCTAGCCACAGCATCGTAGTCTCCATTGCAATTTTCCAGTTTTTGCCTGATTGTTTTTACAGTGTTCAGGGAGCATAGGGCAGAAACAATAATCTCCTTATTTTGATGACCGGCGCAGATCATCATGATACAAGTTATTCTCTTCCATGATTCAGGTGGGTTCCAGTCATCCATTCTATCTGTCATCACGTATATGAATGAAGAAGGTCCAAGCCTTTAAATGATGCGTAGTGTGCGTCAATATCTCCAACTTACGGAGAAAAATAACCAAATATAAGTACAGTATCCCCCCGCTATTCGTAGGGATTACGTTCCTTCCCCTCTCGCGAATCCCGAAAACCCGCGAATTGATATTATATGATATTATATACGCTAAAATATGCTTCCCAAACACATTCTAAAGTCTTACTCATTAATACAGTAATATGTAATATGTAGTAATGATAAAGTTATTTTTAAATTATTCACCAGTTAGGGTGAATGTGAGCGTTTTTCTACAAAAAAATGGCCTAAGAAATTCACGAAATTGCCGAAATTATGAAAAAAAACTTTGAGAGCAAAATCCGCGAGTATGCGGGCCGCGAACGGTGAACCGCGAATGGGTGACGGTATATCAAATTAATCCCGAACACCCTGTATATATATATATATATATATATATATATATATATATATATATATATATATATAATATATATATATATATATATTTGATAATTATATATATATATATATATATATATATATATATTATATATATTGTAGTATATTTCGCAGGAGTACGGACTCGGCTTCATCAGCTTTTATTGAATTATCAGGATCATACAAGTGTTTTATAGAAGGGGAAGTAGGTAAGTGGGTAAGTTTTGTGGTGAGGGAAAGATTTAATTGGTTATAGGGGACATCTTTGGGGAAAATGAGAAGGAAGTCAGATGTGAAGAGAGTAGAGGGACGTAGGTAGGAAAAAAGGAATGGTGAGAAATACCTGATAGGGGAGGGGAGTAGCCTTTCTTGGAGAGATATTTGGGTAGAGGAAGTAGCAAACGGGAATAATAAAGGGGTGGGGGGGTAGACGACCATAAAATAAAAATAAAACCAGGTCATCAAGTGAGGGTCTCCAGCGAAATATACTACAAATATACTACAAATATATATATATATATATATATATAGATAGATAGATAGATTTAACTATAGTATATAATATTAACTATAAATGCTCTATATTTTACAAAATATATTGAGCCCTTTGGATTAACTACTAATGCAACATCAATGAAAACGTGGCAGCAATTTTTGATGAATTTTGATGAATATATATATATATATATATATATATATATATATATATAATCAATTTTACCTTATTATCAGGCGTGGTCGCAGTAACAAAACCGATGTATGTATTTTCATTTTATGGGAGTCTCCCAGAAAATTAAATATATATATATATATATATTAGTCATACCTATAAAAAAAACGCGTCATTTTTACGGATACTACGCCAATAGTTTAATAGACAAGACAATGAACAGGTTTTAATAGACTAAGAGAGTGTGAGAGTGAGAGAGAGAGAGAGAGAGTGTGTGTGTGTGTGTGTGTGTGTGTGTGTGTGTGTGTGAGTGAGAGAGAGAGAGAGAGAGAGAAGAGAGAGAGAGAGAGAGAGAGAGAGAGAGAGAGAGAGAGAGAGAGAGAGATTAGAGAGATGAATAGGATCGAGAAAAAGTGAAAAAAGATAAAAATCTGACTCGTCTGTGCATACCGCTAGTTTAGATTTTGGGTGTGTAACTAAATATGCTGGTATTTTACTTTTCGGCTCTTTTTGGTTCTTTTTCTCTCTTCTCCCCTCCTGATCTTCTGATCTGCTCTCTCTCTCTCTCTCTCTCTCTCTCTCTCTCTCTCTCTCTCTCTCTCTCTCTCTCTCTCTCTCTCTTCATTATATGTTACTCTCTCACATATAAATCCCCTTACTTTTTTTACTTCTCTCTCACTCTTCCTCTTTATCTCTCTTCAGTGTTTCTATTGACAAAAACAAATTAGAAAAGTGATGTCCGTATTAGGTCTCATCAGATTATGTCGACACATGCGAATATATCTTAATATGTAGAGTAGACATTTTAATTACATATATACGAGTATATTTGAGTATTCATACAAGTGTGTGCGCGTGTGTATGTGTGTGTGTGTACAATCAAAAGAGTTACACCCACTTGAATAAACACCTTTTTATTGATCACTTCGACCATTCAATTATTAATAATAGATAGGAATTTAAACTAATGGATTAGTGGTTACAGCAGCGGGTTTACAAACCGTTAGTTCGAGTGCTGAGAATTCAACATGGCATTTTATTACATATATTGCTCGGCTGTTGTATTGTGCAAACCGTTTTTAATAGTTTCGATTTATTTTCTATTTTGTAGGAAGAGATATAAAATTTGGTGCAGGAGATCGAATTCTTTACTCTCCCACCATCTTTTTTGTACTCAACAAAGACAACAAAACCTGCTGTTGATTGATTGATTTTAACGACAATCAACCCGTCTAGGGTTATATCATGCATAGAAGTTAGGGAGTAACGTTTGTTATACATCCATATCCGGAGTCTCAACTTAAGAGACAGATGTCATAATCAGGACACCCTTTTTTTGGTAAGGTTGGTTCCCCTGCAGGGGTTACATTCTGCATATTCTAAGCCCCATCCGACAAAGCAAAAAACCTACTCTGTTACCCTTTCACAGAATTTGTTCTCATAGGTAGGACAGACACACGATACTTGTTTATGGCATTTCATACTATATAAAGTTTATCTTATTTGGTACGTACTTGCCAAATTCTATGGTTACTGCTGACCAGTTTAAACATGTATGTATTTACTCAAATTCTCCACCAAATATAAGATTAAACACAAGGTCAATTTTGGAGCGGAATACAGCTGGTTTTAATGAAGAGTTTTCTTTCTCCTAGACTGGTGGCCTAACCTAGGCTAAAGAACACAGTTTACCATACTATCTTACGAGAGAAGAGATAGATCCATGTCTTTCCCAGGGGCATTTGCGCAAAGAGAAACGCAAACAGCTTCATCTTTGAACTCGGATCACCAATTCTATTTCCTACGAGGATAACCGTTATGCTAAGCGCGTCTCTTGTTTAATGTAGATTCAAACTCACCTGACTCTCATAACCACAGTCCAAAAACTGGATCTCTAGAAAATAAATTCAACGTGGGAGAGTTTAAGCTATTTAAATGCTTTTTTAAAATGCCAATATACTGCTACGACAGTTTACAAAACACTTTCAAAGACAAAAAATATTGAAACTGTCTCCTTTTGTAATATCCCTTTACCGAGCTGCCCACTCCTCATATTAATTTTTTTTAAATCACTTAAAAGCCGCATTTGGCAGCAATTAAATTCGATGTCGAATTTCCTATCTATAGAATTTATATTACGGTTAATTGCAAGTAAGTAAATAAGAGTGACACTTTATAATTAGCATTTAATAGTTATCTCCCTTGAGAAATTATATAAATCGGGGTGAACACGAATGAAGTTCCTAATTATAATTATCAGTTTGTAAATTTAATTAGAAATTGCTTTATTCTCTCAGTGTTTAACGTTGTTGTGCTAGCAAAATTCTCGCTACGATGTGCTATTTTGCTGGTTTGTGACAATATATATACAGTATTGCGCACCAAACAAGAAGTGTTCTTATTTTGGGACTTCTACATATTTCTGTTTGGTTACAGAATCTCAATAGATAGATAGATAGATAGATAGATAGATAGATAGATAGATAGATAGATAGATAGATAGAGCTGATTTTTGTTTTTAATAATTTTTATATTAGATTTTTGTCCAATGATCCTTCTTGCAAATGACAACGTTGGATAAATAGATAAATTGATAGCTATGAATAGACTGTGAAAGATAGATAGATAGATAGATAGATAGATAGGCAGACAGATATATATATATATATATATATATATATATATATATATAGAGAGAGAGAGAGAGAGAGAAGGCAGACAGACAGACAGAGACAGAGAGAGACAGAGACAGAGAGACAGTGACAGACAGAGATAGAGACAGACAGACAGACAGACAGACAGACAGACAGACAGAGATGGATACAGGCTGTGATAAATTGATATGTATAAATTGTGATCGATAGATAGATATGTACAGACTGTGGTAGATATATAGATATGTACGGATTGAGATAGCTATATAGATAGATTATATCTACTATTATTGATAAGAATCAGCTGTCCTTGCCGACACTGGGAGTCTGTTTATCATAACGGGATAATCCAAAGATTAAGCGTTTATCATGTCACATGACTACATTGGGAAAATATTACGTACCAAACTACAGGACCACCCTTTATTTTGTCGTTAATCCTTTGTGATTAAATGTTGATATTTACTGCAGAGAAGCGACCAATGTCTCAATGTCGGCCATGTCACAAGTCTCAGTGATCAATTTCACATTGTCGTTCAATACAAACATTATTGCATTTTCGTTAGAAACATTGTCATTTTTTTTCATAAATATCATTTGAATACGAGTGATTGTGATTCGTAATAATTTGATGATGATGATCATGATCATGATCATGATCATGATCATGATATAAAGTTGCCATTATTACTATTTTTTTTAATTGAATAAACTGTGATAGATGAATAAATAAATAAATAAATAAATCAATTGTGATATATAGAAAGATAAATATATAGAAAGATAGATAGAAATGAATAGACTATGATGGATAGATAGATACTCACTTAAATGCCGTTTTTGGCAACCTTTAAGTTTGATAGCGAAACGTCTTATAGAACTTACAATTAATCATAAATGAATAAATAGATGAATAACATGATATTTCATAAGTAACAATAAAATCTTCCCAAAACAATTTATTCAATTCTGATGAAATTTTCTGTACTTATTCATGAACAATATTTTTAAATTCATCAATCAAAATCAGGTTGATTGTTGATTAATTTATTGGTTTTAACGGTTTGTCAACACGTCTGAGGTTATTTTGTGCCTAGAGGTTAGGGAATTGCGTACTTTTTCCGTCTATATTTATTTTTGTGTTTCTTCTTAATACCACTCCGGATAAGAATGGGGCTGGGATTAATGGCAATGAAGGAATACTCTGCACTCCTCAGAGTTCCAGAACTGGAGCCTCACCATCAGATGCAGTTTAGGTCTGGGTAATTATTTATCTTTTCGTTTCCTTACATTTTTATTCTGTGATCCACCAGAACGGCAAAATCTACAAGATGACAAGTTCTTTTGTTTTTCTTGTTCATTAGCAATATGTCTCGTCTTCTGATTGGGATTAGGTGGTACGTCTGTATCTCAAAGTCCTAGAGAATGCCTCTCATTCTCTAGGACGATTTCGGTTTGTGCACATACCATTTGGTAATATGGTCATAGCTTAGTTTCTTACACAATTCCTAGGGAATCACCTTTCCCACCCAGTCATGTCTAGTCTTGTACTCCCTTTGTGCCAGCTTGCTTTATTCGCGTATTATGTGATTAACCGTTTCGTATTTATCTCCACCACACATCCTAAACTTGCTATTCTGTTGCGTCTTATCTATTTTCACTTTGATACAATTGATCCTTATAGCATTGTCTTTTTCTCTCGGTTTCTGTTTCTTAGCCATATCGGGGTCTTCTCGTGAGTAATCTCTCCAGTTTATCTCTTGAATCATCCAAATAGTTGTTTTTATTCTTTTCTCGATACGTATAGTTTCTCTTTGTCATCTCTCGGGTGTAGTATCTTGTGCATCGTTATCAGTTTCCTTGTCCTTTGGTCCATCTGTCGAAGTTCTCCCCTCGTCCGTTTTAAGAATGGTCTAGAATATCTTACAAGGGAGACAACCTCGTTATTATTCTCTTGACGTGATTTCTAGTGCAGAGCTTGGTTTCTAAAAGATTTCTTTTTTTTTAGGTACTCTTTTCTTACTTTTTCTTTCATCCCTGTTTGTTTTATGGTGTCTACATTCAATATTCCCAAGTATTTGTAATTATCTTTTTCTCCGATTGTTATTCATGATTTTGTAGTTCTGTTTCTTCTGTTGTTTCTCTTTCCCCCTTTTTCATTATGATCATGACACACTTTTTGATCCAAAATTCCATTCATATATAATCGTTGTATATTCTTATTGTCTGTACAAGCATTTCTAGTTGTTTATTATCTCTGCTTCAGTGTTGATCTCAACTATAGGTGTTGCTCGTAACTCAGTATCAATTCAATGTCTTTAGACACTTAAGTATTTTTCTCAAAATAAATACACTTCCGAGGATTGCTGACTTTTGGAGATTGCAAATATCATATTAACTTCCTGTCTGTTCTAGGAACATCTGAAATCTTTTGTTATTTATGGTGCCTAGTGCAGTAATGACTTTGCGAATAACCTTGCTGATGGGACTCCATATTAATGATAGTTTAACCTTCAGTTTAGCATACTTCTTAATTCTATTAATATTATTTTATCACTTGCAAGTTTTTCACAGTAATAGTAACTAGTGGTTCTCACTGAAATCTGTGTGACATCAAGTCTCTGGTGCTATCCAATATTCTATAGTTTCGTCAGTTTCAATTCTTTTTCGGATTACCAGTTCACTGTCTCTTTCTCAGAATCTTCGAAATTATTACAAGGGCTCCAACTTAGATTGGTATTAATGTCAAAAGTTGTAGAAATGAATTCTTCAATTTTTTAAAACCCTCTAGCACGGTCCAGTTACTCATTTAGTTTTTTGCTTTCTTCTATATCTACTCTGTAATCTGCTAGAACGGGAAAGTCTACTGATTAGCCAGTTCTTTTTACTTTATTAACTAACCATTATGTGCATCGTCACCAGTTTTTTTAATTCTATGGTCCATGCTTCTGAGCTCCTCTCTTGTTCAGATTAAGAAAGATCCGGAGTATCTCACCAGGGAGACAATTTAGAGTTTGTTTTCCAGTATTCTTATTTTCCTTCTGATTTTTCTTACATTTCTTTTTTCTTGATACTACTTCTTCTTTTGAAGACACTGCTTCTAATATTCGCTGCTATTTCTGCTATTTATTTATTTTTATTTTCCTGATTTGGGCAGTTCTATTCATTCTGTTGTTTCTCTTTTTCCTTTATTTTTGATCATTTCATATTTTTCAATTCCAAATTCTTGGATGAAAATTCTAACAGTTTTTACTAGGCGTTACATCGTGGCAAACTAATCTTGCAGATATATCACTACTGAATAGCGAGTTATATCCTTGCTGGATGCCCCATACTTGTGACCTTGTGTCATCCTATCGGATGCGTAAATATCTACCCCTAAAATAAATAAATAAGAATATGTGACGGAGTAACTATGGTCTTGGCAACTGAAGGTTGGTCTTCGCATGTTAGTCGTTTTGTATAAAGTGTCCCATCGTGGTGTAATGATTAGCAAGCTAGTCTCGCATATCCATTACTACTGAATAGCGAGTTCGATCCTCGCTGGATGCCCCAATACTTGCGATCTACTTGTGGCAAACGGGTTGGATTGGTACATTACTGGGGTAAATGAGCATCAAGATTGTTCGGCATTTTTTAATTGTCGTCTGCTAAAGTATTGTAAATGTAATCAAGATATTTTTGTTCAATCTAATTTTTTTTAAGTTCATTAATTATCTTTAATTTTGAAATAATTTAATTCTACATTAACCGCGAAAGATAATGTTTGTAATATAACAATGGTGTGCTAGTTTTAATATCACCTTGAAAGTCGAATGAATAATTGAAAAAAAAAATGGATAGAAAGAAAATATTTTTTTTAGAGAAAATATGTATTAAATTTCCAGTTCAACTGCAAAATGAGTCACAGTAGAGTATTGACTAACGTGCTGGATTGCGAGATCGTAGTAAACGAGTTCAAACAACAGTCGGGCTATTGCGTTCACTTGTAGATTAATACCCTTGGAAAAGGTATGAACCTCTCCATCTACCAGAAATGGATTAACTAGTACCACTACTGTTCTTCTGTAAGGATGGCTTTGGCATTAGATAAACAACGAAAGTCGATATACCATTAAACAAAGAAACTAAACCAAACCATCTATTGCAGAAACAAAGTTAGTTATGAAGGATCTATTTGAAAATGTTAACATTGGGGATATTTTCTCTTTTTTAAGGAAAATAAAATTATACCATAGAATATAGACATGAAACAAATCAATGCCATACAATATAATTCCCAATAATGCTAACACATTGTTAAAACCAATTACTAAAAGTATATATATGAATACACAATATGTATAACACCCCAACCGCTAGGCATGATATAACCCTGGACGGGTTGATATGCCGTTAAAATTAATAAACCAACCAACCAAAGTTAGTGTACAAATCTGTAATCATATGAACGTGGGTTCGTGTTTAACATAATCGGAAAGCGGCTTAAATCAAGTTTAGTGAAAAGCTCTCATATATTTTATTAAACATGTACAAAGAAGATTTTTGTAGACTTTGATGTCTGAGTAAACTTCATCTTTGTAAATTTCAGCGTTCTTTGAAAATATTTGTATACAATTTCAATTCTAAGGTTGGTCATTGTGGATGTTGGGAAAAAGAGTTTTCATTTTCTGTTTCTATTGTCAAGGTTGAATTGAAAAGAATAAATGATGATATACCGTTTGTCTGACTATAGAGTAACGCCGAAAGTTCTCAGCCCAAAGAGAATCATTTTTTAAATAGATTTATTAATTTCTTTGAAGGGTTAAGTAAATAATACCAAGGTTGTTGAACTGTAGAGTGAAATTGTAGAATAACATATACTTTTTATGGCTCTAGATAATTCCCTTCTTGGTTGGACCTTGAACTTTTCAGTTCTCTTTGGGTAATATTTCTTTCTTTCTTTCTTTCTTTCTTTCTTTCTTTCTTTCTTTCTGTTGTATCTTTCTTTCTTCTTTTTTCTATTTTCTTTTTCCTAATATCTTTCTTTACTTTTCTTTTATACTTTCTAATGTCTCTCTCTCTCTCTCTCTCTCTCTCTCTCTCTCTCTCTCTCTCTCTCTCTCTCTCTTCTCTCCTCTCTCTCACTCACTCACTAACTATATATATATATATATATATATATATATATATATAATAGTTTTTTTCTTTTCTTTCTTCTTCCTCGTATTACTTTCTTATATATTAAAGTTAAATTCAAATAATGCATCTACATAATCAATTTTCATACCATTAACTGAAATATATGAAATATGAAATATAATTATATTGTGTATTTATCATATTTACTAAAAATATGCGGTATATCAAACATGTTTTATACAAGTTTATTTTGAAATATTGTTTTCAGGCAGTAAATTGCAGTCTCCTATCCATAATACCACCATATTCGATATATCGTAAAATTTGTAATTTTTTTAAATTTTTTGAAAAGTTGTTAGTCTAATATGGCAAATGTTTCAAATATTTAGTCTGTGCAAAAGTTTCAGCGTCCTCTTATATGAAAACTAGAGACTGAATTCTCAGTAGACAATAAGTATCATTATTTTAATGATGAAAAATGCTCGGAACTTTTCACACCTCTAATAATTATCTAAGTAAATATTACGCATATAAACAAACGTATTTAGAAAAATAAATGTTTGAATACAAATAAGGAAAGCCTTTCCAAATTCTTATATGATAATCTCTCGAACTCTTCTGATAATGGAGAATGTTCGCCCTTTTCTGTCTCTTTTCTCCGCTGTAACCACTCAGCCAAGCCACTCGTTATAATCAAAGATACAATCAATGAAAATGGTCACTGGTTTCTCTACACGTGATGATTAACAACATGTTATTATCCACCTCTTATAAATGACAAATCAATCGATGTCACTTGACTCGGTGAAACAGCTGATCTGTCTATCTACCTACCTACATACCTACCTACATATCTGTCTATCCATTTATCTATCTATTGATCTGTTTACAGATCTGCTTATTTACTACAAACCAATGGGCCGTGCCTTTTCTTCGTTATATGATTACGTCAGCTAAATCTCGACACGTGTTCAACTAATAATACGGCAATTGCTGGTAATTGAACGTTAAATCAAAACAATGTCATTAGTAGTCTCTGCAAATTGTGGACTACTATACTCATCTTTAAGATTAGTATAGCAGCCCACAATGCGCAGAGAATAATAATGACAACGCCTCATATTAGAAATACAGGCAGATAAAACAATGTCATATTATGTATTAATTCCGCACGAGCAGGTTTGAATTCATTGTTTTGCTTCTCTTAGATCAGTTGTCATACCAATGTTAAAGAACCCAGTTTGCTCAACTATTTACCCATAACTGGGGGGAGAATAGTTGGATGCATACTTTTCGCAAGGGTATTAGCACTATATGAAAATGCAAACAGCCTCGTCCAGGATTTGAACCCCTTTGTTGCTGTGTCAATTTCCTACGACTGCTATTTCAAATATAGATAAAAATCCACGTGGTGAAATGGTTAGCAAGCTCGATTAGTAGACCATTGATTGTGAGTTCGATTCTCACTGGGTGTCCCTTACTTCTGAGCTTGTGCCACATTTGAGCTAAGCTTAGTAAATAGCTATAGGTAAAAGCCAGAATTTTGAATACCGATTTTCACAGCAGCAAGTAATTGCATCTGATGGTGTGGCTCTAGTTCTAGAGGTCTGGGGAGTTGGGAGTACCCTTTCAATGTCATTACTCCCAGCTCCACTGATCCTGAGCGGTTAAGAGTATTTACGGTTTTCGTATGAGTTCTTATTTCTCCGTAGTTGTAGGCAAATTGTCAGACAAAGAAGGAACAAACACGAAAGTAAATGCAGACACTTGTATTGACAAAATTACATAAAATTGTTGCAAATTTTAATGGTATTTGCTACGAGACTTATCTGTGGAGGAATTTTCTTGGAGTAATGGTGATAACACGGTTTTCTTCTCGTCGGTAGGAAATGTAGATAAGACGCTTCGTCTCAGTAGTTTCTCGTCCTTCAGTAAGTGTGCAATAGTACCGACCTTTATGCAGTATGCAGATACAATGCCTTAGAAGGGAGCTGGTTGTAAAGTTCTGTGATAAATGGGCCCTGTTTTGGGGCTTGGTAATGAGAGCTTGATGTTTTTACTTCTCTCCTCCAGTAATGCTTTTCGATAAGTAAGCCCTGTTTTTGGGCTAAGTAATGAATGAAATGTAGGGACCGCTGTTTACGCGACTACACTCAGTGGGTGCTCCGTGATAAGAAGGCCCTGTTTTTGGGCTAAGTAATGAGAGCGTTTCTTTTGACGTCTCTCTCCAGTAACTGCTTTGCGATAAGTGAAGTTTTGGTATTTGGCGCCAACATACGATGTTGGCATTCGCCCCCTGCCACAGGGGGAGATAATTAGCTCAGGAATTTCCATTACGGTAGTACCAATTGGGGTCAAATAGATTTGTTTAAAAATTATTCGTATTCGATAAGATCATATACAAAAAAAGAAACAAGCACACAAAGGATGAAAATATCGAACGCAATTCCCAGCGATTCCGCTTATATCACCGAAGTTAAACAGTGTTAAGATTGTTCAATACATAATTGGGTGACTATTTATGCAACAGCAGGTACTGTAAGCAACTCGAGTCCTTTGTTTATAAAATGATTTGATTCGGCATTAAATGACCTGAAAAGGGTTGATATGCCATAAAACAAAATAACTAACTAACCTAAGAGGAAATAACCCTAGAAGGGTTGGCCTGTCGTTAAAAGCAATTAATCATAATTAGAATAATAAAGCAGCGAACCCTTCTCGATTTGGAACAACAAAATTTTCATATTTTTATTTAGATGAACTTCCGTTAATCTTGATTATTAATAATTTTGACCAGTGTTAACCTTCATCTTCGTAATTTTTCGTACTTTTTCACTCACTTTTACGGCAGCGAAAAACACGGACATAAAATGAGGGTTCAGTTTATTTTATGGTAGGAATTTACGAGCAAATAGTCCTTTATTACCCTAAAAAGTCAGTTCGCTACGCGAAAGAAATATTACTCGTTATTCACGTTTCATAGAATTGTGACTTATTGTCACATGTATGCGAAATACTATTATTTTTTATTTGTTCTAAAAGGTAAAATGCACATAAAACATTTTTTTCTCGCTAAGCACTGTCGCTTCTTCTTCACTCGAGGTGGCCATTTGTTTACTTTGTTTATATATCGAATACTCGATTCTCATTGGCTAATTCTCATTTCGGAGCTACTTAATTTTTATACGTATTTTACTACAAATTAGCCCGTTTAAATGGTACTTTTGGCATAATTTTAATGAATGGTTTTGCGAAAATTGAATATTAATCTTTTTTGATTTTTTATTAATAATTACGTTAAAATTATTTTGATAGATGGTTCGGCTACGTAAATCGAAAACTAAGCCTCTTTTGACCCGAGGGACTGTAGCCTATAATGGCATATGAATTGTTTTGAAACTGTTTCTAAATTTTTTATTGTTTTTCAATCTTTCCACCTCACCCGTTACCCACTTCCGCCGCATCTATGAGGGACGTCGCAACATTTGAAAAGCACGGATATAGATAAATGTCAGAGAGACACGGTTTTAAGTTGAAAGCGGTGTCTTTGAAGATTAAGTTCTAAACGAATAAAATGTTGTATCAAGAAAGAATAGATAATCCGGAGAACAATGGCGTCAGTCACCACCAATGACATTGTGACATGACTTTTGTTCTTCGCATCAAGGAGACATTAGGGCCATCACTTGTATGTATGTATGTATGTATGTATGTACATAAAACGTCCGTACACGAATACAAACAATCACACGGAAACACTGATACACACGCTCGTATTATGCAAGCACATCATTTCTAATGCAAGTAATCACACAATATGAATATAACGTTTTGAACATACCTATTAGCACACACCAGCCTATCAATTCCACTTTTTCATACATACACACACACATACATACACACATACATGCTGTTTGTATGTGTGCATGTGTGTGTGTGTGTGTGTGTGTGTGTGTGTGTGTGTGTGTGTTAAAAATTTAAATTGATAGAATTGTGTATAGATTGTTAGGAACAGAATGATATAAATTTATATAAATAAACAGAATATGTTGATAAAAACCCAAGTTAGTAAAAACTAACAAAGAACTCAGCACAAAACATATAGACCAAATATTAGAATATTAGTAACATTTTAATTATATGTGTGTGTGTGTGTGTGTGTGTGTGTGTGTGTGTGCGTGTGCACTGCAAAAGAGTGATTGGTAGTGTGCTAGTGACATATGCTAATAGGAAGACAAACAATTAAAGTGTATGTGATTGGATGTCACGTGATCCCTTTTGTCCAATTGCAGAACAATATGAACGTGTGAGGATATTTGAATACACCGACATCGTGTACAGTGAAATTTACGCACATTTACGTACACGTAAAACAGCATTTGCAATACACACAACTAACACACCTCCTCTAATCAGCATACCAAAACATAGTCATAAGTGTTCAACGATGTATGTAATGAGTGTCAAATGTGTGAACTTTTGGAAAATATAAGACTGTCTTTTGTCCGTCTGCGGCAAATGAAGTTTTTTCCAAGGAAGTTATTAGTACATGAGCAATGCTCGTTAACACAATCTTTTGTATTTCAGATAAAGATGGATTTCCTTGGATTATTCTAACGTGTGTATCAGTATCCTTCATAGTTTATTACTAAAAATTAATAAAGTGGTTGTGCTTAAATGCCACTTCTTATAATTTCTATTCCCAGATGCGAGTTATTCACACCAGTTTTAACTGGTGGTTTTTCACTGAAAAGTGACAGCAAATCTACTCAGATTTACAGGATTCTTCTGAGTATTCTAGCTGATCTTGTAAGTGCTGTGGTCTCGATGGTCTCGATTCTTTTTCTTATCTTCAGTTTCCCCAGTCTCTTTTCTAGGCATTTGGGGACCGTTCCAAGTGCTTCAACTACAATTGATATCACCGTCACTTTCATGTTCCACGGCCTTTTGACCTCTGTCAAGATCTAAGTAATCATCTATCTTTTCACTTTCTTTTGCTTTCACTCTATGGTCCACTGGAACGTGACTTATTTTTTCTTGTTAATTAACAGTAGGACTTGTCTTCTGGTCGGGATTGTATCTAGAAGTCCTAGAAAATTATATCGGTCTCAATTTCTAGTCTGTGCATATACCATTTTTCAGATTGGGGAAATTTAATATCTTGCACATTTCCCGGTGGATCACCTTTCCTACTCAGTCAAACCTACTCTTGAGTTCCTTTTGCTCCAGTCGTTTATTATTATTATTATTATTATTATTATTATTATTATTTTTTTTTTTTTTAATCTTTTATTTATAAATTTTTTTCAGAATCGAGGAAGTGGTTTTTAAAAGTCTATGTAAGAAACTCTAGCAATCTAAGTTTGCAAAGGAATAATAGACAATTTTTCATATGAATTTTATTCTAACAAGTTAGATCTTAAAATTTGTATTGGAAACTTAAATAAAACAATCAACCCCAAGAGAAATCATCGACAGTTATTGACTTCGAGAATTGAAAACAAATGAAGAGTTTAGTTCAGAACATTTGAGAGTGAAACAACAACACGAAAAAGGTAAAAAAATTAAAAAATTAAAAAAGTTTATTTTTATCTGACTGTGATATCATTTACGATTTCTCTTTCTCGTGAATATGCAAAGCTAATTATGTCGTAATTGTACATATATTTTCTTAATAGTATTTATACTGTTTATGATATTCGTTCATTTTCTTCTAGAGATATTCATATATGAATCGCCTGCTTACTCACCAATCCAAAAATGAACATGGCCCAGGCGAGAGACAAGAAAAATGGTTGAAATCCTCGTTTCCTGTTCGACAAATGATCATCGTTGTGTCAATCCTAACGATTTTCTCTGTTGGCGTCGGTCTGCTTCTTGGATATTACATGAAAATCTCACATTTGTATTCACTCAACTCACTGTATTTAAATGTAAAATTGGCGGAAGAAAATCCCCAATTGTCCAACATCCATACATGTCCAGTTTCAAAGCTGAAAAGTAACCCTGAAGCCATTAGGTAAGTATTTCATTTTACGTCCAATTTGGTGAATATTCTCTTGAGTTAACTCTCTTTTTACCTTCATATTATTTCGGCTTGTGCAGACATACTGCAGTCACTACGCCAGTTATTCAATTTGTATCTATTATACTCTATGCTATAGTATTTAGAGATATATGACTGTCTGCTTTCATTTTAAACTGTTCTCATCTATCTATCTATCTATCTATCTATCTATTTGAGTCTAGTGTAGTCTCATCTGACGATGTATTTTCATTGATTATTCTAATTTGTTGGTATCTCTATCTCATCTAATGTAGCCAGTGGATATCTATCTATCTACATAGATATTAATATATATATATATATATATATATATATATATATATATATATATATGCGTGTGTGTGTGTGTGTGTGTGTGTATCATCATGTCACGCTAGTAGCGCGGATATCCATGACAATCACTCGCCCAATCCCTATCATTCATTGCTCTCAGGAGGTCCATTGCGCAGCATCCAGTATCCGCACAGAGCTGATCAATGTAGGTCCTTGCTGGGAGGCCCACACTGGCGTGCCCATGTGCTGGTTTCCATTGGAGAACGTCACATTAGTTCATCCTTGCTTCTCCAATAGTGTCCATCATGTCTTGTTCGTCTCACTCTGATGGTTTGTGAGATAGGGGCAAGTAGCCGTACAGCAGTTTCTTGTAGGGTGCTGTCGCCACAATTTGTTTAAGGTCATGCGTATCAGTCTTGTGCAGCTCCCATCTAGTTTATTCTCTATGCGCTTCATTAGGATCAAAATGGTGCAGCCATACAGTAGCACTGATACAACAACAGCTTGGAAGAATTGTTGCTTTAACTTGTCAGTGACTTCCATATGACTAACAATCTGCCAATAGCAGACCATGTCTTCCTTATACATACATTAACGTCGTTTTCTGTGGATGAGATATTACTACCTAGATACGTGAATTGTTCCACATAGTTTAGAGGCTTACCATCGAGTGTGGAGATGCCTCTTTCATTTTTAAAACACATGAACTTTGTTCCATGCTGCCTTTTCCAGCCTATGTAGCGAGTATTCGGATTGTGCATGTGTATTTGCAAGAAGTAACAGATCATCTGCGTAGTTCTCATCCGTGATAGTCTCTGCGTGAATATCGCCTGCTTCTTACCTATTTCTTTTATGGGAATAAATGATGTTCGAGGTAGGTAGTCTAGGCATATTATAAATATATATGGTGCTAATGTATTTCCTCGCATGACTCCAGTAACAAAGTCAAAGAAATATGCGTCGCTATCAGATGAGCGTGCCATTGCTTTAGTGTCCTTGTAGAGCATCATATATGGACGCTTGGAGAAATTTACAAATAGTAGGGTTGCCTCAAGATTTCTATGATTCGACGAATAGTCAGGACCTAAGAAGTTGTGGATCGATTTCTGCAGAATTCGTTTTTTTTTTTGTTTTGTTTTTTGTTTGTTTTTTTTGCGATTAAGAAGAAGGACATATATATCATAGCGGCTATAGAAGTAAGAATTATGCCTCTCTTGTTCTTAGTGATACCGATGGTAATTCTTATAAAAATTAAACGTGTCCTTATTTGTAGGTAAAAAATTTAACGTATTAATTCAAATAAGAATTATTGGTTTATTCAAGTTTTAACGATAAAAGAAGCTAGGAATTCGCGTATTATAATTCTAGGAATAGATTATATTTGTGGTTTACATTTAAAATATTAAAGACGTCCTATCGTGGTGAAGTGGTTAGTAAGCTAATCTCGTTGATCCATTATTTCTGAAAAGCGAGTTGAATCCTCGATGGTTGCCCCATCCTTGTGTCACATCATGCGCATAGCAAACGCATAAGAAAAGCATTGCATTGTGGCGTAATGGTTAGTATGCTAGTCTCGCAGATCTATTATTATTGAATAGCTAATTCGATCCTCGTTGGGTGCCCCATACTTTCGACCTTGTGTCGCATCCTACCCGTGGTGAACGGGTTGGGTAAATACCTACATTTAAAACATCATTTTAAAAATGTAACCCAGAACGTTGTGAGTGGTTTGAAACAACTTTGTTTTTCTAAAGGTTTGTTCTTCCTTACCTGTTGAGTTACAATGAAAGGAAATACATTCGTTTAATTTTTTCTCTTTTTGTCCTATAAAAATGTAACAATAAAAGAAAAAAAGAACTAAGAATTAAAAATGTAACATTTTTCATGTTCCAATTTCTTATTGGTTTATATTTAAAATAGTATTTAAATAAAGTACCATTTGGTTTGAAACATTTTTATGACTCTTATTTAGTTCTCCAAAAATTAAGATTTTTTTTACAATTAGTACTAAATTACAAAGCAATAATCTAATTGTAATCCACGTGATATTTACACAGCGCCGATCTTAAGACTTTTTGTATTTAGTTATGAAGAACTGTAACGTGTTCCACAAATTGATTATTTTTTAATTATTGAATTATATCATTTAATGAATAAAATTGTACTCTTCCTTATTATAAACATTAAAGTATCATCATTTCATATGCCTTCTGCATATGTGTATGCATTCGTAGTGTAAGTGTTAATAAGCTAGTCATGTAGATCCATTACTACTTGGTAATGAGTTCGATCCTCGCAAGATGCCCCATATTTGCGACCTCATATCACATCGTACCCATGGCGAACGGGTCGGGTAAAAAAAGGCGTCCAATAGTTGTGCAATGGTTAATTAGTCTTGCAGGCTCATTATTACTGAATAGCGAGTGTTTTCAAAGTATGTGTCCCGATCCTTCTGTGGGTCGCGAAATAAATACATTGGGTCAAAAAATAAAAATGGGTAGTGAAAATTAAATTTTAAAAATGGGTCGCGAAAATAAAGAAAATATATATATATTAAACTGTAGTCTAGTCTTGTTTATTTTAATGTACACTCCACAATTTAGGAAACAACTGCAAGAATCTTAAAATAATAGTTTTATCTTCATAAAATTGGATACATATGATCTATATAAAGGAAGGTGATACTTACGTGTCGTCTTATAACCTGAAAAGAGATGAAATCTCGTATACATCTTAATATGTTTTTAATTAAGAAACGTACAAAATTTAGTTTTTGATTTTTATTGATTAGGGATATAATTCAATAATCAAACAAAAATCAATCAATTTGTGGAATTCTTCCCAATTCTTCATAAGACACCCCATAGTTTAACCTAAGCAACCAATCATTGGACTTTTCGTATATTGCGATACGAAAAGTCCAATGATTTGCAACTTGGTATGCAGATCAGTTTGCTAGAGTAGGGAGTTCGAGTCACACTGAGTTCCTTCATGACTAAGCTTAGTAAATACCAAATACTAAATTGTGCTTATATCCCAGTTTGTCCATATCTATGTATCGATATCGGTGTTAAGAGGCGAGCGAAAATCATTAGGTGCTCCATGACCTTTAGCCTTTAGCCAGAATTGATTTAATAAAATTATATTACTGTCTCAGATTTCGACAGCAATGTGAAGCAGAGAGCTGTAGGGCAGTCAGCTGTGATTTGCCCGTTCCACGCACATACATCGCGTACCATGTTGCTGATGACGTCATCAGAGTTGATGGATTTCTAGAAGAAGAAGCCTGGAAAGAAATTGCCTGGGCCGAACAGTTTGTTGGTATGTATTACGTTATGAATACTTGGCAATTGTGACTTGTATGCATCCTATAGTTGCAGGCAAATAAAATGGCGATGGGTTGAATCATTTTGAATGTGACACTTCTTGTGATAATATATTTGTTTAATTCTTAATCCAGATGTAAGAGGTGAAGAATATCCAAAACCAAGTTTTCAAACCAAAGTGAAACTGCGATGGGACAATACATACTTGTATATTGGGGTCAGATTACAAGACACCCATATTTGGGCGAACAGAAGCCTTCATGATACGACAGGTAAGTTAACATTTACAAGTTCCAGGTTTCGATTATCAATACATACCAGAGTAATCCACAAAGTAAGGTCTCCCAAACGTTTGGGGCGTAGGGAAACTGTTCGGGCAACACTGTTGTGCATGCGCCTGTACCTGTCCCTGTGCGCGCATCGCTGTCACGTTTAGTCTTGTCCTGGCAGTCTTTTCTGATTGAGTTCCCGATTGACGCTACCACCAAGTGTGAAATTGGCACAGTTGTTTGGTTTTAGAATGCAAAAGGCATTGCCAATTAACGGAAGTATATGGCAAGTCATACATGGATATCAAAAACAACTGCAATTGATGTAAGGAGTTTGCACTGACGACAAGGTTCAACGTTTCTAGGAAGTCATGGCAGTGAGCTGGTATAACATGGGAATACAAAAGCTGCCACAAAAATGCATCGACCGAAATGGGAATTATATAGAAAAATAGATATATGTTCAAACTTTATAATCACGTAAGCATCGTAATAAACGTTTCTGTGATTTTAGAATATTTTGGAGACCATACCTTTGGGATTACCTTGTATACATATATATATATATATATATATATATATATATATATAAACTTCTTAGAATGTGTCGGGTTGTTTTAATTAGAGCAAATTGGAAATGGACAAGCAGACATACAAATTCTAATATAATAAAATAGACACCAAATATATATATATATATATATATATATATATATATATATATATATATATATATATATATATATATATATATATATATGGGATATGTATATATATATATATATATGTGTGTGTGTGTAATTTGTTTAACTTCATGTGCATTAATAAATTATTAGAAATAATTTGATAAAATTGTCTTCGGATTAAAAAATTTCAATAATGACATGCCTTAAAATCAATCAATCAACCAACCAACCATCCAACCCATTTATTTATCTATTTATTGTATATGTCTGAGGAATCGATGGTCTCAAATGTTTGGTGACCCTCACTCTAGAGCCATAAAACTTATATCCTATTCCATGTATTCATCATGCAGTTCAACACATTTAGTAGATCGTTTTTCAAATTTAACTCTTCAAAAAAAAAAATCTGCAGAGGAATAAAACCTCGAAAGGGAGTCACTTGTTGGCTGTGGGTAGCGATCCGTAATGCCTGAGGACAGGATTATAGTAGTTGAGCGGACCGTGAACTGGATACTAAGTGGTCTTGTAATATGCAACACTCCATATTGGCCCTTACTTGGGCTAGCCGACAATCGGAGAGGTACACACCGATTAATCGACTGGTCATGTAAAGCCCTAGAAACTATAGGATTTTCCCGACCGTATTCTTAAAATTGCTCTTATGGCAAACACCTCTTATCATATTGAGTCTAAATGGCGGTACCTGAGGGTCAGCTACTAGCATCTATTAATACATATGAATGTATATATATATATATATATATATATATATATATATATATATATATATATATATATATACTAATGCTTTTAGTAGAGAAATTCATCATATCTATATATAATGTTAGAGAGAGTGGAGGGAAATCTCCGTGGTGTAATGGTTAATGTGCATGACTTCGACCTCGTAGTAAGCGAGTTCGAACTCCAGTCGCGCCATTACATTCACTTTCAGATCAATACCCTTGGGAAAGGTATGAACCCCAACATCCCTCTAGCCATGGACTAAATAGTACCACTACTGTTCTTCTACAAGGATGGCTTTGGCATTAAATAACCCATGAAGGTTGATATACCATTAAACAAAGAAACCAAACCAAAACTAATGATTTTACTAGTAAAACCATTGTTTTATATGAATTGAATATAGAAAATACAGAAAAAAATATTTTGCGGCTGAAGATAATACCGGGTGAGCATTTTGTGACGAGACACAATCTCGAGATTATATGACGATATTTCAAATACGGTATAGGGAGGCTGCGAGAGCAATGAGTCTTCGCAAAATGTCTAAGGATGTCAGACTGTAGCGAAGAGACAAAACCGCCTGGATGAACTAGCGGAAAGTTGCGATACGAGGGTGAATTCATTGGGATATAAAAGGGGAAAAGAGATTGTCAGTGGTCATAAATTAAAGACAGTGTTATTAGCAAGAAGTGTTAAGGATTTTACACTAGAAATTCGTTGAAAATAATTTTACAATAGAAATGCATTGAAGATAAAGAATAGAGGAATTATCAGGTCAGAAATTAATACAAGGATTACAGACTCAATAGAGCTATTATGTGTAATACTGATCATTTCT
Source organism: Doryteuthis pealeii (assembly GCA_023376005.1). Classification (NCBI taxonomy): domain Eukaryota; kingdom Metazoa; phylum Mollusca; class Cephalopoda; order Myopsida; family Loliginidae; genus Doryteuthis; species Doryteuthis pealeii. Next base: position 52,946,972 of record CM042153.1, read on the forward strand.
GTGGTCGCTGTCACCAATACAAGAGCATGTGATAGGAATGGCGGGTAAACTATCTTTTCCTGCGTTGAGGAGTTGTTTTTTTGTTTTTGTTTTTTGACGTCCATCTCCAAATGAATGTGAGTTTTAAGAGAAAGAGGAAATGACACTTTCAAAATATCTCATAATTAGTTGATATACAACAATGTTTCTGTGTTGAAATAGGTACTGAATGTGGCAATGATAAATTGAAAATTCTTTTAATATCTGATATCCCTCGAAATTATTGAAACCGATAGCCAAGTTTTATTGTTATTATTATTATTTCGATTTTTGTGAGTTTTCACACCAGCGTAAGCTGATGGTCTTTCTCAGAAGTCTGAGGGATAGCAAGTCTCCTCAGGTCTCCATGACTCTTCTGGGTATTCTTGTCGATCTTAACAATGCTGTTTTCTGGATGGTTTCAATTCTTCCTCTGATTTCTAATTCCTCAAGTCTTTCTAAACTCTTGAGGACAATTCCAAGGACACCAACTACAATTGGTATCATTTTAACCGTCATATTCCACAGTTTTTTTTAATTCCCTCGCCAGAATATTTATTCGTTTGTTATGTCTCATTGGGAACATCTCCCTTTTCTTCTCATCAACCTTTTAAAAAAAGGGTTAAGTAGATTTCTCTGACACCGGAAAGCAACTGGCTTCAGCTTTGCATTTTAGCTTTTTTATGGCATTTTAGACAGAGGGCTATGAATATAGGTTTAATTCTCTAAACTGAGTTTTATGTATTTCGTACGTATTGAATATTTTTCTATATTTTATTTTGACTCATTCGGTTTCTTTCTTTCTTTTTTTCTTTTTTCTGACATAGTCAATATTGTAATTCGTTCTTTTTCTTTTACTTTTTACAATGAGTGTCTTCCTTTTTTTTCAATATATATATATATATATATATATATGTATATATATATATATATATGTGTGTGTGTGTGTGTGTGTGTGTGTGTGTGTGTGTGTGTGAATAATATCAAATATTTTCATGATAGGATTCAACCAAAATAGAAAACTCCAATGTACATATAAATAAAGTTTACATATATATATGTATGTATATTTACACACACACAAACACATACGCACGCACACACAAACACACGCACACACAAACATATATATATATATATATATATATATATATATATATATATATATTCACATAAACGGAGTAGAATAAATAAATTAAGACCTTAAAGTTATCAGATATAGATTTATTTCAGTCTTTTCAAATCTGATTTTAAAATGCACAAGGATTACAGACTGAAGTGAGTTATTAATAGATTTGGATGGAGGGCGGGCGATGTTAATTAAATATGTTTTTTCTTGTAACGATCACTTTTCAAAAAATAATAATTAACCTTCAGCGTTTTATTTCATTTTTTTTTTTTCAATGTAGATAGAGACACACCCACAGCCGTAATTTAAAATCTAAAATAATATCCGGTATGCAAGTTGCAAGTTGATACAACCCCCACCCCAACAAAAACGCTTAACTGAAACGAATTTTTTTAAATACAAATCTTAAAATAAATATCTAATTTAAATCATCCCACTACCTTCTCACCCCTTCACCCTTCTAACTGTCAATCTTAAATGTCATCAATCCCAACATACACTTACACACATACCAGAAAATTATTTCAAGTTTTAGATTACCTGTGTAGGTATGTATCTTACAACATGTAAGAAAAACAACAATAAACGTTGAAGGTTAAATTGTAGGTTTTGATTTTTTTTCTTTTAGTTTCTTTTAGTTTCCAGAAATGTTTAGAAAGTTTGGTTTGTTTGTTGTTTTTTATTTTTCATTCATAAACGATTGTTTGTGTTTGTATAAGCAAAATTTCCAGGGCATGTTGGTGCTGCCGAAATAAATTACTTTTTCCTCATTTTTTTATTCTGTGAATATTTGTGCCTGGTGTACAATATTCTTGGATTTACATGAACCTTCAAGTGGACAATCGTTTTTAGTTTTATAGTCTCAATCAGGTTCATCTGTTGTTTATTAATGTTGGTTTTGTGTTTTTGGTAGTTTTTTTAATTAGTTTTTTATTATGTGCATTAATTATATTAATGTGTTGGTACATGAGTAACTAATTTTGAGTGTTTTTCTGTTAAATATTATATTTAAAGGGTTATTGACGTTAAAGTGTTTGTCAATTAATTTGAGGAAGATTTTACCTACATTTACACTAATTAGTTTGCAGTAAAGGAGGTTGAATCATAATATTTTACATTTTCTATTTTTAGTTTTGTTGGTTTGAATCTTTACGGGTTCTTGATATTTTAGTTCTTGTGTGAATCCACTGTTTTCGAGTGCATTATTATATACTTTTTTTATTTTCGTTAAATATATATTTATATCTTATTATAATGGAGATTGTGTGTTTTTCTGTCTGTAACCGAAACTATATTCCTACTCAAGTCACAATTCTCTTAGTTATTGACATCACATTCTCCATGATTTTATTTTTATCTAAACCTCAATTATTAATAAAATTGTCTTACATTATTAATACTGTTAACTATGTCTACATACTGACAACATGCAATTATATTTATATATACAACAAAATAGCAGTTTACAGTGTGAATGGGAAGGGTAATTTGCATATTAATATTAAAAAATCGAATTTAATAAATATGTGCTTAGTATTATTGATTTCTAACTGTTTGGTTTTATTTTAATGAATATAAGCAAAAATCTCTTCAATGAATCTTAAATGAAATCCATTAACAAGATAAAATAACTGTCATTTTATTCTTTACTTCCTCTTTTAACTAAATACTTAAATTAGAAAAAATAACAATGAAAGACGAGAGTGATGGAAGAGTAAGTTTCAGTTGTTCCATTTTTTATTATACTCCCTCTGTTTCAAATCTTTTATTATACTCCCTCTGTTTCAAATCTTTTTATCTGCATTCTTATTTAGTTTCATTAGCCTTTCTAATTTAATACAATATTTTATTACATTAAAACTTAAATACTTGCATCCGGAGGGTGCATATATTTGCTAGTATTTTTAATGATAATTTATTAATTCTAGTATTGATTGCATTATGTATGTGTTTAATCATGTGTTTTATGTGGTTGGAGTGGATGTTAATGTATTATAGCGTTTGATTATTATCACGTCTTCAGTTAGACATTTTTTTCACAAGGTTAAAAGGTCGTATTCAAAAGCGTAAAGAAATTTATATCATCCATTGTATCCACTGTAAAGGGGTCTACTACAAGAGTGAGTTAAAAGTTTTGCAATATTTTGGTGCGTGATAGTTTGCGGCACCTATATCATGTGACTGAAGTAGTTCAAACCGTGAAAGGTACCTGCTGTGGTTGATAGTATCGTGTTAGTTGGTGCGCTGGCGCGTTGTGCATTGTTTAACTCTGTGGGTGATTTGAAAGCTGCACAGATGAACATGCAATGTAGTCTAATTCGGGAATTTATGCTTTACGGGTTCGAACTGGGCCATAACGCCGCAGAAGAGACCAAAAACATTTGCTGTGCGAAAGTTGAAGGTGCAGCTGATCATAGTACAGTAACAAGGTGGTTGAAGAAATTTCGCTCGAGCTGCAAGAACCTCGACGATCAGACAAGGTCATGTAGGTCTAAAACGGTGGATTTGAGCCATAGAGGCAAATCCGACGAGAAGCACTTGGAGAGTATTTGGCGATTTCGACATTTCATTGTTTAGTGTGGTTCATCATCTTCACGACTTCAGCAAAAGCAAATAGAGCTGCCGAATTGTGCCTCGTGTTAATAAATATTTATTCAATCTAGTAATATTAATATTAGTCATTGGAAAGTGGGGGACTCGGTTAAAATGTTCTCGGCCACTAAGTATTTCAATATTGATATTAATATATTTTCATCAATGTAAATGTTTTTTGTCTTTGTTTTCAGTGTACGAAGATAATGCATTTCAGGTGAGTTTCTTCAAATCGTTTTATTGTTTCCTCTGTATTTTCATATCTGAGCATTAGATTGTTTTGGTTTTGTTTTTCTTGTTGCTCTTTTTTCTTTTTTTTTTTTTCGTTCAAAGATTTTTCACAGCATTCTCTGGTTAAAAAACATTTTAAATATATTCATAAACATATAAGGTGCTTCGAATGGTGGAAAAGTCGCTGGAATAAGGGACCATTTCGATGAAATGAATGTTTCATTCATTTTTCTTTTCTTTCCTCTAGAGAAAAAAACCCTGGCAACCAGGCATATATCATATAGTTTAATGTATCCCCATCGGAAGACGGAAAAAATTCGGGTGGCACCTGTCAATAATGCAAAACAACAATTTCGGCTGATCCAGTCTACAGTCCCACTTTCTCTCTTCATGTAATTTTAAAATGAGTCATTATTATTCCAAAAGTTATCTGAGCAACTAATCGTTGTCGTCTTTTTTTTCTGTTGTTATCATTGCCTTTCGATCGATCCACTCTTTTGACTTTGTATATGTGTACAATCCTTAAAAATCAGTGGGAGTCACTTTTTTTTTTTTTTAGTTGGTATTTATCTATCTTGTGTTTTTATTATTGAAAACTCTAAAATGGAAAGGAAAACGAGCAGAAAAAAACTTGGAATTACTAATCTCAAGATTACAAAACGAGGGAAAGAATGGTTGTACAATGGAATCAATAGTCCGGACAACCATTTAAATGAAAATCACTCGTCCCAAAATTACAGAAGGAAAGAAAGGAAAGTTGGACCGAAGAATGGAATCAATATTCCGGACAAGCCTTAAAAGAAAAATGACACAGAGGGAATTGTAAATGTTTGAATGCAACTAAAAAGGAAGATTGGGAAGATTTGGATCGAATTTATATTTATGCTGAAATTACACAATTCGTAAAAATTTTAAATCTGAAAAGTCAAGAACATTCAGTGTTCAGAAACCTTACTCATATACTGGCGTTGTGTCAGTAAAATACGTTTATTCCTAGGGGGGGTTAAGTTAGAGGGGTCTCTCTGTGATTGAACATAGCAATCACGTGATGTGCCCAGAAGTTGTTGGTGCAAAGGTCCCAGACCAGTTCCAGGGTGCACTGAAATTATCTCCAGGAAAAAAACACTAAATTAGAAGATACAATATCCTCTCCATCACATCGGTAAGTCTCTCAAACTTGGCTCTATACACAAGAAAGAATTTATATTGTTAGTCATTGTTTTGTTCTTAGATAAACCGTTAGAATTGAACTAAGTTTTAAATCATTTATTTGTTGCTGTTAGTCTTAGAATAAATGCTATACTAACACAATACTGGTATACCATTACTTTACAGCACAACACACCAATTATATATTTTTTGTTTCTTGTTTCAGGTCTTACTGGACACCGAGGAAAGCTACCACAAGTGAGTTTTTAATTTTTGGCAGCTATTATGTTCTTGCATAGTACCCGTCATAAATTACGGTATTATATATATATATATATATATATATATGTGTGTGTGTGTGTGTGTGTGTGTGTGTGTGTGTGTGTGTGTGTGTGTGTGTGTGTGTCACAGTTATATTTAAATCCACCAAGCAAACAAATATATTTACTTCTGGATTTTTCTAAAAAAAAAAACGATTTAAAAGTGCTCAATATAAAGAGCTAAATATATGTTTTAAAAAACGAATGGCTTAACATTTCCGACTGCAGTTTCTCACCGTAGCGCAAATCTTTAGGTATTTTTTGTCCTACCATCGGCCTGTATTTATAACTGGGTTGTACCCATTTTCAATACAATAATATATATATATATTATATTATATTATATATATATATATATATATCGGTCATACTAAAAGTAATAAAAAATGTCTTTATTATGTTAACATGAGACATTACTTGTCACCACTCAAAGCAAAAGAGAGATAGAGACAGAAAAAGAGATAGACAGACAGAGAAAAGAAAGAAGAGAGAGAGAGAGAGAGAGAGAGAGAGAGAGAGAGAGAGAGAGAGAGAGAGAGAGGAGAGAGAGAGAGCGTGATGAGTTAGCTGGTACTAATTAATTCAAATCCTGGATGAGGCTGTTTGCGTGCTAATGATCTTGGTAAAGTCATGAATCCATTTTTCCCTTTCCCGGCTATAGGTAAATAGTAGGGCAGACTAGGTTATTTATCTTTGGTTAGACAACCAGTCTAGGAGAAGGACAACTCTGAATTCAAACCAACTACACTCTGCTTAGAAGAAAAAACATTGTCATATCGCATCCTACTTGTGGTGGAGGGTTTGTGTAAATATCTACACTACTTCTTATTATTCTTTCTTTCTTTCTTTTTCTTTTTCTCTATTTTCTATTTACTAATATCTTCCTTCATTTCTTTTCTTTTCTTTTTTATAATTTCTAATATCTTTCTTTCTTTCTTTCTGTCTGTCTGTCTGTCTGTCTGTCTCTCTCTCTGTCTCTCTCTCTCTGTCTGTCTGTCTGTCTGTCTGTCTGTCTGTCTCTCTCTCTCTCTCTCTCTCTCTCTCTCTCTCTCATTCAGTACCGATATGCTGATTAAATATACTTTGTTTCCCTTTTTAAATCTTTCAGGTATAAAGAAATTGTCATTAATGCTCTTGGTACAGTATCCGACACAATGTTAACACGGGTGAGTAACTTTTCTTTTCTCTTTTTTTTTCTTTCTTTTTCTTTTTCAAAATCTATTTGAAATCAAATTGACCTGTTTAAAAAGGATTCGTATTCAATAGGATCATGTGCAAAAAAAAAAAAGAAACTCTTAAGAAACTACACAAAAATGTATATATGAATATACAATGTACACGATTCCCTAACCCCTTGGCATAAGATAATCCAGACTGGTTGACATACCGTTAAGATCATTCAATCAACCAACCAAAAAATAGAATTGGTTAAATATATATATAAAGGTTTAAGAAAGAAAGAGAAAGAAAGAAAGAAAGAAAGAAAGAAAAACATATTTATTTACTGTTGATAAAGTAAAAATGTAAGCACTGTTTTCTTACCTGAAAAATACTCTTCCGCCTAACTCCCTAAAAAACAAAAAATACAAAAGAAGTTAAAAGAGGTAGAAATAAGAATTACAAAAAGAAACAAGAAACTGCAACATTGAAACACTATAATCAAAAATAAAATTGCATAAATATATACAAGAGGTGTAATTATTTTTGGAGAGCTACATATTCATATTTTTGGTTTTAGAGTTTAGTAATAAACAATTACTAATAATACCCATTTTGATTGTATAATGTTTCACGAGAAATGATCTAATCCTGATATGATTAGAGGTGTATTTATTTATGGGCAATGTTGTATCTATTTTCATCTTTGGCGAAAAGTACAAAATATCTTTTCAATTTATCTACTGGAAATCTTATACTGTATTTGTAATGTATCTATCTATCTGTCTGTCTGTCTGTCCTGAGATGCAATTGAAAACAAAGCTCTGTACCAAGATCAAACAAAACGTTTCTATGTATCCAGTGGTGGTATTTATATTTACCCCTAAAATTCTCATATTAAACACATCGGGTGATAGGTACTGCTATCCAATGGTGAGCAATATGAGATTTAAGAAGTAAGATTTAGCCGGATACTATTATAACGTGTAAAGAAGTTATATTTAAGTTGGAAGGCTTAAAGTAACCTTCCAGCGTGGGTACATGAGTGTACATAACACATTCTGACAAAGTTGTAGAACAATAACAATATTTATTCCATAAGCGACTGAGAAACACATACAAGACAAGAATACATAGTTAACAAGTATAAAGAAAGTAGGGCTTTGTCCTACAGAAGTATAGGAGATTCCAGAAGGAATGTCACTTACTTATAGCAGGCTGGGGGGGCGAAGCACTTCCACATAAAAGGTATAGACGCAAATGTCTAACCCATGTATCTTGTTTGCTGTCCCGGAAAACAGAGAACTCAAAATTCGCGGTTTCCTGACTAAATACTAAGGTTATCGACAGAAAACCTGCAGCAAGGGAAGATAACTCTTCCAGACCAAACAGGGGCAGACAATCGCTACACTTATATTACCTGGGCAAAGCTGGGAACATACACCTAGTCTCATAATAATTCATAAATACCTTTTTGGTCTGCCGGTCTAATTTGTTCCCTTGTAATTTTTGGTTTTAAAGAAAATTAACTTTTTATTTTAAAGAAATATTAATGGTGATAATGTATATAAATAATTTTAATAACATAGTGAAATCATCGATAATCGTAAGAGAAAAGTTCATTAGTTGGTTGGTTGTTTTTACGGCATGTTAACCCTAGTCAGGTTATTTTATGCCGAATTCACAATTAAAAATGTATCTTCACAGTCTTAAACTGGTAAACTCTTCAAACTTAATTTCAATAACAATGTTAAAAAAAAACAATGTATTAATGTAGTTAAAAATAATTTTAATCATTATCTGAAACAGATTTATTTAACCTATACATGGGAACCTGAGAGGTACTACCATTCCAAGTCATAGTGGACCTAGGAGTAATGGCGACAAAAGAATGACTCGACACTCCCCAGATATCTCGAACTAGCGTCTCACCACTGGGTGCAGTTTTGTGTCATACACAGGACACTCGGGGTAAAGGTCTATAAAAATAGATAATAAAATAAATGTTTATACCTTTATTGCGTCTATACCTTTTATGTGGAAGTGCTTCGCCCCCCCCCCAATCTGCTATAAGTAAGTGACATTCCTTCTGGACTCTCTATAACTTCTGTAGGACAATATTATAAGATTTTATGGTGTTCTGATAACCTAGGTTACACTAAGGTCATTTTCAACTTTTGATGGGTCTATGAAAATGTAATCCTATCGTAATTAGAGTCGCATCTGTATTAACTTCGATTAATCTTTTATTCATCTCATTCCGACATTCTCTAATTCTTATTCTTTATATATCCTTTTAGCCTTACCTTGATGATGGCGAGCCTCTTGTTCTATGGGATAGTAATCTCATCAGAGCCATATATATTGATGGTCAGATCAATAACCCTGAAGTCACAGGTAAATCACCATTCTCGGTATGCAAATAGATATGGTTTTAATATTTATTCGTTATTATCTGGACACGTTAAAATTCCAGCAAATGTTGACAACTAAGCTTATTCATTATCTCGTAGCGTTTTTATTTTATCATTTGTCTGTATCTTCTCGCTCTTTCCCTTAGTCTTCCAATCTTCGTTGTTCGTTTATGTTTTTATCTAAATGTTTCACAGATATGAATTAGTTTCATATGTGAAAACAGATGAAGGAATGCACAGAAAATTCATGGGGCTTTATATATCATTTTTTCCCAGAAAAATTGTTTATAAAGCCCCATGAATTTTCTGTTTACCATTTTCAATAAAGTTAGCGGTCTGATGAAACTCATAGGCATACACAAATACTTGAGTAGAAATAGATATATAACCGCAAAATGGTCGATTTTTAAGCCTTTTTCTTTGCCATATATATATATATATATATATATATATATATATATATATATATATAGTCGTAAGATACATCTTTTGAATGCGTACAGGGTGGTCGTCAGTGGTGCATTATCTTCATCGCCGGTTACGGTTTTTGTATATCATATCAGCTCCGATAGCAACCCCGACCTGAATCCAGCATTTTTAGGTCACCACGCTGAAAGCTATGTGCTACTAGACTTGACATTTTGCCCCGATTAAAATTACAAAAACTCGACCTCTTAAATCGAAAAACCAGTCAGTGTGAGCCAATGAAAAAGCCCATCCATCATCCCACTACTATATAATGGAATTCTTGGTTCCTCCCAGTTTCAATCTAATTTACCTTCCACGGTTATATATATATATCACTTTATTGCAGATAATTTTTGGCAGGTGGAGATGGCATTGCCATTTAAAATGCTTGTGGCAGGGACAACAAATTCAAACAATCCCCCGAAAGATAAAGATGTGTGGCGAGCAAACTTTGTGAGGTAAGTGTTTTGTGTGTTGGGTATTTTTTAAAGACTGAAAACAAATTATATTCTATAAACTTTGACACTGGAAGATATAATGGTACTTTTAAGAGATATACAGTTATACCCGCCCTACGTTATAAATTGATTCCAAAAACGGTGACGTAACCGGTTTTTGACGTAAACCTTATGAGAATAACAAACACCGTAAAACTAGCAGAAATAACTCGAGAAAGAATATAACTATCACCAAACCTTAAGGAACATTAAAAACACATTTTAGTTATTTTTTTCTTTTAAATACTGTGGAGTTGTGTAATGGCCTAATTTTGTTAACAATGTAAATATTTTATTGTACATATTATATATTTTTAATATGTTTTTATTCTATCTAACATAATAAGAATAAATCTGGAATATCAATAGCATCTTTAATCCGGAATACTTATGGCATATATTCCTAAGTAGTTTGGTTTTGTTTGTTTTCTTTGTTTAATGGCAGTTTAACAGTAGTGTTACTATTTAACCCATAGCTGGGGGATGAGGGATTTACTAAATCCGAAAGTAATAGCTCGACCGTAGTTCGAACTTGCTTACTACACTGTTGCTATTACAGCTTAAGGAGCGATAGAAAAATTAGATATAAAAAAAGTTCAGTTTCGGGTTACCTTCACTGCGCTTTTAATTTGGACTACATGCAAATAACATTATATTCCGTTGAAATTGTTAATTTTATAAATGGAATTATTTGACAGAATTATGAAACATAAAATAACTTACATAGAGATAAATGGACAGATCTGATAAATTATTTTACTTTCTTTTATTATAAATAGTTTTCAATAATTGTATCTAGAATAAATCTTATTTATTATAAATCTTATCTATCATGTGATAGATTTCTGACGAGATTTGAGCTCACTGCCAAAAGGATTAAATAATAAATAATACGTTAAACTTAAAAGATATTCTAAAAGTTTTGTGCAGAATAAATTTTTTTATATCTAATTTTTCTTCTCGCCAAAGAGGATGAATAACTTCTACAGCTGACTTTCTCCCCGAAATCATATCATATATCTATCAACAAAGGTTAAAATATCTTAACTGCATTTTTCATCACTGTCCATTTTATCGTACTCATTAACTCGACCTGCTTCAAACTTTTTTATGAGAAAACCTTTTAACCCTTTATTTCTACCGGATTTTGAATTTAAAGTTATAAGTTCGATTCTCGAACTGGTCACTATCCCTCCAATCATTCAAAAAACCATACAGTCATTTTAATCGACCATTGACGACCAATACAAAAGTTGTGGCGCTGTCTACCCACAGATCCATAGACAGTATGCCTGCATCAGTACCCGCGCCCTGTTATACGAACATTATTTGGTTTATTTGGGCAGCATAGCATTTACGTTCTTAATTATGCATACAGAAAATGCATATAAAATGTTAACATACATTTCTATGGGAGTTCCTTTGTGATATGATTTTAAAGTCTCTACCATCCAGGTCAACACAATATTGGAATCTTACCCAGGTGATCTCTGTAACATTAGTTCTGTTTTTCTAATAAAGATACAATATGGGCGTCCTATCGTGGTGTAATGGTTAGCAAGCTAGTCTCGCAGATCCTTTACTATTGAAAAGCGGGTTCGATCCCCGCCGAATGCCCCATACTTGGTGACCTTGTGTCACATCCTACCCGTGACGAACATTTTTTAATCACTTGTGGTAGATTCCAAGAATATGTTGACAGGGGTGGTGAACATTTGGAGAGGTATTCCTATAAATGTGTTAACATTTTTTTAATCGGTCTGAATGTTTTTGTTGCAGATCTAATTGGGGAACGTACATAACATCTGGGAAATACCAAAAGGTAAGGTTAATAATCAATTTGTTTCAATCTTTAAATTTTCTCAAATACATCATATTTGTAAGTTATTATACGTAAATGTTTTAAAAATAATTATACAAAATTATTATAAAATAATATATATATGTAAATTATTATAAAACAATATATACAAAGTGTTATAAAAATAATCATTATGAAATAATACATAAAATGATTTATAAAATAAGTATACATAAAAAATTGAAAAATATGCATTTATACATATTAACTTGTAAAATAATTTGTAATAATATTACAAAATGTACATAAAAGGTAGATACATATTTCATTATTCTCTATATACATTGATATTTACCTATCTAGTTATTTACTAAGCTGTAACCTCTCCGCCACGAACAGGATTTGAAACAAGGTAAATTTTTAAGCGGAGTAAAGCTGATTTGATTTCCTAGTATTCCTTCTCCTTTATAGGTTGCCTTACCAATGCTAAATAACGTATTCTGACCAACTATTTACCCAAAACTGGGAGTAAAAGAGATGGATTCATGCATTTACAAATGGTATCAGTGCAATGTGAAATGCAAACAGCCTAATTCAGAATTTGAACTCGAGTCACCGATTCCATTGCCTTAGTTTATCCATAGTAAACAACGATCAGAACAAGGCTCAAATAGGTGACCCTGTGTGACATTGTTATGTGTAAAGGAACCAGCATAAAACTTAGACTACAGAAAGGTGGCGTGATATCTGAATTTCAAGCAGATATGGAAAACTCTCCTAGTGATTCCGTTTTGGTCAGCGGAGCCTGCAGCCATGTAGAAGTACTTGAGATTTTTATTATTTGGTCAAAATTTACTTAAGCATAAAAAGGAATTGATTTTTCACATAAATGAGATAATATAAAAAGAAGCTAAGATAAAAATCAATACAGATTTTTTAAAGACTTTAACTCTTTTGTTGAAAACTACTTGGGTCACTATGTCGGGTAACACCCAGAAGGAAGTAGTAACAGATTGATTTTAGAGAGGTGGGAATGACGAAAAGAGGTGGCACCTAGGGGTGGAAGTCAGAGACGCTGAAGAACGAAAGTTGGAGTTTGATGAGTGAATTAACCATCTTACTGTCACTAAGGAGATTGGACTATTGCCCAAAATTGGAAAATCCCAATTGAAACCAAGGAATAGATAATATTTCTACGCCAACCGAACCCTACCCAGTTCCGGGTGTAAATATTATTTATGCTGGGTGTTTTGAGGCTTCAGTCAGACAGAAATGGGGAGAGCAGTGAGACAGTACCGGAGAGTGGTCAGAAGGGAGAACGAATAGAAAAGGACAGAACAGACCAACTGACTTCCGCCAAGACCATCAAAGAAATTAGAGAAAAAGATTCCTTCGAAGTTTGACCAAAAAATGAGCTTAAGAACTGTGAGAGCGATATTTTTTGAACCCATGTTTGCATTCTGACTGAAATCCATTAATTAGACGCTCATCACTCCCATAACTTTGAGTTAGATTGACCTCTGTGTTGTCTCGTTATATAACCGTCAAGCCAGCATTAACTCCAGCTCCTGCAGCAGATTTCAGGTCGTTTGAGATCAGGCACAACGTGGGCATTTGACCAGACTTTCAGCAACTGTAGAAGACACTGCAACCCTTGCTTGATGGAAGGGATCCGATATTGACGGCCATTTTCGGATATTCAATGAGCCCTTTACCTCATCGAACCGACAGGTTATACCAGTAAAATCAAATCACGAATAAAATGGTAAACAACTGGTAAGCAAAAATAAAACTCCCAAAATGTTTATTTTATCAAGAAGCTGGGTTTACAAATGTATTTTCCAAGGGTTCATCGTCACGAGAAGGAATCTAACCCCATCCCCAACACACCTGCAAATCTTTTGCCCGGCATTCAGTGAATATGTTTTGGGTGCTAATTATTACATTTTTTTACTGCCGGTCCCCCATTTGTAATCACGGACCCCCTCCCCAAACATAATGATGCCTCCCCCCCCACACACTTTTGAAGAAGCATTTGACTTTCAAAAGTGAGACCAATGGTTTCAGAAGTGTTCATTCAGGACCGAAGTGCAGTTTACGCATTCAAATTGGCACAATCCAAGGCAGGGAAATACCAATTTAAATGTCAGGCTGAAAACAAGGCGTTCAAAAATTATGAAAATAAAGTTGCATTAAATTTACTTATATAAATGATGTTACTTGAGGTAAAAGAATAAAATCAATAAAAAATAAATACCATATATACTCGTGTACCATGTCTAAATGTTAGCCTAATATTAGGAGGTCACCCCTGTGCGTGTGTAGACCAACTGGTAAACCTTCAATTTCCTGCTGAAAAAGTCAACAAATAACCCCGTGTAGTATCGGATTATACTCAAGTATATACGGTAAATATATACGGTAAATATAGCCATTTATAGACAAAACAATAGAAAATGATTTATTTGACATGAAAAAAAATAGCAAGGGTTGACATATTGAGAAAAAATAACAACCAACCAACCAATCAATTTAAATAGTTACAATGACGAACAAAATAAGTGAGACAACTAAGAAAAGAAAAAAAAAAAGAAAAAACAATCCTTTGATTGCTTTTTAAGAAGATTAAAATGTTCGACAAAGCAAATTTCAGTAGTAAGTATATTTGGTCCTTTCTGACTGGTGCAAATTATTATATTTACATTGACTCAATCCGATGTGGGGTACACAGATCTGATTGTATCCTGATGCTAAAAATAGTGTGTGTAAAAGTTGGAAAACACTTTGCTCTTAAACAGTAAACCTCTTCACAGAATAAGGGACGCATTACATTTTACAAAGTTGTAAATGTTCAACAATGTATTTTCACAAATAATATTTGTGGTCATTTGTAATAAGATAAAACAAACACCTATATATTCCTATATGTCTTTTTGCTTTTGTTCGTCTTATATATATATATATATATATATATATATATATATATATATATATATATATATATATATATTAGTTAGTTAGTGTTTGATAAATATAAACAGCTCTAACTAGAATTCAATCTCGGCCGATCCCGTTATACTATTCTGCAATTCCTATATTTACAATCGATAATCGGCTTTTAAGTGCGATATAAATTTGGTTTAGTCCCCGAAATTCGGGGCATGGATTGATCGCTGATTAAAAATTGAAGCTAATCTGATAATCTATATTATAAAGATTCGATTTAAAGTACGAAACCGTACAAAATAGCACATCGTAGCAAGATTTTTGTTAGCCCAATAACTGATTGATTGATTGATTAATTTTAACGACATGTCAACCCATCAAGTTTTGCACACAGTTACATGGTATTAAGTATTCCTATCAGATATTAATCATCTTCAAACATATCCATTGGACCCATTCAATGGACTCTAACAGATACTACCACTCCGGGTCAGAGTAGTTTCAATGAAATAGTATTCCACATTACTCAGGGCCCTAGAATTGGAGCCTTACCACCAAATGCAGTTAAGTGCCTTACGCAGGTCTTTAAAAAATCTAAAAATCAAACTACACCATGATGGTACACCCTACTATTATAAAGTAGTATATTTCATTTATTATGATATCATTTCTTTTCTTTTATTCTTAACACGACTGATATGACCATCTCAAACTCACAGACAAACAGAAGTCCCGATTCGCACATAAATAATTCTGTCATAGATATCAAAATATAAGCTTGTATATTTTTCTAGAACATTCAGAAACCCACAACCCATTATTATTTTTAAAAATAAAAGGTAAAGATTTTATGCAATAAAAAATTTATGTAACTAAAAGCAAAAAAAAAAAAAAAAAAAAAAGACGCCAGTTAACATTGTCTGACCAGTTGGATAAAATTTGTATATTCAGTGTTAAGCCATAGATTAATTAATTGGGACATTTCATAAAGAGGATTTTCAGATTTAACGAAGGAAGAATCAGCAAAATATCCGTATATTTTCATTCTAAATAAACATTTTGGGCACCCGTGGTTATCATCGTAGGAAATGGAAACAGCGATACAAGTACAAATCTTGATTGCATTTCACATAGCGCCAATACTCTTGTACGAATTCAACTATTCCCATAGTAGGGCAGACTTGACCCTTTAACTTTGATATGGCAACCGGACTAGGAGAAGAAAAACTCTGAATCAAAACCTGTTAAACTCGCTTAAAAATTACCTCGTTCGGGGATGGTTGATAGGGACGGATAAGCGAGAGGGAGACAGCATGAATTGATAATGATGATGATGATAATGATGAGGAGGAATCCAGAAATGAGAACTTTACATAAATGGGGGAACCTTATCGTCAATTTTTTTAAAAACTACAAAAAGGAAAAAAAGAAAACGAAGAAAAAAGTAGTTTTATAATACTAGATGAAATCCTATCGTATTAGGGTGAGTTAAATTTGTGTAAAATGTTGCTACCTGCTAGTATCACGGGACCAAAGCATTTCTAGCCGTGTTAGCTTCCCGCTGTGGTTAATAGTATCGTGATAATTGGTGTGCTGACACACTCCATATGTGATTTGAAAGCCGCACAGATAAACATGCAACGAAGTCTAATTTGGGAATTTATGCTTTACGAGTTTGAACTGGGTCATAAAGTTGCAGAAGAAACCAAAAATATTTGTTGTGCGTGAAGTACAGTTGATCACAGTACAGTAACAGATGGTCAAGAAATTGTACTTGAGTTGCAAGAACCTCGACGATCAAGTAATATCAAGTAGGCTTAAAAATGTGGATTTTGAGGCCGTTCTCCAAGACTTAGAGGCATGTTATCATTTATAATTCAGAGTTTTCCTTCTCCTAGACTGGTTGCTTAACCAAGGTTAGAGCCCAGACTGCCCTACATAGCTTTTTGAATTCATACCATTCCCAATGGTATTAGCTCTATGTGAAATGCAAACAACCTCGTCCAGGATTTGAACTCGGGTCGACGAGTTCATTTATTACGACTATAACCATTACACCACGTGCCTTTATAACTATATGTAGTAGTAAATTAAATGCATAACACTCCATAAGGAAAGAGAGGTGTAATCAGAATTTTCAAGAACTTGGATCTAACAAATACATAGGATAACGATATAGCAAGCACCATAACATCGTTGGATGAAGCAAATATACTAATCTTTCCACATAAACACATAAGTCATCTATTTTTTTTTTTTTTTTTTTTACCTACAATGAATAACGATGCCACAGGCGTAAAAATCTGCTCTAGTAGATGCGACACACTTTTTTTACAGTAGTGATGACACCTCAGTCCGGAGAATCTGTAGTCCATTTTTTATCGACCCAATTAGTATGGATGAGCTGATCGAGGCGCTTTTCATTTCGTGGATTGTGTTAGACGCACTTTGTCACTCACATTGTTGTCATTACCACAACCTAACGGTACTCACACTGGCTGTTTGGTCTGCGTAAAAATTATAAAACGCATAGAATAATTCAACTTCTGCTTTCGTGTCAGACTCCATTTTTCCAAACTGCCGCTCAGCTGTAACGAAGGAAAACTAGGTTATTGGCAGGAAGGTTTGAAATGGAAAAATAAAGAGTTTATAAAAAAAAACAATTTGACCATTTTTTCCCCTTTTCCATAGCGTTTTTGTTGTACAGTTCACTAAAAATTCTATTTTCTTTTCTTTCAGAAAGTCGATAAAGTAGCTGACTGGTGGGTATGGAACTCACCAGTTGTAACAAATATCCATCTACCTGACAGGTGATATTTTTGTATATATATATATATATATATATATAAGACTGGAAATCACACCACGTAATATATATTATATATATATATATATATATATATACGTGGTTTGATAAAAAAATCCGAGTCTTTTATGAAAAGCTTTATTTATTATATATAGCTTTATTATATATTTATTATTTAAATTTGGTCGCAATCCTCTTCAAAGTAGTCACCTGCACCGATATGTTTAATGTTGAATACCCTGAAAATATATATATATATATATATATATATATATATATATATATATATATATCACATTGTATTTTATATATAAGTAGAGTTTTTATAATTTAGATTTAATATTTGCTTGATCAAAAAGTATCGAGACTGAATTTCGTGTGTACAATTGAGCAACTTTTATATAAAGCGACGATGTATATATTCTGTCTAGACGTGCCATTATTTATCTTTATTATTTATTCATTAAGGCAGTCTCCATAGTTTTGTCAATAAATGTCGCATCTTTAAACATGTCAATCACTATTTTTGATTTGCACAAGATCTCCTCCATGATACACTACGATTGAATAGGGTTGGTGTGTGACGCAACACTCGTGTTAGTGTGGCACAAAACTCGCAGATGTTTCTCGACACTGTGTGTAAGCAGACGTACTTTTAGAATGTAAAAAAAAAGACGTGAGGATTTTTTGAACTGAACTAATGTCACACTGATAGTATCAGTAATTTCGTTGATGGTTATTCAACGATTCTGGTGCCTTGCTCACTTGATCAACTTTGAGCTCCGTCCTGTAATCCTAAATGAGCGCGTTAACGTAACCAAAAAAGAAGAAAAAAAAAGAAATAAAAAACGCACGCAACACATTTTCGAGTGTTCACTACATGACGTCACGTGACATGCTAAATTTGCGTCGATTAGTACTCTCTTCCTGTTGTGCGTGCGGGCTGTCCTACACTTAGTTTGTTTACAACAGGGACATTCTCGAAAGTTTTTGATAGCGCCACGTATGAATAAAACTCTATAGATAGCAAGGCTGTGGCATAACAAGATTGTTTTCGAACGGGGTCCGTGTCGCCGCCTAAGGAATTTGGAGAAATGACGTGAGCGATTACCAAAATTATATTACAAAGTTGGGGTCTTTATAAGCTTGAGCAAATTTGTATTCTGAGAATGACGTTAAACTCTATTTGGTGGTGAGGTTCCAGTTCTGGAGGTCTGAAGAATGTGGAGCACACCATCACCATTGCTCCCAGGCCCACTCTGACGCCTATGGGTTAGATAGAAAAAATATGAGTTTACAAAGATATTGAGTATCCATTAAGAATGTATTTATTTCAAAACTTAGTCGACATTAAATGACCCACTGAGTTTGATATGCTGTAAAACAAACCAAACTGACATTACCCGGGTTTTAAAAACCTCTGCTGTTTTACTCTTTCCATTCAGTTTCTGGGCCCCGGGAAAATAGGTGGAAATAGATGACAGACATCATGCAGGGTAGTTTCTTCATTAAAACTAGTAGAGCTACCAGGCATTGCCCGGTATTTAAATAGTTAAAGATAAATCTCTTTATATTGATAACAGATTAATAAAAATTATTTTTCTATTTATTTATTTTATTATCTTTTTTTTTAAGAATAAGTAAGTTGTTAAAATAAAGAAATAACTGTAACTGCTTCGTTAGTCTTTCTAATTCAGTAATTTTATATTAAAATTTACACCCACCTAATATGAAATAAACTCACAAAAGTAGATTAATTGTTCTGTGATTTCGATTTTTCAGGTGGGGTCTGCTTCAGTTTCGCACTTCTCCAGTGAATAGCTCTGCGTTCGAAACTGACGAATACTGGTCTGCCCGAGAAGCACTAAGTGAAATTTACAGAGCCGAAAAGGTTGGTACTACTTCTGAATATCTTCTTTTTTTTAAATTATAATCAACTAGAACGGGCTATCCGGCTTCGAATGGGTAGAGGGAATGACATCACATATAACAATATAGTAAGAAATATGTTCTATAATATAGGGTGTATCATAAAATTATTTTAAATTATTAAAAATAGGTAATTCAAAATTCCCCGATTAAAAATATTGAAAAGGATTACTTACATGTTTGTGAAATATCTGATTGTGTAAATTCGTGTACAGGATTACTAAATCAACCTGGTAACCGATGGAGTCTCTATGGCGTAGTGGATAAAGTGCTGGACTGCGACATCGTAGTTAGCGAGTTCGAACTCCAGTCGTGCACTAATGGGAAAAGTAGGGCGTCCCATCGTGGTTAGCAAGCTAGTCTCGTAGATCCATAAGTACTGAATAGGGATTTCGATCTTGCTGGATGCCCCATACTTTCGATCTAGTATCATCTTCTACTCGTTGCGAATAGGTTGGATAAATACATACCCTTGGGAAAGGTATGCACCCACTCATCCCCTACCCAGCTATAGATTAAATACCATTACTGTTCTTCTACAAGTATGCCTTTGACATCAAATAACCGAAGATTGATATGCCATTAAACAAAGAAATGTCGATATGCCATTAAACAAAGAAATGTCGATATGCCATTAAACAAAGAAACGAAACCGAATCTGGTAATCAAAAGTGATTTACAGAAATCGGGAAAAAACGAAAACTTATTTCATGCGATTGATTCAACCATTCGATTCATTTTGAATGTTACAATCTACTTCTTGTTTATAATATATACGACGAGATACTGAAAAGTTCTCGGCTCAACCAAGTAGGGAATAACCAAGAGCCAAGTACAGATTATTTCACATAGTCATCCCACTGTTCAACACACTTGGCACAACATTTCTCAAGTTTATTTAATCCTTCCAAAAATAAAAACAAACATTCTTTTTTAATTCTATATATTTTTTAATTGGATGTTATTCCATTATTGTTTTGGTCGATAACTTTTCAGTTCCAACACACACACACGCGTGCGCGTGCGAGTGTGTGTACCCCACCACCGTTCGCTTACAATGTTACGTTTATTTATTTATTTATTTTTTATCATTTACTGTCAATGCATTTTTTTTTAGTATTATTTGGATTGTTCGGACTATTATGGATAAAGGAGTTAGGTTAAGGCAGTTCTAAGTGACAGTTATCTCTAGACTTCAGGTTCAATCCTGGTCAGGGGCAGCAGTAACATAGAATAATAATTAACACAGCTTAACGCCTCTACGGTTAGCTGGATGAGAACAGGATGCCCCCGAGGATTGAATAAAGGGTTAGGTTCAAAGTTCCGTGATAGCTCCCGATTACGACAAGAAGGTTCCCGAGTTCGAAAAGAAGGTTCCCGAGTCCGAGATGGTTCCTGAGTCAGAGAAGGTTCCCGAGTCCGACAAGAAATACCTGAAGAAGGCACATCGGCCGAAACGTTGTACAGATAACAATGAAGATGAGGACAATAGTCCAAATAAAAACAGATAATACTAATCATCAAGAATCATCTAAAAAATTCAGAGAAATAAGACTATTTTGCTAATAGAGAAAATATTTCTGGAACAAATTGACTAATCAGATCAAGAATAGCAATAGTGTAGACAATTTTAGAATTAAATTGGATAAATTCAGAAATAATGGTAACAAAAAGAAATTAAGAGGGCATTTTGTGGAACTCTCGAATGAAATATTTAACAAAATTTCATTTGTATATTATTATTGTATTAATTTTGTATATGTTGAGTGCAAATATTCTTTAAGCTTGATGTGAGAAGATAGTAAAAAAGAGAGATAACCTAAGAGGCATGATAAATAATTATAATTTACAGAAATGAATGTTTTCAGATGAATTTATTTAGGTACCATGTTAATTTTTTGCCATCATTTTCTTCGGTGGGTTTGTCATATTAGTTTAGGGGGTATTTCTTGGTTTGTTTTATCTTTATCTTTATTTTTATTTTATTTTATTTCATTTTATTTTTATTTATTTATTTATTTTTATTTTCATTTATTCATTTATCTATTTTTTCGAATTGAAACATTAATTTATAAAGATGCTACCTTGCACGGCATCCTTCTTATAATTATCACTAAATAAAATGTCTCCTTATACAGTTATTGTCTGTTTTGTTTTTCTTTCTTTCTAGGCATACAAAGCAAATACTGGACGTTACACGGATCATTTAGATCGTCTGAAACTCTCGCCTTATATACTTTCTGGGCTGTGTATGAGGAAACCTGAGATTAAATTAGATCTGGCCGGTTTTATCGCAAGTGTGAAACCGTTCCGAAAAGACCTCAAACAAATTAATATCCGAACGGATCGATATGTATGGTTCGGAAATACTTCCACATAAAACACAACTTAATTCTAGGCATGGAGTTCAGTGGCCATTTTGTGTGCGTGTTTGTGTGCGCGTGTGTTTTGTACATTTTTGCGTCTATGTATGTCACTTTGTGCGTATGAGCGTTTGTAAACATGGCCGAATGAAATGCCAATTGGAATAAATCTGTTACAAATATTCATATGTTCTTTTGTTATTATTTCTAAATTCATAATCATTGGTGCTTGTCGCTGATAAAAAAAAGATATCTGAATCTTTGTTACTTCTTTTTTTTAAACACTAAACTCTTAGTCCTTTCCTCCTTTATTGAAGACATATTTTTAAAATATTTGGACACATGGCTCAACAGATATAAAGGTTGAGTTAATACAGTTCTAAGGTGACAATCATCTATAAGTTGCAGGTTCAATCCTGGCCAAGGGCGATAATAAAACAAAATATTTAACATACCTTAACACTCGTGCCCGGTCATGGATAACGGAATAAAAAACAAAAAACAATCTACCCCAATGGATTAAATAAAGGGTTCGGTTCGAAGTTCCGTGAATGCTCCCGATTACGATATGTTCGACAAAAAGTTCCCGAGTTCGACAAGAAACACCTGAAGAAGGCCGAAGGGAATATCGGCCGAAACGTTGTGTAAATAACAATAAAGATGATGAGGACATCAGTCCGAAAATTCTAAAATTTTTAATGCATGCTGATAATAAAAAACAGGCACTCTCTTCGATGGAAAGATTTTTGCAATATACTTTTATGCAATTAATACATTCTTGGGCTTGTAAAATCTTCAATGTTCGGTAGAAAGAGCCATCATTGTTAAATTCTTATTGATATGTATGGTCAATCGCCATGTAAACCTTTAGTGTCACGTTTAACTATAAATATCTTCATTAAACGTGACTACTTTAGCTTAAAAACATCTGCTGGTCTTTACTTACGTATAAATAGATCACTATAAATAAAATGACACTACAGAAACGGTTAGCCATTGTGGATTTTAAAATAGCAAATATTCTTGTAGGTGGTGTAATAGTTTAGTTCAATCTTTGGGGGGGGGGGGTTATGACAAGGACGTAACATCCCAATTAAAATTTAAAATCAAAGTGCAGGCTTTGCATAACAGTTATCGCCACGGTAAATGGAATCGGAAAGCCGGGTTCAAATTTAAACCGAGACTGTTTGCGTTCACGTTGCACTAATGCTCTTGTGAACGTCATAAACATACCTCCCCACCCCCATCGGCTATGTGTAAAATAAAACAGACTGGGCACGCTATCCTGGTATCTATCTACCTGGTCATCAGTTTAACTCGGGGTTTTCTTCCTGGTCTGAATGACAGCAAGTTTCCTAGGGTTTCCATGACTCTTCTAACTTTTCTAGCTGATCTTAACAATGCTGTGTTCTGTGTGGTCTCGATTCTTACTCTGATATCCAATTCCTCCAAACACTTTTCCAGACCTTTGAGTAACGTTGCAAGGGCACCAACTACAATTGGTGTTACTGTCAACTTCATGTTCCACAATTTTTTTTGTCTATCTTTTAGCTTACTTTTATTTTCACTCTATGGCAAATTCTTTCCCTCTAGTTAATTAATACTAGGCCAGGTCTTCTGGTCGGGATTGGGCGATCCGTTTTATATCTCAAGATCCTAGAAAATTTTATGAGTCTCATTTTCTAGTACAGATTCTGGTTTGTATATATACAATTTATCAGCATGGTCACATGGATTAGAGGATCACATTTTCTACCCAATCATGCCTATTCCATTTGTGCTAGTTTGCTGCATTTACCTATCATGTAATTAACCGTTTCATTTCTGTCAACACATTATTATTATTATTATTATTATTATTATTATTATTACTAGCAAATATATGCACCCTCCGGTGCAAGTATTTAAGTTTTAATGTAATGAAATATCATATTAAATTAGAAAGGCTAATGAAACTAAATAAGAATGCAGATAAAAATATTTGAAACAGAGGTGGGTATAATCGAAAAATAGAACAAATGAAACTTACTCTTCCATCACTCTCGTCTTTCATTGTTATTTTTTCTAATTTAAGTAGTCAGTTAAAAGAGGAAGTAAAGAATAAAATGACAATTATTTTTTCTTGTTAATGGATTTCATTTAAGATTAATTGAAGAGATTGTTGCTTATATTCATTAAAATAAAACCAAACAGTTAGAAATCAATAATGCTAAGCACATATTTATTAAATTCGATTTTTTAATATCAATATGCAAATTAGCCTTCTCCTTCACATTGTAAACCGCTATTTTGTTGTATATATAAACATAATTGTATGTTGTTAGTATGTAGATATGGTTAATAGTATTAATAATGTAATACAATTTTATTAATAATAGAGGTTAAAATAAAAATAAAATCTTTGAGAATGTGATGTCAATAACTAAGGGAATTGTAACTTGAGTAGTGATATAGTTTCGGTTACAGACAAAAAAGCACACAATCTCCATTATAATAAGATTATTATTATTATTATTATTATTATTATTATTATTATTATTATTATAGACAAATAGCTACTTGAAACCATTGGTACGATACGGCTCTTACTTCGAATGGGGCGAGGATGTGTTGATAGTAAAATTGAATTGTATACTTGCAAAATTTCATAATTGATTCTGACGGTATGTAAACCCGTATCGGGTTATTTTGTACCTAGAGAATAGGGAATCGCGTTTATTATACGTTCATTTTTGTGTAGTTGTTTTTAAGAGGGTTTTTGTTGTTTTTGTTGTTTGGGGGGAGTTTGAGGGTTGCACACGGTCCGATCGAATACGAATAATTTCTAATAGATCTATTTGACCTATAGATAGGAACCTAGCAGGTACTACTACTCAGGGTCTCACTTCTATGCTACGTGGAGAGGTTCGAATCTTGGTTGCTGGGCTGATGTTGCGTTGGCTGACGATTCCTGGATTTTTGTAGTCTGAAAACCAGCGTGGGGTGCAGGGAGACATCTTGCCTTGTGTCATTTAAAGTTTTTAGTAATAACACAAAGCTACTTCTTTTTCTCATGAGATTTTTATTTTCCCCAAAGTCACAACTGCCGAGAGCACGTCTGGCTCTCTCAACGCATCGAGTCAGACTCATTCTACACTCTCATCTTTCACTCCTCCTCTCTCCCACTTCACCACGTCTCACTTACCGTCCAATAAAAACAATGTCATGTAACTTTATGATGATTAATCCTTAAACTTTTCCATTCTAATGTAACACGTAATTCTTATTTTCCTTATAAAAAAACTTTTCCGTGCTAATTTACATGTCAGGTTACATTCCTGACTCCCCCCACCCACACACACCATTATGTCACACCATGTGCAAATTATTTGCATAAAGAATTGTTACTTGAAGTAATAATTGTTGGTAAATTATTATCATTTGTTACTTGAAACGATATAATTGCTTGCAAAGGAACGTAATAGCATGGTTGGAGTTACATTGCACTGTTAGCCAACACGCCAACACTTTTCTTTTGTGGTGAGAAATTGTATGTATAAATTCACTAAATTAATGAATTTATCTATGGAAACAGCTCTTTTTTTAAATTGATATATGTGCAAATTCAATCTATAAAATGTGTAATATATAAGCTATTGTAGGAATTACCTTCCTTGCTTATCCTATTTCTTCCGTTAGGCGCTAGGTGGCTTAGCGAGCAACAGCATAAAACCATAAGCCCCAGTCAAAATTCTTTTTCCCTTTCTATTGAATAGCTAATTCGATCACACCGGGTGCCCCATACTAGCGACCTTGTGTTGCATCCTACCCCCGTGGTAACTTTATTTTTCTAAAGGTTTGTTCTTCCTTGCCTGTTGAGTTACAATGATAGAAAATGTCGTTTAATTTATTCTCTTTTTGTCCTATAAAAATATAACAATGAAAGAAAAAGAAAAGAACTAAGAATTAAAAATGTTAAATTTTTCGTATTCCAATTTCTTTTTGGTTTGCATTCAAAATAGTATTTTTTAAAATAAAAGTACCAATTGGCTTGAAACATTTTCATGACTCTTATTTAGTTCTCCAAAAAATGATTTCTTTTACAATTAGTACTAAATTACAAAGTAATAATTTGATTGAAATCCGTGTGATATTTAAACAGCACGGGTCTTAAGACTTTTTGTACTTAGTTATGAACAACAGTATCGAGTTCCACAAATAAAGAAAAAACAAGCATATATATCATTTAACTGAAATGTTGTTATTTGGGATGAAAGTCGGATCGGCATCAGAGGTTCTTGGGCATCTATCTATTCAGTTCGGTTTGGGTCGGTTAATATCTATCTATCTATCAATGTAAAATCTGCAATACCTACGGAAGCATACGCGACCCCCCCCCCCTCTCTCTCTCTCTCTCTCTCTCTCTCTCTCTCTCTCTCTCTCTCTCTCTCTCTCTCTCTCGTTATCGTTATGTTAACGTTTGATAGACGAGCCTATGAACTTCGTCTTGGGCAACAATGTCTAAATACAAAAAGGATTTGTATTGTTGTTTATAGTACACGTTATTCCGATATATAGATGGACAGAGAATTGTCCCCCTCCAACAACAAGGGAGTATTTTCATACCCCTCTTCCTTTGTCTATGACTGCTAGGTTTGCTGACCATTGTGGTAAGCTGGACAGTTTTCTTTTCTTAATGTTTTTTTAATACTTTTTTGTTTGCACACTTTCTCCTTTTCACCCCTTACTCTCTCTCTCTCTCTCTCTCTCTCTCTCTCTCTCTCTCTCTCTCTCTCTCTCTCTCTCTCTCTTACCCATGTGTGTGTACACATCACGCACTATCGGTTTAGGCCCTCTTTCCATTCCGATATCACGTGATCCTAGTTCGCTTCTATCCTTCTCGTCTTTTAGTTCTCTCACTTTGTCGATATCTGAAACGACGAGGGCTTCTTATTTGTCGCCATGTCCACTTCACCTCGTGTCCACGCCGTTCTCGCTCTGGTGGTCTGTGCCTTGTCCCTGGGGGTCGGTGTTGTGATCGGTTACTTTATTCAAGCATCAGCAGAAACTTTACTTCTCCCAAAGGACCAGCGAGCTTGTGATATCGGCTACGGGAGCCACCTACCCCAGGTACAAAGGTAAGTCGATAATTATACCCTACAGGGATTAATGGACTTTCTATAAAAATGATAAAAAAATAGACATCAGAATATATTTACTACAACTTGTTGCATGTTACTTCGAGAGGAGATGGGCACCGCCAAATAACCAACATAACCCAGTGGGCGACATATATTTCTATTTACTCAACTTTCTCCATCATCCGTAGATAAAAGAACAGGCTGAATTATGCATATGTTTATAGATTAAAATAGACTGAAATAAACTTGAACAACTCCAGTGAGTTCGATTCTCACTGTGTGCTCCATACTTCTGGTTTTGTATCTAGCAAAGCTGAGTAAGTGGTAACATAAATGGGAGTATGAGGGGGTTCATACCTTTCCCAAGGATATTAGTTCGAAAGCAAACGTAATAGCGCGAGTGGAGTTGGAACTCGTTTATTTCGATATAGCAGTCCAGCACGTTAGCCTCTATACCACGGGGATCCCCAACCCCACAAGGCAATGTTAATATTAGATTAAGGATTTTATTAGATAAACCTAAAGTTAAAAAGCAAAATAGACAGATAAAATTCTACTGCCTGTATTATCAGTTATATATATATATATATCGTATTGGTGTAAAATCATAATTTCTCGGGGTTTTTTTGTTTTGTTTTTTGTTTCGTTTCATTTTGTTTGTTTGTTTATTCGTTTTTTGTTTTGTTTCTTTCTTCTGTTTGCTTTGTTGTCTTTGTTTGCATTTTGATAATTTTTGGACCATATGACCTTTAGGCACCCCTTTTTGATCTCGATTAAGAAAGGACATGTTTTTCATTTACACCGTCAATATCCGGTTGTTTTGACAACGACCTTTTTTTAATTATAAAACTAACCCTAACCCTAACCCCTAACAAACAACCGGATATTGACGGTGTAAATGAAAAAAATGTCCTTTCTTTATCGAGATCAAAAAGGGGTGCCTAAAGGTAATATGGTCCAATTTTTTTAACCACGTACACTTAGATGACGTTGAATTTAACAAACAGTCTTTCATGGCAAACCTCTGAAATCAATAGACCAGTTCATATACTTAGGTAGCAATATCTCATCTACAGAAAGCGATTTCAATATATGCATATGAAAAACATGCACTGCTATTGGCAGATTATCGATCATATAGAAATCTGATGTTTCTTATAAGATTTAGTATGAATTCTTCCAAGTTGTAGTCGTATCAGTGCTACTGTATGGCTGCACCATTTAGACTTTAACGAAACGTTTGATGAAAAGGCTAGATGAGAACTACTTATGGATCCTGCGCTGTCTTGAACAAATCCTGGAAGCAGCACCCTACAAAAAGTGGCTTTACGGCCACTTATCTCCTATCACAATAACCATCCAAGTAAGACCAACAAGATAGTGAGAGAGACTCATGGGAATCCGTGCTCAGTCCGACGACGATGATGATGATGATGATATCGAAACAATTATGTATAAAACGTGTTTATATTTGTAGAAACAGTAGACAAAGAAAATTAATTGCAAAATTTCATAATTGATTTTAACGGTATGTAAACCCGTATCGGGTTATTTTGTACCTAGAGAATAGGGAATCGTGTTTATTATACGTTCATCTTTTGTGTAGTTGCTTTTAAGAGGGTTTTTGTTGTTTTGGGGGAGTTTGGGGGAGTTTGAAGGTTGCACACGGTTCGATTGAATGCGAATAATTTCTAACAGATCTATTTGACTTATAGATGGGAACCTAATAGGTACTACTACTCAGGGTCAGAGTGAACCTGGGAGTAATGGCAATGAAGTGGTACTCCACACTCCCCAAATCTCCAAAACTGGAGCCTCACCATCAGATGCAGTTTTGTGCCATACCGAAGAAACTAAAAAAATCACTTCCCAAATAGTTACATTTTAAAATTCTACTAAACCTCAAGTAATGAATGAAACTTTTTGTATTTATTCATTGATTACTGAATTTAAATAAGAAAAGAAATGAATGGACATATTTTTACGTAAGTACAGACTCTGAAAATAGAATTGGATCATCATCATCATCATCATCATCATCATCATCATCATCATCAAGTCATGGTAATAGCATGGATTCCTGTCTGTCTGTCTGTCTGTCTGTCTGTCTGTCTCTCTCTCTCTCTCTCTCCATACGTCTCTATCGGCCATCGCTCTCGGCAGGTCTTCTAGACTGCATCCAATATCCACAAAGAGCTTATGAATGTAAGTCTTTGTTGGTCGGCCAACACTGGTATGTCCATGTGTTGGAGTCCACAGAAGAAACGTCGCTTATGAGTTCGTCCCTGCTTCACCAGCAGGGCACATATGTTTTGCATGATTGGTTCTCAATACTTTTATTGGGTGTCTTTTTTAATATCTAAGAAGTAAGCTCAATTAAACTTTACAAATGACACTCTTTTTCACATTCATTTATCTGTTTCTTTTTCAGTTTCTTAGAACGTAACATTGTTGAAGCATGCGCAGCCGAGACCTGTGATATTGCTTTACCTCGTACCTATGTGGCTGAACATCTACACGATGAAAAGATCCATGTAGATGGAATATTGGACGAAACGGCGTGGACGCAAACACCATGGTCTGAGAAGTTTGTTGGTAAGTGATATTCACATTAACCTTTTTCCTGCCAAACATGCAAACAGTAATGCGATTCTTGCATATGAAGTGTTATCAGAGTTGAGACAAATTTTCTGAATTCTATCGTACCTTTTTAAACTAATAAAATCCTTTTTGTTAGTTGAAAAAGCTACGATAGAATTCAGAAAATATTTCTTAACTCTAATAACACTTCTTATGCAAGAAATAATAATCGCATTACTGTTTGAATGTTAACCTGTATGAGATATATGTATTATGTTGTTATGTTGTTAGACGTTGCATATATTAAACGTTTATATGTGCATTTTTATATGCATATGTACATACACACTCTTTATGTTGCTCACTAAAAATGAAACAGCATGTTCCTAAATGTAAGTGAGTAAGGGGTGTTATTTCACGTGGAGGGGGCCTAATTTTATGTCTATCAATAAATCCATCCTTTGGAATACTTTGTTTTTTTCTTATTTACACACACACACACACACACACACACATATATATATATATATATATATATATATATATATATATATATATATATATATATATATATATATATATATTATTATCATAATATAATTATTATATATAATATAATTATTATTATATCTTATTATTTATTAATATGTAAATATGGGATTACCTCTGCAGTCTGTCCAGAGAGAATTGAACTCATGGTTTGTTAATGTGACTCGTTAACCATTACACTACACGATATGTCCAGTGTGAGAAAATGGTTGTGTTATATAAAAAAGAAGTTAAAGTGTCATGCTTCACAACTTGTGAATGCTAGGTGGACGTTGACCCAACAAGAGGGTTCATCCACTTTTTGATAGGTCTTATTTTTCATCTTACTGCTGGGTATCTTTCTGGTGAGCCTGGCGGGCCGATCATTCGCATATGAAGCAGGTAGTATTGGGTTAAATGGTACAAAGAGCACACTTAGGTAATCTAATATACACGTGTATACATGCACACAATACCTAGATTAACATATGCCGGATGATGTATTAAAATAAATCAGCTCGGTAGGTAGTACCTGCTCCTTATCTAAAAATGAGTTAGGACTGAGTTTATTGCCCGACTCCTGGAATGCCTAAAATGATAATGAAGCTGAGCTATTTTTAACATCGACTTCAATTGTGCATTCGCATGCATAGGTGCCTCGACTTAAATCTTGATTTTGTGTCGCACTCTACAGAAGGTGTTCGTGCGTAACGGTTATTATCGTTGTAAAGGATCTCGGCTGTCCAAGTTCAAATCCTGGATGAGGTTGTTTGCATTTCACTTAGCGCCCATGTCCTTTGAAACGGTATGAATCCAACAATTGCCTAGTCTCTAACCTTGGTATGGCAACCGGTCTAGGAGAAAGAAAACTCTGAATTCAAATTTGTTAAACTCCGCTTAAAAATTGACCTTGTATCGTATCCTGTTCATGGTGAAGGGATGAAGCTGAGCTTTTAATTTACATTTAATGTTTTTCTCTTTTTTTTCTGCTTTTTTATTTTTTTATTTATTTGTTATTCTTTCTCTGTGTCTTTAAAGATTTAGAAGGACGACTTGACAGAGTTCCTCTCTTGAACACTCGAGTGAAGATAAGATGGGATGACAATAGGCTTTACATTGGAGCTCTGCTGGAAGACCCTCATGTGTGGGCCAACAGAACGCAACACGATTCTGACGGTTTATTTCAAACTTTTCTTTTTCTTCATTTTCTGCCCAAAAAGAATGACTTCGGCATCTCGTAAAAAATAAGTATAACTCCTAGTTTATTTTTTAAACAAAATAAAATACAAATCAAATTAATTTGCTTTCAGTTTATTGAATTATGCAACAGTGTCATAGAAGTGTATGACACTAAACTGAATCCGGTGGTGAGGTTCCACTTCTGAAGCTCTGGGGAGTACGTAGTAAGCTCTTCGTTGTCATTATTCCCAGATCTACTTAGGTCTGGAGTGATAGTATTTGTTAGGGTCCCATACATGGGTCAAATAGATTTGATTGAAATAATGTTTAAAAATATTTTGGACTGATATTGCAACTAAGTATGAAGTATTTACCTGTTTAAAATTATTGTGAATTTTATTAATACATTGACTCTTAAAACCTTTATATTTCAACAAAGTATAAAACGTTTACCTGTTTAAAATGATTATGAAGAAACACTTTTATCCCGTATATAACTGTAAAAAATTGGTTTCAGAATGATATAACCCAAACAAGATTTAACATGGCCGTGAAAATCAACCAACCAATCAACTGTTCAATTTTATTTTTAATTTTATGATGCTATTTAATTAATCTTTATTATCTATATATGTTGTTATTAATTCAGAAAATATTAGAAATAGACGAGGGTTTATCTCAGAATGTTATTTATAGTTAAAATTCGAACAATTATAATGAATGTATATCTTATTATAAAAAAAAATAATGATTCATATTGTGTAATATTTTATTGCCTTATTATTTTTACTCCACCTTGCACTACATGAATACAGAAATCGAAAAAACCACAATCATTGTATATTGGTTTATTGGAACTAACTTTCTCATTTTTCTTGTTTTCATCACAATCTTCCGGCCACTGTGCTTACCGACCTTCTCCATGTATCTATCAATATACAACAAGCCAAAAATAAATGCAAGTTTAGTTTAGTTTGGGTAATTGGTTACAGCACAGTTCGAGGTAAGCCGTAATTAGTTGGTTGGGGTTTGTTTATGGTGGGTTGTTTAGGGTTGCAAAAGGTTTATTTCTGCTAGCAGCCTTTCGACTGCATTGGTATCAAAGGGTGAAGATTGTCCAAGGTTGCATTTATCTCGTCGGCTCCCTTAGTTTTTCTCCTGGTGATACAAGGTAATTGCTATCAGCCTTCATGGATCAAAAGATAGCAATCTCTCTTGAGAAGCGGGGAATGGATGAAGTCCGTCGTGGGTTCTTCTATCCGTAAGCCAAGTTCGTAGGGAGAGGGAGAGCAAAGCCCTTACCTGTAGTAGTAGTCACCCAAGGTGTGGAAGAGGTGTTAACCCCTTGAAGGATGCGTGGTGGGCCGAAACCAGCAGTCAGCCCACAGAAGGGGTACAACTAAAAGAGGATGCCGCCGAAGCCAGCAGTCAGAAGGGTTACAACTAAAAGAGAAGGGTCATGGCTATTTATAAAGATCACCACGTGACTATGATGATAGGGATGGCTGCTGCTGCTGTGTCGGTGACATTCGACCCCTGTCCCCTAGGGTACAAATGCCGGTGTTGTATGAAGATAACATAAAATTTCAATAGTTTAGCTAGAAAGGTAATCATAGTATCTTTTATTTTTATTTTATTTTATTTCATTTTTTATGTTAAAGGTGTACTTATTTATGAGCTATATTGCATTCTTTAATTCTTACATTTAATATTTTTTTAATTTCATTTCAGTTTTCAACGATAATGCTTTTGAGGTATGAATTTATTTATATTTGTTTATATATATATATATATATATATATATATATATATATATATAAGTATAGTATATATTTATTTTTCGATACTATACAGTTAAAAGCGTTTGTTACCATTGGTTTCAAAGTAGCGTATAAGCCGCTTAACACCAGGACAAACCGCCTTGGATAATGAAAACAAATTTTTATTTTGTTATATTCACATTCTTTTGTATTCATTCGTGCAGTCTCGTTTCTCTAGAATTCCAACTATGTGTATATTGTTCTTATTTCAGGTTTTCTTGGACTCTTCTGGATCTTTCCACAAGTAGGTTGATATTATACTTTTTGTGGGGGTCGGGTGCATTCTTTCTATTAATTCATTTTGATAGCTTTGATCTTTTATTCACCTTTTACTGAAACATTGAGTGACGGTTCTTATTCTTATTTGTAGTTTTGTCATTCAAGAGAAAATATCTGGTCATAACCAAAAAGTATATATCTATATGTATATTTACTGAGTATAGCTTTGTCCGGCACAAACAGGAATAGAAAGTTTTTCAGTTTTCTCTATTGCGTATTTACCCGACCCTTTCCACCATGAACAGGTTGTGACTCAAGATCAATTTTTAAGCTGAGTTTAACAGATTTGATTTTAGAGTTTTCCTTCTCCTTGACCAGTTGCCATACTATGGTTAAAGAACTCAGTCTGCCCTACTATTTACCCATACCTGGAGGGATAGTTGGATTCATAGTTTTTTTTCCAAGAGTATCAACTCTATGTAAAATTCAAACAGCCTCGTTCAGGATTTGAACACGAATCGATATGTCGATTTCCCTCGACGTTAATCGTTAAAGTAAAGACACAAGTTCTCTCTAATATTGTAAATTTATCGTTTGTATTAATGTTGTGGTCTGCTAGATGAACATTTTGTTCAACCAGGAGTCAATTTTTCATGGTTTAATGATTTTATTGTATGTCTTTATGTTTTACTATTATAGATTTACAGTTTTACTCATTGTGGCTTTGAAAAGTTTTATTGGTTGTAAATGGATTAATGGATTTGATGTGTTTGTAGCAGAGACAGTTACATGATTTACAATTTTTTTTTCATCGTAAATAACTGTTGCTTAAAATTGTTTTATACTATAAATCACAACTATTATAAAGAATTTTCCACTGATAATAGTATCGATTTTCTATCTGAAACAGCATCATCTTGATGTAACATAAAATGAGCAGAAAAAGCTCTCTGTGTAGCAATTAAAGGTTCACTTATCTTGAACAAAAAACAATATTTCAACAGCAAACGCACAGCGTGCATTGGTCCAAGCCATGATTGTAATTGATCATACCTGGAAAAAAAAAAAAAAAAAAGAATTGATAAAAATGGAGTTACCATAGCCACTTGCCTAATTCCACTTGTACCACAAAGGTGACAGTTTAAAAA
This sequence comes from Doryteuthis pealeii, assembly GCA_023376005.1. Taxonomy (NCBI): domain Eukaryota; kingdom Metazoa; phylum Mollusca; class Cephalopoda; order Myopsida; family Loliginidae; genus Doryteuthis; species Doryteuthis pealeii. The sequence continues at coordinate 52,981,387 of CM042153.1, forward strand.
TCTGTGAGGTATTTCTACTGCACCCTGTATCTCCAAGACTTTTAGATCTATGATAAACGAGCATTGCGATTATAAGAAATAGTTCTCAATTCGGATGTCAATTTAACTCTTGGAGTTCATTACACCGGTTATATCGATGGTACTTTTATTTTCCTCCACGCCTGATCACTGGTTGGCCAATATTTAGATCAAGCCCAAACGGCTAAGGGTAAATTTAGGATCGACAGCTCACGGTTCAAAGGGTTAAAGGGTTTTGCCAGAGATTCTTAACCATTTTTACTACATTAAATTTGTTGTATTTCATTTTATTTTTAGGTATAAAGAAATTGGAATAAATGCACTCGGGACAATCTGGGATGTTTTGCTTACAAAGGTAATAATTGTTTGTAACGTTTGTCTCCCCTTGATAAATACTGATACCACCAGTCGAAGCCTAAACTACTTCAAGCTAAATGACGAGATTAACTCAGAACATATCATTATTCCGTCTGACATTAATAAATGTGCGGTGTCCTCGTGGCGTAATGGCTAACGTCTTGGTTTGAGACATCGTAGTGAGTTCGAACCCCGGTCGCGCTATTACGTTCACTTTCGGACTAATACTCTTGGGTAAGGTATAAGCCCCCTTATCCCCAGCTATGGGTGAAATAGTACCACTAAAGGATGTCTTTGATATTAGATAACCCACGATAGTTGATATGCTATTAAACAAAAAACCTAACTCATTAATATAATGCTTCATATTGAATGCGTGTAATAAAGTTACACGTATTTAAAACGAGAACAAAATATCTATATTTTTCTTCCTATTACCTGTAGATATTTTTCTGTTCATTCAGAAAACCTAGGTCTTTAAAGCATGGGTGTCATATGGCTGCATATGTGAGCAATCTTTAAGAAATATCTTCCAAGTGTACAGCTCAGTGCCAGGTGTTTATCATAGCAAATACCATAAAATCGGAACAGTATCATTCCGACGTAATATGAAATGAGCATACGAAAAAGCTCTCTGTGTAGCAAATACAAATTCACCAGTCTTCAAAAAAAGACGTTTCAACAGCAAACGCATGGTGTGCACCCGTCCAAGTCATGATCGTTACTGATCGCATCTGGAAAAAATAGTAAATTAGACGGAGCTGCCATTACCACATGGGACACTTAGATACCAATTTCCATTCAATTTTCATTCAACGAATGGATGTGCTAAATTACCAGGGCATTATTAGTCGTTTCTTTTACGGCATATCAACTTTTTTAAAAACTACACTAAAAAAACTTTTAAAAAAATTTTCTCCACAAAAATTGTTATCCTGACGAAGGTTGAAAATGGTTAAGAAACATTACTGTTTGTATTAAGAATAGTTAATTGAAGTTATAATTGTTTACTAAGGATAATGATAATATATTTGTCAAAAACAATATATCAGTTACTTGAAACCATATAACTCTATGACTATTATTAAATAGAAATAATTACTTGAAACCATATAATTATTAGTTCGAACACAAATATGCGCCCTCCAGGCGTAAGTATTTAAGTATTAATGTAATGAAATATCATATTAAATTAGAAAGACTAACGAAACAAGATTAGAACGCATATAATAAGATTACACACATTTTAATTTTTTTAATTGATTCTTATATAAGAAAATTCATGGAAATGTTTTTAATACGTTTGAGAATAAAATGATAATATCAGAAATCAATAACACCAAGTAATTATTTATTAAACCCAGTTTTGTTTAAACCAGTATGCAAATTATCCACACCATATACTATGTAAACCTTTACTGATATATAACACACATTGTAGGATTTTAAACGCATCAATAACATGTGCTATTTTGTGGCAAATCTAACTCAACGAGACTTTAATAGTAGACATTATTTATATAAAAATGTAACTGTAAATTGCACAGAGAGACAATATTTTGGACATTAAGTTCAAAGAAACAAGCTTACAACGATAAATGCACTACAACAGGTTTATTACGGGTAAATGTACAACAATGCATACAATATACACATTATAACAAAGAGGGTTAGTGAGAATGTTCAATGGAATGTTCGTTTAGTTGGGTCAAATAAGCAACCGATATGTTTTGGTTAGGGGTTTTCACAGGGCTGTGAGCTTTTAGTTAATAGTTTAGTTGCATAGTAGTTAAGATGCAAAGTGAATGGGGTGAATAGTTTGCATGAGTTAATCTGCGTGAATCTTTAAGACTTCAAAGTATCAAAGTTGCATGGGTGAAGCTTATCTGAAGGTTGTAGTTCGAAGGCTCCTCTAAATTCTCCCGTGCAGAAATGATAGGTAATTCTTATCGACCGTCAAGGGTTTCTCGATAAAGTCTCTAAAATCCGTAATTACAGGGGAAAGGACCAGAATTCATTCAAGAGTTTGATATTTCTTGTCCGTTATGACATAAGAGAACTAGCAGAGAAAAAAGAGCGCAGAAATGCACCTACCTTGGTATCTATCCGCTAAAGGGGAGCGATGAACAGCCAGCTTTATCCCGCAAGGGAAAAGTGTAAAAAGAGGACGAGGGAGGTCGGTGTGCCTTTTATAAGAAACATCACGTGATCATAAGGGGCGGGCACCTTGCTGCTGCTGGTGTTTACCGGTGAAACTTGACGTTTGTCCCTTAAGGACTGCTACCGTTGTAGCCGGAAGCGAGTCCCTTTCTAAATTTCAACATTTAATAATCATAAAGAATATAACTAAGGGACTTGTGACGTAGTTTCGGTTACAGACAGATGGATACCCAATCTCCATTATAATAATATTAGATAGGACTGCTGGAAACGATACAACAGTGTGCAAATTATTTGTATTAGATGGGAATACTTGATATCATATGTGAAAAAAAAAACAATAAAACAAGTACACAAAAATGTGAATATAAACGTAGAAGGCACTAATCTCTAGGCATAAAATAATCCTAGACAGGTTGACATACTGTTAAAATCAATCAATCAATGAATCATTATAATTCGGTACTTGTTTTTTTTTTCTCTTTCTTAATCTTTTCAAGCCTTTGTTGTTCGTATAAAAAAATGTCAGTTTCTTCCTTTTTGTCTTAAATAGGCTTACATTGATGGTGGAGAGCCATTGTCGAATTGGGAGAGCTTAGCTACAAGCGCCATCTACACGGACGGAGAAATCAATAATCCACAAATTGCAGGTGATTCTTCAATAAATAAAAAAAACAATCGAGGTAACAATACTTTAATTAAAAGGACGACTAAGCAGAAATGAAACACAAGACTGAATAATTGCAACGCAAAAAGTTCAGATAAATGATTATAAAATTACTGTAATTTATGTTGTTAAGGTTTCTATTTTAATTCCTGAAATAAGCTTCGAAAATTTACTGTTCCACCCTGGGTTTGGGAGTGCTACGTACTGCGCGCGCGCGTGTGTGTGTGTTTCACGTGTTGGTAAAATGAAAATATTTCACAAAATAACACACTGTTTATTTTCACGTACCGGTTGTATTTTATATTCCTTGGAAGTCCTCTTGATATGTACTGTTTAATTCCTTTGTGCGAAGTGTTAGGATACTTTAAGTACAAGCGCCTAGCCAAGTCAACGTATCACTGAGTTGGAATGCTCGTGTACTACTTCGATATCTCCGGGTTCTAGGAGCCGCTAAGAAAAATGTCCTCTCTCGAATAAGGCTGGCGATAAATAGAAAAAGCAGGAAAAAATAAATAAAACAAAAGAAGAACATGTCACTTGACCATAAATTTGGAACAGATGACCAAAATCCATTGCATGATGGGTAAAAAGTTTATTTTATCATTTTACTGATTTTATTTCATTCTATTTTCTATAAACCACTGCAGGTTTTTCATAAGCCTATGCTAACCCCAAAGGAAGCTAGACAGTAAACTGAACTCCAGTATATGTGCAATATTATCAGGTGACTCAAGAAGGTTGTCACTTGATACCAAAAAGAATTCAAAAGCTGTTCATCGTCATTTTCCGCTCGGTTTATGGAAAGAGATTGACAAATAATTTTTATTTTTATGTTTCCCACGTTTATTACGGTATAGATTAAAAGAAGCCGAGTCTTCAACCATCATTTCAGAAGGAGAAAAAATTATTTAACAAAGTCATTTCACAGTAGTCGTTGAGGTGCTTAGACAACTCGAGATGTCTAAATGCTGAGATTCGCTTCGCTTCTGTTTGAATCTAAATCTCAGACCCTGTCTCTCAAAGTTAATTAGACAGCGTCGTGTGGAATTGAATTTTGGTTGTTAAAATTTGCAGGTTATTTGATTAATAGGCAATCACATAGTGAAACAATTGTAGTCTGAGTCGGTTTGTTAGGTTGCTTGTTTTTATGTTTTTTGTTTTGTTTTTATTTTTTCGGGGGGGGGGGTCATGGTTGCAGTCGAACCACAGAAATAGGTGGACATGTTTTGAGGATCCTAACGTTTAGTAGCCCCATTTGAGGGGCCTCAACATAAATGTATTTACTGTACTTTATTCCTGACATGAGGCGCTCAAGCGTAACGGTTATTGTTGTAGGAAGTGACCCGGCTACTTGAGTTTAATCATAAACGAGGCTGTTTCAATTTCGCATAGTGCTAATGTTATTGGGATTGGTATGAATTTAACTATTTTCTTTCCATCTATGGACTGAAAAGACAAACTGGGCTCTTTAACGTTGGTATCGCAGCCGATCTAGTAGATGGAAAACTCTGAATTCAAACCAGTTGTAGATCTGCAGTGGGATGAACTCTACCAGACTATTCCTGCTGAAGACCCGCTACATAAGTTGCGCTCTCGCAAACAGAACCAGTTTATAGGACCCGTAAGAGAGTGAGAGAACGTTTAGAATCTCATTTAAGAGACTTTAACAACAAATGAAGGTGTAAAATGTTTCTCTTCTCTATGAAATTACAGTTGGAAACTCACAGGAAAGGCCGGCCTAATCTAATTAAAACATCAGCTCAACAAACATGGGTATTTTAATAATAAAGTGCGTTTGGCAAATTCTTTTTTCACGCGGGATCAAGTGACAACCTTTTGATACAACCGAAAATGTTACATATAATTTTCACTCTGGTTTATAAAAACACACACACATTTCGAAAACTATGTCCTTTTAGTCTTGTGAAAATTACTTAACTCAATTTTGGTAATATTAATCTACTTGTAAAATCCAAATTTATTCAAATTGATCCTCCGTGCCGCTTTCATTAACTACTTAGTAAACATTTACAAATTTGTAAAATCGTCACGAATAAACACTTTTTTTTATTTCTTTCCCAGGTCATTATTGGTCAGTGGAGATATCATTGCCTTTTACACAGTTATTGGTTGGTTCTTATCGAGGTGATGTCAAACCATTTGATAAAGAAATATGGAATGTTAATTTTGCACGGTAATTATCAGATTTCTTTTTATTTAATAAAATCGAAATTCTCAATTTATCTATCTTCTTACCGCATGTACTTGTATTCAGATCATGTTTTGAAGATCTAATTTTTAGTAAAAATAACTGACAATGGCCAGTTCATCCGTAGAGCTAAGGCGATTTTCATAGGAAAGCATACATGGAACCCACACTTTAATATCAATTTTTCATTGCCAGTTGAAGAGGATAGGATTCCAGAAATATAGCAGATCATTTTTTTTCTCCTTCATGTTTTATGGCCTTTAATTTTAAGTACATTATATTTTTTCAACACTTTCTTTTAGTTGTTAACATTAGTTGAATATATGGACCATGTCATTTTCATCAGGTTTATATATATATATATATATATATATATATATATATATATATATTACAACTTAACTTTTAAACTATTCTGAGTGTAAAACTCGAAAAGTACCGCACGAAAGGGCCCTTGTTTTATCAATTAACAATTTTTTCTCTTTTCCTTTCATTCTTCCGTCATTGTAGTGATCACTATGATAACATATCATATAAATTTGCCTGTACCAAAAATGTATATATATATATATATATATATATATATATATATATATATATATAGTGATTGCTACTTCTTAACAGAAGAAGGGCATTTCTACAAAGAGGCTCAGTTCTGAGCACGCAAATGGCGCATAAGTCCAGTTTTACTTTTACACTTCCTGTCGCATAAATGACACGCGTGACCCCTGGCTTCCGTTTGTGCATACACATGTTTTTCGCGTGATTGGCTGGCACCATGGGATATATATATATATATATATATATATATATATATGAAAAATAATCATGACAAGCAAACTCAGCGAATCATTGACAGGTTAATTTGGCGTGTTTCGTGTGTGGCGTGCCGGTAGCCAAGGGTAGAGTCTCTGACTCTGCGTGCTGGGTTCTACGGTTCGATCTCTGTCGGAGGGAGATCGTAGGTATACATTGCTGATGAGACCTAATAAGGTTGAAACAGCTGTACGGTGTTCCACACGTCGCACGCGTTATTCGCCGAGTTTGCTTGTCATGATTATTTTTCAATAATTATCGTATTCTATACGATATACGCATTGTAATTGCCTTCAAAAATATAAATAATAATATACTTTACTTAACAATGCTTCAAAAGCAAATTATCAAATACCATTATATATATATATATATATATATATATATATATATCCAAGTTAAGGATGAAGGAAAATCCTAACACAGCATTTGTAGATCATCAATATTTAATTAATAGACATAAAGTTCTTTCGATTCTGTTAATATTTCGATATCTATTCATTTCATTCTCAGAGTTTTACCGCAGTTTGAATCAAATAAGCACAAAAATTCTATCTGTCCATGCACATAGGAAATTATTGTGTATCACTACTAACCGTATATTTACAGTAAATGCTCTAAATATACAATTTAAAAAGAACACATCTCACCAAATTATCATGACTGGAAATTCTTTCTTAATCCATTTCATAATATTATGGACGTTTGATAACCTTATTAAAGAATTTTGTTTCTTTCTTTCAGATCGGAAATCCCCTCCTCAGTGCACGGTGATCATTACCATACAGTGAGACTCATTTACATATCTTCCACACGATTGGTTTAGGGACAAGACTACGTAAAATATAAGAAGCATTTAAAAATATCGATTACTAAGCGATAAAGTAAAAAACTAAGCATAAAAACATTGTTTACATTTTTTCACACACACATACATACACACACACATTATATATATATATATATATATATATATATATACACACACACACATATATATATGAAAAATAAATATATATATATATATATATATATATATATATATATATATATACTATAAAATAAAATAGAATAAAACCGGGTGATCCTGTATTGACATGTCTAAAGTCCGTCTGAGTTCAATTACAAATATCTGTTTTCGATGCAATATTTAAGTCACGTGGCTACCACATCAAATTATGTTGATCAATCTGGCTCCAAATTAGTAAGTAAATATTTACTTTCATGGTGACATTTAGCTACCAATTCCGATCTTTTATTCAGCAGATTACCAGAATCCAGAAAATCTATGATATTTTAACTCCAAGTAGAATTTACTATGTTTTGAACAATCATTACAAACATACGCCCCTTTTAAAATAAACCATGCATGGAGAAGAACCAGAGGTTAACAACCCCTGTCTCAGTCTTGTTCTTGACAATAGTCAGAGAATGTCCGAAAGTACTTAGACCTGGAGAAAAAAAATCCTTATATATTTTCCCTTAATGATAGAACTTATTTGGTTGCTATACATCAACCCATTTACCGGGCCATTCTAGATGGGTAAGACCTCCACCCAAGGGATATCCTGGTTGGGAAACTAATTTCCCTCCGGTGATGAGGCTACAATTCTGGAGCTCTGAGAGATATTAAGTCATACATTTGTTGCTATTAACTCCCAAGTCACTCAGACTCGAAGTGGTGATAAATGGACAAGAAATTATATAACTACACGAAAATTATTTGTATTAAGAATAATTACTATAATTGTTTACAGAGATGATTATTAGTGTACTTGAAACTATAAAATTACATGAAAATGATTAATAATAGACAGGGATACTTGAAATCATATTACTGTATAAACAGATTAAATAGGAATAGTTACTTGAAAGCATCAAATTGTGAATGAATTATTAGGATAATGTATATTTAATTGAAGTTAGAGTTAAAACAAGGATGCTCCGTGCTGTCCCTGTCAAATCCTGGAAGCAGCACCATACAAGAATGCAGCTGTGCGACCACTCACCTCCTATCACACAAATCATACAAGTAAGACATACAAGTCACGCTGGACACTTCTGGAGAAGTAAAGACGAAATCATAAGTGACGTTCTCCTGTGGAAACACCAGAGTGGGCTGACCAGTAAATATTTACATTGATCAGCTGGATGTCGTTTGGAGGACTTGTCAGGAGCGATGATCGTACCGGGTGGTGAGAGTCATGCAAATCCGTGCTATCAGCGCGACATGATGATGATAAGATTGCTATCATCGGTTACATGAAACCATATAATTGCGCGAAGAAAAAGACCCCAAATTTCGGCCCCCAACAAAGTTTGACAGAGCGTAAAATCAACCAAATATCAAACCATTTAGCGGTTTATAGAGGACAGACACATATTCTTCACGATTATTGATATAGATTTTCATTTTATTATTTCTTTTACAGATTCCAAATATTCGACCAAGATGGTGGTCATGGAACCCAACTGGAGCGTATAGTTTGCATCTTCCCAACAGGTCGGCAGTGATTATTAATTTTTGACAAGAATTTCTTTTCATCTTAATCTTTTAGGGTTTTTTTCTTTGGGGGAGAGGGGGTTACAATTCACTTAGGATGTCAATCTACGGTAACGAGGAAATCAGAAATCGCAGATCGGAAATAATAAAAGATTGTTTTTTTAATAAGATATCATCATCATCATCATCATTATCATTATCGTCACCCCCCACCCCCTAGCCCGTGAAACCTTTTTCACAGCAATATTCCTCTTTAAGGTTCTCTTTTCTTGTTCCATTTCAATTATTCAATTTCTCATTGGATGTCGTTTTGCTTTTTGTAGCTCGGTCGTTTGATTTAAAAACTTACATTTTTTCAGGTCAGTTAACTTTGAACCACGTATTTTGAGGCGTAACACATATTCTCAAAGATACGTGGTTCAAAGTTAACTGACCTGAAAAAATGTAAAAGTTTTTAAATAAAATTACTAAAGCATTATACTTTTTATTCATTAATATACCAACACTGAAAATTTTATTAAATTCAGTTAATTCTAATTTTTGGTATTTTTTTCTTTCGGCGGGGTGACATACGATGGTGGAATTTAGGTCGGTTAAGTTTTATTTAACCGATGTAACTATGTCATTTAGTTTCATTTCTGAAATAAGAAAAATAGATATTCATTCCAACATATTTATGAATTTGCAACTTCCAGTTTGGACAGTGAATCATTTTTATCTTTATCTTATTTTTAAGTTTTATATTCAGAAAATACTGAACATAAAATAAAAAAAACTTCTTTTTTTTATATCATAAGTGTAAGATGCACTTGCAAGGGCTTTTCCGTCTTGGTGTAATGGTTAGCAAGCTAATCTCTCAGATCCATTATTGCTGGGGACGACTTTGTGTCACATCCTACTTGTGGGGAATGGGTTGGGTAAATACGTACGATGCAGTTGCAAAAGTATTTTAGTATTGCCGTCATTTTTGACACTGTGGATAAAAGTTATAAGTAGTTGATGTTTTTAAAAAAAATCTCTCATAGGAACGTTCTGGGATATTGCAATAATTTCCGTAACTTCTGTTTTTAGATGGGGCCTTTTACAGTTTAGAAAACGATCTTCAAACGAGACAACATCCACGCTGCAATTCATCCCTGATAAATACAGACGTATTTATCATACACTGAGTGTAGTCTTTGAAGCATTACACGTAAGTATAGTTGGTTTTTTTTTATTATTCTGTCTATTTATTTATTTATCTGTGCATTTGATCATCTTTTCCCTCTGTTCCTAATTGTGTGTGCGTGTATGTGGGTTGGCAAAGAAAGAGAGAGAGAGAGAGAGAGAGAGGTGGGGGGTCGTATATAAATTATTTCCAATAGTATATTAGGTTAGTGTAATTGCAGTTTTAAACTTTGATGCGTATTTGGAATAAATATTCAAGACTAAACTATTATTTAACTATGTTCATGTAATGTATTTTAAAACGCAAATTTCACTCTACCGATTTTGGCTAATGGTTCTGTTTTAAGAAAGGCGAGTATCTATTTCTTCTCTTCCAGCTCTGGTTAAAATAATTAGTCGGGCAGTATTTTCTAGTCTTGCTAGGGCGACTTGTCCGGAAGAAATAAAAAAAATATCTGAATGTAAACTTCCAACATTTGTTTTAAAAAAAATCACGCAGCATCCTTGAGTCGTTCCCATCTAACCTTTTCTCCACGCGTTTTGTAAGAGTCAAAGTGGTGCAACTATACAGTCGTACTGGCACGGCAATATATTGGAAGTCACTTTTTGTTGGTCGGCAAGTGGAATCAACTTCTTTTATCCTGTGGAGACCACCACAGCAAATATTGCCAGGAAATTGACAAAATGCACAAAGAACTGCAATGATTACATTGAACAAGACTCTACAAAAAAAATAACTCGGCTACAAAACTCCGCTTCAGTCTACTTGAGTAGTAATTCTCAATCGAGGCCCATGTGAGATTTTTTTTGGGGGGGGGGGGTCGCGTAAGCAAAATAGTAAATTGGGAGTCCACGATAATATTTTAGAGATCAATGAAAACATGTTGTTTTAGTCGTATTTATAGTTGTATATTAGTGTTTTTCCTTCATCTTAACTTGTTGAATTTCATTCAAGTCGTGTTTCTAACTTACAATCAAAAGCTCTTAACCGACTCGACATTATACAAAGAGGCGATCTCCAATTATCATTGGGAATGTTGTAGCCGACTATTGCAAAACTAGCAGAGCAGCATCAACCACAACACTTGCACTGAATAAAGTAGCATTAAATTAGTATCTTTTTTTAATGATTATATTCTTGAATATTTATGATTTATTTTACTAGTGAAAATTATTTTTCCTTAACGTTTAGTTCTTAAAGTTTATGTGCAATAAATTAATTATATTTCTACAATACACGCAATATTTTAACGATGTTTTATACAAATCTTACAAATATCTAATTATAAAAATAAATTCAATACTATAGTAAAATAAATGAAAGGGATCCATGTGTAAATTTTCAAAAAAGGTTGAGAACCAATTTTTTACTTAATTTTTAACCCTCTCCCTGACCGATCATTACTTTTCGTAGCATTTCAATAATTTTCAGCAAGAGAAGTTCTTAAATAACCAATCAGCAGTTCTATAAATCTTCAAAGAATTCAACAGTTCCAGGACTACCGAATTCTATGGTACAAAACTAAATAGATTCCAACAGTGCGTATATTCTAATAGTGATTATTTTGATTAATAAATTCTATTCTAAGCTGAGATAAGAGCGGGAACATCCATCAATCAAAATAAGCATGGATTAAGGGTATCAAGGAAAGAAGGGAAACTTTCCAATTTTGGATTTACCACGGAGAATATAGTGAACCAATCTTCACAAAAAAAAATATATATATATATATATATGTTATGAAAAAATTGAAAAACACAAGTTCATAAACGAGTAATGTTTATTTGGCCTACGCCGCAGTGTTTCGATCTGTTTCAATAGATCTTCATCAGGGCTTTCGTTAGTTTGAGGGTAAAAAATAAACGTATCACAGAAAATAAGAAATCTTCGAGACACTTTTGTTTTATGGTTGGTCAGTCTATTTAAAATTGTTGATGAAAACGCGTGCGTTCTTGGATTTTTAAACGCTCGCATTTTCATCAACAATTTCGTCTCAAAACAATTAATTCTTAATTTCTCATTTCGTATCTGTTTGTTTGCGCATGCGCATCTGTGTAGGTGGTATATTTTTCAAAGGCCACGAAGAAGCCGAAATATTTATGCACATTACAAAGCCTAAATCATTAATTTATTTTCTCTTTTTTGAATTTTTATCTCCACAGAAATACAGAGCCTTGTTTGGCCACTACGTCAGTGATTTGTCACTTTTGGATCTGCCGCCCTATATAACCAACAGGAAATGTATTCCTAAACCTAAAATCACTCTCGATTGGCGGGGTTTCGTCGTATCTTTGACCCCAGATGATCCGGAATTAGAGTCCGCGCATATCAGAACTGATCGTTTTGTTTGGTTTGGTCATATAGACAAACTCGGAAATAATTATTAGAATAAAATTATTTGGTCATTTACTAAGTTTATCTTAGTTGTAATTCAAGGCCGGGGGCACGAGACACCCAATGAGAATCGAACTCACTAACAATGGTTTGCTAATTCAGTCTGTTAACCCTTTCACCACGTGATGTGCCGAATTATCCTTATTTAAACTTGAACTGGAAAAATTAGAAACCGTCTTATGTTATATTGATAATTTTTTTTAAATTATTTGTATTAAAATTGATGTTACTATATTTGTTATCCATTTCTTATTATCACATTGTTATTAGGGCATATAAGTTAGGATAATGTAGACAGAATCAATGGCGCTTGGTGACCGACAGTTTCTATACGATCATCGAACCTGCGTGCATACAATTTAGTTGAATGATTTGATGGGTAAGAACATGTCTATCGCCAAGCGCCGTTGACTGTGTCTACACTATCCTAACTTAGATATATATGCTCCATCACCAATATTCTTTATAAGTATAGAAAACTAATATATGTATATATAACAAGGAAAATGTAAATAATTCTGACAGTGTAAGTATGGAAAATATTTTTTTTAAATATATTCAGAGGACCAGTTTTTCAGGTGATATGAAAATAACATTTTTGAAGGGACTTCATAACATCGCTCCTTAATATTGCCCTGATCATGGTCAATATATCCAATACAAAAATCGAAACGCTCAATCTTAGACAGAACTATTCATTCATAAATAAACATCCTGTTTTTTTTTTTTTTTTTTTTCATATTTTCCATACTTTATATATAGTTTGCTATAAAAAAAATAATTTTGCTTTTTTTTCAAAAAGAATCCGCCTATTATTGAATGACCCTCGCATATATATATATATATATATATATATATGTTTTGAGGTTATTTGAAATGGTGGATAATCAAACAGAATGCTCCAAGCTTGAACAGAGGTCTATCATTAAATCTTTGGTGGGTGAGAAGCGCAAACCATGTGAAATGTAAAGAAGAATGCGTGAGGTGTACAGAGAAGCATGTTTTACTATTTCTTTGAAGTTTTGAGATGAGACTTGATAATTTGGATTAATCGGATTATTGTCCTCATCTTTGTTATATACAATGTTTCGGCCGATGTGCCCTCCGGACTTCTTCAGGTATTTCTCATTCCATTAACCACGATCGGGAATGTTAAGTGTTAAGCTGTGTTAATTACTCTATGTTACTATCGCCCTTGGCCAGGATTGAACCTGCAGTCCAGAGATGACTGTCACTGTATTAACTTAACATATATATCAGTTGCGCCATGTGACCAATTCAAGATCTCAAGTCTAGTCGCAATTATTTTCTTAAAGCAATATTTATTTCACCCCCATTTTCTCAGCCTAGAAAAATACGTGTTCTAACATCAGGCATAGTTCAGACCACCCCAAACAATCAAGTTTATATCTTTCAAACATATTTTTGGAACGGGAAAACAGCTCTAGTAGAACCCAGAGACGATGTTATATCGGCTTTTACTTGATCTTACTTGGTTATGTTCAATCAGACCCAACGTATTTCACAATCACTATTGCATTTCTCCTGCCCAGACACCCGGCCCCGTTCATCACTACTAAAAAGAGTTAAAATGTGAATAGATAGTGAACTTTGAAATATATCATACAGGTAAAAAATACCAAGAAAATTTGGTACAACCAAAGGGGGAATTTGGTAGGTAAAGAGTTAATTTAATCACTAACCACTGACTTTACCGCTACTCTGTACTACACGACACTTATTGTTAGTTGTTTTATGCACTTAAAAACATTTCTGGCAACAAAAGAGAAGTTTTTATGATTAACTCCTTATCTACCAGAAGCACACGAGTATCAAATTCATTCCTGTAACCTCTTTCCCTGCAAATATGCACAGCAGTTTGTTTTAATAGTGCAACAGCTGAGGCATTTCCAGTCAGCAGCAGAGGGAAGTAGAGCTGTGTCTTTGCACCTGAATTGTTTGGAATCTTTCTCCATGTATCTCCAATACACCTTCAGGAACTGCAGTGAGGGAGTCTACATACACATCAGAGCTCAAGTGCCCAACACATCTTGCACATCCACTGGCAAGATAAAGTGCCAAACACAGACATGCTGGACTGAGCAAACATGAACAGCATGTTCGCCATCGTCTGTGAGAGGCTCCTTCACTGGACGGGTCTTGTCAAGAGGATGGATAAAGGTTGCATCCCCAAAGGCTTACTGTATGGCAATTTAGTAGAAGGCTCCCAACCAGTAGGTAGACCACACCTACGCTTTAAAGAAAAGAAAGACATTCCACATTAACACCAACACATGGGAAGTTGGTGTAGAAAACCAAGCAGCCTGGCACCTCAAATGTCAAACAAAGCACGAAAAGGAGTGAAACAGGAGAGTAGCCTCCACATCAAAGAGATCCAGAAGGAAGGAGACAACAGTAGCCTCAGCAAACATCGCTGTTTGTGTAGTTGGTACACCAGAGACTGCCATTCAAAAATCGACCTGCTCAGCCACTCATGCAGATATTTTTTATTATTATTTTTTTTTTTTTAAATCGTCTTTAGTAAACAGAAGGATTGCTAACAATTTCTGGCAACAAAGGGTGAATATTTTTATGATTAAATCCTTACCTACCAGAAGTGCAAGTATTAAATTCACTCCCATAACACATACAAGCTGAAAATCATACTCCACATGCCAGAGCAGACCTTAACAGAAGACATTTTTCAATTTTATAATCATACTTGGGACCAGGAGACAATCTAAATTTTTTAATCTAAAATTTATTTTAGTCAATGTCAGTAATCTATGAGAAAGCAATATGATGTTAGGTAATAAAATGAGCTCAATTGATCAAGTTATTGGGGTAGAGGGATTATCAAAAGAGAAAAGAAAGCGGTTTCCACTTAAATTACAAAAGTCACTCAGATTTTATTCTGGTGTTACACCTTCAAACATGTAAGAAAAGAAAATGTGGAGTGGTTTTCTTAGGGGATGGAATTTCTCCTTTCTAACAATTTTTTTTTTTTTACTGAATTTCTTACACAGGAATATATATATATATATATATATATATATATATATATATATATAAATAATCAAAGAATAGGCTTTCAAAATGACATCTTCCTTGTGAGTAAACAATTAAACCAACATTTCCTTGATTTTTTTTTTTAACATCTGATGATGTAATTTAAATCTTAGTGTTCTAAACAGGAAATACTCAAAACAATTCACCATCATGGTTTGATCTGAAGACAACACATGTCTCATGCTTGAGAAGACTTAATGGATGAAAATGCTTTGGAGGGGGGAGGGTAAAATAAAAAAAAGTTATACTCCCTTCATCCATACATGTTTCTTGTAAGAAAGCAAGAGAAATTCAATAAAACATCACTGGTCTGTCACTTTCAATAAGACTTGTTGGCATATAACAAGTTTTATTAAGGTTTTTTTTTCAATCTAATTTTTTCCTCTTCACAAGACTGTAGGTTTAGTTCAAGCTTATATCCAACTTGTCCAAAATTTTCTTTCACAACAATTTTCAAAATTAAATTTGACATGCTACAATTGCTTTTAAACTCAGAAAAACATTGATATCTCTCCAGATAATAAGTTACAGAGCTTAATTCTATTAAAATGATAGGAATTATTTTTGTAGGATCAGAGTATAACTGTATACACACACAAAAAAAAAAAAAATATACACTTGATAATTCAGGAAAGGTATGAATCCATCTTTTCTCTTCCAGCAATGGAAAAATAGAACTGACTGTGTTCTTTAGTCTTAGTAAGGCAATGTCTAAAAAATAAAATTGAATTGACACCAGTTTTACTTTTACATCCTACCCTTAGAAGGGGTTGGGTAAATACATATATACACAAGTAGATGCTGAAACAGGAAAGACTTTCAAATGTTTATTCTTAGAAGGGTTAAAGAAATTGTGCCATGAGTGTGTAACTTTAGGAGGAATAAGTGTAAATGTATGTACATTTCATGGTTCTAGGTCATTCACTTTTCAACACCATCCTAAACATACACACACACACAAATGCTAGACAAAGAAGAAAAGAAATAAAAACATTGGCGTAAATTTTAATAGACTCACATAAGTGTGAAGGAAAATATGCTTGAAACTACATGTTAAGCTATTTAAAGGATTATCATCTCAGGAAGATTATCAAAATACTTTCTTTTTTTTTTTACACTAATGACGACATTAACACACACACACACACACACACACACACAGAGGAAGGTAAAAAATGCTGATTTATTCAAGTGTCAATACAGTGGTTGTAGTAAGTGCATCAAGGCTTAATGACCTTTGTTGGATCAAACCAAAGGTCATTACCTACCTTAGAAGTAGATTACCATCAAGATGCTACTTTCTACAAATAAGGAAGATTTAAACAATTCAGAATACATTAAAAAATAATTCTTCATGGACTATCATACAGATTAACAATATATAAAACTCATCAACAAGGGTGGTACCAATAGTTACAAGAGCACTCAAAATATCGAAAAGAAGTGGAAGTAGCAAGTCTAGAACAGGTAAATTAATAATACAGGATGTGCCATGTGTCAAATGGGCTTATGTATACCAGTTCCTAGGCTGAATGCTATTTAATCACAGAGATAAAGAAAAGGAGTTTCTAAGTATGAAAAAAATGAATAAATAAAATAAATTTTCTCCACTGCAGTGTATTAAACTGCAAAGTGAACTAAATTTCTCCAGTTAGGATTTTTTTTCTGTAGAGAAGAAACAGGAAATAAGATAAGAATAAAAAGATAATTAATGAAAAATAAATCACTTATATAAAATTTTACAATCAGCTGGGAGGTGCTTGTGTGTAATGGTTATCGTCATAGGAAATGGACAGGCAACAAGAGTTCAAATCCTGGACACAATTGTTTGCATTTCACATAGCACTAATACATCTAGTGGAAAAGGTATACATCCAAATATTCTTCCTCCAGCTATGGGTAAAAAGGCTGACTGGGTTCTTTAATCAGTCTAGGAAAAGAAAAATTAAATTCAAACCTGTTAAAAATTGACCTTGTGTCACATCCTGCTTGTGCGAAGGGGTTGGTAATTATAAAATTTTACTCTTTTCAGAATTACTTTCAGATTTTAAGGGAAATTTCTCAAACTATTCGACTAATTTTAGACCTTCAGTTACTAAGTTAATAATAAATTTACTGAACATTAAAGATTAAGAAATTTGATTTGTAAAACGTTTACAAACATTTAAAACAATTTTTTTTTTAATTCATCATATGAAAGAGTTATTTCTGAATTTTTGAGATGAGGGTTGATAATTTGTATTATTTGTATTCGGATTATTGTCCTAAAAATTACCAGTCAATTCCAGGAGAGCACATAGGATTGCAAAAAAGTAGGGCATGAGCTGGTCAGAAAAAAAAAAAAAAAAATCTTATTATAATGGAGATTTAGTTTCAGTTACAGACAGAAAAACAATCACTACTCAAGTCACAATTCCCTTAGTAATTGACGTCACATTCACCATGAATTTATCCTTATTTTAACCTCAATTATTGATAAAATTGTTTTACATTATTTATACTGTTAACCATATCTACATACTAATAACATGCAATTGTATTTATATATACAACAAAATAGCGGTTTACAGTTTGAACGGAAAGGCTAATTTGCATATTGATATTAAAAATGTGATTTTAATAAATATGTGCTTAGTATTATTGATTTCTAACTGTTTGGTTTTATTTTAATGAATATAAGCAAAAATCTCTTCAATTAATCTTAAATGAAATCCATTAACAAGAAAAGATAAGTGTCATTTTATTCTTTACTTCGTATTTTAACTAAATACTTAAATTAGAAAAAATAACAATGAAAGACGAGTGATGGAAGAGTAAATTTCAGTTGTTCTATCTTTCGATTATACCCTCCTCTGTTTCAAATCTTTATCTGTATTCTTATTTAGTTTCATTAGTGTTTCTAATTTAATATATTTCATTACATTAAAATTTAAATACTTGCACCCGGAGGGTGCATATATTTGCTAGTATATATAAAATAGTCTTACAAATCATTCATTTTGCTTAAGCTACACTGTCAAAAAGAAAAATTCTTGCAAGCATTTGAAAAAAACCTCCTGGAAGATAATAAAAATCTTAGTCCAGCCAAGTCAGAGAAGAAAACAGTCTTTCACATGCAAAGTTCTGGTGGGAATGGAAACATTTTCAAAGTAAACAACTTTAACAAGAATAAAATGAATTACAAGAATTAATGAAATCAAGATTTTTAAGAATATACATTTTTTTTTTCCTTTAGATTTATGGCTTCTTGTAAGCTTCATAGTTTTACTTAAAATACTTCAGAAAGTTGGGAAGTAGATAAAACCAAAACAAGGAGTAAAAAAAAACCTGAATAGTGTGCACCACGACCAGATTTTTAATAAAGTCAGTGCATCTCATTTGTAACACAATGTATATGTGCATACCTATGAATATGCATGTGTGCGGATTGGGAGAACAAAGAAAATAGTAGGATATAGTTGATACACATGTGCATACACACATTTATAGTGTGTTTGTATGACAGGTTGTTAGAAAGTTCACAAGTCATTAAATGTAAGATCACTTAGACTTGAAGGAAAAGAGTGAAGGTGGTCAGGGATCTGAGACAACTTGTCTGGAAATAATTTTAATGTCCACATTTCTAAGGGAAGTTGGGGGCCATAAAATCTGGAACTAATACTCAAGAGATTCATGGGTGGTCAGGAAGTGACTGTTACTGGATTTGGCCCGGAATTCTTGGATGGGGGGGTTATTAGGAGGGGGTCGGGGAGTGAAAAAAGTTCAGAAAAAGATTTTGAAGGTGTGGGACAGTTAGTCTGGGGCAATGGTCAGACAACTTAGACAACTAAAATAAGATTGAAGATTGGCCCTAAGAGTCACCCCCCACCCCCGAGGTATTGTAGTTATATGTGATGACCAGAAATGTTTCACTCCATCTGTTCTGCCACAACTACCATTCACATCTATATTTTCTATTACAAACACATGTTCATACCGTGTACATACACACATACCTACCTATTCTCATGCAAGTTGTGACCCCTTTTTCTGCAAATTATTTTAGTAACTGACTTGTTTCTGCAACCCGTTTAATTGGGTTAGACATGTGGCCGTACACACTCACAAGTCGCATGAATACTGCATCCCTTTGCCGCGTCTTAGGAACAATTGAAAATATCTTCAACAACAGTCACACAGAAACGACGCAACTCCAAGTAAAGACGCATCTCCGATCTCTGCATAACTGAACATTTTTTTCAACCACTTTTTACGGTCTGTTAAGAAATTTGAACTTTTTCCCTTTGTATCATTTTGTAAACTTGTTCGTTTGTGTTCATCAATATATATATTTATCGTTCTAATTCATTCCGTTGTCTTCAGTTCTTTCCTTTATCGTTTACTGTTTTCTTAAACCATCTTGGTTAAGTTATCTGTTAAGTTACATAGTCTAACAATACAGAATACCATCTGTGTTGCTGTTCTTGTGTTTTTATTTTTCTCTACGAGTCCTTTGGTGAGAGGTGTAGGTGTAAAACACAACCAGATGGCTCTGAGACAAGACAAAGAACTCAGCAAAGATAAAGGAATGCAACCAGGTTGAGGGAATTTAACAAAAAAAAAAAAAAAAAAAAAAAAAATCATCACATTTATAGCAAAAGAAAAACAAGACAAGATTTCCAGAATCATTTTTACTCCATATTGATAAAAAGTACAAATAATTATCAGGTCATTAGTGGTGATCTATGATTTACATTATTTACAAAAGAAATGAGACCAAGAGACAAGTCTACTTAGGCCAAAAGGCAAAAAAAAAAAATATAAAAAAATAGAAGAAACAATAATTGAATGAATAGTTTCATCGAAGGAAGGCTTGTTCAGGAATTTTGCCGTTTGCCTGTGAATGGTAAAAAAAAAAAAAAAAAAAAAAAAATAGAATTATTAGTACAATTAGAAGTAAAAAGTAACCAATGATACACTCATGTATCATTAGCTTTGTAAGTACATGAAAAGTAAAGTAATTTAAAGCAAAACAGCTACAAGTAGAACACAAAATTTGATCCAATTAATATATCAAGAATTAGTAGAGCTGCACAAAAACTATACATTTTTTTTTAAATTGTCACAAAATAGTAATATACAACAGTTGAAATGAGATGACTAAAGACATAGAAGTTAAAAATTAATAAAAAATACATAACATTTCTTAAATGTTATGTAGAACAGAGCCAAGCATTGGGAACTTAATCTTGGGAGTTAATCTATATTTAGTAATAACTATCTGTGTTACCCAGCATTGCCTGATATTTAAACAGTTAAAATAAAATGGGTGTGGGGGCATGTGGTGTAATGTTTATCATTGTAGGAAATGGACTTGTGACCAGAGTTCAAATCCCGAATGAGGCTGTTTGCATGTCAAATAATGCTAATACCTCTGGGAATGGTATGCATCCAACTCCCTCCAGTTATGGGCAAAATAGTAGGGTCAACTGGGCTCTTTAACCTTGGTTAGGTAACTAGTCTAGGGAAACTGAATTTAAACTTCTGCTTAAGAAATTGACTATGTGGAAGGGTCGGTAAATACATATTTACATGTAGATTAATAAAAATCATTTTTCTATATATGTTTTACCATCTTTTATTCTTTATAATTTCGTTTTTAAGTTGTTTATTTTATATGACAATGTAACCATTTTAAAATTAATTATTTGAGCCAATTCATTGTAGTTAAATACAAGTTACTGCCCTTGGAATAAATTATTAATGCCTGATATGTAGCTGCATAGTTTAGCTTACCTTTAAATCCAAGAAGACCTGAGCAGATTTTTCATAATTCCATTCATTTTGCAGTAAACACCTGTAACGTGGAAAAAAAAAATATAAGAAAATGATTATCAGTAACATTTACAAAGAAAATTGTAACCCCCAATCCATCTACATAGTTTCAGTTTTTAATTTTTGCCAAATGTTGACCACAATCTTAACTTAAAAATATATTTGATCAAGTGATAAAAACTATCATTCAATGCTTCCCTTAATTCTTCTGGCCTAATAACCCTTCTCATTCAAAAAAAACTAAATTCAGCGAGGCAGAGAATTCTGGGTAACACTTTTTGGCCTTGTTTTTTGAAGTGTATTCAAATCATTCCACATTATTCAAAATATCTGCACTGTTTTTGTAAATGCATATTTGTTAAAATCAATTGGTGAAGGAAGTATTATGATCAACTTAAAATATTTAACAAGTTTAAAAGTCAATCACCATTGGAGTTGAATTAGGATAAATTATCGAAGCCAACACTATAAGAATGTCATTACTTTCAATACTGTTCATGATAAAAGAAAATATATTTTCTTTTAGGTTCAAGTGATTTGAATAATTCAGAATTAAAACATCCATGAAAAAACAATACACACAAGTTTATACTTAAAACAAAAGTGAACCAATTTTTCTGTGTGTTACAAGTAATGTCCCTAAGAGCTTATAGATGTACACAATTTTTTTTTTAAAGTCACAAAGCACTTACTGGATCTACAAACAGAAGCCAAGAAACACTATAAAAAATTGTCTCAATTTAAAAAAAAAATAAATAAAAATAAAAAAAAGTTTGAAAAAGAACCATAATCAACAGTGGATTTTCATAACAAAACCACCCCTCAATGGAACCACCTCTATAGGTGACAAACTAAAAGCTGCTTATATAATATATGCAGCTATCGTAATTTAAAAAAAAAATTATATACATATATACATATACATTCTCTAAAATGAGACTGGCCATTATTGAAAGGGAAGTAATAAAATCAGATTTAGCAGAATATGAACAGTAGAGGATTTGGATTGTGGACAAAATAAAATTACATTTTTTTTTAAAGTTACAAGAATCTATAAATAAAAAATAAATAAATGAATGTATGAACAGAGTCAATTTTAATCATCTTATGAAAACCAATGCTCAGGGTAACAATTTTAATTAACGTCCACCATATTAACACAAAATCATAGCACTTTGAACTATAAACATTTTTATTTTATACTTGCATAGAGTGTATTTACTGTAATAGCACTGGATTGTGGTTAAAAAATTTCAATGTTATTTAAAAAAGTAGGATTATTTTGAAATCATGGTAAAGAAATTTGCAATTTTTCTCACACCAAAAACTTAACCAGAAAAGAGATTCCAATCTTAATCTTTTTATTTAAATACTAAGATATCTTAACATCTAATCATAACTCTATTGGACTTAGGTTCTAAAGAAAAATATCAAAAATGTATTCTAAAAATGTAATAAAATTTAATAAAATCATATACCTGAGAAAGGGAAAAGAAAGTTCTATTAAAACAACTATAAATAAAAAGAATGAAAAGTAGTTTCAGTAATGAATAACCTTAATCTCTCATCATAACCAAAGACCATTCAAATGGTAATGGCTCTTTCATAACAATAAGCTATTATTATTATTATTATTATTATGGACTTACTGATATGAGTATTCTGCATTCATTCCAGATTGTACAGAGAACTGAGCAACCATCTGCTGTTGGGTATCTGTCAGGTTTGCCCCCATGAGGCCTGGGGTTTCTAATGCAGTTGATGTAGAAGGTTCAGCAACAGTACTGCCCGCTTGTGTTGGGCTAGATGAAGGTGTGGGTGCAGGCGTCTTGAAAGCAGACTGTAAAAATATAAAATAAAATAAAAAGATAAAATAAAAAATAAGTACTGTAACAATCTTCTTCACTACTGGTTAAGAGACAAAAAGAAAGTTAAATTGTTTTAAGTGTGTGAGATATATATATATCACACACATTTAATATACATACATACACACATTAAATATATGCTCCCAAATCCTGGGATAAAATTTGTCAGTTGTAAATTAAGCTTAAATAGCAAGGCTCTCCAATAAATCAGATGTAAGCTCTAGCAGCTGTAACATATACCTATGTATGTATTTATCAGTTAAAAATCTACCCCTTCCCAGCAGTGGACTAATGGCTAAGATGCTGGACTGGTGAAAAATCAGCTGGGGTCATATATATAAAATCATACATGAAATATGCTGGAACCAAGATTATGCCAAGTATTTAGTATAATATTTAGATATTAAAATTAAAGAATGATAAAATAGTAAACATTTACATTACCTGAATTTGATCTGGTGTTGCATTTGTTATAGTTAGCATGTCATTTATGATCACAATTCTGAAACAGGGAAAAAAAAGAAAAATGAATCTACATGAACATTTTATCTCATAAATAAATTAGAACAATAATGATAATCTCTATCAAAAACTCTTGTAGCCAATGACACCAATGCATTTTACATGGTTTTCATTAAAATAGATGGTTAATATTAGTACAATAAAAACAGTTCTTTTTGTTAACATTTATAGGAAAAAAAAAAAAAAAAAAAAAGATATTTAATCAAAATTTCTAAGTAAATCTTTAAAAAGGCACTTCAAATATCAAAATAAGTGAACATAAAAATAAGATTCCTAAAAGCAGTTAAGAATTGATGTTTCAAAATTGAGTATTTACAAAAAAAACTTGATCAAATAAATATTTAAGATTATGGATCTTTTTTTATTTTTATTCTATCTTTACACATTTTCAAGAAGTTTATATTTTGAAAAGACTTTAAAAATGGTTAATTTAACTAATTTTAATTTCCATGGTTATTCAATAATTAGAAGAAAAATATAAGTAAATCATACAGAACTTATAAAGATATATGATAACAAGTACACTTACCCTTGACCCATTGGAGTGGTGATAAAACAGCGACTGAATGTACGGATTGGGGGATCGACTTTGGAAGCTAAAAAAAAAAAAACATTGCAGATGTTAGCAACTTAAATAATGGATCTACTTTATTAATGTCTAAAGAAATATAAATTAAAAACAAACATAAAATCCATTTAAATTGAAAAATGGAGTAATATTCAATTTGAATATTGTATAATTATATCCAGTATATTATTAGATTGGATATCTTTTAAATAAGTGTTCAAAATACTAGTAGACATTTTTTTTAAATTATTACTGGTAGGTACCAATTTAACTCTGTTGGTAAAGCATTCGCCTAGGAATCGCAAGCTTCCAGGTTCAATACTGGTTACTGCCAACTCAGCGCAAGAGTAGCACATTGTAATAGATCTGTGCAGTAAAGCACTGGTAGCTGATGGTAGGAGTGGCACACCACCTCCACAAAAAAATCTCCCTGGTCTAGCACTAGCAAATAGAGGATAGACTCCCTTACTGTTAAGCTGATACCAACAAGAGGCCTCTCTTGCCTACTTTACTATTTGTTAATCTAAAATTGTAGACCTAAGAAATTTAAAATTTGGATTATAAGAAAAAGAAAGAAAAAGAAAAAAGAAAAAAAATACTTACTTTCTTTAAAGATTCCAAAGACACTGAATATCAGTAAATTGCTCTACAAAAGAAATGATCAGGATTAAAATTCTAAGAAACTTTAGCTAAATGTCCCATTAAAACCAATATTTACATATGAGGGTGGGCTAGCTACTTTAATATGTTGATATACCCACTGTTGATGACTTTTTTTGACCAATGGGATCTAAGCCATTGCAATACTGATGAAAGTAGTGCATGGACCACAAATCTCATTTTGTCACATTCCATGAAAGTATCTTGATCAGCCTATAAACTTTTCAGCCAACCCTCATATTTTTCAACTCTTTAGTTTGTAAATTTCAGTATTGTGTGATATAGGAAAATAAACTAGAATATTTTTGAGAATTAGTCTTTAAAAAAAAAAATTCTGCACTAAAGAAGCAGTTTAGAAATAAACATTCTAATGACAAAAAGTTTATTTCAAATATATTTGTGTGGCAATACTGATCTGCAGCCCTATCTAGCCTTGCCAGCTAACCAAACTCTCCCCATGTGTTTGATTTTTAAAAAGTTGTGTTGTTGGTTTTGGTCACAGGTCCACAGAGGTAAAAGAAAGTAGAGAATAAATTCATATAGTCATCTTTATTGATGACTATTACAGATCATCTTGAACCAATCCTGAAGCAACATATATGACACTTATGTCATTAGCCTAAACGTCAGGTAGACTAACCATAGTGAGGGAGGGGAGGGGGGTAAAAATAAAATTCTAGTCTGCTGATCTCTGGCCATATAAGCACCAAAGAATATAGACACAAAAAAAATTAATTTCCATTTTATGTTTATCCTTATTTAGAAGCCTTCATTCTATCTTACTATTTATCAGTTAAAAGCTATGCTTATAGGCATATAAACTCAGTTTATATATACATATGCATTATTGCACCTAAATATTTGCATTTAGGGACAGAAGAATGTATAGTGTCATACTTTATATAAAAATTTCATAGAGCATTTCATGTAAAGAGAATTATGTTGCTACCTGGTTAAAATGCATGTATAAAAAGCAGACATTTTGCTACAAAATATCTAATTATATTCTTAAAATTAATTTTTTATATAACCAATAGAATTGAAACTAGTCTTGTTATACTTTTTTTTCCTCTAATTTTTATACTGTAATCATTAGACTAACAAAAAACAGTTATAACAGTCATCAGAGAAGCAGGTGGGGGATTGAGGGGAAAAAAGAAAAAGATCCAACTTACTGACAAATGCTGAACATCTAAACGGAATGAGTTTAGATCATGTTGAGTACTGGGGAGTACACTTAACTGGGAGACAACCTTCACCCGACCAATTTTTAATAATCTTTCACGACGAGCTGAAAAATTACAAATAAATTTTCATTTAGGCAAAAGGAGGGGGGAAGAAAAAAGTACAGAAATCAACAGTACTGCAATATTAACAATAAATCTCCAAAATTAGGTTCAATACTCACTATCATTTATTTTCAGCAAATTTCGGCTGTCAGAGATATAGTCTGTTAGAGATGGTTGCCTGAAGTTGAAAATAATAAAAATTTAGCCATCGAGAATTTAATAGATCATAATTTTCTAAATCTTCATATTTAATAGATATTTAAAAAATCAGTTAAAAAATTTAAGTCAGATATTTTATCAGATTGACACAAGAAGTGATATTTCATAATTCACATTAAAGTAAAACTTAAAAACATGACAAAGTTTATTTACTTTTGTACTTGAGAGAAGAATTCAGAATATTCATGTTGCATAAGCAAATATGAAAGCCATAAAGAAATTTTCAAAACACAAAGATAAGTTCAATAATACTTATTTTTCAAATTCTATGTTTCTTTTATTATCAAAATCAGCATAAAGAAAAAGTTATACAATTAACAATATAATTTCATGGAAACTAGTTTTCAATTTAAACAAATTACTCGCTTAAAAAAAAAATGTTTTTAAATACTTACTTTCCAAGAACACGGTTGAAGTTGCAAGTATAGGAGAACATTGCCTGTAGATTAAAAATTAAAAATAATAAACAGAAAATAAACTTCTTTAAAATCAAATTTCAAATAGGATAATTTCTTGAAAATGTTTAGAAGAAAATTTGCAAATGAAATCTTACCTGATCATGATAGGCATCAATCAAAGATTGCCTGTTGTCTGAATCATAAATCAAGTAATATTGTTTAATGAACTTGACAAGTAAAGTTTGGACATCAGTATTCAGAAAATAATTCCCCTGAAAGAGAAAAAAAAAAATTAAAAAACATTTCATTTTTGGGGGGTTCAAATGACATTTAAATCTTATACAGGCTAATAAGAAGGATGAATTTTTCATTGAATAATGATAAACTTACCTTTGAAGGTGGCAGATCAGTGGAGGATTCCAAATCAAATACAATTGGAGGAGGAAGTTCATGCCCATCCTAAAATTGGAATAAATAAAAGGGAAACTTAAGAATTTTTTCAAAAATTGAATTCTTAAACTTAACTGAATAGATACAAGTTTATCCATTTGAATCTCAGGAGCAATACACTTTTAGTTACATACTTGATTTTATAAACCTCTTACCTAGCAATCTTGAATACACTTTCACACATTGGTGAAAAATCGGTGGCAAAGAGGTCTGCTGTATTTATCTTCAATTAAACTATCCTTGTATAATATGAAATATCATGTCTCAAATGATTTCAAATGATGAGTATGGTTTTTAGCCTGTACACCTTGTAATAAAGTTAAAAATGTTGGGCCAAGGGAGGTGATGGCATTCTCCTTTCAAAATTTAAATACCAATTTTAGTCTAATATTTTTTAATATAATTTTTCAACTAAATAATGTACCAACTTATACTATGATCCAATAAGTCATGAAAATAAAAATATATTTCTATTTTTGTCTAGCTCTAGTCATTTTTGCAGAAAAAAAAAAATCTGCAAAATTCACAGCCTTTTTTCTTTTTTAAAATTACAAGAAATACAATTGGTGTCATAACAATTGTTATGACACCAATTGTATTTCTTGTAATTTACCAATAAAAATAAAATAAATCTCAAAATTGAGAGAAACAGTCAATGAATATTCAAGCATCTTTTAGTTTATGGGTTAAAAACAAAAATCATACTCATTGCTAATAGAGTAATATATTTTTGGAACAAATTGCTTAATCAAATCCAAAATAGCAATAGTGTAAAAAAAATTTAATTGAATGATTTCAGAAATGGTAAGGAAAAGAATTTAAGGTCATTTTTAGAAATTATCTGATGAATTTGACCTGTATATAGATATTGTATAAGTTCTGTGCAAAGATTTTTTTTAAAGATTGATGTAAGAAGGGAGATGCTTAAGGAAGTATAACAAACAAATAACTACTTAAGTCAATAAATTTGGTTTTTTGATATTAAGTATACAAAAAGATACTTTTAAGTCAAAGTTTTGATGTAATATTTTAAAAAATAAAATTTAAAAAATCCTTTTTTTAGGTAATGTTTATAGGTTTTAATGCTGACAGAAACACTTCATTGTGATAAATCTCATGATTCAGAAATGAGCTTTACAAGATCAAAAGAAATATTTTTATGGTTATCTTGCAGACAGAGTAAAAACATTAATAGTGAAAGAAAGAAAAATGACTTACCAATCTGAGTACTTTAGGATATTTTTTTCTTACAGCCCTAAAATAAAAAATCAATTACAGATGAAAGTTCCATAAAGAATATTTTTTTAGCATGAAGATTTTACAGAGATCAATGATTGTTGTGTATGTATGATTACTTCTATGTAAAGTTATGTTTTCTTTGTAATTTGTTAAAATTATAATGCATTAAATGTAGAGACAAATTTCATTGTAAACTTTTCACAGAAAGACTAGTTACAAAAACTTATAAAAAAGAGCTTGTGTAATTTGAGAATTGCAGTATAAAAAGCATCTTTTAAGTGGGGTTTCATTGGCATTTGTCTGAGTAGGCATACTAATGTCCTGATACAAAATGTGATTTGTAACATTGTAAATAAAATGAAAACATTAAATTGAAAGATTAGAAAACTGATAATAAGTTTAAAATAAATATTCCGTTAATAAGATCTTGTGATATTGTCAAATTTATCATTTTCTATAAGAATTCAATATAGTTTGTAAGCTATTAAAATTTGATTGAATTAAAAATTCAAAGATAGTTCAAGTCTTGTGGTTTATTATTATTATGACCTATCATTAATACTAAATTATATTCTTGAATGAAAATGATTTATCAGTATTAATCCAAAACAAGTGATGGTTTTCAGAAGAGAAAAGAAAAATTGTTTAACACCCTCCCAACTCTTTAAAACTGGATTAATAAGAATTGAAGGGGGAAAAAAATCAACATCAAAACATTTCATATACAATATGATTTTGAAAGAAAAAAAAAATATAAATGGGATGGACTGGCAATTTGATGGAAAAAAAAAATAAATATGAAATTATTTGAATCATTGATACCAAGTTCAGTAATATGCAAAAGAAAAAAAAAATGCTATATGAATATTGAGAGAAAAGGAAATCTTTTCAAAATAAAAATTAAAAAAAAAAAAAAAAAAGTATTAAAAAAATTGTTTTCACACCAATTCCAGATTTTTTTTTTCATCTCTGCATAAAACTTAAATTTAACTGTAAGAACAACTTCAAATTCATTTTCTATTTAGAATATATACCAGCTGATTTTTTATTTTTCCTTTTGTTTTCCTGCTAATGATGAAACAACGACGATGCTTTTCCATTCTTTGGTTCCTTCCAGATTTCCAAGTGTCCAGTGCCCCTGTCTTAGGTTGTCTTCCCTTCTGGAAGAACTTACCCGTCTTCGGTGGCAAGAATACTTGGATAAATCTTATAAAGTTCCAATCAACAGTTTTCCAAAATAGAGAGGTGAATATAGCCAAGACACAAGCAATAGGTCTTTCTTTTTTGTAGAACGCAACTAAGTTTCATAAACCAACACAGAGGATTCTGTGTAGCAATACCCGCAGCATACGTTTCACAATATAAGGTTCTTAAGTGCTTGAACAGGTCTATTTATGTGGAGCCTTATTTGATAAAGATAAATAATTAAAGTGGACTATCAATTTAAAACTTTACTTGAAAAATATAAATACTAAAATTCAGCTCACCAAAACAGATCTTTAAGTCCTAAGAAGATTCTTATGAGCTGTAGCTAAAGTCTAAAAGTTGAATATTGAAGAAGTTGCTCTTTGAATGCAGAGAATTTAAAGATTTTAGCATTGCTTTTACCCCCTCCCCCTGGTGGAATTGGTATTAGGATTAAATTTGGCATCTTGATAAAAACTCAAATAAAAGAATTATGACATGGGATTTTGTGACAAAATAATTATGAGATGATATTCACATAATACTATTTAGTAATGACATTTTGCCTCAAATGAATTAATCATTCTTGGAAAAAAAAAAAAATTACATTTTTATATATGCCATATTTTTTTTCATAACTTTTGCACTACCAGGATGACATGACATGACATGAAAAAAAAAAAAGTTTTTTTTTTTTTTTTATCAATTTTGATATTTTTGTTGCATTTTTCACATTTCTATTTTCTTCACATTTTCATTTATTCTAAATTTCAATTATTGAATACTTTCTTTTCAGCAATCTTTTTTTCTTTGTCCAAAAGGACAAAAGGAATTTTCTTCATTTTTCATCTTCATTTTACAGCTTTTTTTTCTCCCCTTTTCTGTATTGACCTCTGTTTTTTTGGCATCTTTATTTTTTTCTTCTTTTCAGTTTCTTTATTTTTTAGGGTCATTCCTTTTCTTTTCATTTTTTTTCTTTTCGTTTTTTCATTTTTTCTTTGTTTTTATCATTTTTTTCTTTGTTTTTTTTTCATTTTTTCAGTGTTTTCTTTTCAGTTTTTTTTTTTTTAGGGTTTTCTTTTCAGCATTTTCTTTTCAGTTTTTTTTTTTTGTTTTCTTTTTCAGCGTTTTCTTTTCAGTTTTTTTTTTTTTTTTTTAGTGTTTTCTTTTTCAGCATTTTCTTTCAGTTTTTTTTTGTTTTCTTTTTCAGCATTTTCTTTTCAGTTTTTTTTTTTGTTTTTTTTCTTTTCAGTTTTTTTTTTTTTAGTGTTTTCTTTTCAGTTTTTTTGTTTAGTGTTTTCTTTTCATTTTTTTTTTTTTAGTGTTTTCTTTTCAGTTTTTTTTTTAGTGTTTTCTTTTCAGTTTTTTTTTAAGTGCTTTTTTTTTTTGTTTTCTTTGTGTTTCTTTTTTTCTTTTCAGTTTTATTTGTGTTTCTTTTCAGTTTTTTTGTTTTCTTTCAGTTTTATTTGTGTTGTTTTGTTTTAGTTTTCTTTTCAGTTTTTTTTAGTGTTTTCTCCCCCCCCCTCTGTTTTTTTTTTAAAAAAAAAAAAAAAAAAAAAAAAAAAATTTTTTTTTCCAGTTTTTTTTCTTTAAATTTTTAATTTCTCTTTTAGACAGTTTTTTTCTTATTTTTCCGTTCAGCAATTTACATTTTTTTTCCTCATCTTTCCGCTTTCGTTTTTTACATTTTTAGTTTTGTTTTTTCATTTTTTTTCTTTCTCATTTTTCATTTTCTTTTTTATATTTATGATTTTTATCATCCCCAAAGTATTTTTCCTTCCACATTTTGTGTATTTTGCAAGGAAAAAATAATTATCCCATTTTAATCTATGATTTTAAATAATGTCTCAATTCTTCAGTATTTAGTCATTATAATATTAAAAAGAAATTCAATATTATTCAAACTAAAATTAAATAGTTAAATGTCAAATATCATTGTAAATTATAAAAATAAAAAAATAAACTTGTTTTATTGGTGTGTGTGTGTGTGTGTGTATGTAAATAAATACAATTAAGTTAGTAATTAATAAATGTTATAATGAAAATTATAAGTAACAATTTCATCTACAAGATTAAATTGAAAGGTTTCACTTTAAGCAATATTAACAATCCAGGTTTGCAGTGAAATAATATAGCTTCTCAATGTACTTGATTGATATGTCATATCACAAAAAAAAAAAAAAAAAATTTTTTTTTTAAATTAAAAAAATCTAAAGAATGTTAAAAAATTATTTTCATTAAATTGTTTAAGATTAGATGCAGGGAATCTTTTTTAGCAAACTGTACACTTAAATTTTACATACTAATCAGAAATGTTTTGTGATGTTGATAAAATGCCAAGTTATTACAGTAAAAAAATAAAAATAAAAAAATAAAAAAATTGTTTTTTTTTTATAACTTAAAAAGATTTCAGAATACAGCTGCACTTGAGTTTTATCATGGTATCAATTTTTTCCATATTTATTTTGATTGTAGTGCGAATTTATTTTTTTCATAAGAACATGACTATCTTAAAATAACTAACTTAACCAATTCATTGAGGATATTTAGTAGTTAACTTCCAAAGACAGAAGATATCTAAAAAGATATTTATATAAAAAATAAATTTGATATTATTCACCCACTTGAATAATTTCTAACACAAGACAAATTCTTCTAATTTTGATTTTAAAAACACGAAAATTGTTTTTTTTTACAGTTCTTTTATGTTTTTGAATAAACTCAAATCCATCACAAGTTCTGGAGCAATAAATAAATCATTAACAAAAACAAAAAGCTTTTTAGCATTAACAAAAAAAAAAAAAATTTTTTTTAAATGAAACACTAAAATTAATTTTTAGAATTAACACTTTGCCAACATATCCCAAAATAATGTTTACACATGTAAAAACATTTAGCAGAAGTGAGGAAAGGGGTATAGAAAGTCTCCACATTTGAGCATTTTATATTTTTAAATGATAAAAAATAGAAAATGGTATTTTTTTTTGTGTCGTTTTGTTTTACAAGCCTAATTTTAATTAAGATTCAGCATATTTTTCTTTAATTTATTTTAAATGCAAAGGGGAAAAATTACAGATTAAACATAAGAATTACAAGGAATAGAATAATGTCAACATTAGAATTCATATAAACATAAAAGATGTTCTTAAATATGAAATAAATAAAACAAGGGGTACAAATTTCAAGAGGAAAGAAACAGGGGGGGGGGGTAGGCAGGGTTCTAGATATGACATTTGTGTGTATATATCTAATATGCGACCACCAGCTCTGGTTGATACATACATATAGCCTAAGTTAAAAGCACAATAAGAGTAACCAGGTTTTGACCAGTTTACCAAAACCGTTCTTGTTTCCCAATGATACCAGAAAATTTAGGTCTTAAAAAGATTGGTTTACACTTACCATGCTTTTAACTTGGACTAACATATATGATTCAACATTTCAAAATAAGCTTTAACCTAAACTGAGATAAGGGAAATAATTCAAATTCCATTAAAGTGCTAACAATTATATTCATTAGTGTATGATAGAGCAGGAAAGCATTAATTTATTAACTACACTCAATATTTTCCTTTCAGCCAAGTCAAATTTAAACATTTCTAAGTCTACCATAATACAAAATTATGTTCAACTGTTACTTTTCCATTACCATATATCTATGGAGAAACCATTTTTTATGACTTGTTAATTGGAAACACTTGAGTATTTTAAGCATCTATAAATCTTTACATTAACTAAAATCTTAGAGGCTATAGTGGTGCTGTTGTGGATCATTTTGGTGATTTATTTTAACATTAGAAAAAAAATATTTTCTAGATCATAAAACCTGTAAAATGTATGATTTTCACATCCGAAAATTAAAAATTTCTTTGCAAATTTTTCATCAACAAAGCTTAAATATTTTCCAACTATATATTTGTGTAATGAGGGAGTTAATTTTTTGCCACAAAAGCGTGTTTTTATCATGTACAATGAACTACAAGCTTCCACATGTTAAAAAAACATCTCCTGTAATGAACCTCTTGTTTTTGAGGTGAAAATTGGTCTTAAAAAGTTGTTTATTATACAAGTTTATAAGAGATTAAAATATCTTTTTAGTAGTAAGTGCCTTTAAAAATTTACTGAGAATACCACATCCAAAATTATATGTACCAGCATAGTTATAGCTGTTTTGAGATGGATAATAAATCCTAATAATAAGTAAAAAAGTAAAGTCGTCGGGGTGGCCTAAAGTCGATATCAGCCAATCAGCGAGGGAGTCTATCCCCTTTTCACTAGCGCTAGATGGAGATTGTTTTTTGCGACTGAGGTGGAGCGCCACACCTACCACCAGCTCCTTACTTTACCACACAGATCCCTGTGCTACTCATACGCCGAGTTGGCAAGGCTGGTATCGAACTAGGAACCCTGCGGTTTCTAGCCGAACACTACCGACTGAGCTAACCGGAATTCTTAATTAATGGTTAATAGGTTTATACAATTTGGGGGATTGCAATTCATTTTGATTCTTCAGGAAAAAATAAATGGATCTTCATGCTATTCCTACATGAAAGAAAAAAGAATTGATAAAAACAACAATGACAGAATTTCGTTAATACAGAGAGAATTATCAAGAATTAAAAAATTTTAAAAAAAAATAAAATGTGAAAAATAAGATCTTATAAAAAAATTTAAAAAAATAAAAATCTCCACCCCTATATACCAGAAAGTAACATTTACAATTAGATAATTGTATTGTTACAAAATTAGATATTAATATCACTGAATCAAAAATTACATATATAAACTGCTCTATATTGCAGCATTTACAAATTACAATTTGATTCATGTTAAGATGACTTCATTATCAATACAGAATACACAAATTTATAAAAAAAAAAAAAAAAAAAACTGACAAAAGTCACTTGAAATACAGAGCAAAATTATGATGCTATGAATGGACTTTTTTCCATAAACAATAACTGTAGTTATTTTCTTTTATAAAAGTCAATATATCTGATTAAATGATAAGTTTAATAAATTTATCAATTAAGTAATCTCATTAAAAAAAAGATAATTGACAAAATTGGTGCTCTAGTCGAGGTTAAAAGCGCAGTAAGGGTAACCAAATTCAAATTTTTTCCAATGATACCTGCATTGAAAAAAAAGTTTTATAAAAATGTTTGGCTTTGGGTTATTCTTACTGCACTTTTAACCTGAACTAAGAAAGTTGAAGGAAACCTGCAATGTCTCCTCTTTCTGGAAACAAATGGTCCACCATTTTTGTTATTGTTAATATCAGACAATACAAAAGTATTTACCCAACCCATTTGCCACAGATAGGATGTGTCACAAAGTATAGGACATCTAGCAAGAACAAACTTGCTATTCAGTAGTAATGGATCTGAGACTAAATACACTACAATACAAAAGTATTGGCTTTTAGATAATTAAGAGTAAATACAAAATGCATTTGATTCTATAGTTTGTTTTTTTTTTAGATATTTCAAAATATTTGGGTGAAAAAATATTTAATCCATCAAAAGAATGTGTTTTAAGTTAATTTCAGTAAACTGAAATTGTTTTCTAGATGAAGTGACAAATTATTCAAACTTTCAAATAAAACAATGTTAAATCAGAGACAAACATTCAAATATTATCTACTATGACACTAAATACACAAGATATTTCTAAATATCACAAGTAACATATGCAAACAAAGCAATAACAGCAATGTTTTCTGTATTTTATTTTACTATATATCAAAATGATGGATTTTTATAATCCAAGCCTTAAGTTGATGCTAATATTTCAATATCATTTTCTGAGCTTTAACATCATTTTCCACCACTTGTTGGATATGATAGATGCTTTACTTTTCTTAACTGAAAGCAAACAGGAGCTTGTTTTAATGTTTACAAAAAAATTAAAGATACTAAATGTTAGTTTTATGTTATTTTTAAATCTTTATATCAACCAATCTTAAAGTATAAAATCTTCACTAAAACATGACAAAAAATATGGATGAAATAAGTCATCAACACTGGATCTCTCAATTCAACTAAAAAAATTGTACGGATTCATCTTTTGAAAAAGAGTATTTTCATTCTTTAGATCAGTTTCCCCCTGAGATACAAGCATGTGGTAACAAGCTTCACAAATTCAATACCTGATATAGACCATCAGATCTCTGGCAACAACTATGGATATTCTATGTTACTTAGTCTGGCATACAGGACAGATTATTTATAGAACCTACTGTTACATAGTGGTTACCCATCTAAGTACAGAGCAGGCTCATCAGTGATCCAGCAGGAAGTGGTGCTTTAAGTGTGACTTGACCATAAGTCATACATAACAGTATCATTAGTAGAATTGGGCAGTTTGGCAATTTGGGTTTTGATTAAGTTTTTTGTTTCTTTGATACTTCAGTTTCCCAGTTTGGTTTTTATTTTAGTAATTTTTCTAAGGAAACTATTCATTCTCTTGTTTGATGTGATTAGATATTTAGGGGGCCATTTTTCAGACATCAGGACATATTTCCTTTTTCCCCCCCCTCTACACCCATTTGAAAACATTCTATGCTAACTTAAGATTTCCAAAGTGTCAGGTCTATCATATCCACCCCATCCCCCAAATAAATAGATTTCACATTTATTTCAAATAGTCAAATGTTTTTATATTTTGTTCTTTTCCTCTTACAATAGTACAAATGTTGATTAAATTTAATTACAATCTGAAAGACTTTTTCAACAGTGTTTCCTTGGATATGGTCACTAAGTAATAGCACTACACCAAATGGTTTCAGTTTCCTAAAAAATCTTGAAGTTTCTGGTGTGCAGATGAAACAAAAAAAAAATCTTTTTTTTTTTGTTAAACCACTCCTCTCTAATCATAAGTGTCAGACTTGGACACAAGAGACTGCTTCTGTTGGGAGGAATACAGACAAATTACACAGAAATCTTTGAAAGAAAGAAAAATGCCTTTTGGGTTCCAAGAGAGATGATTTTCTTATTTAAGATCCTACTGCAAGTAATTTCTTTGTAAAAGAACATATCCATAACTAATGAAAGGATCCGACAGATGGATGTGCAATAATACAATGATAACAAGCAGAATCTAAAAAAGAAATCTTTAAATAAACCACCTCTTTTTGTTTCTCTTCTCATGTCCAAGCCAGAGAATAGCAGTAGAGCTGCAGGTAGCAGTATGCACTGTTCACAGGCAAACTCCTATACCTTTACATTACCTGATATAATCTGACTGCTCTTTAAACCTATCACATAAGTCATTGCCTTCCAGTATCAGTTCATCCAGTTTCCAGCCTTTGATTTTTTCAAGTTCTTCAACACTTTTCAGCTATAAAATAAAAAGGATTAGATATATTAGTTATCATTAAGAGGAAATGGTTATTTCTTTTAAAGATTTCAATACATTTAAGTACTTTATACAAGGTTCATTCAATAAACAAAGGGGAATTTTTTTTAAAGTAAAAAATAACAGTCCAGTAGAAACACACTGACTCTCTGGTATAGAAAGCAAAGAAAGAGTTCCAGGCGCAGTGGTCAATAAAGAAGGTCATGCTGACAGTCTTCTGGGACATGAAGAGACCTATCACGATTGATTTCCTTGAAAAAGGTGTAACTGCAAACAGTACTTCCTATTACCAACTCCTTAGGCAAAATTCACCTTATTGAATGATCCTATTTTTTTCATTAAAGTGTGAATGAAATAAAAAATTAATAGAAGATGAGTGAATATAAATTTTATAAAAAGATAATAGTAAAATAATTTTCATAAGAGCAAAAAGATACATCTAAATCTTTACCAGGATTTCAAAATTGAAATTAATCCTTTGTTGCCATACATGAAAGTATAGACATGAAAAAAAGTACAAAAAATAATATTTTAGATTGTCAAGTAAAAGCATTTCTTATTAACTAAACTTCATTTACCAACAATGTTATTTTATAACAATTTATAAGTTAAATCATTAAAAAAAGAAATTTTTAAATTAAAAAAAAATCTCACCATATTTTTGCCAAGATTCAAATGTTTTAAATTTGAAGTATTAGAGACCAATGATGACAGAGAATCTAAGCTCATGAGTCTGTTGCAGCTTAAATCTAAAGAAACCAACTGCAAAAAAGAAAAGTAAAGCATTGTTTTAATACAATTATTTTAAATACAAAATATACACAATTCAAAGCAGAGTCAAACATGTAACCCAATACTTATCTATGATTATAGTGAAATCATTCTCACCAATATTTCCCTAAAATCTGGCAATTTATCCACACCTTCTTACACTTATAAAACAGTAGTATAAAACCTATCTTGCTCACCAGGTACAACAACTAGTCAATCACTTCATGCTAGACAACATCTAGTGTTTTTTCCCCTCTATAGTGAAACAATTTGCCCCTCTCCATAGCTGCTGAGGGTGGAGGTAATACCTACAAACGTCCTTTACCCTCCCAATAAATTTGACATTCAGTATGCCTTTTTGGGTTGAGTTTCAGACTTCTTATTTAAACATTTACATTGGAATTTAAGAATAATTTTGTATAGTGCTTATACTCTTGGGAAAGGCAGGAATCCAACTATGAGCAGGCTGGTTTGAAAAACTGAATTCAAACCAGTTGTACTCCAAATAAAAATTGATCTTGTGTCACATCTTGCTTGTAACAGAGGGGTTGGGTAAATACATATATTGAATTTAAGTATTTCAATATAATTTTGGAGTCATTTCTAGTTTATTTTATGGAAAACAATAAAGCAAATCCTTTAACAAAATGTTATAAATATGAATTTCAACTCATAACAAGCAAATAAACTTACTTCTGGGATATTCTCTTTAATGATGCTCACAACATTGCTAAAAACTTGTGGACGGTTCAAAGCCAAGAATAGATTCTTTTGTTGCAATCCTTAAAATTAACAAAAAGAAAAACCAATTATTAGAAACAAAAAGAAAACTCATTTGATGGGAGGTCATATTCAAATATATCCATAATAAAATCTAACAAATATTGCTCTAAAAGATTTTCTAAATTTGGAAATTATAAAGAGGTCTCAGAAAATCTTGGTAAAATTATGAAAGCAATAAAAATAATCAAATATTGTATAATCTATAAAGTAAATTAACTTATATTTTGAGATTATAATAAAATAAATTTTCATATTTTAACAATGAAACTCATTTTGATTATATTGTCAGTTCATACAAATATTCTAATGACTAAGCAAAATAGGTTTTTTTTCATCCTGATACTTACTTTGGTCCTGATAAAGGTTACTTAAGCTCAAGGTTTTAGTTGAAGAATCATATCTTGCACTCATACAGGTCTGAAAAGAATATTTATAAAGTCATTAAAAATAGATTATGTATAAAAATAAAGGATTACAAAAATGCATTGTGATTCTCTTTTAAAGACTTCAAAAATTGTCCAAAATAATTTAACTAGAGGAATATAAGGTTATCTAACAAAATCTATCTATTTCAGAATGCGATTAAATCACAGAATTTAAATTTTTTCTGACAAGTAGAATATGCTTTTACATTGAAAACAATTTTTATCTTATAGGTGCCTGAAGGTGGTGGTGTAAGGCACTAATTTTAATATAAATGAAATTATTTCTTCTTATCAATACACATAAAATTAATGAAAATTATCTACCAGTTTATGGAACAAAACCAAACAAATATTTACCTAACTATTCACTTACAAATCGTTTATATATAACAAGTAAAATTTGACATTAAATAACCCACAAGGATTGATATGCCATTAAAACAATAATCAAACCAGTCATATTGTTTATTAAAGAAATTAATGTTTACTTAAGATACCTATACATGAAAATCCATCCTAGGAATATGCAGGCATTTTGCAAACATTTTATGAAGTTAAAAAAGAGACAATTTTGAGAATCCTATCCAAGTAAATTATAATTATTTCATTTGAATATAATAAAGGGTTTATTTAAAGGATTAAGTTTGCCACTTTTTTTCTTTATTTTTTAAGTAGCAATTTTTTTTTCAATTTTTAATTAAAACATGAAAAAAAATTGAGATACCAAGAAAGGGTTTTACTACATAATATTCAAACCTATTTTTTTTAGACACAACATAATGCAGTAAACAAGTAAATGCTTAAGTATCAAAATATGAGTTAACTAATATTGAATAATGTAAATCTTCATATATAATAAACAAACTAAAGTGTAGACAAAACTTTTATATATATTTTTCTCTATGAAGGATATAAGCATTTTCTTCATTGCTATGTTAACTTTATTAAAAATATTTGGGATAAAAGTCACTAAACAAAAAAAAAAAAAACTGATGTACAAAGGATAAGAGTAAACAAACTAGATT
Source organism: Doryteuthis pealeii (assembly GCA_023376005.1). Taxonomy (NCBI): domain Eukaryota; kingdom Metazoa; phylum Mollusca; class Cephalopoda; order Myopsida; family Loliginidae; genus Doryteuthis; species Doryteuthis pealeii. The sequence continues at coordinate 53,021,320 of CM042153.1, forward strand.
GAGAAATTGTCTAAAGTAATTTTTGTTTGAAAACTTATAAATTTTTAATTACAAATTCAAAATTCTCGGTTACTACAGCAATGATTTAAAAAAAAAAAAAAAAAAAAAAGTTCCTAAAGGATGCCAACACAGATCTGATCCGTAATTCCGAATGTTGCTTGTCTGAAAACAAACTTCACTGATCATCATTACACACATTGTTCATCAAAGTTCTTCTTTCAAAGAATTATTTCATTTTATTTTCTCATAAAATTTAGCAGGTATATATTTGATAAGTATCATTTACAAGAGGAATTTAGAAAATGAAAGTTGTTTTGTTTTTTTACAATCATGATCTGGAATTAAACAAGTACAAAAATCTATAGGAATTAAAATCATGCACAAATCATAGAAATTCTTAAAATAGACCCTACCATAAACACTAAGGGTAACTTATACAACCTTTGTAAGTGAATAAAATGAAAGAGTTTTGAATTATCACGTTTGCTGTGGTCATCTGTTATGTAATTGACTTATATTCTTCTTTCCTTTGAATAAAGAAAAATACATGTAGTGAATAAATATATTCTTTGGTGTTCAAATTTTTAAGATTTGTAAATGATTTTAATTCTTATAGATTTTTGTATTTGCTGGATCAAAAGAGAACTATAAAATGGGCAACAAAACATTTTAGTTTGGTTAATAATTCCGATTGTTTTTTTGTTTTATTAATGTTATAAGCCAGGAAATTGTTGCACCAGCTAACAAAAATAATATATAAAAAAAGTAAAGTCATCGGGGTGACCTAAAGTCGGTATCAGCAAAGGAGTCTATCCCCTTTTCATTAGCGCTAGACCAAGGAGATTGTTTTTGCACCTGGAGTGGTGTGCCACACCTACCATCAGCTCCTTACTTTACCGGACAGATCCCTGTGCTACTCATACGCTAATTTGCGAGGGCTGGTATCGAACTAGGAACCTTATGGTTTCTAGCTGAACGCTCTACCGACTGAGCTAACCCAGCCCCTCACTGAAATAGACCAATGATTTATACCATAATTATCTATGTATAAGATTCACTATTTTGCTAGAGATTTCAACCTAAAAATTAGTGGTGCATATTATACAAGAGAAGAAAATGATTAAAATGGAAATGTTAAAATATGAAATAAAACAGATCTTTAAAAAGTTATTCAATTTATTTATGTGTGTATTTTTGAGTAAGTCAAATTAAAAAATAAATGAGTTTTCAAAATGTGACCTGTTAAATTTTACAAGTAGAAAGTAAAATCGAATAAATTGAATATTCTTAGGATTAAATATGTTTATTTTCTCAAAACTTGTATGGGGGGGGGGGGGGGGTCTTCAGATTTTTTTTTTTTAAATTGCTCATATTAACTAAATCATAAACCTAAAAAAACTATGTAAATAAATTTAATGATGAATTTATGGAGAGGAAAAAAAAAAATTTATTTTCCAAATTCTTTTTGAATCTGATATTTTTTTTTATCATAAATAAATACTATTTACAAAATGGTTTAATTTTGAAATTATACAAAATTTTTAAAAATGTTATTCATATATAAAAGTTATTTTTCTTTGAATTGAGTTTGCTGATTTTTCAGAGAAACAACTCTTCAATAAAGCAATTATTTCCACATAATGACATTCTGTGAAGTCAGTTTTCAGGCAAACAATATTATGATTCTGATACTGAATATAATTAGCTTAATAATTGAATCACATTTATATAAACTAAAGAAAAAAATATTACCTTTAATTCATTGACTGCATGTGTATCTAATAACATCACTGGGGCATTGCATGGCTTTACAATTAGCACTATCTGAAAGTCAGAAAAATAAAAGTCAACATTATGTATACATACAAATTATAAAATAAATAACATCTAAATAGTGGATAACAAGTGGTTAAAAGAACAAAAAATAAGAGAATTATATTTGTTTCCTACATGGATACTTTTGATAGAATTTTTTTTTAACTATTCACTTAAAAGACACCTTCAGCGGCCATTAAACTTGATATCAAGTCACATTCTATTTATAGATTTATATTAATAATTAAATGGAAATAAAGGAAAATACTCCATCATTAACATTTAATAGTTATTTACTATTTAAAAAAAAAAAAAAAAAAAATATCAGTGACCACAGACACCACAATATTAAATTGAAAATTGGATTGGAATTGCCTTATTCACTAAGTTGAGGTTTTAATGCTATTATGATAAATATCTTGCTATGGGGTGTCATTTTTGTTGTTATAATAACGTACATACACAAATTGGATTTTAATATAGGTTTTATTGTTGAATGTCATTTTGTTGCTTAAAAATTTAGATATTCTCCAATTCTATAAAAATATTTACTAAATGTATAGAAAGTAAAATTCAATAGATTGCAACTTAAAATGTTTGTTTCCAGTCACAAGTTTTAAGAACTAAAAAGAATTACAAAATATTTTAAGCCAAATGCTACTTAAAAATTTTGAAAATTAATTCTATGAGTGAAATTTATTTGAGTTCACAATTAATGCATTATTTCTTGGCATTTAAACTAAGGCAAAACAAGTGTCAAGATAACTTGTTACTTAATAATGTTTGATAAAAATCAACTGATTACCTTGAATCCATCTGGCATTAAAATCTTTTTGTCAGCTGATCGTATTGCATCTGCTGTCCGTTTGTCTTGAACGTAAAATATTGAATGCTCATTATCATTTTGGAACTGAAAGAAAAATAAAAAATAACTGAGAAAAACTTTTATTTGTGTGTCATTAATGAATACGACCAAGAAAAGCAGAGAAAATGTTGTAGAAGAATCGCACAGTAGGTTTTGCTTCACACATTCCTGTCGGCACTTCTACGTTTATGTAGGTGGTTGAAAAGATCCCGAGAGTCACTTTAGCTCCCAAGATATTACAGAAATACAAAAAGAAACCACCAGAAAGTTTAGTTCAATAAAATAATCTATCATTAATACAAAGTCTGTAAAGACTAAAAATTACAAAATAAATAAAGAATGTAAAAGAATTAACTATATAAAAAGATATGAAACTTAAGTCACAGGTTTTATTGTTGAAAATGTCATTTTCTTGCTTAAAAATTTAGATGTTATTCTCCAATTCTATAAAGATGCTTAATATGGAATTTAAAGAAAAATGTAGAGTAACTGAAATTCAATAGACAGCAACTTTAAATGTTTGTTTCAAATCACAGAACTAGTTAAGAACTAAAAAGAATTATACAAAATATCTTAAGCCAAATATCATTGGAAAATTATACTAATACAGTTAACAATTGCAAAAAAATTAAATGAGATACATTACAATAATGAATCCAAAAACAAGATTTGAAAAACAAAATGAGGTTTTAAAAATTTATCTTATAACAGATTTTTGCCAAGTTTTATTATTAAAGAGCATGTTCCTCAAACTAAAATTACCTACTTTTGAAATAAAATTTATTCATTGAGATGTGAAATTTTTTTTTTTTTTTTTTTTTTTTTTTTTTTTCAAAAATAATGTTGATTTTTTGTAAATTTTCCATATCAATCAGTTTTTAAATAAGTTCCATTTGATGTTTGTCATATTGACATTTTTTTTTTCTTCGGAGGACAGGTTAAAAAATTTTCAACCCAACCAAGAAGGAAATTAGTAATTTTTTTCTTTTGTTTTTTTTAGCAGGATCAAAGAAATTTGATAGATGAAGTTCCAAATGTGTTGAATATTTAGAATAGATCATTCTCTTCTTGATTAGACAAGAACTTCAGCACCTCATATGTTCAGAAAAATTACAGAATGAAGATATAATTTTTGCATTCTCAAAGACTTTTTATTAATTCCTTTTGAATGAGATTAAAAATTGGTGAATAAAGAAAAAAATAATCATGGTTTTCATGAAGTTGTACTTATTCAGATTTTTTTATGAATAGGATGCACAATCCATTATAAAGATGACATTTTTATCAAAAAGATAAACATTACTCATAATAACAATTGAAAGTAACATGAAAATAAAAAGTATTCTTTTAATGACTTTGAAGTGAATAAATCCAGTTAAAAATTAACTCCAGTTTGCAGCTGACTGCTAAAATCGCAAGGCAACATCTTCAAGCTCTACCAAAATAAGAGAATCTTAAATATTGTAGTTAGTTTCATTGATATTAAACTAAGCAATCATCATATTTCAGGATTTGTTTTAAAACACCACACAGCATTTAGTTCCCATATAGCCTTTTCTCTAGGCATTTTCTTAAAAGTACAATGAATAAATCCTGGAAGCAGCACCTCTACAAAATAGCTGTATGGCCACTTACCTCCCATTTCACAAACCATCCTAGTAAGATGATCAAGACATGCTGGGCACTGCTGGAGAAGTAACAAACTCATAAGTGATGCTCTATGGACTCCTAGACAGACACACCAGTGTTGGCTGACCAGCAAAAATTTACATTCATCAGCTGTGTAGACACTGAATGCCACCTAGAGGACTTACCAAAAGCAATAGCCAATAGGGACAGCTGACAAGATAGTCAAGGAAACCTATGCTGTCAACATGCCTTGATGAAGATGAATCACATTATTTTCAAGCCAAATTATTGGCAAAGTGTCCTTTGTATGTTCATTATTTTGCTTATGTGTTGAACAATAAGATTCTTAAGACTATTTCCCTCAAGATGACATGTTGACACAAAGTTGGAATCATTCTTAAATCAACTGTTTCATTTTCTAGTGAATTTTTTTTTTTCAATCTTGTAGCTAATATCAATATGAGATTACATGGATCTTTTTTTTCTAGCTCTTGTAACAAGAATTCATGGTTTGCTTTCAACAGATACAAATTCATGGGAATATTTTTTGGATTATTATTCTATTTCTAAATTATGAGATAAAGGAATTCAAGTTTTACCTTACAAAACTTGTCACATGTCAAAAAAAGTTAAATCCTTTGAGAAATACTAGTCATTTAGAGTTCATTTTTATAACACAATAAGATTGGAAAAATTACAGGTCTGGTTCATAATACCAAATATTGCATGCCATAGAACCCATTTCACTGAACATTATATTTACATGTATATTTTTGGGTAGGTCAAATTACAAAGTGAATGCGTTTATGGTAGACAGCAAGAATAAGAATTGCAACTTAAAATATTTGATTTTACTAATGATTAAGCACTCCAGATCATGATTGCATAAAAAAAAAAAAATTTTAAACTTTCATTTTCTAAATGTTAAGTGGTGGGGGTGAATAAATCCCCTCTCGACATCATGAAAATAAGAGATGACTTTTATAAAAGTTATCTTTCTTTAAATTCAGCTTGCTGATTTTTCAGGGAAACAACCCCGAGATAAAGTGATTAATGATGTTCCATGAAGGCAGTTTTTGGTCAAGCAACATTCGGTATTATGATTGGCTTAAAAAAAAATTTAAAAAAAAAAAAAAAATCTTTTTTTACATACTCTGACTGCTTGGAATGTCATGTTGATCTCTTTTTCAATTTTCTGCAAAAGGGCTTTCTTGTCATATTTCTGACCTGAAATAACCTGCAAAGGGGAAAAATAAAAAATGAAAATCTCCCCATTGATAATACTTTGTATAAAATTAAATTTTGCCAAATTGGCTTATGCTATATATAAGAAATTTTTAATTCTATTTAGAGTTTTCTTCCATCAAATTTGGTCTAATATGTACACAAATTTTTTCTCAACTACAACCAATTACCAAATTATGATCATTTTAAATAAATTCCAACAAATTCTAAATCTTCAAAACCTTTTTATTTGTTTTATAATTTTTAATTAAACCATTTTTTATCCTAGCTTAAAGCTATTAAAAGGAATTTTCCCAAAAAAACAATTAAACTTTTTTACCTTTACTCTGTACCAATTTTCTGAATTCCGATTATTATGTACTGGCAAACCAAGACGTTTTAATCGACCTGAAAAGTCAATAAATTACCATCAATACTCAAAAAATAAAATAAAAATGAAAAATAAAAATTTAAAAATTAAATAAAATAAACTTTAGTCATATCTCAACCAAACATCAAGGACAATGTTTGGAATCAAAAGCAGATATTAAGAAAAGTAAATAAAAACAACCAGAATAGAATAGCTTTTAATTAATTCTAAATATAATGCAATGGGAGATTAATTGCTAATGTTTAGGTTAATACATTAACATTTATAAGATTCAGGATTTTGCTTAAAAATATATTGATAACAATTCTGTTTATAGTGTTAACCAAATGTCAAGCTAGGGTTTTTGCAATAAAAATTGATTTAACCCTTTAACCTCTTTCCTGATTATCCCACAGGATAGGCATTCTGAGTATTTTTTTTACAATCCTGAGTATTTGCGTTCTATCACCGAAACTAAATTTACTAGACCGAGACACTTCATTTGCCGATAATTTCCCATTTTCTATGAGTCTCAAGTACTTTTTAAGCAACTGGTGCATTTTAGTTACTATTTTCAAAATATAAAAGAATACTTTTTCACTAGTTTATTTCACATTTGTGTCAAAAATTCCAAATTGAAATGGATACTGAGAAAAAGATAACTTTTTTTTTCTAATGAATGTAAATAGTTTTATTTGAAAGTAAAATTTCACTTTACAAAACTAATGCTGTAAGAAATGTAAATGAATGTTTTTGGCATAATTACAAATAAAACAAACTTAGACTTTTATTTTTCCTTCAAAATGTGTGTGTGTGTGGTATATGTATGTGGTATATGCCTATACCGAGACTACTCAGGGTAATAACAGGATAAATTTCAAACCCATATAACTTCAAAAATAATGATAATTTTATAAGAAATATTCTCAAATTCACTTAATCAAATATAAAAGGGATAATTAAGCAAATAAAAAAATGCCTTCTTTTGGACAGGTAATTAAAAATAAAAAATTTTAAAAAGTGAAAAGGAAGAGATCAAAGTGAAAAGGAAGAGATCAAATTTCATGGTTAATCCCACAAGGATGTTAATTATTTGCTAAAAAATAAAATTGATACTAGATCAGTAAGGGTTAGCATGATGTTATGAAGTTACTAGGGGGTGCATCTGCTTCTCGCACCATAAATAGGTTTTTTCAAAGTTATGAGATAAATCCACAGTTAACAATATTGAGTGAATATTATCCGCTTTCCACAGCAAAAGGGTTAAAAGGTGGATAAATGTAGACAGTACAATGTAAAATATTTTGTAAAAAACATTACTTGATGTATGTATAATGATAAACTGTGATAGAGGGGGAAAAAACAAAACAAACAAAAAAAAAACTTACCAGGTTGAACTTTGTCCATTTCTAAAACTTTATATTGTTGTTGTCTTGATCGTTTCATGCTTCTTCGGCTTTTATGATAGGGAGTACTAGGAGGAAAAAAAAAATTTTAAACTGGCAATTTTTTCTCATTAATAAGAAATATTTCTCAAACATCTACAGAACATTTCTATCTTAAATATCAGTCATCTTATAAGTAATGTCTGAAATCTGATAGTGATTGAATATTTTTGGTATCCTAAAATACCTAAATGATAATTAGGTTAGTACATATTCATATAGTTTTAAACAAGTAAGCTACAGTACAATTCAACCAATTTAATCACTAACTTGACATTCCTGAGAGAAGTGTCTACCCAATATATAAAATAGGTTAAGGAAAGGTAATAATGTAGAAGCAACCCAAAATATTCATAGCGTTTAAAAAGATCATTCTGTTGAGTTTTATGATGACCTGCTTCTAATTGCACTCAATAGAAATATTGCTATTACAGTTGAAAAAAATGACTTAAATTCAATGGTTCACCATGATCTGCTTAAACATGGAAATGGATTTGGGGTAATAAAGCAAGAATGGACATCAGCAGTTCTCTACATTCGCAATATATTTCACCATTTTTGGACAGAAACATTTCACAAGAATGTCAAGTGATGAAAACATTGGTTTAGTGGAGGTGAACAAACTGCAGGAGAAAAAAAAATTCACTCCTTATTCTCTAGATCTGGTTCTATCTAATTAGCACCTATTCAGGAGTTTACAGAACTATCTTGAGCAAATTCTTAAAACAGATGAAGAGCTGGAAATAAACATTTTTTTTTCTCTATCTGATCCTAGATTCAGACATTACTGATAGAATGAGATTCTAAGTTTTAAAATTTTCCTTTTTGTTATGATGGCATTTTCACCCTTCATGACTGGATAGACCAAAAAAAGAAAATTATTTACTGATACTTTCTATAATTTTGAGAAATCATTATCATTCCAAGAATTAAACTCTTGGTGTTTGCTTTTTGGTTGATGTATTCTAAGATGAAGTCCAGTTAATAGATATGGAACATTGCAGAAAGCAGCATACATTAATCATCCATCAGATGTGTCAGTCCAATTATTAGTGCAGTTTTCACTGTTCAGCAGTAAATATCCCCATATATAGATATAGAATCATCAATGTTATGTGGGTTGTTAACAACAGTATCATCAATACTTTCCTATTATCAACAGCCAATTTTTTTTTACTAAAGGAAAAATTAAATTTCTTTATTTTAGAGTTAGGTTTTTTTAAAGATTTTTTTAATAATCTAATACCGTATCATCTATATTATAGCTAGGGTTGCCAGTGACAAACCAAGCTGGTATATTTTTCACCATTTATTTTCTGAAAATTTTTGATTTAAAGAGACCCCACACTTTTGTTATAAATAATATAATTGAAAAGGCTATAGAATGGATCAATAAAAACAACAATTTGAATAAAACTATTTTATTACTAAATGATAAAACCATAGCTATCTTAATTTTAGTAAAAGGCAGAGAAATAATTTGCTTTTATATTTAAAATTGCATACTGTATAAATATAGAATTTCTTTTAATAAATAAGTTACAACTAATTGAATAGATTATTGCTTTACATATCTTCAGAAATCTATTAATGTCTACATTCAGTATCAAGTCATATTTAAAACTCTAGAAAAAGAGTTCTCTTCAATGACATATCTTCAAAGTTATTTTCAATTTGATACACTTGAAACAATGTGGAAAGAACAGCTTTTTTTAAAGTTTTATAATCTTGCCCACTCCCTTAATGTTTTTCACAACTAGAGGCCAAACTAAAATTATTCCTCAATATAATCAATTGATTTGGTCTCATAATTATTCAATTACTTTAGATTTTATTATAAATTCAGATTAAGTTCTATTTAATGATCAACTTTTCATTAAATTTTTGTTGCATTTTAAACTAGGCATAAACAAGAAGAGAACAGTGAAAGACAAAAAAATTTAAAAATAATAATTACTGTCTTTGGTCTGATGATCCTGGTAATCCATCATCCATAGGATAATCATCATCTAATCTGGATCTAGAATTTCCACCACCACCACCTACAAAATACAGTAATAAAAAAAATTAAGAATTCAAATATCAAAAAGATAGAACAAATCATTTTTATTCACTATGAACATTTGATTTACAAACGGTTTGAGATAGCCATGATCTATAAAAACAAAAAAAAAAACAATTTACATTTTTATCCATTATTGGTTTGGTTTGGATTTTATGGCATTGTCAACCCTTGTTGGGTTATTTTATACTGAACATTTTCTTCTATTCATGCTTGATGGGTATTCAACATTTTTTAACACTTTTTTTTAAATTCATTTTTTCTATTTAACCCATAGATATGACCGCTTCCGGGTAAAGGTGGACCTAGGAGTAATGGCGATGAAGTGGTACTCCACACTCCCCAGAACTCTAAAATTGGAACTTCACCATTAGATGCAGTTTAATGTCATAACCAGGACACTAAGACCCTCAGCCACCGCCTGCTAGCACATATACAAAGGTTGGGAGTTGCCATGCAAGCGCTTGATCAGAAGGGGCTTCTCTGACTGACTGTCTAGCCCAAGTAAGGGCCGAAGTGGAGTGTTGCAGGTCATGGACTGCTCAGATACCAGGGTTCCATACTTAAGCATCACAGGTCACCATCCACAGCCAACAGGTGGCCCCATTGGAGGGATTTTAACTTTTGTAGAGGTGCAATCGGAGTATTATTGGAGGTGCACTTAGTGTAATGTTATCATCATAGGAAATGGAATTGGCAACCCAAGTTAAAGTCCTGGACAAGGCTATTTGCATTTCACTTTATATTTATGCCCTTGGTAAAAGGAAGAATCTAAATATAAGGCCCCCAATATTTCATTTCAAGTTTTTAATTCATTTCCACTTTTGGTAATTTCCTTTTTTTTTTTTATAGTATTTTATGAGAAAATTGCAATAAAATATGCTATAATTATCATGAAAACTGAAAACAAAAACATAGGTCAAAGTTTTATAATATTTAAAGAAACAGCCAATATCAAAATTTTTTTGAAATGTTAAAATCCAAGTCTAAAAATGAATTATATGAAAAAATAAAAATGTAACAGGACTAGAAAAAAATAAAACAATGGAATGTTGCAGTGTATAATTATCTTTGAGGTAGAACTTTTGATCAAAACTTCTTTTTACATTCTCCATCATGTTATAAACAACACATGTAAGCAGACTTAGTTTCTTTTAAGCTTGCTGAAACTGTTAGATTAAATGGGTGCAGTCTTCATTTATAAGATGCAATTCAGGTACAAATTATGGTAAGAGCAAGATGTAGTCTACCATCATCTACTAATTCCAGAATCCTATCTCCTGCAAGGATTAAAAAATCCTTTATAAAACTGTAAAAAGGATGAGTAATACTTGGTCGCATTAAACCAGAAATTCCATCTGGTTGCCACTTTCACTTGTTCCTTAAGCAAGGAACCTTCAAAGCCATGTTACTATAATAAAGGATGACTTGATGAAAGTAATGAGCTTGGTAACATCATCCAATGCTGGCCGGTGTGAAGATACTTCACCAACAAGATTTAAAATATGTGCTAAACACAACACATGGTAACTTAACAAAGACATTTGACAACACTTCCCTATGAGCTTTTATACAAAAGATGTAGAATCTGTTACAAAGGCAATTATATCCTCAAATGTAATATCCACATGAGTTACAACTTGGATGCATGCCTGACTTATAGTTTGATGATTTCCAACATCAATGAGAAATGATCCCACGAATGGTTGCAAGCACATTCAAAATACTGTGGTCCCAACTGTCACTTGTTTTGTTTGTTATGATGCTAACAGATGGATTAGCAAGCTTGGGTTTGAGGGCAACAAAATGAAAAGCAATTTTGGCAGATGAAGTTGTCTAACATAATTGACAGTTGGAATAACACCACCTTCCTTAAAATGTTTTAAAAGGAATGGCCCCATTTTGTGTATGTCAGACAAAATGCACATTTTTTTTAAAATCAAGAACAAAATCATCCCATACTTAACACTTCAAAATTATAATTGTCTTCTGTTTCAGATGAGATTTGTTACTTATTCATACAACCGATTTTGAAAAATAAATAAAATATGAAAAAAATAATCACTGATAGTTAATTTCAAAGAATTTTTTGTTCAATTTAAATTTGCTTTACAATGGTAAAGATGGTGCAATTATGAATCTGGGAGAATTCCTGTGTGATGGTAAGCTTCGGAGTAAGTATTTTCCTGACCCCCCAACCAGACCAAATTGACACAAGGAATTTTTAACATGAGGAGCCACGCACAAACCAAAGTTCATGCAGTGGTCAGTGTAAAATGTGCATGAATCTCTTTGGCATTCCCTCTTACTGGTCCAGAAGCTGAAGCTACTGAACACAGGGTACAAATGCCAGGTAAGCTTCAGAGTAGACAAGCCAGTTGTTACATAAAACAGGTGTTTGGAAAAAAAAAACTTTTTTTAAAAAAAGGTTCCAACATTTTCTCAGAAAATCTATGACCCACTTTTATGTAAAAACTTTTGTTGATTCTTTTTTGTATCTTAAAAAATAAAAATAACTAATATTTGTAAAAATCAAATTATCAAAAATTAAGGTTATGTTATTATATTCTATTCAATTAAATGTTTAACAACAAAATCTGAGTTAAGTTTTGAAAGAATAAAAAAAATAAAAATAAAAAATATTGAATTATGCAAATATCCCAAGTGGTTCAAAAGTTATGAGAATTTAAAGCCCCAAAATTAGGGTTACAAAAGTGGACATGATTTTGTTTAAAAAATTCAAAGATATTCAGTAAGTTCCTTCTTTATTCTTGGAGCAATTTTGATAAAACTTGGTATTCTTATGTAAAATTATGTTTTTTCTGATTCTGCACTCAAATTGTATGTATCTCTATGCTGTAACCCATTATTTAGAGAATAAGAGGTACGGATATCAACATTTTTTCAAGTTTACAAGATATTTCAACATTTTCATTTTAATACTGTATGTATACTCATATACAGTATTAATTTAGATAAATAACATCACTTTGAACTTAAAAATACCTTTTTAATACTTGCTATGTTGTATTACATACAAAAAATAGAATACCTATTTTCATAATCTTTTTTAAAACAAAGCCGGTCCACCCCGTGTGTAATTGTTTTATTAACGTTTTAATACTATATCATAAGTTCGTTTTTGTCCAAAATTGAAAGTTTGACAAAAAATCCTGACGATTAACCATCATCCAAATGTCACATTATATATCAAAATAATTCTGAAACTATCTTCTATTAAGGATATATATTTCACTCATCTTATACTTTTTGAAGGAACCTGCGTCAATTTTCATTAGTAGTGGTTTCGCTTCCAAAGGTCAAAGAAGTAGAAAAAACAACCTACACTATATAGTTTAAGGTTTCTTGTAATTAAGTGTACAATTTCAAGAATATTGATAAAGATTACCCTCTTTGATTTAGCAAAGTAAACTAACGACTAAAATTTAGCTTCCGAAAAATAAAAATAAATTATATTTTCTGTTTTCGGCAGTTCGAAGTAAAATACTGTTTTTAAATCACCGTAAAAAATAATTCAATGGATAATAGAAAATACATATTTAGAAAGATTATTTTATTTACATATATTTTACATACATTTTAATACACATTTAGAAAGATTATATTTTCTTTCCAACCATATAAATATTTTAAATATCGGATCAGAAATACTCAAGATATTGCGAATTAAACCGAGTAAGGTGCAAATTTGTCAATGTCCACTGATTTCAGCGAAGCGCTGGTAATGCTAATACAGTGCACAAAAAATGATTTTATATCTATTTGTAGGATATAATTACTTGATTAAATAAAAAGGAGTTGGAGTCAGAGGTTTTGTGTTTCAACTCCACAGCTCTATACCTATTTTCCTTCTTTATACAATTTACAAACGTTTCCAATCAAACCATATGCCACATATCAGTTGATATGTATATCTTCTACAATTTTATTGTTTTGTTAAATTTAAAGAATTTTTTTTTCTAATATATTAACTATAATTTGCTTGTTTGTACTCCTATATCTAAATAAGTTTTGATCAAATTTTCACTTGCTCTTTTTGAAAACATGTTTATAGATATATATTAAGCTTAGCTTAGATGTAGCACAAGGCTAGAAGTATGAGGCGCCCAGTGAGAATCAAACTCAATAACAATGGTCAGCTAATCTAACTTGCTAACCATTATACCACACACAAACATGTAGGGGACCAATTTAAAATCGTTAATCTGAAACGGAATTTGAGATTTTAATGAAATTTTCAATAATAAATAAATTGATTTTTGGGTTTTCAAATTTTTATTTCAATTCTTTCAAAACTTGACTGTCTCCCTGATTTTTTTGTTAAACGTTTTAATAAATAGAACATAACATAACCTAGTTATTTCCTTTAAAATTGATTTTACAAATATGAGTTATTTTTCCTTTTAAGATCCGAAAAAGAATTATGAGCAAAAGTTTTTACCTAAAAAAAAGAAAAGTGGATCGTAGATTTTCTGATGAAATTGATTAGTCTTATATTTTTCTAAGAAACTGTAATGTAAGAGATGAAAGTCGGCCAGTCCTCTACCATTGGTAAAGGGGAAGTAGACATGTAGAAATTGGAAGGGGGAGTTACGAAGATCAAAAAGTTTAACAAATTCATTTCCTCGAATATATTTACCTCATACCCCCACACAAGGCCCTATTAATGTGGGACCACCCACAAGCCGAGACTCATGGATGGCAAGTGGAAAAATTGCGTTGATCCCGTCGGCATTCGCCCTTTAGAAATAAAGAAAAAACTCTCAACGCCATTTTATGAAACGACTGGCTCGTCTACTCCGAAGTTTACCGTTACACAGGGATTCTCCTGGATTCATAATTGCATCACTTCACCATTGGAAAACAAATTTAAATTGAATAAAAAATATAAAATCCTCTAATATCATTAATTATCAATGATTATTTTTTCATATATTATCTATTTTTCAAAACTAGTTATATGAATAAGCAACAAATTGCCAAGATAGCTGAATCACCTACAACCTCAAAAGTTGGACCTGCTCCTCTAAAAAAACAAAAACAAAAAATGACCCCAGTATCTAAAATTTGTGCTAAAGCTAAAGTAGAGCAATCTCCTGATGACTTTTATGCAGAAGAAAATGTTATTTTGCAAATTATATCTTCATAATGTTGACATTTTTAGGGTTGACACAATCAAAGATCGTATAAAATCCAAAAATCAATTTGCAGAAAATTCTTCAACAAAGTCTTCTCAACTGAAACAGAAGACAATTACAACTTTGTTTAAATGTAAAGAAGTACGGGATGATTTTGTTCATGACTTAAAAAAAAAATGTGTACTTTGTCTGACATTCCCCTACACAAAATTGACAAAATGAGGCCATTTCTATTAAAACACTGTAAGGAAGGTGGTGTCAATTGTGTTAGGCAACTTCATCTGCCAAAATTGTTTGCTTTCATTTTGCTGACCTGAAAACTAAGCTTGATAATCAATCTGTTAGCATCATAACAGATGAAATAACTGATTGTCATGACCACAGCATTTTGAATGTGATTGCAAGCATTCATGGGGAGTCATTTCTCATTTATGTTGTAACCTTGGGAGAATGTAATTATCAAACCTTAAGTCAGGAAGGCATCCGAGCTGTAACTCACGTGGATATTGCATTTGACGATATTGTTGCATTTGTAACTGATTATGTTATGTTATCAAATGTCTTTTCTAACAGTTACCATGTGTTGTGCTTAGCCCATATCATAAATCTTGGTGAAGTATTTTCCCACTGGTCAGCATTTGATAATGTTACCCAGCTCATTACATTCAAGTCAGCCTTTTTTAAAAAGGCTAGTCGAAAAAAGTGATACCTTAAATGGCTTGAAGGTTCCTTGCCTTAGGAACATATGAAATTACCCCCTGTGCCAGTGGCAACCAGATGGAATTCCTGGTTTAGTGCAGCCAAATATCACTCATCCTTTGTGCAATTTTATGAAAGGTTCTTTAAACAAGAAAAGAGCCATGGCCTTGCAGTAGATAGGATTCTGGAATTAGTGGATGATGATCGACTACATCATGCCTCTTACCATAATTTGCCGTTTAATAACAGTTTTGACAAGCTTAGAAGAAACCAAGTCTCAGCTTGCATGTGTTGTTTATAACATGATGGAGGATGTAAAACAGTATTTGCATACTGGTATATCAAAATCAACATTTGGTGTAGAAACTGACTGTCTTCATTCTGAACTAGAAAATACAGAGAGGGAGAGACTTTTCTCAAATTTCCAAGATTTGTTCAGCACATCTTTTTCAAAACTGAAAAAATACCTGGATGCTCACCCTGTATATAACTTTTACAAGGTATCTTGTCTGTTTGATCCTAGACAGCTACCTTGTATAAGCCATGACATTGATAGTTTTTCAGCCATTAAGGACTTGCAAGATCCTTCTACTGATCTTCTTGAAGAATTCCAAATTTATGTGAATTACCAAGATGACTTACCAAATCCTTTTAACATCCCAGCATTTTGGAATGCAAATAAAAGTAGATTTCCCCTTCTGGAACAGATTGACAATAAGTTCATATGGATGCCTGTTACCAGCATAGATGTTGAACATTCATTTTCTCAATATAAACATTTACTAAATAAACAACGTTAAAGTCTTATTCCTGAAAACACCAAGCAATTTACAATGTTGTATTACAATGGAGATTTAGAAAAGAGAGTTGAAGATTGCTAATTTCTCTATTTGGGAAATATCCAATTTTAAATTTGAGCACTATTTCAACTTGAGATAAGTTGTTTTATTCAAATTTTGAATTAATATATCAAATTTGTTTTTTATATTTTGTTACAAAGATTCAATTATTATGGTTTAGTTCCTGTTTTGTAAAATTTCAGTCAAAATGTTTGACTTTCTAAGATGTTTATTGTTAAGATGCAAGTTATTTGCTGTTGATTCTTTAAATGTGATTTTTCTGTTAATTCTAATATTGCGAATCAATGATTATAAATCAATCTGGATCCCTTTACTTAAAAACACAAAAACAATCTGAATGTATTCTTTCTTAAAGAAGGAAGCTCTGATTAAAAGTTCTACCTCAAAGATAATTATGCACTGCAACATTTCATTGTTTAGTCATGTTACATATTTATTTCTACATATAATTTATTTTTGGACTTTGATTTCACAATTTCAAAAAAAATTGTAGACATTTGCTATTTCTTTATATGTAATAAAACTTTGAATTATGTTTTTGTTTTTAGTTTTAATAATTATAGCATATTTTGTTTCAATATTTTCACAAAATACTATAAAAATGGGAATTACTAAAAGTGGAAACGGAATTTAGAAAAATTTGAAACAGAAAATCGGGGGCCCTAAACATGTTTATACCAATTACCTTAAGTAAATAACAAAAATCAAATCATTTTTATGTATTTAACGGAGTCAAAAGAGAAATATAAAAATTCATAGTTGATTAGATTTTCTTCAATAGATAAGTTTGATCTTTATAGGAACAAAATAATTACATTTTACAAAGATTTTTTTACAATTCAAACATTACACTAAATTTTGAGAATACAATACACAGTGGGTATCAACAAAATGTGCACCAATTTTCACTTTAAAAACAAATTAAAATTAAATCAATTATTTAAGGTCAACTTTCTGTTTTTTTACAGGTCACTTAACTTGCCCCCCCCCCTATTTTGGGGGCTGCAAAATATCGGTGGGGTTATATATTTTTGAAACTAATTACAGTATAAAAAGACAAAAGATGTGAATAGAAAAAAAAATTTTTAAGGGAGAGACTGTGGTGGAAAATTACCAAAAATTTTTTTTTAATTAAATGTAAAAAATAAAAACTTGGATTTTTTTTTGTTTTTTTATTTTCTATAATTATCTAATTGCCTATTATAAGTGAAAAAAATTATACATCAATATTTGTTCTGTTTAAAAGAGTGGGGACATAAATTTTCAATTAAGTTTTCTCCAAAATTATTAGATAACAAGAATAAAGTAAACTAGTTATTAAATAAATGTTTTTTGAATCTAAAAATATGAAATTTGAAACTTAAAATTAAGCGTTTTATATTTTAAATGAATTTTATCTTTTAGGTATATAAATTGTTTCCTCAAGATATGGAAGGCAAAAATGTTAATATTTATTTTAAAGAATTGATTTATTTCCATTGAATCCGTTTGATTGAAACAATTCAGTGACTCAAAAGAAAGAATTCATTTAGTCAACACTAAAAATACTATTAAAATCATAATTCCCTGATTTTTGTAATTTTTTTTTATATCAACCTGGGTCTCACATTTTTTAACATATTTCTCAGATTTTTTTAAACAAAAACAGATTTTTTTTTTTTAGTTTTCTCCGTGTTTTGAACAAAGAAAAAAAAAAGATGTTTTTGTTTAAATCAATATCAAAAAAGTTAGTAATTTTTCTGTACAGTGTATTTAATGTTTTGGGGTTCTTTTTTTTTTTTAAATTGTTATAAAAGCGTTAGTTTTGAGTTCATAAATCTTCCCTTAGCCGTTTTTTTTAGCAAAATTTAATTGTTTAAAATATATCAAAAATGAATTACCTATGTGTTTTTTTTTTACTACTTTGACTAAAACAAGATTATACTAATAATTAATTTTTAATAATTCTAATTTTTTTTAAAAATGAAAATGAGCAAACAAATTGGTAGTACCTAGTATACATTTATCATGCAAAATTGATTGGACATCCCTAGAGTATAAACTTACCTTTTCTGCTGTATCTTCCACCTCTACCATGCCACTTGGACCTTTTATAAAAAGGCCTGTGCTTATCATCTACAAAAGAAAAACATACATAGCAGTTCATTGAAAACAGATTACATGCATATGGCATTATCTTTTAAAAACAAGAACCATTTAATTTATTACATTAACTGAACATTCCTAAATGTGTTGCTTAAAAAATAAATCAATTCACATTTTATTTTTTAAAAGAACTCAAAGTAGAGATTTAGTGAATCAAACAAAATAAGCAAATTTAATTTTACAACACCAATAAAATCATTAAAGAAAAATATATTTCAAGTAGAAAAGATGATTGGAATTACATTTAGAAAAATACAATATAGATCAATCTTTTCTATTAAATGGAATTCTTATCTGATTATGCTATGCTTAAATTTTATAAATTGTTGCAGCTAGTCTAAAATCACAGGATTTTATAATATTTAGGCCACTTCTAATAGAGTTATGTATAGTACTATATTTTATTTTAAAGAGAATATGCAAGTGCTTGGAAAAGGCCAAACTGGACAGGTGGTGTATAAAGCTTTATTTTGTTTTTTCATTTAGTAATATTCAGTTTGGAAAAAATAGCAATATATTTTTTTAATTTCACATCAATTGTGTTGATGGAAGAAAAAAAAAATCATGGAACAGGTTTCAAGAAATTTATTAGCTTTACTTTTGTGTTAAATCAAATCGACGTGATTTATTTAGGTTGATAATTTAACAATCTGCGCAGATAGAAAATACATTTCTCAACTAATCAAAACAAATGAAATCAGTTATCTTCAAGATATACACTCCTTGATTTTTCAGCCTTTTTTTTTTTTTTTTTTTTTTTTTTAAGAATGGTCGCTTCAAATTAGAAACAGTAGCCAGCCTCGTACGCTCTGTTGGGTTCCTGCCTTAAACATTTTTTTTCTTTACTAGTTACCGACGTTTACCTTAGAAATTTACTGTGCGGTCTTTCTCTTTGAAAGAAAAAAAAATAGCAATCATTTTCCCGGAAAACAAAAAAAAAAGTTTTCTCGTTTATTCCTACCATAAAATAAACTGAACCCTCATTTTATGTC
Organism: Doryteuthis pealeii; assembly: GCA_023376005.1. Lineage (NCBI taxonomy): Eukaryota > Metazoa > Mollusca > Cephalopoda > Myopsida > Loliginidae > Doryteuthis > Doryteuthis pealeii. The sequence goes on from CM042153.1 coordinate 53,040,585, forward strand.
CGTGTTTTTGCAATAAATGTTTTATTTTTCTTGCACCAGTTATTTTACAATACTAAATATATTTTCTTTATTTTGATATTCACTTCAATGTGTTAATTTTAAATTAACCATTCTCACAAAACAGAGACTTTTAGAATATACACATTGAAGTGAATATCAAAATAAATAAAATATATTCAGTATTGTAAAAGTGCAAGAAAAAACATTGCAAAAACACGGACATAAAATGGGGGTTCAGTTTATTTTATGGTAGGAATAAACGAGAAACCTTTTCTTTTTTTTTTTACCAAAAAAAGCAAATAAGCTTTTTTTTTCGGGAAAATAATTGCTAGTTTCTTGGTTTTTTGGGGTTTTTTTTTTTTTGGTTTTTTTACAATGTCACCCTCTCCTCCAAATAAAATACAAATACATAGTAAGAAACATTTTTACAAAAAAAAAATCGAAGTTCAAAACAAAACCAAGAAAGTTTTAATTTACATTGATTGTAAAATGGCGAAATTATTAAAGGCATAAACACGAATTCATCCAAATGATGGTTGATGATGACACACCATAACACGGTTGTAAATTTGTTTTCCTAGATCCACGTTTTCCAGTGTTCATATGCGCATGTGACACAATTCAGTTTTTTTAATGTCCAATGGACATATGGTGGGGTTACGTTTATTTATTTCTTTTTTGTACACCTTCCATGCGTCGGAATGAACTATACTACCAAGTAGTACCATTTCCTTAATAGGAAATAAGGTTCCTAGTTTCCTGTCAGGTAATTTCGAGTTTTCGGTTTTACATTTTATAAGTTTATAAATATTAATAATTCAGTTAAAAAATCAAATGTATTCATGTTGTTTGTATGGAGGGGGGAGGGCATTGTAAATCAAAAACCTAACAAAATCATTTTATAAAAAAAAAAAATCTAAAAGGATGTACATTTTCACGTCAGTAACAGACAAACAAACAACAAGTGATATAGCGTTTATTAGGGACAGGAACCCAGGGACGATTCTAATACCACAGTCTGAAAAATACTCAAAATAAGTTTATTTTCAGATGAAAATAAGTTTGATTTCCCGAAAAGAAAAAAAAAAAAAAAAAAAAAAAAGACATACAGCTCAAAAAAGCGAACGAGGTTGGCACCTGCTGATAATTTGAAGGGGGCACTCCTAAAACAAAACCTGAAAAATTAGCTAGTGCGTATCTTGAAATTTTCTTTTACGGCAATTTCTTTCATTAGAAATAAAATAAAAATGAACACGGGGAAAAAAAGATATAACATGGGCAAAAATAACAGATTAATTCTGTTTATAAAAGTAAATATCCAAGAATTCAGATCTACAATAAACTTTTAATTTATTACAAATTTACGCACTTTAAAATTTCACTCAGATCATATATATATATATATATATATATATATATATATATATATATATATAAAGACTTCGGGAGGATTCTCCCTAAAAAGGTTGAAAGAGGTTCATTTCAATGCTATTCTGTTGTAGAGACACGTACGTAACCAGTTTAAAGATATTTTTTAGATACATTTACTGATTACTTTTCTATTCTTTTTTTGCATTTTCCTTGGTTTATTGTAAAGACCTCTAAGTTTGTTTTTTGGGTGTTATTTTTTTTATTTTTTTTTTTTTCAATAAAACATATGTGAAAAAGACCAAATAAAAAAGGTGGCTTTAAATCAAGTTTAAGTTAATATCAACGATGACACGAGGGGTCTGTAAATTAAGTTTCTTTTATAGAACTTTTCTTTTCTTTCTTTACAAATCGTATAGCAAATTTAGAGTAAAATTTATTAAAAAAGAAATGTTTTGCCGAAAATAAACTCAATAAAAGAAAGAGTAATTAAAAGAGAATTATACATCAAGTCAAAAATATGAATCATTCAAGAACTTGGCTAACAGACTTTGGAAGGACAAAATGTCTTCTTTTTTCTTTTCCTTTTTTGAATACAAAAACCAGTCAAAACTTAACAAACGATCAACTTAGCATTACTAATAATCAAAGAAAATAATATGAGAATTTACGAAGAAGAACTAGAATTAAATGAATTAAAACAAAAATTACAACCAATTGAAAAGCTGTTTCTCCGAAACCATAAAAGATATTGAGATTTACAATTAGATTTTTACTTCTTAAGAAAACTACTTTAAACGTGTGAATAATCGAACAAGGATTTAATACATACCAAATACAGAACGGGATCCGTCTCTTCCCGTCGTAACGGAAAAATTTCCTCTGTGATTATTCATTTTCCGATTATTTTTTTAAAGTTTTGCTTCAGACTTTGGCGTGTATAGTGACTGTAGCAATAAATAGAACGCAAATATGGCGACACCTTTGTGTTGGTTGAAAAGGAAGGGGAAAAGTGTAATGTGGCGCCACCTATTTTTACTTTTGCACGTCAAGGTAACTAACTCTGAAATAATACATTTTTGATTTTTCTTACTAATTTTTTTCGTATATATTTCTTTGTAAAAAGAAATTATCTAAATTAATTTTCTAATTTTTTTCTAATAAAAAATTATTTGTTATTGTAACATACTTTAAAACTTCTATACAATTACAAGGCAATAATTTTGCGAACCACTATCAGATATTAAAATAAATAGCCATGTGTAACCATAATTCTCTCCCCTTTTAATATTTCTAGAAACTAATTCACGAGAAACAAATTACTATTTTCGTAAGAATTGAAGTCTGGAGTAATAACAATTTCCATAGGTCATCGGAAAAAGTAGCTCTAAGAACAAAATTAGTTATTTTGAATAAGATTTTTTTCTTTAAAATGTGGAGGTACCTTTTCATAAGGCGGAATGGTTGGATAAATTAAATACATACATGAACAAAAATAAATAAACATGACCAAATTAACTTTAATTAAATTCAAAACAATTAACAAAATCAAAGATAAAGCCATTACTTTCAAAATCTAAATTTCCATTTAGTTTAGCAGATTTAGAATATATTCAGAATATTACGTAGACATAGTGAGTATGTTTGTTTGTGTTTTTTTAAGTCTTTTTCAGATTATTATCTAGTGTAAAAATGCTCTTTAAATTATTCACAAAAGTAACCACATTTCTTTAATGTTTCTTAATCAAATGTTAGTTAACTTATGGTATATCACTTTTTAAAAACAAAAAAAAAACACATGTAAAATATTATATTGGTAGTTAGGGTGCCATCTATGAGTCAAATAGATCTGTTTGAAAATGATTAGTATTAGATAGGAATACTTGAAACCATATAACTGAGTGCAAATTATTAGTATTAGATTGGAATACTTAAAACCATACAACTATGTGCAAATTATTTGTATAAGATAGGAGATACTTGATGTCATATTATCATCATCATCATCATCATCATCTGGTCGCACTGACAGCACGGATACCATGACTGTCTATCATCAACTGTCACAATCAGTCATTGTCCCTGGCAGGTCTTTCGCACAGCATCCAGAATCCATGTAGCTTTTCGCTGGTCAGCCTACACTGGTGTCTCCATGTGTTGCGGGGCCGATAAGGATGTCGACCCCACAGACGTTTGAATAAGTGAAACGACTGGAGGCAATGAAAGAAACAAGAGCAGAGGAATTGGATGGCAAAAGTAACCCGGTGGTCAACTTATTAGCGAGAATTGACAGAGGTAAATCGGCTAGTTGAGGATTCGATGTTCGAAGCTGGTCGCTCAACGTTCGGTCGGTCTTTCATTGATCTGGGTGGATAGGTCGTCGGTTGTCAGATAGGCAGCTGGAATCCGGAATCGGGATAGCAGTGCATCTACGGTTTCGGTTGACGTCGTGGTCGGTAATGGTTTCGGTTGATGTCGTGGTCGGTTGGTAACGGCCTCGGCCTGCGGTTGGATTGGCTGCAACCCCAGTTGTAGTCCCATCGAGGACTGTTCAGGTACGAGCGTGAAACGTAACAGCGACGGACCGTTCACTTAGCACGTGTGTTGCTTGAGTCTGATTGACCGCGGTTATGCGGGGTTTCAGACCGGCTGGCACATGTGCACAAATGCTTCAAGTAGCTAGGTGTTTGCTCGGTGGAAGATCGAGTCGGACCTACCAAGCTAGTACCTAGCATACTGTCGGCGAGGGACGCCTATCCGGTCGTAAGACCCAGATCTTCTAGAGATTTCACCCTAGGATCGCATTAGTGGTTAAGGAAAAACTGAAGTGAAAAGGGCCGACTGGTTAGCTCTGAAAAGAGCTGGGTTTGTTAGCCTTGAAAAAGGCTGTTTGCTGGAACTGGAACAAGGTTCGTGCCATCACAGCAAAGAATGAGGCAAGTCGTCTAGCGGCGGAGAGGCAGGGTGGTCTAGCGGCAGTCAGGAAAAACCATTTCGTTTGGAACAGGAATCAAGATCGTCAACTGTTGCCGGCTGGTCTCAAAGTGTTGCTGTCGTTGCAAAACGACTTTCTTATATACACGAAATGTACCAGAAGCATCAAATGACATCAGGCAAAAGTTTGTTAGCGATGACGAAATAATGGAGAAGGGAGGTGGCCTTTGTGCGACAATGCGCGTAGCGTTCGGCCAACTTAAACAGCGAAACTGGATCTATCTGGTCATACGGTTGGAAGGGGTTTTTGCGTACATACGAAAATACACGTAACGTTCTGAAAAAGGGGTCAAGGCCTTTGGACCCGACACATGTATAGGTGTCTGTGGTGAGCCGGAAGTTAACGCTTTGAAAGCAGAAATAAAATGACAAAAATGAACGCTTTGTGCATAGGGATCAGCGCAGCTAGAAAGAAAGAAAAATAGAAATATTAAAAATGATAATTTTCAACCCATCAGATGCGTTCGCACCTAAAAGGAAGTTTTTCAAAAAAGACCGATTTCAAGCCTAGGTAATTGCTATAAATAACAGGTTTTTCGAAGAACAAGTCAGAAAGATCAAGTATGCCTGGATAGTCCATGTCTCTCGATTTAAGAAATAATTTCCTACCGCTGAAGGTATTACAAGCTATATCTCTCTCTCTACAAGTTACTTCATTGCTGATATATAGAACTCCACTCTTTCATCCTCTTATTACATGAACATTTAAAAAAGCATATTTCTGCAGGACTTTGATCAGTATTCTAGACTACTGTAATCTCTTTGTTTTAATCCAAATATTACTTTATATGTGACCTTATGTTGTGTTTATTGTAATTAACCATATATATCTATACATCCCATCAACCCAATGACCATATGTCCACTGGGGAACATCATTTATGAGTTCATCCTTGTTTCGCCATCCAAATAAAACGAACAAGACATGCTAGATGCATGTTTTGTTCATTTTATTCGGATGGCTTATGTGATAGGAAGTAAGTCACCATACAGCTGGGGTTTTTTTGTTGTTAGGTACTACTTCTACAATTTGTTCAAGACAGCACACCTGGTGTAGTTCCCATCTAAGAATTTTTTTCAAAGCATTTCATTAGAGTACTAGTGGTGCAACCATACTGTAGCACTGATACGGCTACAGCTTGAAAGAATTCACACTTTATCTTATCAGAGAGATCAAATTTCCATGCAAATAAATGATTATAGACAAATAAAAAGGTGATATTAAAAAAATACAATGGAACATTGAAAATATAGTTATGATTACAAAAGAGATGATTTGATTTGGTTTATTTGTTTAATAGCATAACAACTTCTTATAAATTATTTAATGCTGAAATTTGATAAATTTGAAATTATTTGATCATAATCATAACTATATTTTCAATGTTCCATTATATTTTTTGAATAGCACTTTTTTAAAAGTTTGTCTATAATCATTTGTTTGCACACAGTTATGTTGTTTCAAGCATTTCTACTAATTTTCATAACAGACTCATCAATGCATCAAAATGACACATTGATAGGACCCTAACATGTATTACCACTCCAAGTCAGAGTGGACCTAGGAGTAATGACCCTGAAAGGGTACATCACACTTCCCAGAGTTCACCACCAGATACAGTTTAATGTCATACCTAGGATACCTCTCTGCTGAGGATACAGACAGCATATTCTAAGCCCTGTCGACAAGGCAGCCCATAAGGAGTTGATATGCAATTAAACAAATAAACCAAACTAAACAAATTGTTCTTTTCAGAAATACATTTATTAATTCAATAAAGGTATTATGAGAACCACACCTTCCAAATTACTAAATTTAAAAAAATTTAAAAAACATCATAGAAAACAAAAATCGCCAAATTGTTACAAATTTTGAATCTTGCACCTTTTAAGTTCAGGCACACAAGACTGAATGAATCACAAGTCCAATTTTTAAATGCTTATATGACTAATATTGATCTGATGTAGTATAAATCAAGTCACATGACTACTAAGTGAATTGAAGAGCCAATTATGATCCAACAGTTTTGTCTTTGTTTTGGAGCCATTGTAAGCCCAAAATGGAGTATTGGGTTAGTTGGTGCTAGGGAGGATATTTAGTCATATCTCCATTCACCAAGGTTCAGTATTAACATTAGTATATTCATGGATACACTAAAACTGAATAAATGGAAGCAAACACAAGATAAGCTTATTTACAAATATAGGGATACCTAATACAAACATATATGTATATACACCCGAGAAGTATTAATAAGAATACTCACATGTGTACCAACTGATAAAATGTACACATATTGTTCTATGAACAAGCAGTATATGAAAAGGAATACAAAAATGATAAAAGTCTTAGTTAATGTAGACAACAGAAAAATTATATGCTAAAGCCAAACTGGTCTTACTGTATCATAGCCAGGTAGGGGACACATCTCTCTGTTCAAAGAACAGAGGCAAATAGTACATGAAAAGTAGGGAGCACCCAGCAGCATTATAAAAGAAGAAACTGCAAAGTCAAAACACTCTTTTATCTTTCAGCCTCGACAGTGCACCAGTTGCATTCCTGTCCACATACGTGGGGGGGGGGGCTTTATTTCCCAGCAACCTTATGCCATATGAAGAACAAGATAACATGCTTAACATATATGTTTTTGCACCTTCCTTTTCTACAAGCTACATATCAAGGACTGTGGCTGTCACTGTTTTATGCAGATTCCAGCAGTAATCTAAATCTTGTCTTGTCATGGGCCTCATGTCCGGTTTTAGGCCTCCCTTTCCCACTTCCTCCTCTGACCCCAAATAAAGTACCCTATGACCCTGGTCATCCTCCTGGTAAAAATGGTTACCTTATAAGAAATAGTTCTTGGGTTTTTAATAACCCCAAATATATGTGTAAGTGCATTTTTGAGATTGTTTGGAGTGCTTATTTTGCCTTTGTGTTATATGATAAGTAACTCACTGCTGTTTGTGCAGTGAAATAGAAAAGGGTTTAAATAAAAGATAAAGTCTTGGACTGAGTAGTAATTTTGGTATTGTCAGGTCTAAAGGAGTCCTGGCAAGGAGCTTTCTTTCTGTTGAGATGCCCACTTGAGCAAGTCAAGTTTTTTGAGGCTCCTATTGTGAGCAACTTTTGGCGGTATTTTTGGAACCGCAATTCTTGGTATAAGAACCACTAAGATATTGGTCTATTTTTTAATGTGCAAGTCCCTACGTGCCAGCAAAGTTTTCACGGCATGCACCGTATGAAAAATAAAGAACTAGTTTGAACTACGGTGTTTGTCTGTACGTCCTTGAGCGCACGGTGCGAAACAACTTCTTTGTAAAAGACCCGGGAAGCCAAATTTGTTGTCAGCAAAATTGTGAGACTGTCATTAACAAGGACTTAACACTTTCTCTACTAATACCCTTTTTCGTATTAGGACAATTTGCTTATACAACTTATGTATAAGCTCTTCCTTGTATCTCTTGTGATTTGTATTCTATTCCGTTAAGTTTGCTCAGGCAATAAGATGATATTACTACATTGTGAATTGTTCTCACTTTTATTCTGTACAAAGTAACAATATTTAACCAACTATGTGGGCCTAAAAAGATTTTGACACTAAAAATGGGCCAAAAGGAAGAAAAGATTCAGAAACACTGGTCTAAAATTTGAGGTAACCTATTGTGTTTACTTGGATATTCCAAAACTCCACAACTGATACACAATACTATTGACAATATAATAATTAGTGTTAAGTAAAACCTTTATTATTTTAATTAATAGCTTTTGTTTGTGTATAGTTTGTATGTGGGGACACTTTGGATCAAATCTATGGTAAGGTTAGACCTAGAAATGAATTAAGCTTCAACATTTCAAAAACAAATCTTATGTAATGAACAGCTCTTTGTTTTGTAGGTGAAAAACTGGTCTTAAAAAGTTGTTCATTTCACAAGAATATACAGTAAGTCTAAAAAGGTTTACTGTATATTCTTGTGATATGAACAACATTTTAAGACCAGTTAAGACCAACTTTTTAACAGCAATCAGAAGGCACCAGAGACTAAAGCTGCGAATGCTTTCTTGATCCCATCAAAAACATATAAATAACACCCTACATTCCACATTGAGCAGTTCTTGTTCTTGCAGGCATCAAGCATCTTCAACATGTTCCTTTACATGCCTAAATGGTTAGGCATGGATATCATTCAGAACATATCCCTTTGGGAACCAAGCCACGTTACCCCAAAGGATATCCCAAAACAAGGTATCTATGAACACTTACCAAGAACTCAACTATCATAGAATGAACATTCAACAACTTTGTAAGCCTTCTGAACTGATATAATGAAATGGAACCCTCTTGTACATTTCGGTATATGAATTTCATTCCACTTGTTAATTCTATTGTTGTTTCTTAACATCTACCCTTGCTATCAAGTAAACAGTATGGTCAATCATCTCTCTTCCACTCACTCTCTCTCCTTGTATTCCCACCCTATGCATTACTACATCACAAATATAACTGTTGTGGTTATCATTTTGGTAGCATTAATAGATGTAAAAACAGTGTGTACAACTCAATAAGTTTTATTGTCAGAGAAAAATAAAAAGGGAGAATAAAGGTTTGTTGCTTGAAAACTCTTTTATGGTACATCCGTATGCGTACTATTTGTTGTTGATGTTGACAGTGGTGTTTGATGTAGTTGTTGGTGGTACTCTTTGTTGCTGACCATCCTGTTGGCTGGGGCTGTAGAATATGCCTACTGCATCTCTGCAGAGGGGTAAGAACCCCCCCCCCCCAATGGGGCCACATTGGCCATGGGTAACGACCCATGATGCTTAAGGATGGAATCCTGGTGGCTGTGCAGTCCATAACATTCAACACTCCACTTTGGTCTTTGCTTGAGCTAGACAAGTGGTTGGAGAAGCCCCCTCTGATCAATCGGCTGGTCACATCAAACTCTAGCACCTATATGATTATCTTGACCCTATTACTCTTAGGGCAAACCCCCAACCCTTTTTATCATATATGTGCTAGATGGCAGTGGCTAAGGGTTTTACTATCCTGGATATGATGTTAAACTGCATCTAGTGGTGAAGTGTATATACCCTCCAATCTTTAAATTGCAATAAACAATACATAGGTAAGACCCCAAGAAATATTAACAAAAAAAAATCTTTTTTTTTTTCTTTGATAAAAATCCTCAGGGTGTGGTTCAGGCCAGACCTTCAGATAGAAAAGAATTGGTTGGAAGTACAGGCAAAAGTCACAGTGTCGGTCCATGCATGGCTTTGAAGGTGGCTGTTCTTAAAAGGCATGGCGGAGGTTTGTGCCACCTATATTTTCCTCTGATTCTTTACTGGTTGTATGTACTCCCTCTGCCAGTGGCTCGGTTATTGGCGCTAGAACAGTCTCTTTTTTCACTCTTGTGGAAAAAAGGCTGGCCAATAGTTCACAGGGAGGTTTTTACCCAGTTGCCTAGCAATGGAGGTTTGGGAATACCAAACTTGGCAACTCCCAGAGCTGCTGAGAGGTTGTCATTCCTGAACTAATCAATAACACAGGGGACTATATGGTCGTTGACAGTTTGGGCTGGCTTCCCAAAGTTTTGACAGTCCCATGAGGCCAAAGGCCATCATAAGCCTTGTGGAGAAGCCTTGTTCCTAGATGCCCTCCGTAAACTTCCTGAGTCCAGTGACTTTTCATTGCCTTGAAAGTCACTATAACAGGCAATAGTTGAGGGTACCTGTTCAGACCTGTTCACAGAACAACTCAGCTAGTCATTAGAGGAGATCTGCTCTGAATGGAATTGGGAACCAGGTGCAGGTTTATACTCCTGGAGTTTAATAGAATTTTTTGCTAGTCCAATCCCATCTGTCCCACAATCGCTACATTTTTTCTCCCCACATTAAGGACATCCACTTCTAACATAGAGGGACTGATAGGCTTTCTTTTTGGTCGTTAAAAACCAGAAGACAGTCTATGGCTCTATATGTAACAAAGGAAAAAGGGACAACCAAATGGCCCAAATTTTGTTTAGTTTCTCTCTTTTGTTGGGGATTTTCTTGGTTTTTTTCCTTTCACCCCTTCCCACTTCTCATTAGTTTTGGGGTTTCACTTTTTAAGTAGATTGACCATCATGGAGTACCTGAGGCATTATGGTGAAAATGGGCTGCAAAAGACGATGAATGATAATATTTATTGGCATAAATCAGTTGGCAAATCAGTCTAGCTAAGATAGAACCAAGAAAGCTCCAGTCCCCATGTCCCCCCAAATAAATCTTCTGGCCTTGTGTCCAGGTTTATAGATGAATCACTGTTCCAACCTTTTTTGCATCAACATTTAATTACACACACACACACACACACACACACACACACATCAGATAGAGTTTAACGTCATTCCCAGGACATGTAGACCCGCAGCCACCGCCTTCTAGCACCCATATGATAAAAAAAGGGGTTGGGGCTTGCCATAAGGGCAATAGGGTTGGGAAAATCATATAGGTGCTAGGCCTTGACATGACCAGCCGATTGATTGGAGGGGGCCTCTCCGACCGCCCGTCTAGCCCAAGATAGGGCCAAAGTGGAGTATTGCATGTCATGAACTGCTCATTCACCTGGGTTCTATCCTTAAGCATCACGGGTCGCCACCTACGGCCAACAGGTGGCTCCATTGGGGGGAGTCTTACCCCTCTGCAGAGGTGCAGTCGGTGCATTCTAACGCCCCACCGACAGGGCGGAGCACACACTGGGTTCCCCTGCTTGTGTGGCATGGCACAGAGTACTGTTGCTAGATTTTTGGTCTTCCAGCAGCCACCCTCTCAATCCAGAGCAGCACTACCTCCCGTAGACATTTGATGTAGGCCTCTGTGCAGTGTCTGAGGCCATGTTAGAAGATGAATGGTGGCATAACATCAACATTGCTAGCGATCAGCTGAAACACCATATGAACTGTGTGTTTGGTTTCCATCACTATCGGTATATCTTGTGTGGACAGAGCTAGCCAACGATTGTTCTGTGAGCTCACCATCTGACCCTGGCAGAAATTTGGCTCATCTGAGAAAAACCAAAGCATGTACATGTCTGTTCAAAGCTTTACAGTGCAGTTTTTCCACTTCTCCTCCATGACTAGTGATAAAAACTGGTCCTTCCCATCTTGCATGAGAAATACTGAATGTCTTCATGCATTACCTGTCTCATAAAAAACTCAGACACTCCCATAACTATGGATCTGAGTGACAAACTGAGATTATTGTTAATCATGGTTTGGATCTCACCTAGAAATTTGAAAGTTTTTTCGTATCAGAATGATCAGAGTGAGGCTTCCGGGCTGGCATACCTTTGTAATCACCATTGGATTCATCCAATTTTTAAAAAATTCTCTGCATTGTCATCAGATTGACAACCAAACACACTGAAATCTTCGTATTGGAGCTTCCATCATGAATGCCAAACAGTACAGCATGTCGTTTCCAAATTTCTGGCAGAGTGTATTGCGTCATGGTGCTACTTTTTCATAGACATTGCTCAACTGACTCTAATTTGATGCACAGTAGACAAAAACTTAAACAAATAAAGTGCATGCACAAAATGAATAATCTAAAATGGGGACAATTTACATTCTGTATATATATATATATATATATATATATATATATATATACAAGGTTTGACTAAAATGTTCATAGGCTGACCAAGATACTCTCATGAAATTTAACAAAATGAAGTTCATTTTTCAACATAGTCTCCTTGTATTTAACATTTTCCTTCCATCAGTGTTACAGTGCTTGGATCCCATTTTAAAAAGGTCATTAACAGTAGATATGACATCATTCTTGTATGTAAGACCCATTCCTGATGTGAAGTTTTCTACAAGTTTAAATTTGGTGCTTTCTTTTAATAAAATGAAAAATAAAACACCAAATTTTAATTTAATCCTAAAGATAATGAAAGTTAGTTGGAAACACTTGATATGTTGACCTATGACCTTTAAACTTTGCCACTTGTTATCATGTGATTAGAAAATTCATTCACAAATAGAAAGAAATTGGACCAATAGAAACTCTTCATCATCTTTAATGTCTTTTTTCATTCCTAACTTTTTTTAATGTAAAGTATATAAACATGTGACATCTCAGTTTGTCTGCCTCCAGATGCATGATTTATTGTCCATTTATTATTTTTTATTTTTTATAAGATTAATTCATTTATTTCTGGTAAATTCACCATTTAATTAAACAACTTGAAGATGTTGGTGGTGGCTCATTTGGTATAAATGTTAATTATTGTTTTTTTTAATTTTATTTTATTTGCTTGAAAATATTAAAAAAATAATTTTCTTATTTATTTCTCACAAGAGGTATTTTTAAAAATAAAATTTCACACTATTAATTTTGCTTTATCAAATCACCGAGAGTATTTCAACAATACGTTAATAAATTCTTTTCTTTAAATTCTTTATTGTAAAACTTATTTATTGTTTGATTTTTTCTTAGTTTAATGATAAAACTAACTCATTAGAAATATATATTTAATGTCTGATTGATTAATACAGAAATAGAGACTTCATAAATCAATTTGATTATATAAGATAAATAAATAAAAGACATTATATATATATATATATATATATATATATATATATATATATAATATGATATATATATATGATATGTATAAAATATATATATATATATATATATATATATATATATATATATATATATATAAACCATATATGCAAATATAATATATTCACACTGAGAACTAGACTCATCCGATATATATATATATATATATATATATATATATTATATATATATAAATATATAATTCATTTATTTCTTATACCACACAGCTGATCGTTTTAATAATAATACTATTCCGTGTATGGTGATTAAATACCTTTGCTGGTTATGTAACTCTCCAGTCTTACCTTCGGAAAGAAGGAAGAAAAGTACTATAGCCCATAACGCCATTCGCTTGAGTTAATAACGTTGGCGTGGTGTGCGTGTCTTGCTTATCGGCTTGACACATGTACTTCGATCAATCCATAAACACTATCCTGAATATTTCTAGAAAAAAATTATATTTTGGAACTTGGTCTGTCGTTTCGATATGGAGTCAGATGATTGCGGCGAAAGGGCTGACGAATTAACAGCAATATCGAGCATCTACGAAGATGACATTTTTATGCCTTCTGAAGATGATTACGGTGGACAGTTTGTCGCTAAATTAAAACTGCCCCAACCTTTGATGATCCACTTTCAAAACTGTGATGGCTTGGAATCGGCTACTAATTTGTCCGAACCTCAAGGCAAGTTCTACCAAGTTCGACACCTGCCCCCAATCGTCATAAATTTCCAACTACCTGAGGGTTACCCGTCCATTACACCCCCTCGATTTACCCTCTCTTGTAAATGGCTTTCTCAATCGCAACTTGATGTTCTTTGCAAAAGACTAGATGAGGTATGGAAAGAGAACGACGGTATGGTAATACTTTTTCTTTGGTTCGACGTTCTCGAGAATGAAGTGTTTGATCTTCTCCAATTGAAATCCCCACTAGACCTGTCAAATGTGATTGCTCCAAAGAAAGAAGGAGGTACTGGATCATCTACGTCGGACAATTTTGACAGACGGGGAATTCAGGATATCGCCTCTCAAGACTTACTGCTGTCCACAATTTTGGAATACGACCGACAAGAAACCCAGAGGCAGTTTTTCAAATCCTCGATCACGTGTGAAGTTTGTTTCTGTGATAAACTTGGTTCTTCGTGTCTCAAGTTCGATGGCTGTGACCACGTGTTCTGCAAAGAATGTATGAAAGAGTATTTCACCGTACAAATAAAAGCTGGAAACATCACAGGTCTTCAGTGTCCGGCCGATAAATGCGATTCCAAGGTTCACCCGGCCCAAGTAAAATCCCTGGTGGATGCTGAAGTTTTTTCTCGTTATGATTATCTGCTGTTACAATTGGGTCTGCAGACGATGGCAGACATTGTGTATTGTCCTCGCCCTGCATGCGGTCAGCCGGTCATCTTGGAGAGGGAATATAATATAGGAATTTGCCCCAGCTGTAACCTGGGATTTTGTAGTCTGTGCATGCTTACTTATCACGGTGTTTCTAGCTGTAGAATCAAACACGGTGAACATAAGCGTTTGAAAGACGAATATCTCAATGCCGATCCCGAAACTAAGCAGTTTCTTGAGAAGCGATATGGTAAAAAAACTCTCCAGAGGGCCGTCGACGAATCTTTCTCACAGGAGTGGCTGGAAAAATACTCTAAACCTTGCCCACAATGTAATACGAACATTCAAAAAATTGATGGCTGTAATAAGATGACGTGCACAAAATGCAATGCTTTTTTCTGTTGGTTGTGTATGCAATCTTTACCTCGGAATTCTCCATATTTGCATTTCTCAACTTCGAGTAGCATGTGTTTTAACAGATTGTTTGAGGGTATCGAATGGGACCCCAATTTTGACTCCGAAGATGAAACCGATGACGAAGATTATTAAATCCTCAACGCCTATATAGAAAAGTTCAATAAAGGAATATTTCTGCGGTAATGTACAAAGAATTAAATGTAATATTTACATTTACTGTCTAGGATATTAAATTTTAGTCAATTGATTCATTATTTTTTTTAAAGTTATATCTAAAAATTACGACTTCAACTTGCAAATTTGCCATATTTCTTTCGTCTTTCCCTCAACCACCAAGAAGATGGCGACTTACGACCGATTGCCGAGATATAATGTTTTGGATTTAAATGTGACTGTTTAGTAAAAAATAAAGTAAATGACTGAAACTTTCTCTTGAATGTAGAATGTAAGTATTACAGTTCTATTAATTAAAAAAAATGTATATTACCGCATAATAACTAAAGTTTTCTTTATTGAACTATTTTATACATGCACCAATTCGTCTCTTTTTCCTCCTCTTTTTCAACGGATAAACACAAAAAGGTAATTAAAAATTTACATTAAAAGTATTTAAATGATTTTCAAAATAAGTGATATTATAATTTAACCTGAGTGTACAAAAGTTTCTAGTTTTCAAAAAAAGAGCTCAGAGTACTTTTAAAACATGTAATTTTAATTTTTTTTTTTTTTAAGTTGAGCGTTTTTTGTTATTAAAACATAGTACTACCCTGTCCCAGATAACTACTTATGTCGTTTGTCTTTAAGTTCATTAACAAGAATAAATTCTTAATTTAAGAATTAAATATAATTAGATTTTTAAAGAGAAAGCACCCGAAGAACAAAAACGTAGTGACGATTTTTAATTTATCAAATTGCTATAGTCTTTCGAAGTACCTGTTAAAGAGTCTCTTGTCACTATTTACAAAAAATATCAACAGTGTGTAACAAAATATTTACATTACTATTAAAATATTTATATTACTATTAAAATATATTTTTAAAAAATAAAAAGAATCCATCTTTTGTTGTGATTTGTAGAATTTTTTATTTTATTTTAATTTAATTTGCGAAACTTTTTATTTTTTGAATTTTTATTTATAGTTAATATATAGTTAATATTTATTCATCATAGTCAATACTACATGAATTACTATTTTAAATATGTACACTTTTGTATAATTCTTTTACATTCCTGGTTCTTATATTATCTCGAGTAGCGCAAAAAAAAAAAGAAATAACGGAAATCAGATTTCGTAAAAATGGCTATTTTGATTACAAACAGAACTATTTTATTTTCATTTTCTCAGTAAATAGAAAAGTGCATTTTTCTAAATTATTATTTTATGTTAAAACAAGAAAATAAAGAGGACAATATTCTATTAAAAGATCCAAATTACTTTTTGACTGTCCCATATTTTTCGATAGCTTACGTAACTTAGTGCAATTATTGAACATCTCGACGACGATCGATTTTAATTTTTTTAGTTGTTTCTTTGATTTTATAGTTAATGAAATTAGTCCGATTTTTATTAAAATGTATTTTGATTTCAAAAACGAAAATTTTTCTTTTAAAATTGGGGCAGTTTTATTAAAAATTAACTATTTTTGACTTTAAATCTTTTTTCTTCAGAAGTACATTAAACCATCGTAGTATGTTTCTCAAAATTTTTAAAATTTTAATCTTTTTTAAAGCAATTATTTTTTTTTTTTTACTTATTACTTCCCTTAAAAACGTTGAATGATCAACGTAGCTTTTGAATAAAACGAAGCATTCTTTTTTTTAATTTAAAAAAATTGGCAAAAGTATTTCAAAATTAGTTTGTTTATTTTTTTAAATTTATTATAAGGCTATCCTTAGAACAGGTCTAGCAAGCATACAGTTGGAATTTTTGACTAGAGACTTGACTCTGGGCTTATTTTGAAAAATATAAATTTTAATTCTGAAAGTTTTAAAAGTGTTTTTTTCCTCTCTTTCATAATTCTTCCCCTTTAGATTAACGTCGTTAAGTTTATTATAGAAGACATTGAATTATATGATGATATTAACTTCTTTTGATTCTTTTCTTTGTTTTTCTTTTATATTTGAAAAAACAACTTTTTACATTGCTAAATTTTTGAGAAATGTCCGGCTGTAAAGAATGTTGTTACATAAAACTTTTATGCAACAAAGTTATTCCTATTTTTCTTGAATCTTTGTTTTTCTTAATTATTCAGAAATATGAAAAATACAATTATATCGTCATAGTTATTAAGTCTTAATAACTACTATGACTTTGACGGTATAATTTTATTTTTTTATGCATCGTTTGTACTGTTTTTACTTTATCAAACAAGTCAATTTTTACAGTGTCAAGATCTCTCTCACACACACACACAAAAAAAAATTAACAGAACTGTTGTTGCCTGGGGTGGGGGCATTTAGTAAATAAGCGAATCCATTATTAAACAAAGCAAAAATCAGGTAACTTAAATTTGTATGAACATAAAAAAAGGTGTATCTGATACACCTTTTTTGATCATCAATATATACTTCTTCCTCTGGAATAATCCTTTTGCGTTAAGAATCTTTTTTGGGGGGGATACTAGTTTCTAGGTTTGATAAGTTATCAAATATTTGGGCATGCTACTTTCATCCAATAAATATATTTTGAGCAATAATTGCTCAATTTAATTTAGAATATAATGTTCTAAATTAAAGTTATATTCTTTAAAATTATGTATGTCAACTTTCCGTCAAGGGGGGTAATAATAATTTTTGATTTAAAAAAAAAAAAAAAAAAAAAAAAAAAAAAAAAAAAAGCAAAAATCAGGGAATTATCCAGTTTTAATGAAATTTTCAGCATTTTATTCATTCAGGATTTAGTTTTGTAATGAATAACATCTTAATAAAAAAAATTAAAATATTCTTTATCAATTAAGATTGCAGGGGTTCAACATTTGGTCATTTGAATAAAATAAAAATTCCAGTCCCTAATTTTGACATAGAAAGATCAAAATAAAAAAATGTAAAAATATCAACACCCGAAAAAAGTTATTTGAAAATTTAAGTTATTTCTTAAAACTAAAAAAAAAAAAAAAAAAAAAAAAAAAAATTTGTAGCGTATTTTCCTTTTTCGTAGTTTTAAAGACTATATTTTTCTTTGAATTGATGCAAAAAAGTATTTTCCCTGATTCAAGTGAATTTTTATTCGCTAAAAAAATTCATATGAATTTTAAAAGTCTAGAATATGGCATGTTGAACAATATTTTTGTCAGGGGTAAAGATTTATTTAATCTATCTAAAAATGTATGATTAATTTGGTGCAACATATTTTCCAGGATTTCTTATATATTTAAAAATTATTACTAATGATTGTTTTTTTTTATTTTTTATAAAAGATTTACAATACAAACATGAGTTATTCCCCATTGTACTTCAAAATACCCAGATTTTCACTCTGTGGATAGGAACAACTGTTTCAAGCGTGTGTTGTTGTTATTTTTACTTGTTTTATTGGTGATGCTGTGTAACTCTCCTATATGAAATTTTACACGTCTAGGTCTCCATAACTTTCCCCTGTTACAACTAAGGCAAAGGTTTTGGTTTTTGCGTTTTTGTTTTCCCTCAGATGAAATGCGAGTTATCCCCTGAACTTGAGGTTTTGACATGCCTATTTAAAATCAACTTTCAATTGAAGAATTTTAAGAAATACTAAAATATGATGAAAAAAAAAATCAGGGAATAAAACTTGAATATTATCAGAACTAAATTACTACTAACCTACAAATGTTGAAAAACCTTTTTTTTTTCTTTCTTTTTTTTAAATACTTAAGTATATCTGATAATTAGTTAATATCTCTATTACTCATCTTTATTTTTTGTTGATATGAAAGCAGAGAAAAATTGTGTCTGAACTATCAATCTTATGATATAGCAAACTGCATAGAAAGTGCCATAATATAAATTTCCCACTGTCAGTTTATGACCTGTTTCTTTCTCCTTTTTTTTTCTTTTCTTTCTTTAAACTTCATATCTTCTGTTCTCACCAAATCTATACTCAAAAGAATGTGGGATATTAAAAAGCATAAACAAAAAATGAAAGAAGAAAACTAAAAAAACTAAAAAAAACTATTAAATCTGACATAGTGTAGGTATTCACCTAGATGTGTCCAATTATGTTAAATGGATGTAATAAAAAAAAAATTCAAATTTTAAAAGAATTACCAAAAATCAGGGAATTGTCCAATTTTAATGAAATTTTCAACACTTAATTCATTAAGGACTTAATTTTATAATGAATAGCTTATTTTATTAAAAAAAAGAAAACTTGAAAAAGAAAATGTTTTTTATCAATTAGATTGTAACCTTTAGTTCTTTGAATAAAAAAAAAATTTCAAGTTCCTAATTTTTACATTTCTAGAAAGATAAAAAATAGAAGACCACATTAAAAAAAAATTTTTAAAAAAGAATAAAAAAAATAAAAACGTCAACACAAGAAAAGTTACTTAAAAATGTTAATTTTTAAAACTCAAGAAATGATTTTTGAAGTGTGTTTTCTCTTTACATAGTTTTAAAAGCAATATATTTCTTTGAATTGATGCAATAAAAGTCTTTTCTCTGATTCAATTAACCTATTTTTATTCACTTAAAAATTGTGAATTTTAAACATCTTGAAGGTAGGATGTTGTAAACAATATTTTTGTCATGAATAAAGATTTATTTAATCTACCTAAAAGTGTGCAATTTCGTGCAACATATTTTCTGAGATTTTTTATATATTTAAAAATTATTACTAATTGTTCTTTTTGTTTATGAAAGACTACAGCAGAAAAATGTTTTTTTTTCCCCTTTTTTATTTCAAAATACCTGTATTTTCACTCTGTGACAGGAACAACTATTTCAATGCGTATCCTTGTTATTATTTTTATTTTTTTATTTTTTTTTTTTTTTTTTTTTTTTTTTGTAACTATTCCATATGAATTTTTACATTTTCACTCATAAAATTGAAGTGTAAAAAAACCATATATTTACGCCCTTTTAACTTGTCTTTTTGGACATATCTATATTTATCCAATCCATTGACCACAGGTAGGAGGTTGCAAATATGGGGCATCCAGCAAGGATTAAACTGGATATTTAGTAGTAATGGATCTACAAAATTAGCTTGCTAACCATTACACCATGATAGGCTGCCCATCTGGAGTGATAATCCTTGGTAGGTTTCCATCTATAGGTTAGATGTGTTTTAAAATCATCAGAAAGAAATACTTGATACCATATAACTGTAAATCATTTGTATTAATAATACTTACTTAAAACCATAATTGTTTACTAAGGATTATTTTTGATTACTTGAAACCATATAACTGTAGGCATAGAGAATATATTAAAAAAAATGAATAGCACACTTCTCTTGTTACATTAAGTTTTTTTTTTTTTTTTTTTTAATAATGAATTTATTTTTGATAGTAAAAAACAGATTGACATGTTTTGCTATATATATATATATATGAGAGGGAGCTGTTAAAAAGTCAGCCGCACTGGTGAGAAGTAAACTTCGAAACACATGTCTGTGGATGACTGATATATGTGTGTGTGTGTTATAACTGCTATCTTTTAAAAAATTTTAAAAAAAAACAGTAATAACACTCGCACAATCTGTTTATGTCTGTCTCACCAGAGTTATTTTATGCCTAGAGGTTAGGGAATCACATTCATTGTATGTTCATATTTACATTTTTTTTCTGTAGTCGTTTTTTCTTTTTCTTTCTTTTTTCTTTCTTTTTCTCCCCCCCCCCCCGAATATGAATGTTTTTTAACAGATCTATTTGATGCATAGATGGGAGCCTAACAGGTACTACCATTCCAGGTTGGTTGACCTGGCAGTAATGGCAGTGAAGGGGTACTCCACATTCTCCAAACCTCCTGAAGCCTCACTATCAGATGCAGTTTAGTGTCATACCTAGGACTCCCCCTTTTTGGGAGAGGGGGTTTCACTGCTCTGCAGGAGATACAGTTGGTGTATTTTAAGCCCTGCCAACAGAGCATGTGGCTTATATTATATGTATTTTAACCAAAACTAAATTATTGATGACTTTTTCTCTTTTTTATTTTTATTTTTTTTAAGTGATTTAAAAAAAAAATATTTTTACAAGCCCAATATTCCACTTAAAAATGTAACTACTGTGAACTCTGACGATGCAGCTTAAATGGTTGGTCATTAGAAATGATTTGCTACTTTTTCTTAAAGAAAATTTTTTGATATACACATTATTCACCATGTATTATAAGGACACCACCTTGTAGCAAAAAAAAAAAATTGAAAAATTGCATGATACTCTATAGATGTGGTTGGCAATGGTTATTATCATAGGAAATGGAATTGGCAACCAGAGTTCAAATTCTGGACAAGGCTGTTTACATTTGACATAGTGCTAATGCCATAGGGAAAAGTATGAATCCATCTGTTCCAAGCTATGGGTAAATAGTAGAGCAGATTGGTTTATTCAGCCTTGGTAAGGCAAACAGTCTAGGTGAAGGAAGATTCTAAAATCAAACCAGCTGTACTCTGCTAAAAAATTGACCTTCTCATGTCCTGCCTGTGGTGGAGGGGCTTGGATAAAAACCTACTCAATAGGTGTGTATCAGAACAATTGATAAAATTAAAGCACATCCATGAGAGTATCATGGTCAGCCTAGGAACTTTTCAGATGACCCTTTTGTGTGTGTGTGTATAATATATATAACCTTTTGTGTGATGGCTATCTGACTAAACTGGGTTCTTTTATAGTTACCAGCTGAAATGAATTCATCATAGCCAAATGACAGTCTGTTGAGTTTTTTTTTCTCTCTATTGAAATTGTAAATATTGCTCTGTAATTAATTATCATTCACTGAGGAACTTTCTATAGGTGTGCTTCTGCATGGATATACATTGTGGATATACAGAGGATAAAAAAGATCCTAAATTAAGTCATCCCTAACTTACCTCTCTTTTGGATATATATATATATATGAATGAATGAATGAATTCATGATAAAAAAAAAATGTACTCAAATACTGGCCAGTAGAACAGGATAAAACTTAAAATAAATGTTTTCTCACCTCCTTGTGACACTCTTGACTATAAGTTTCAATTATCTTTTTATAAAGATATAATCATCAAATGAAATGTTTCATCTTAGATGAGTAAATATGGTAAGAGCAGTAAAAGTTTTTTAAAATTTTGAATTGAATTTTGAATTTTTGTCTATTTTCAGATTGCTGAATCATCACTGACATAGAACTTCCTCTGCTGGGAAACCATTTCTGGGCATATAAAAAAAATTGCCAATATGCATTTTGTACATTTGTTAAAAAAGGATTCTTTATATTTATTTGTATATTGACTTTGGAAATGAAAAATGGGAGTTCTCTGGTGAGATCTGATGCCAAACCCAACATTTAAAATCTAAATGCTTAATTTTTCTCTACTTTGGATAATTATAAAATAGAAACATTTAAACTGTTTATTTGTCCCTAAACATCCACAATTCATTAACAAGTTAATAAAACAAAAAAATCTATAATTGTTAATTTTAGATAAGTAACATTTTAGCAAATAAATCACATTTGTAAATTAATTAGAATGTGGGAAGAAATAATTTTTGAAAATAATTTCTTTCTGCTTGTCTTCAGCATATTTTATTAAATATAGGTTGGTCATAGAACCAAATATACCTCATATCCTACGCTTCTGTTGTAATTTAATTTTGATGGTATGATTATTTGCATTAATTTTTTCAGCTTTTAATCGTAAGAATTCTTTGTATAGTTTTTTTTTTTTTCCATTGGCCTTGAAAAGACAAAAATTGTACAATTAAAAAAAAAAAATAAAGAAATGTCTTTATAAATAAAATGACAATTATAGTTTTCAGAGTTTTAGACATTTGGTAAAAGTAATGTTGAAATCCATCTTATGTGTAGTTTAAACTCAACATTAACACCAGATTGAACACAGTCTATATATATTTAAGATTTCACTAATATAAGAGATGTCAGTTTGGCAAGGAATTCACCCATTTAATTCTTAATAGTTCAGTGTTTTTTTCAGTCAGCATCTCATGCAATTTTTTTTTTTATTTTATTTTAAAATAATTGTCATTCTATTGATTTATTTATAATTTTTGTCATTTTGGTGTTATATTGAATTCAAGTAAAAATGTCACAGGAAAAAAAAATCTTAAAACAAAAGTGTTTACTCGATAAATCCCTTACGTCTCACTCTAATTAAAAACATTTCTATACAAAATTTAACCCCTAACTGGCCACCATAAATTAATTGTGACTTTTTTCATTACTTTTTTTTTTCCTGTGACTTTATTACGGCCATGATTATATCTTTTTAACACCAGTCATTTTGCTGTTTTTGCCCTTAAAAGTGGCTAATTTTGTTTTGAAAATCAGATTTTTTTTTCTATTGAAATTTTTTTTTTATGTGAGAGGATTTTATTTTAAAAGTTGTAATGCAAAAACATTTTTTTCTATTGACATAGTCTATTTTCAAGTTTGACTTTACCAAAATGGTGTGTAAATGGTTGTATGTAATCTTATAAAGAACCTTTTACTTGGCTTCTTTTTATAATTTATCTTTTTTTAAATTTCTCTAATTTTGGGGATTTGTTTTTTTTTTTTTTTTTTTTTTTTTTCATATTTTGTTTGCCTTTAAAGTTTATTTATTGGTAATTGACAATTTGATGTAATATCTTAAAAAATAAAAAAAATAATATAAAAAAGCAGTTTAGTGCTTTTATAGATTATTCCACCATTTTGTTCTTTCTCCTAGACCTAATCTATAAAAATACATTATTTTTAAATATAAATTATCTTCAATATAAAGCTTTTAAAAAAGGTCTAAAAACTGTTTTTGATGGTTGAAAGATACTAAATCTTTACTTTTGATGAATGTATTGATTACCTCCCTTCCATGGTGGATTAGTCTATAGAAGCACCACAATTTTTAAAATGTCTCTGGGCATATCTTCAGTAATATGTCACCAGGAATCTTCAGGTGTTTTGGGTCTTTAAATATTATGCACCCTCCTCAAGGTGACCCATCTGGGGATAAAAATGAATAAATAAAAGATATAGCTGTTTATATGGCCAGCTGATTTATTAATTAATAAATATATAAAATTAATGAAAAAGTTATATTTACCAACTAGACTATTTTTAAAAATCACTTTTTTTTCTTGTTATTTTGCTATTTATATTTTGTAATTTAATTTGTAAAAACGAAACATTTTTACAATTTATAAGTTAAATTTAATTTTTTTTTTTTTTTTTTTTTTTTTTAAATCATAATGCATTTAAACCAATAAATGTCCTTATGCCTGATTTAAATATTTTGAATTTATGAAGCCAGAAATTATTTAGTCACCAACTTTAAAATTGGAAGAAAGAAAAGAAAAAAGACCCTAAATGCTGCAGGTGGTGAGTACAGTTCAGTGTTTATCAAGGAAGTGTTGTTGATATTCAATATATTCAAGTTATCTTTATTAGCGCTAACTGATTTCTTAATCTTTTTTCATTATTAACTTTTGGCTTGTTTTCTTCATCTTGTTATTGCTTTTGATCATGTCAAATATCTCCCAACCATTCTAACCCTTTTGATTTTTAGTAGTTCAGTGTTTTTCAGTCAACAAATTTTCTAATTCAAACAAATTGCAGTAAAGCAAAAATTGAGATACTTGTTTTTTTTTTTGTTTTTTTTTTCCTTGTCATATTTTCCTGGATATATATTTTTGTCAAATGGGTGTTATGTTTTGTAACACCATGTTACTATTCTTGTTCTCCTGTAAGGCAAGATCACAGGATATTTTTCATTTATATACATTTTGAATTATATATTTGACTTGTGTCCTCCCCCCCCCCTTAAAAAAATTATATTTAAAAAGTTTGGAAACATTGATTTGAACTAATAAGAGCAATATGAATGTGGTGTTTCTTGGTTGAAAATAGATTCTATAATAGAATATTTATATAACTCTCTTCTTTAATTATTAAGTAAATCATTCATTATTTCTTTTCATATAAATTGTAAATTTGGCTAATAAAATGTAAATAATAATATTGTGTCGCCAATACAAACTGTTTGGAAGCCTGTGATTTGAACTGATATTAGCAGTATAAATGCATTGATAGGTGTTTGAAAATAGTTTCTGTTATATAATATCTTAAATTATTATGTAAAATTTTCATTTTTTAATATTTTGGATCCCTTCCATGGTGGATTAGTCTATAGAAGCACCACAATTTTAAAAATATGTCTCTGGACATATCTTCAGTAATATGTCACCAGGAATCTTCAGGTGTTTTGGGTCTTTCAATATTATGCACCCTCCTCAAGGTGACCCAGCTGGGGATAAAAATGAATAAATAAAACTTGGCTAACAAAACTTTAGTGTGTTACAAAAATGGTCATCGATGAGATGTTTTCAATTTTATTTTGATTTTATTAGAAAGTGCTTAAAAATTGGTTATGGTGCGATCCCAGGATATTAGATGTGGGTTCAATTCTTGTTTGAATCTTCTTCTGCATATTTTAATTGTCAGATAGTATTTTATCAATAATACATCTATATAAAAAGCAATATGTATATACTATATAAAGATGGCCAACTCACCTATATATATTATATATATATATATATATATATAAGTATTTTGGTTAACACACACACTAGAAGTATTGTCTTAAAGGAATTGTAAAATTGTGATTGACTAGATAAATATATTCTTAAAGTAAGAGATATATATATATATTAAAGATTTATAGCAAAATGACAAGACAAGATCCATTGTTACTTTTAATTTTAACTTTTAGTCTAATATTCAGAAAGTATTGAACTTAAACAAGAAAACGCAATAACATTTTTTAAAAATATTTTAGAAGTACTGTGCAATTGCTAAATTACTTGAATATTGTTGCCGTTTTTAATTTTTATTTTTATTTATTTGTACTATTCGACCCATAGGTTGGGGGATGAGAAAATTTATACCTTTCCCAAGGGTATTAGTCCTTAAGTCAACATCATAATGTGACTGGGGTTTGAATTCACTTACTACAATGTTGCAATTCAGCATGTTAGCACAAATACAAACACAATATTAGACTTTTCATAGCCCAACTGTATACAAATGTAGGTTTGTCTATCACAGAGCTTTTCAAACTGTATATCAACACTTTAATGTGTTGCTAGTAATCTCCATTTACCTCTTTCTTTCTTAATTAAATTTTCCATTGAATTATTAATTTTTATATACATTTTGAATTATATCTTAGGCTTGGCTAATAATACTTAAGTCGTGCTATTGTGTCATCAATACAACATTTTTTGAAGCCTGTAACTTAAACTGTTATTAGCCATATCAATGTAGTGATACTTGTCTAAAAATAGGTCCTATAATGTCTATAAAACCATTTTGGTTATTATTAAGTAAAATTTTCATTATTTCTTGTTAAATGTTTTGAATTATCATATATCTAACTTAGCTAATAAAACTTAAGTAATGTGTTTACATTAAGTTTTGTTAGCCAAGTTAAATATGTAATTAATAAAATGATTAAATATGTTTTTAATTATTAAAATAATTAAAAGCATATTTAAAAAGGCTCTAGTTTATAAGAAAAATGTATGGGGGGGGGGTATATACACTTTTAAAGTATCAAACACAATGTTTCTTTTATTAGTCGAATCCACTGCAATCATATATATATATATATATATATATATATATATATATATATATATATATATATATATATATATATATAGTCATTTCTCTCACAGAAATTTCAGTTATTGGTCACTTCAAAACAGGAGTTTCAAACAATTGGCCTTCAGTGAAACCTTTTTCATAACCAATATTTTCCGAAACTTTGGGCAAAAATTTTCATTCATTTATATATTTATTAAAATTCACTTGAAACTTTCTCTACTAATTCACTTCTTGCCAGACATTTACTGTCATATAAGCTCCACTCCTCCATACCAATTTATTGTCCTACCTCTTTCCCAGGACAATGGCCTTAGAGAATAAAGCAATTTTCAATCCAATTTGTAACTTAATAATAATACAGGGTTTGCATTCATGCTCAACCATATCAGTATATTTATCAAGGGAAACTGTTAAATGCTAATTAGAGTACCTATTTATTTACTTGCATTTAATTATAAATTCTATAAATATGTGACTTAATATTAAGATTAATGGTCAACAAAAGTGACCTTTTAAGTGAATATTTTTAAATATTAAGGTGAAGTGTCATTTCATCTGTTGGTTATTAAAATACTATTGTTGGTAATAATTATTAAAATTGAATATTAATAAAAATTAATTACACACATTTATATACATATATATGTTACTTAAGCCCCACACACACACCTGTACAGATACACTCTTCTAACCACATGCATATATATACATATATGCTACGCCCATATGTATACATATTCATATAGACTTGCCCGCACTTATATGCATTATTGCACCTAAATATGTGCACCCAGTTAGCCAAAAGAACTTTGTGTCATAATATAACAAAATTTATACCTACCTTCTATACCTAATCCACCTCTGTTGCCACCTGCTATGGGTGAATAGTAGGGCAGACTTGGCTCTTTCATCTTGGTTAAGCAGCTGGATTAAGAGAAGTAAAACAAATTATTACTATAAGACCAATAGAATTGTCATTACAAACTATTGTAGAGCAGTGGTTAGTAAGCTAGTTATAGATGTTGCAGCAGAAATACCCCCTACATTTAAAACTGTCATCTGTGTAGTGCAAGTGAATTTGCTGAGCTGGATCTCCTAATACAGCTTAAAACTTTTCTTGGGATACCTCTAGCAATTCTTGATAGTTTAGAAGAAATTGGACCCAAAATAGTTGAACCCTAACTGTATGGATGGACATAATGCATGAATAATTGATCATTGACTTTCTTATCAACAACCCAAATTAATCCAGTTTATTAAAAATAGTTTTTTTTTTTTTCATTGCTATATGGAACCTTGGAAAGTTACTATTTAGCTAATATCTTTGTTTTCCTTCCATTGAACTGGGAATAATGTCACCCAGTAAAATTTTAAAGTATTGTCTAGATGGAATGAAAATGGGTTTTCTTATTTCCATTCCTGGAAATCTGAGATAAATTTTAAAATTTAATGTCTACCAAATTCTGTCTGTTTAGCACAAGGAAAAATCTACTCATTTTTTTCTTTCTCAAATCTTCATTAGAAAATCAATGTTTTAAATTGTGTTCAATAGGGTGTTTCAAAAAGGATACAGCCATCTTTTTCATGATTTGTATTTTAACTTTTTATTTCTTTGTAGCCCTGAAAATAGGAGTTGTAAACAACCCAATATGTAAAAATAACTTTCTAAGAGATTTTCTAGCTGAGAAAGTTAAACATGCTCATGTATAAAAATTCAGCAGTTAACAAAAATGGCTGACCTGTACTTAACCTTTTTTTTATTTTATCCTAAAATTTAACAACCAAATGCAAATTTGGGGAAATTTCATATTATATTCATCTCTCAGATGTTTGTAACATTACATGAAATACATTTCTTTGAAAAATGACAAAAGGAATGGGGCTAGTGCATGATGCAATCATTTCAATAGCTAAATTTTATTTTTTTCTACATTCATTAATCCTGCAGGGACAGTATGTACCCTTCCCCAAACTCAAGCTTGCTTGGGGGCCTCGGGAGGGTGGATTTCATATATTTTCTATAAATACTACTTTATGAAAATTGACATTAGTAGAGTGGGGGCCTTGTATCCTAGATTGGGTTATGAAACCCTAGCACTGGCCCTGAGTAAGGCTAAATTAGCCACTACTCACCAAAGGATTATGTTAATATGGCAATGAAATTTGGTAAATGAATAGTAAAAATGATTGGAAAGTGGATGAAGATGGGACTGTGAATGTGGAGTGACTTACACATCTAAAGATCAATTTGGACAGCTCAACATCATATGTTATTGGAAAACACTCATGGGGGAGTTTGTTCCACATTTCGACTGTTTTTTGGAAGAAGCTGTTAAGAATGAGGTTGTTGTAATGTGACTAATATAGCATAAAATGAAATTTTACTTTCTTATTCTATGGCTTGTCATTCTTTATGAAACATTTTGTCTAAGAAGCATTTGTTCTTTTGGCTGTGAAGTCTATTCAGAGCACTAAGCAGTCTGGCATATGCCTCCTTTTTTTTTTTTTTTTTTTTTTTTTTTTTTTTGTACTATACTTAGGATCCTTAGAGAAGTGAACTGCCATTGCCTACAGTTGGGAAAGAAAAGGTTATTAATGGTGAAAAAGTTCCATTTATCTAACCATTTTAACCTCTTACTTACTGGATCTGAATATATTCGTTTTCATATATGGGTGAAAAAATCTGACAAAGATGTCTGCTGTACCTGTTTTCAATTAAAATATTATTTTATTCATAATTTGAAATATGCCATTCCTAATGTTCTGGCATGCAAATGTTGGTGAGTATGATTTTTAACCTGCACGCTTGGTTGTATAGAGGTGCATTTGACATCCATGCCACCCAGTAGGTAAGAGGTTAAGTTATCCCAGATAGAACAATCCAGAAAATGTTCACAAGCAACACTACAGTCACTCCTTAGTTTTTCCAATTATAAATCTTATCCTCTTGCCTACCAATACTGAGTATACTTCTTTCCTGCATTGGTGGAAGATCTGTAACAGGGAGGCCTCATGTACCTTAGTCTGAAGAAACTACCATTATGATTTTAGTATCTGCTGTTATCACTATAATGTGATATTGTGTGTGTATCATTAGAATAAATTCATATTTTGATATATTTAAGTAAATACTACCTGTGAGTTATATAAACAGTATTAAAATAATTTACAATATATTTCTATGTTTTTAGTATTATATAATTGACTGTGTAGTTATTAGTCATATAAACAAATAGTATTAAAATTATTTCTCATGAATTTCTATAGTAAATAATTTTTAATGTATTTCTCTAGTAAAATAATTTGAATTTTTATATATTTTAGCATTTGCTGTGTCACTATATATGTAATGCTTAGAGTGAATTAATATTTTTTTGTATTTGCTTAATAAAATCCTATTTGTGATATCATAGCTTCTATAAGAAACTATTTGATTAAGAATTTATGTAAAACCTGAAGAGAAAAAAAGTACTTTTCTATGTTGAGTAGAACAAAAGATGCATGCTACTGTTTAGATTCATATAAATATTTTTTTTAATTCAAAATATTTCCTTTTTTATTAAAATATATATATATATATATATATATATATATATATATATATATATATAGACATTAAAGAATCCTTTTATTTATTTGTTCAAACTTCATTTTTATTTGTTAGACAATGTTTGCCATAGGTCTTTCACTAACGTTGCTCACTTTTGAATATTGCCCATGTCCCATTTTAACCACACCATCTGGAGTTATTGCACACATTAAGAAACCTATATTAAAAGAATGTTTACATTATTGATAAAACCAAAACTAGTGAAATCTAATTTGATAAAGTTAATCAAATTTGGAATGATAAAATCTAAATGTGAAAACTTATGTCTTTTTTTTACTTGGCAATATAATTCATTCATCCCAACTTTCAAATAATACTTAAATGTAAAAACCTATATTTCATATGTATTTGACATGTCTTACTGAACCCTTTGAAATCCCTAGTTTTTCAAAAACCCTGTAAAAAGCACAAAACACATTCAAATTTGACACCAGAACACAGAAATATATTTATTTAATCCAATTCACAAAAAGGCTGTGAATGATTGATCTAATAAGCTTTTTTTATTATTAGTACCGGATACAATCTCTTTTAGCCTGAAATATTAGGTTAATTTTTTTTTTTTTTTTTTTTTTTCCAACTTGGGTATTGTTGAAAAGTAAAAATAAATCTCTGTAGCTTTATATGTGAAAGTTATGTAAAATACAATCTGACTGTCTAGTCAACCAGGTCTCACTCCTGACTCGTGAGAAATTCTATTATATTAGTAAAAAGAGACAGTATTTGAGTAACAAAAGAATTTCCTTCTTTTGTTACTCAAATACTGTCTGGGAAGATGAAAAAGAAAGTGAAAAGAGAATAAATTGGAAAGAAAGAGAGAATATGAAGTGATGCAGAAAAGGAAGAAGATTGAAGTGTAAAAAATGTTAAAATGATGAAAGAATATAAAGTGCTGATTGATATGTAAATAATTCCATCATTTCCTACTAAGAAGATGGCATATAAATTAATCTGTGTCTAATTGAAAGTCTAAAGTCATATTTTCTCCCTTGGGATGCATGCTTTCTGTGAGGTACCCCACTTTATAAACTGACCTTGTGTCACATCCCAGTACCATGGGGTATTGGTTAAATAACTAATCAGATATTTTCTGTACATTCACATATCAACCTGGAAGAAAAATTACTTCTTCCTTAAGATATCTGCCAAAGACATATTACTGGAAAATAAATAATCTTTACTGCTGTATAATGTTTTTTTTTCTTTCTATGTAATTTGTAAATTTACAATTTAAATTTGTACAAACCAATTTTTAAAAAAATCATTTCTCTATTCATAACAGCCTATTTTGATCAATTGAATATTCTTTACAAAGAAATTAGATTTTTTAAAATTCCACTTTAATGTAAATTGATTTATTATAAGAAATCTGATCACAAATCTTGCCAACAGGAAGATTTACATTTTTTTCTGATTCTTAATATTAAAAAAAAAAAAAAAAAAAAAAAAAAAATTGGACCTATTTTATATGAGAGGCACTGGTGAAAGGTTCTCAGCCCAACCACATATATTGTTCAGTCAGTGATCTGAAACAAACTAAAAAAAATTTTTTTAAAAGTACAAGGATTTTGCAGATTGGCACTTTACAATATAAAAAATACTGATATTGAGAGGTAGGTTAGGCTGAGAACTTTTTAGCACTTACTCATATGCAAGTGTGCGTTTTGACAGCATTTATAATATACACAAGTATCTAAGATATGATATGTATATATATATATTGATAATGATAGTGTTTAGTAACTGTCAGTTTCTTGTTTGTGCAATTTCAGACCAAGAGCTCTTGAACAGGTGAAAAACTGACAGTTACCAAATAACGTTGATGCCATGTCTACGCTATCCTGACTTGGATATATATAAAACCTAAAATGAATGTTTACTCACCCCATCCCAGTGGCAGATTCATTGATACCAGTTTCACATACTTTTTTTAAATACAATTTTCCAATGAGACTTGTACATTAACAGAAAGGCTGTGAATTATGGATATAATAAGCTTGTCTCATCTAATGATTGTATATTTTCTTTCTTTTTTTCTTCCTTGAGAAATATGTGAAACTGACAGTAATGAGACTACCACAGGGGAATGTGTAAACATTCAATTTTTGAAAAAGTAATTTTATAATAATTTGTTTATTCAACTAATATATATATATGGGAGTAAATATGGAAATAAATCCGACAATATTAGGAAATTTGAAAAATGAAGTGTTCCAAAAATAAGATGAATTTATTTATCGACGCTTAAATGTTTCGGTTTATTTAAACTTTCATCAGGATAGATTATGAGGTGAAGAAATTGATGGATGTTTTGTAAATGACAGGAGTTAGAAAAATCTAACTCCTGTCATTTACAAAACATCCATCAATTTCTTCACCTCATAATCTATCCTGATGAAAGTTTAAATAAACCAAAACATTTAAGCGTCGATAAATAAATTCATCTTATTTTTGGAACACTTTGTTTTTCAAATTTCCTAATATATATATAAAACACCTACCTGACAACATAAAATTTTAGCTTTGATAATAGATCGTTTTGATTTGGGCCTGGACACTGCACTCTTACATACCTATCCATTACCTTTGATTTTTTTTTCTCCTTTATATTTTACATGTATCACTGTAGTAGTATGCCAACAAATAATTTTTCTCATTGGGTTTAAAAGGATTTAAATCATTGACTAGGTCATATCATATTTATTAAGTGTATAAACTCACTGTGTCTCGGTTCAAATCCCAATGAAGTTATTGTGATCATTTATGATATAAATTTTTTCTGAAATTAAAGATGGATGTAGAATTTTTTTCTTTCTTTCCAAACAAAATGATGTTTTTTGATTGAATATAGATATTTTAAAATAAAAAATCAATTAGTTTATTTTTAAAGAGATAAGTCATTTTTGAAAGTTGATAAAAAAAATCTAGATTATCTTACAAAAATATAAATGAGATAAGAAACTTAATTTTTTTATACCAATTCTATTTCATTATATTTTCTTTTAAATTTCATGCATCTAAGACTAGACAATGTAATATTTTTATTTATTATCTTGAAAGCTACTTCTATAGGATTCATTTGAGTAAAAAGAAAAAGAATCCCAAATGCTGAACTGATTTGATTCACCTTCTCACCTGACAGTGTCTTGATTGATTTTTTTCCTACCCACACATTTGTTTTTTATAAAAACAAAAAATGTTACTTTTCTTTGCCTTTTTTTGTACTGTTTGTATTTTTTAAAAAATGAAATAAAATAAAATTCTATTTAAACAGAATGCTTTTAAAGTATTTTTAAAATCAAGAAATTTGATTGGATGTTCTTAAATTCTTGTAATCAAAATTTTTTTTATTTTTTTTTTTTTCAATATCTTTTCTTTTTTTTTTTTAATAATATCTATATTAAAAATGATTTTAACAAATTCTATTTTCCATGTTATATTGAAGAAATGTTTTTTGTTTGTTTATTTGTTTTTGTTTTATTTTGTTTTTTTTTAACTTTTTTAAGAATTATTTTTTATATCTAATTTAATTACCATTTTTGGGTTAATTCTTTTTATTTTATATTATCTTGAAAGGTATTTTTATTTCTTTTATTACATTATTTTTTCTGTAAATCATGTTAAGAAAAAAAAAATAGCAACTTTCTTTTTCAGCCCAACCAAGATGAGAATGACTTTTTCTTTTGAATATTTATTTTAGAAGGGTTAGGGAAACTTGAGAAACAATATAACAAGTGGAATGGTATATACATTTCATGGGTTTTGATTGGCGTGTCAACCTGTCTAGGGTTATTTTATGCCTAGAGGTTAGGGAATTTTATTGTACATTCATATTTACATTTTTTGTGTAGTTGTTTAAGAGTTTTGTTTTCTCCACACAGGAATACCTGAAGCCATATAACTATCTAATACTGCTAATTATATGGTTTCAAGTAATTATTTCTATTTACTAATAATTGTTTGCTTGCACACAGTTATATGGTTTCAAGTAACTAATAATAATCATTAGTAAACAATTATAACTTCAAATAACTATTCATAATTGAAATAATTTACAGATATAGATATCAAGTATTCCTATTGAATATGAATAATCTATAAACAGATCTATTTGACCTGTATATGGGACCCTAACAGGTATTACCACTCCGGCTCAATTGGCATGGGAGTAATAGCAATGAAAAAGTGCTCCAGAGTTTTCATACATCTAATATTCTACTAGCATCATTAATTTTAACTCATATTTTCTATTACTAGTCAAAATTAAATTATTATTAATAATCATTGACAATGCTTCATCTAAAACTAAATAGATAAAAAGATCTCATTTCCTAAGTATCTCAAAGTTGATAGATTTTTTTTTTTCTTTTTTCTTTTTTTTTTTTTTGGTAAGCTGATTTTCAATCAGCTGAATACCAATCACTCAATGAAATGTCAATCAAATCTGATGAGTCCTGACTTTTATTACATTTTCTTTGGTTCATGAAATAACAGGTCAACTAGAATAGGATTCATTCATCTTCCACTGTCTCTTGGCTCTCCAAAAATGCCTTGTGCCACCTAAAAAAATCTTTGCACAAGATAGAATTTGATCTCCATAAGTCAATGTTAAGTTGTCCTATTTTAGTGACACACTTGTAATGATCAAACCCAGTTAAATATAAATTCTAAGAGGCAAACATGAACTGAATACTTTTACAACTGTTCAAGTTATTGATAACCTGATTTTCAATAAGGGTTGCTAACCTAAAAAATAAATTTAAAAAATATAAAATGAATAAATCTAACTTTCTACAAGGGTAATTCCAGAGTAAGGTCTCCAAAATATTTAGAAATCACAGGTGTTTGTCAATGTTTACATGATTTTAAAATTTGAATATGTATCTCTTTTTCTACATAATCGCTATTTCAGTCCATGCATTTTTGTAGGCACTGTGTCAGTTTTTGTATGCCCATTTGTATACTCACCTCCATGTTGTTGAAGAAGCATTGAACCTCATTGTCATTGCTAACTCCGTACACTAATTGTGGATGATTTTCACATCCATGCATGACTCTTCATACACTTCCATTAATTGGCAATGAATTTTAATTTGATTTAATGTCTTTTGCATTCTAAAACAAAATAATTGCACAAACTTCACATTAGGCAGTAGCGTCAATAGTGAGCTCCATCAGAAATGACTCCCAAGCCAAGATTGAACAAGGTGTATGCAGGGGCAGGCAGATGCACAACAAACACAATAGTGTTGCTAATAACCCCACAGTTTTCCAGTGTACCCAGTGCTTTGGAAACCTTACTTTTGGGATTACCCTTGTAGATTGACCTAATGAAGATGAATTGAAGATTCCACTGAAAAGTAACATTTGGTTCTTCTGATATCAGGAATTCAAACTTAGCATAGACATCAGATGTTTGTTTCTCACTGGGTGCCCTATACTACTTGGCCTTGTGCAAAATTAAA
The DNA here is from genome assembly GCA_023376005.1 of Doryteuthis pealeii. NCBI lineage: Eukaryota > Metazoa > Mollusca > Cephalopoda > Myopsida > Loliginidae > Doryteuthis > Doryteuthis pealeii. The sequence continues at coordinate 53,076,172 of CM042153.1, forward strand.
TTATGCTTAATAAGTAACATTTTTTTGCTACATCTACTCAGACTCTTTATGTTATGGTGTCGTAAGACTGGCCATTAGTTTTGAAAACCTGGATTAATGAAATAGCAGAAAGATGTGCCAAGGTCATCTTTTTACATGTGACATGTAGATAAGGATGTTTGTGTTTTAAGAGAGTTTGAAAACTCAACCCTATCTAGAAATACATCTGAAAGATGCACCTAACTATTTTGTCAGTGATATGATCCAAGCATGATTAGATGTTTCATGTATTTCAACATCATACACCTTCACCTAGGTGACTCAGCTGTAGTTGATCAAGCACAAACTTATGATCAGGTGACAAAATCGCAAACAGCAAAACAAACTATCTGCCCAGACTCTCAACATTTTAAATATAAACATTTAGCTGTGTAGGATTGTGACTAAAAGCACTGCTTTTTATATATATATATATATATATATATATATATATATATATATATATATATATAGTTTTTTTTCGTAGTTAGGGTCTTTCCATGTGTGGTTTAACCAAGCTGATGCAGGTAGACCATAAGGAGAGCTCAATGTACCTAATATCAGTGAGTAGAAGGACAGAGCAAGATATTTAGTAAATGAAGAAAAACTCTAAACTTGCTTCATTACAATAATTTATTTCAACCGTATTAATACGGCATCTTCAGGTAATCACAAGAATGAAGCAAGTTTAGAGTTTTTCTTCATTTACTAAATATATATATATATATATATATATATATATATATGAATTAAAATTTAATACAAAGTTTGTTTTTTTAATTTGTAAAATATTTACAGTGTTCACTGCATGAAAATGCAAAGCAATGTCACAATATTTTTCAAGTAAAAAAAAATAGGATAAAAATAATAAAAGATGATAAAGTAATGACTTAGTTTCATGTTGATCCTCAGGTTAGCTAGTATTCAATACATCTGACTACTAGCTTACACAAGGATCAACAACATGAGTTGTGAGTTTTTCTCCTATTTTATTATTATTATATATTATACTTGGAAAATATTGTGTGTATAATACTTGCAAATTTACTAAAATGAGTTGTGTTGAATGCCAAGGGTTTTATTTTGGGAAAGATTAACCTTTTCATTCATGTCTTCATGAAGACAGCTTCAGTCTCAATACTTTGGAGTATATATATGTATATATATACACGCTTGCAAATTTTCTAAGTCAGAATGCCAGAAGAGTCAGAAATTAGGCTAATTGTTAAGAATCTAACATACCAAACACTGAATTACCTCCCTTAATTGAAAAACGAAACCCACGGAGGTTTTATGCAAAGTATGTTTTTTCCTTCCTTCAAGGTTGATGTGATAGAATAGAAAAAGGAGGTGGGGGCGATTCCTAAGGAAGCATACCAAACAGATTATGATCATAAACCAAAATTAAATAAATGAAAATGAAATCAAGTGAAATAGATAAAAATTAAAATTATTGATATGAAAATGAAAAATGAGATTTTTATGTAAATTTTCAGTTTAGAAAATTTGATCACATAATAAACATGAAAAGGTTTATTTTTGTAAAGATTTGGGAACATTTCTCCATTTCCTAGATTGTTTGCAGATAATTTAGGAATTAGAGTCGGTAAAGTCTATTCTTCTTTAAGTTGAGAAAAAATCAGAATTTCATTTTTTATTCACCAAACTGGATTTACCCAACCCCTACATGATGGGCAGGAAATGACAGTCAATTTTTAAACAACTGGTTTAAATTAAGAGTTTTTCTTCTAGACTGGTTACCTCACCAAGTCTATGTTACTATTTCCAGGATTTGAATTCTCTTTCCTATGACAATAACCATTACACAATATTCACCAAAGTAGTTGAGTTTTTTCGGATGAAATAATGTTTGTGTTTAGTTTCTTCCTCCATAGATTTTTTGAATCAAGGGAGATAATTCAAGGTTTGATATGCTCAGAATGTTTCCTACTTGAGATTCTTAGGGATCAGAAAGAGATAAATGTCAAATGATTTTAAACAACACAAGTGAACGATACCTCTCATATTCCACCTCTTCCTATGACCTAAGAAGAACAAAATAAATATCAAGAGTCCTTTTTAAGGAATCCGTGTTCAAAAGATGCTGTTGGTTTGCTTTTTCCAAACACCAGATGATCACGCCAATACCCAATAATCCGATGTTGCCTTTGTTTTAAAACAGTTCCCAACCCATGTTCCTAGTCCCATCAGTGTAGCCCTTCAAAATTAAAGGTGATGAGAAAAGCTAATGGGTGGTGTGTAAAATGCATTATATACCTGGTAAAAAGTAAACGATAATAGGTAAGAGTTATAATAGGTATTATGTAATATATGACACATCTGTAATAATGTAATAGGGTGTGAGTATGATGAGCCTCTCATAAAACAATGAAGCCGCCTGCATAACCTTAAAAATGTGAATTCACTAATAATGATAAGTTTATCATAATATACCAATTATCCGTCCATTCATAAAACTCAGGTTCTGCTATTTCTGGCCTGATTTTAACCAAATTTTGAGGTATTATTTGTCTCCTCACTGGAAAGGTTTTAAACTATATTTGAAGATCTGGCTCAAACTGGTTTTTAGGTGGAATCTCTCTAACCCTGACATAGTAGGAGCCCTTGGAATAATTGAAAAGGTACTGGAGATCTGAGGAAGAATTGATACTGTCCAGACTCCCAAAACTGCTGAGATCTGTTAGAATACTTAGAAGGGTCCTAGGGAGCTGTGGAGACTTGCTGTTGCTTGGGCACCAGTGAAAAAGCACCTGTTACTACTGGTATAAAAAAAACCCTGATCTTCACAGGATACCCCATACTTGATGAATGGGTTGGGTAAATACCTACTAGTATGAAAAACTCAGAAAAAGTTAATAATAATAATTCATAACGTGATAATAAAGTGGAGTTATAGATAGTATCCAGATTTATATATAGAATAAGCTTCAGAATAAATATTTGTAAAACATAAAAATATTTTTAATACATCTTAATACAAGAAAACAGAGAGAGGAAAGAGAAATGAAAAAAAATATAAGTTTACAAGTACAAAAAGTAATTTATTATATTTAAATTATCAGTCTTTTCTTTAAAAAATATATATCACAACAGAAAAGAATTTAGAAAAAAGAAAAGAGTGAAGACATAAGCATCCACTGCCACTTTCATCAGATGGGGAAGAGTACAAAAAAAAAAAGATATACAGAGGGTTTAAAAAATGTAAACATTTCTACTGGAGTTCCTTTATATTATGATTTTAAAGTCACAACCTGTTCACCATCTCTGTCAACACATTATTGGAATCTTACCCAAGTGATCTCTGTAATATCAGTTATGCTTTTTTAATAAAGATACTCACATAGAAATATGAACTTTTTTAATCACCTGTGGGAGGTTTCAATAATGTATTGACAGGGATGGTGAACATGCAGAGACTGAAATTATATATAGGGTGTGTCAACATTTTTTTGAATCACCCTGTATTTGCAATATATGTCACTGGCAAACCTGTTACATGATAGGTACCCCCCCCCCCCTGGAAGAAGCTGTTACACTTGTTGCAATTTGTGATGTTATTGAATACAGCCCACTGAATAAGCCCTGCTGATAGAGCAACAAATCATACTTAAGATATTGGTTCCCATCAAATCACTGGAGTTAAGCAGTGATGAGCTTGCTCAGTATTTAGATGGGTGACCATCTAAAAACAGTAGTTATCATAAGAAATCTAAGGCCTGTATACCAAACAAAATCAAAGGGTAATTTCTGCAGCACCAGTGCCCACAAGATCACAGAAAGTTAAACAGCAATGAGCCTGTTCAGTGTTCAGATGGGTGATCACTTAGAAACAACAGCAACTGTAATCAATCTGCATTTCAAACTAAGCAAAACTTTTTAAGTTCTAGGAAATCCTGATCCAGTTGGGCATAAATAAGCTGTTGATCCAGGATCAGGAGAGGCAAATCAATAACCTGTTATATATATATATATTATATATATATATATATAACAATAAGAACTCAAGAGGCTACATAAGAATTATTTTTGTTTTAGATGATGCATTTTCTTCTTCACACATTTCATTCCATTCCAGATTAGATTATTTCAAATGCAGGATTACAATTTCCATTCTGAAGAGTCTCACTGTACATTGCAGTGGATTTCCACCAAATTGTCACCATAGTAGTTTTAACAACATTACGAAAATCAGTTTTGTTTTTTGTTTTTTTTTACACTGGTCGAGTTTGAGTTGAATACAATGGGAAATTAACAACTGTACTCAAATAACCGCACATAAGAGAACACATCTTAAGTGCCTTCTGTAGTGTCTTGAATTTTGTCTCTTTTGTCTCAAAATTTCCTAATTGCTTTATCTGATCTGTGCCCATGAATTTTGTGATCCAGTGATGCAGGCTACGCAGGGGTCCCAACTGCTTTCTTAGTTTTTGATTTTCAAGTCTCAATTTGCGAGATTTTCGTTTTTCTTCATTCAATTTCTTCTGGAGATGATCAGCCAAAAAGTGCTTGGTCTGAAACTTGGTCTTGCCACAGGTAGCTCGATCTTTTTTCAAAGCATTTTGTCTTATACTTTGTCTGACTGGTTCAACTGAACAGGATACTGAATCTACAAAAAACAAATAGAAACAATGAACATTAATTTTTAAAATCAAGACATCAATCAAATACAGCAACCGTTACACACACACACACAAAAAAAAAAAAAAAAACAAAACAGAATCTATATATTAAGGGGAGCTAAAGGTTTTGCAACATTTTGATATATTGCTTGTTTGTAGTGAATATATCATATAACCGAGGCAGTAGTAGGTACCCACTGTGGTTGGTTGTATCATGATAGTTGGTGCACCAACAAGTTGTTCATTGTGTGTGATTTGAAAGCTTCCCAGATGAACATGCAATATAGTCTAATTCAACAACTTATACTTTATGAGTTCAAACTAGCCTATAACACTATGGAAGCAACCAAAAACATTTGCTATGCAAAAGATGAAGGTGCAATTGTTTACAGTACAGCAACCAGATGGTTTTTAAAATTTTGCTCAGGATGCAAGAACATCGACAATCAGCCAAGGTCAGATAGGCCTAAAACTGTGGATTCCAAGCCATAGAGGCAAATCTGGTGAGTAGCACTCAGATATTATCAGCTGAGCTCATAGTCCAGTTCATCACCTCTATGACTTTAGCAAAAATATCTGGAGCTGCCGAAAAGTATGCCTTACATTACCAAAATATTGTAATAGAGGAGACATCAAAATAGGTTCAGGTGATTAAAAATAAATCAATTTCTTATCCTTGGTGCAACATATATTTTTAGTTATTCTATTTTCTTTTAATCATACTTTTGCACTTGTCTATTTCTGGGAGATTTTTAGAAAAGGAGATATGGGCTTTTATTGAAAAGAAAGATGCTGGCAGATAGAGCATCAAGAACTTACTTGACATTGATTGTGATGATGGATCAACATCCAGAATCTCTATATCAGACTGTTCTTCAGTAGAATGTTCATGTTCTGACTGTTGCTGCTGCTGCTGCTGAATGGATTTTAGAAGAACATTTCTCTTAGTCAATACATGGCTTTTTTCATTTGAAGATGTCGAGAACTGACTACATGAAGAAATTGGAATATCAGTTGTTGGGTGTTTAGAACTCGTGTTGGATGTCGCATCTTGCTGCATCATCGGAGTTTGGGACTTTTCCCTGATCCGACTTTTCTCTATTGAAATCAATCTCTGAAATCCTTCCTCGTGACTTGATTCGGATGAGTTTGGTAAAAACATTGGATCTTTTTTAATTGGTACAGACATTGATGGTGTTACGGATAAAGTTGATGTTGGCATCAGGATTTTAGAAGTAGATTGTATATGTTTTGTGGTTGGTTCAGCATAATGAGGTTTTAAGCCTGAATCCGATGCTGATATTGGAAAATCATAATCAACTTTGATATTCTGAGGTAAATCAGGTGTAGGTTGGGTGAGGTTTTCTTGATCTCCATGTGTCATTGATATCAGGGGTTGTAGATTGAGGGCAGGGTCTTAAATTTTTCATGAATAATAATTTGTGGTATTTCTTGAAGTCTGGTAGCCTGAATATTCTCTTCACTGTGTTTTTGAGCCAGAAGTGTTTTGACAGACGTACTTTGATCTGGCAATACTTCATTTTCAGATGCTGGAGAATCGGCAATGTACTCTAATTTAATTTCCCCTGGTTCCAACATAGTCTGGACATTATCAACAGTCAGTTCCATATCTGAAATAGCACTCGTCCTTGAAGATGTTGCCACTGATGAGAAGATATTAAATCTTTCACCAGTTGAAATTGGTATGTTAGGTAAGTGTATAGTATCTACTTCTCTTCCATGAAATGCCAAAGACATTGGTGCTCTGTTGTCTTCAAACCTTTTGTGATAGTTGTACTGGATTTGACTAGAAGGATGTGAGAAATCAGAGTGATCTGTCATGTAGGAAGCTACTGATAAAGTACTCGAAGGTAAGTTTCCCTTTGGGTTTCTCCGATCCATTAAAGGTTCTAGTTGTTCTTGGGATGTTGAACTATGTGATGTCTCACCAGCATTGTTAGGAGATTTATGAAGACTTGACAACTGTTGATTTAGCTGATTAGAAGCACACAATGACGGATCATAATTCCCAACTATTTTTTTCCGACGACGGGAGCAGTATGCTCCAAAAGAAGGGATACCCGATTGTCCTTCGGGACCAGGGTTGACATTGAACACAGTTGGTATGGCTCCCGGTTTAAAACGTCTGTAACTACCATCAGGACTTTTATACTCAAACTGTTCTTCATCAAAATGAACCTGAAAAAAGAATTTCTTTTACTTTAATATACAGAATGTATAACAAAAGTTTACACAACATAGAAGTAAACAGTGTTGTGGTGCATGGTGTAATGGTTATCATCAAAGGAAATGGACAACGAAATAAATTTAAATCCTGGATGAGGCTGTTTGCATTTCATATAGCACTAATACCCTGGGAATTGTGCAAGGAATTAAAATTTGACCATGCTGACAAATGGGATATACACAAACTAGAATATGTCATAGAAAATGAGATGCATAACATTCTCTGGGACTTATAGATATAAACAGATCACCCAATCCCGGCCAGAAGACCAGTTTTGATTAACAAGAAGAAAAGAATTAGTCATCTTGTAGATTTTTCTGATCCAGTAGACAAGAAAGTGAAAAGATAGACAAATACTTTGATCTTGCCAGAGAGCTTAAAATACTGTGCAATATGAAAGTGACAGTGATACCAATTGTAGCTAATATCCTTGGAACAGTTCCCTAGAATCTGGAAAAGAGATTAAGGAGAACTGGAGATCAGAGAAAGAACTGAGACCATCAAGACCACAGCAGTGTTGAAGTCAGCTAGAATATTTAGAAGAGTCCTGTCAACATGAGAGACTTGCTGTCACTCAGATGTCAGTGAAAATAAAAATAAACATCAAAAATATGATATTCATTAACAAAAATGTGAATTTTAAAATTAAAAAACAACAAAATAATGAAATAAACAGCAATAACTGAAGTAAATTTATTAATAATGATAACATTTTATGTTGATAAATAAATATTAACTATTATTTACTACCAAATTGTACATTATTGAAAATCTGAAACCAAAAATATGAATATATAACATTCCAAAAATAACTACACCCACTATCTATCTATCTATATATATATATATATATATATATATATATATATATATATATAGTGGGAAAATATGGAAATGAACCTGACAATATACAGAAATAGGAAAAACAAAGTGTTCCAAAAAATATGAATTTATTATGATCTTTATGTTGACATTTAAACGTTTCGGTTTATGTAAAACCTTCTTCGGGACAATATAATAAAAGGAAGAGAAAAAGATTTTTTGTTGTTCAAAAGGTGATGAATGTTTTTAAATGACTTGAGTTGGAATTTTTTTCTGCAAATGACCAAAGGTCAAAATCCCCTTACTTTCTGAATTTATAAACTTTTCAAGTTTTTTTTTTTTTTTTTTGATTGAGTAGGTACCACCAAAATGGGCACCAATTTTCACTTTAAAAATGAATTAGAATTAATTGAATTGATTATTTAAGGTCAAATGTTTAAATTGAAAAATAGTAACGTAATGAGCATCAGTTTAAAAAAATAAAATAATATTACATATGTAATTTACTTTTAATACATTTTAAACAATTAAATTCACCCAAAAAACAACTAAATTAAAATTTTTGCACCCCAAAAATAAAAGTTAAGTGACCTGAAAAAAATCAGTAAGTTTTTTAATAAAATAACTGATGCATTATAAACTTCATTCATTAATAAATCAACACTGAAAATTTCAATTAATTATAGGTAAGCTTAATTATAGGTACCACCAATTATTCATTATAAAATTTCATAATTTCATTAAAATTGGACGATTTCCTGATTTTTGGTAATAGTTTTAAAAAAAAATTATTACCTCCCCTTACGGAGAGTGCCCATCCTTATATTTTAGGTACTGGCATTAAAATCGTCTGCTACGAGTTTTAAAAGCGAATTAAAAATAATTAAATCTATTCAAACTTGTTAAACTTTGTCTAAATGGATAAGTATTAACATAATGACCATCATTAAAAAAAGAAAAATATCATTACATATGCAGTTTGTTTCTAATAGATTTAAAACTATTTGTTTTGGTCAATTTCGACGTGATCCGCCATTTTGTCTATTTTTCAATGGTTTTACGCGCTTGTTTACAATTTTAATGTAACATTCGCGATTGCAAAAAAAATTACCAAAAATCAGGTAATTATCCGATTTTAATGAAATTTTCAGTATTGATTAATCAATTAATGAATTTATAATGCATCAGTTATTTTATTTCAAAACTTTAATTTAGTATTTTTGCTATGAAAAATTAATATATAAAATTCATTTAAAATGTGAAAAGCATGATGTTAAGTTTAAAATGTTATATTTTTAGAGTCTAGAAATAAATATCTACCTAATGGCGTAATGCAAACCTTATTTTTTTAGATGAAAGTAATAAGTTTTGAAGAAAAACTCGATTGAAAAAATCAAGCAGAAAAATATCAATGTATATTTTTTTCTTTTATAAGAAAGATAATAGCCAATTAAATAATTATCGAAATGAGTAAAAAAGAAATCTCAAAAAAATGTATTATTATTTTTTTACATTTTATTTTTCGATTTTCGGTACTTATTTTTCATAGAAAAGCCACCGTAATTTTTTTTTTTTTTTTTTCTATTCAGAACTTCGGTCTTAGGCCCAGACAATCACCACCAGTTTTTAAAACCAGAAGGCGTATGTCACAGAAAGCATGATAAATTTGAATATTTAAAGCACATTAATTACAAGAAAGAAAGAAAGAACTCTTTTTTGGCCGTAGTTTTAATCTTTAAAATCATTTTAAAACATTAAACAAGAGAAAGCACGTTTGACCTCATCGTTAAGATTTTACTGCTGTAACCATGGATCTACCACCACACGTGCCGACTTTTAAAGAAAATAAACATTGGCACCGAGTAGATCGAAGTTATCTACCCCTGTTTCAGACTGCACGTATTTTTATTAAATCCTAGATGGCGCAACCATATTAATTTTTAAAACAAGACAGTAAAAACTACGATTTTTTTTCTTTCTCAGAAGCTCAAGAAAATAATAAAAATACCTCGCAAAGTCGACAGTTCCGAAAGTTAGCAGGAGGGTTCCAATTCCAATCGGCCCTCCTGACGTTGTTTATCCAAATTTGGCGAATCGCTGGGTCAGCAGGAAAGCGCTTCATTTTATAGCCACCTTTCGCTGCTCTGTTGGAGCAGTTTGGTGCCGAACAGCCCACCATAGTGGGTTTTGGGTATCAGTGGCTCCCGATCCTTATGCAACGATTAATGTTGCTCTTTAATATATCATATATGATTGATTTAGATGATAAGATAAATCTATACTTTTTCCTCTCTCCCTCTATTGTCTTAAAACTAAGATATTTAAAAACATTAATTTTAAAATCTAATTTAAAACACAATGCGACATAAGCCTGTGACAAGAAAGATGGCTCCAGATGGTGCCAACTATATCAAGGTGGATAACTCTTTCTTACTGACAGGCGGCAGTAGTGTCGCGTTGCCTGGAGACAAATGTAAATATATTTGTAGTTACTTATATATACAAAATCGCACGAGTTAATTGTTTTATTTATCAGTAACTTTTTTCTTTATTGTTTTTATTTTTCTTTGCTTGGAAACTATATTCATTTAAACATATACAGATCCTTTTTTAAATAAGAATAATATCATCGAAATGTGAGTTTAAATTTTATTTTCATCTTTCTTTTTTTTTTTTAAAGCAACATAAGTTGAAATAGGTAACTTTCTCATTTTTCGTAAAAATTAAAATGTTAAAAATTGTAATTTGGATGTTATCTTAAAAATATTTCGCTGGTTTTAACGGTCTTATCTTATGATAAGCTAATATATTTTTTTAAATTTTATGGCAGTCATTTTAAAATAGTATTTTTCGACAAATACCCAATTTGTCTATACTAGGTATACCCGGTCCGGGTATACCTAGTATACTAGGTACCAAATATGAAAAAATGAACCGACAAAAAACGATTTTTACTTTTTTTTATAAAGATAATATGGGGGGGGGGTAAATTTCACAGGGTAAAATTGGTGGTACCTCACCAATTTTCCCCTGTGAAATTTACCCCCCCCTATATTTAACACAATGAAACTTGCAGAAAAATTAATATTTTGAAATTTTTTTTTCCTTTCGAAAGAAAAAAGATTAAACAAACTCCTGATGATTTAAAAAAAAAAATTTCAGCTTACGGAAATAATGAATGAAAATTATGAACGAAAAACAATGTTTTCATTTTTGCACTGTTAAATCAACTGAAATTTAACATAGCTAAAAATTGTTTTTAATTCTATAAAAAATCAATTAATAGTCTGATTTTCACAAAAATTTCCATAAATGTTTACCTTTGGATGTAAATATATCTGAAATAGTTTTTTTCCTAAAATATATTTATTTTATTTTCTGAGATAAAAAAATGACCCGTCAGAAAACTTTTTTACTTTTTTTCTATAAAGATAAGAGTCTGAATATCAAAGAAATTGTATAACATACAACGTAGTAGTTTTTTTAGGAAAAATTAATGAAATCGGAAATAAAACGTGTAAAAAAATGTCATAATATTATTATTTGAAAACATTTTTTTACTTTTTTACATGTACTATATTCTATGAAATTGTCCAAAAAAAAACAAAAAAAAAAACGGAAATAATATGTAATTTTTTCTGTCTAAATTGCGGACTGAAAATTACCCTTTTGCATGTAATACAGATAGGTTTATTTATTTTTTAAGATAACGATGTTTTTCCCAATCAGATAATTTGATCTTTGAATTAACTGTTTTTCTTTGTAACAACCCTGTATGATCGTTAATTGTTTTTTTTTACGAGATTTTTGATAAACAAAGTTCGGAAATATTTATTTCTGTTTTATTCAAGATGGCCTAAACTGATCACTTGACCGTTTTGGTGACACCTAAAGATAAGAGTCTGAATAATTATATTAGACAATTTTTATAAGTTTCAATGCAAGAGCGTTTTAGTAAAAGAACCATGAATACAAAATTCTGCTAAAAAATATCAATACCTGTTCTAAAAAAATTTTAAAAAAATAAACGGACTGTTTTACTTATTTTTCCAGATAACGGTGTGTAATTTTTCCCCAATCAGATAATTTGATCTATGAATTAACTGTTTTTCTTTGTAAGAACTCTTTATATTCGTTATTTCTGTTTTGCGAGATTTTTAAAAGAAAGTTCAAAAATATTTACGTTTCTTCCTTCAATATGGCCTAAACTGATCACGTGACCTATTTTGGTGGTACCTATACGTCATAACTTGTTTTTGGTTATGTTAAATTTCAATAGATTTAACGGTGCAAAAGTGTAAACATTGTTTTTCGTTCATAATTTTCATTATTTCCGTAAGCTGAAAAAATTGTTTTAAAAATCATCAGGAGTTTGTTTAATGTTTCTTCTCTCTAATGGATAAAAAATTTTCACGATAATATTAACCTTTATGCAAGTTTTATTGTGTTAAATATAGGGGGGGGGGTATTTCACAGGGAAAACAAATTTACCCTCCCCCGTTTAAAAAAATTACCAGAAATCAGGGAATTATCTGATTTTAATGAATTTTTCAGTGTTGATTTATAAATGAATTTTATAATGCATTAGTTATTTTATTTCAAAACTTTCTGATTTTTTTCAGATCACATAACTTTGACGTCAAAGTTATGTGATCTGAAAAAATATTATTTTTGGGGCACAAAATATCGGTGAGGTTATATTCTTTCAAAACTAATTACAGTATGAATAAAAGAAGAAAAAAAATTTAAGATGATACTCTGGTAGAAAATAAGTACCGAAAATCGGAAACTAAAATGAAAATAAAAACTAAAAAAATAATTTTGGGGGATTTTTTTACTAATTTCGATAATTATTTAATGATGTGGCACTAAACTAGTATAACAAGAGCATACAAAAACTGCCACAGCACCTACAAAAATGCATTAACCAAAATGGCAATTATGTAGAAAAATAGATTCCTGTTCAAACTTTAAAATGATGTAAGTTGACAATAAACATTTCTGTGATTTCTAAATATTTTGGAGACCTTTTCCTTTGGGATTACCCTCATATATAGAACAGCACAAGCCTCATATTAAAAAAAAAAAGAATGAAATCAAATGGTTACATTTTGGATACAGTTGACAAACTAGATATCACCAAACAGTAACAAAGCAACATCTCAAATTGAACTTAATTCCTGTTCAGGAAATGTCAATTGTTTCATTTTGATTTTATTTTCTTCACCAGAAGAAGTGGTAAGGTTATTCTGAAATATTGCAAAATCAACATTTTTTTTATGCTTCATTCTCTATGACCTTCAATAGTAAAAACATTTAATTTTTTCAACATTTTCTTTCATTTACATTAGTTAAACATATAGGCCATACAATTTTCATCTATCCATCTATCTATCTATATATATGTATATAAATAATATATACTAGTATTATCATCATCATCATCAGGTTGTGCTGACAGTATGGATTCCCATAACTCTGTCTTGCCACCTATCCTTATCTATCATCATCCCTGGCAGGTCTGCACGGCATCCAGAATCCACACAGAGATGATTGATGTAGGTTTTTGCTGGTCAGCCTACACTGGTGTGTCCATGTGTCGGTATCCACCGGAGAACATCACTTAGAAATAAAATATTAAGATTTTCTTCACCATGTAGACCACATTTTGGCTTCAGGGTTATAATTTTAACATTTAAAAGACTGATCATTGAAAAGAGCCATTTTTACTTTTAAAAATTGTTTAGATACAAGGAAATTCTTTTCATATGATTTATGCCCATTCACTTGAACTTGTATTTTTTTTATTATTTAAAACATTTTCATCTAACTTAGATTTTCTTTCTTTTTTTCTTTTTCTTTGTTTGTTCCTTTCAGATCCACCTAAACAAATATTGTAAAGAATGGCTGAAAAAGAAGAAGGCTTTGATTCTAGTCAGGAAATGATTAACATCAAAGTCATTTATGGAAGAAACTTTGTAAGTAATACTTTATCAAGTCAAAAAAAGGAGGGACAGCATTTTCTTTTCTTTTTATTTTTTAATCAATCAAAAATTACATTGATTATGCACTTTAACAATCTCTAGGTTTCTTTGTAATCTCAATGAATACTAACTGTTCTTATAAAATTATAAATACCCTTGGGAAAGGTATGCATCCACATGAAGTAAACAAAAATGCATTCATAATTAAGTTCCAAAATTTATTGATGTTTTCATAACTGAAACATTGTTGTACAGATCAAAATATTTCATGAAAGAAATATCTTTTTGCAGTCTTATTTATTTATTCATTTTTACCCATTTTTCTCAACATTTATTCATTTTTCTCTTTTCTAGAAAGGAGCAAAAGGAGAATATCTAGGGACAGTTACTATAAAAGCCCATTTTGGAGAAAAGGTCCTGGGTGATGTTCAAAAGGTTGACTGTTCCTTTATGACAGATGTTGAGCTGAAATACACAGTAGGGATTGGCTGTATGATTGATGACCCATTTATTCTTGATGAGATTGCATACAGACCAGTGGTGTGTAAGTATAAAAGAAACAGAGATGGGGAGAGACTGGAGAGACATTTGATTAGAGGTTTCACTGGCTTTTCATAGTATAAAATGCCTCAAGATTTACAACCGTAGTTTATTTACTGTTGAGATCTTGTTACCTGACCACAAGCTGATGTGATCAACACCAGCTGGATCACATCATAAGTGTATCATGTTGTAAGACCTGAAACACCTAATGATCCTGGGATAACATCACTGACAATGTGGTCTAGTGCACATATATATATATCATATATACATATAATATATACACATATCATATGTATATATATATATAAATAATATATGTATATACACATATATATATATATATATATATATATATATATATATATTATTTAATAATATTTGTCTTGATTCTGTCATGTTCCACTATTATTGATTGAATCTTTGTTTCTTTAGTTAAGAAAGAAATTACCTTTTTATTAGATTTTTATGCTAGATACTGTATGCATTAACTGTAATTCTACCTACAAACATTGAAAAGTAATACTTTCCTTTTAGTCCAGTGAGGGTAACCTGAAGTCAAACTTTTTTAGACCTTACTTTTTTCAATGCAGGTATCATTGATGAACAAGAAATGTGTAGCGTGGTGCACTTTGCATGTGCACAGTGAAAACATATACAAAGAGGAGTCTTTCAGTAACGAGATGCAACTGGTTGTTTTGTTTACCCCAAACAAATTCTTCTTCTTTTCTCTAGTCAGTGACTAGCGCTACTATATTCTGGATGTGGGAACGGTCAGTGAATGAATATAGCCACCTATGAGTGGGGGGGGGTGTTACTAAGCATGTGTTTCAGGCACACACCTCTGTCACAGTAATGTTCGGTCAATTTGTCTGTGTAAACAAATTATCTTTCACTTGCTTTTGATCGGTCAGGCTACTACTGCTTGGGGTGCAGGGTGGTGTGGGCTTTCATTCACAGAGCTTGACACTATTCCTGTTTTATGTTTCGTTCATTCATAAGTTTTTTTCCCAGTGGCAATATGCAATGGACACAGAAATTACTTTTCATAAGAAATTTAATCTCTCGGACAAGAATTCAAATAAGAGTGACAGTATCTTTATCGGTCGGTTTTTCATTATGACTTAACTTGGTCTGTCCGTTCTTCACCGTGTTAGCCCCAACTCAACTAATTCAACTAACTCAATCTCTCGTGGCCCCGACCTGACCTTTAACTGACTAAGTCCTACTCCACTGACTCCCACTCTAAGTCCAACCAACTCCACCTCTAACTGTCTTGGCTTAAATAATCTTTTTTTTCAAAATTTTTCAGAACATTCTAAAGTGTGTATGAACCTGATTGGCTATTGCCGCATGTCACAATGTCGCTGACTAAGATTTTTTTCAATTAAAATTCTTCAGTCGCACCTTTAGGTTGACTTTTAATATTTTAAACAGAATAAAAGTTTTGCCCATTTCTGTCACCATAATGTCTGGATATTTTATAAAATTGTTTACAAGAAGAAAAAGAGGATTTCTTTTGTTTATTTTAAGACAAGATGAAAAAAAACAAGGATCTAGTGATCTATTACTTTCTGATTTTTAAATCAAACTTTTTTCCATTAACAGAAATCCCTTCAGGTTACTGTCACACCTACTCTGATTTGAAATCAAACTTTTTTTACATTAATATTTTTCTTGAATCACTGAATATATTACAAATTTCTTGTTCTATGATACCTACATCATAAAAATAAGGTCTAAAAAAGTTTGGCTTCAGGTTACCCTTACCACACTTTTAACCTGGACTATTTGTGTTTAAAGAAATAACAATTTTTTCCCCTTAGATGATATAACATCAAACATGAACAAAAATTTTGTGTATGTCTTTTCATTTATAATGATCCAAATCTTTGTCTTTTGTAAAGTAAACATATTTCCAACATATAAATAACACAAAAATGATTTTCTTTGGTTTAAGTGACTTTTGCCAAAATTTTACCAAAAGAAAAGAAAAAGAAAGAAGAAGAAAAGACAATAACTTTGGGCCAATGTACAATTGATTTGTTACCAATAATAAAAGGTGAGTTTGCAAAAAAAAAAAGTTTTTTTTTTTTTTAATGTGGATGATTCAATATTTAATATAAGTGATTACAGTGAGGAGAAAAATCTAATACATACAGGGTGTGTCAGAAATACCTCCCATATTTTAAACTGTCACTTGTGTGGTGCAAGTGAGTCTTATCCTTTTTTATTTTTTTTTTAGATATGATCAGCTATGATCCATGGCTTGGACCGGTGCACATTGTGCATTTGCTATTGAAACATTTTTTAAGACTTGGTGGATCTGTAACTGTTATACAGATAGTTTTTTGTGCTCATTTCATGTTACATTGAAATTATGCTGTTCAGGATAGAAAATTGATTCTGCTATGGGTTGAAAATTTCAGAACCGCAGATTCAGCAATTAAAAAAAAAAAAGCCACCTGGAAAAATGAAAGAATGCTATTTGCCAAAACATAGCAGATATACTGCCAGACATGACAGTTGATCTTTTTGTCAACCTTTAGAAACATGGCCAGTCCAAGCCATGTATGTAACTGAACATTAAAAAAATGAAAAAAAAAAAGAAAAAATGGTAAGGATGAGTCCACACTCCCCAGAGTTCCAGAACTGGAGCTTTACAATTGGATACAATTTTGTGTCATACTAAGGACACCTTTTTATTGTGAGGAGGTCTTCCCCTTATGCAGAGGATATGAACGTCATATTCTAAATCCTACCAACAGGGCAAAAAACATAATGTGATTATATATATTTATATATATATATATAGTGTTACCTTGACTTTTGTCACTCCTAAAAAATAAACTTCATACAATGACTACTATTTACACAGTAACATTGCAACCAACAAAGCCTTCATCAGATAATGACTCTTGGTTTAAGCATGGTTTCAGGGCCAAAGCATCATCACCACTAACCCAGAGTGCCCTAGCAGTATCTCACAATATCACCAGACTTTGTTGGTTTGATGTCACATTGTAGGATTGCCATATCCACGCTGATGCGGTTAGAGCTTTATCCTGGATCTTTTTCCTCTTGTCTGGTGGAGAAAGTCCAAGTTTAGTAAAAAATGCCATGGTTGAGTTGGTAGTAAATCCTCAGCATCTGACTTTGATAGGAAATACATCCGTTATCCATCCATTTCTGACGTATTGTTCTCGTAGATCTTAATATGTGCCCAGTCAAGATTTTCCTCGAAAGGGACTGTTAATTCAATGATGAAAACTTTTTTTTGATTAACAGACCAGATGACAATATCAGGATGCTGGACCATTAACGTTATTTCAGTTGGAAATACGAGTTGATGTTCTAAATTACATATAAAGCGCCAGTCCATGCAGCCATCAAACAGTGATGAAATGTGCCTATTTTTACACAAAAATTTTGAAATGTTTCCTTCTTTAATGAAAATGTATTGCTTTGTTGATGTTATTAACACTCTTATTTGCAGTCTCACAACATATCTTTGATGCCTCCACAAAAATATTGAGGACTTCATTGTGCCTCCACATGTAGCTTCTTAGAGCATACTCACATCCTGTGAGAATATGTTTCAGGCTAGCAGTTTTCCTACATGCTCTGCATAGGTGGCATAGCTAACCCCCAGACGTGTAGGTTGACTGTTGTTGGTAAGATATCGTAGACTGCCTTTATCTAGAAACTTAACTTTTTAGGCTCATATGTCTGATGTCACTCCATATGACATCTCTCTCTTTTGCACTCTCCCACTTGGTTCATGCGCCCTGTTTACTTTGTCCTACAGCTGTAGCAATACACTTGACTTCCTCAAGCTGAAGAATTTCTTCCAAAATCATTTTCCTTTTATTTAACGTGGATTCCTTAGACCACCAACGCTGTGGGAGAAGGCCTAGTCCTGATCTTCCCTTTGCCACAGTACCAATATTTCTTTCATCTTGAGGATGATTCTGCATTTTCTACAGCTTGTTGTGGCCTTCCATTTTCAACCAGTTATTACAGAAGGCTGGGCGTTTTTCACTAGTGGGTTGCAAGAGTTGTGCAGCATTAGGTAAAGATACTAATAAGAAGATAAGAATAATAAAGAGGCTATCTAATATGTTGGTTTCTTTTCATTTTTTAGTATTTGAATTATTTCCAAATGTCATAGCTGATATTGAATTCTCAACAATTGACACCATCGGAAATTTTAGCTTCGTTGATGAACTGCATAGTGACCATTTGTTAATTATTGTCATTGTTTAATTATATCATTGTTTGGAATAATTATTTTATGAATTATTTTAATTTTCTTTTGTTGAAAAAATATGATATGTAGCAGTCCAAAAATAAGTACACTCTCATATATTTCATGCAATTGGTTTTTAGCTATGGAGTTTCAATACTGTAGATTTGGTAATAAATGACACCTAACAATAGTCATTTTGATGTCATTTTACAATCAAAATAGCTATTGTTAGGTGAAATATTGGGCTTAAGATTAAAATGCCTTGTTTAACAAATTTCAGACAAGAACAATTGAAGTCTTTTTTTTATAAAATTAATATTCCTATTTTCCCTCTTAGTTAAATCCAACTTGCCATTATATTTGTTGTAAAAGTGCAAAATTTACAATCATTGTAATATCAGCTATGACATTTGGAAATACTTCAAATACTAAAAAATAAAAATAAACCAACATGTTAGATAGCCTCTTATTATTCTTATCTTCTTAGTATCTATTTCTATCTCTGCCATTTCTACTATGGTTGTTCACTGGTCGAGCTGAGTTTGAGTCATCTCTTTTCATCTTGGGTCTTTCATCATACGAGTTACCTCAGTTGTCTCAACCATATATCTCCACAACCATTTCTTGTTTTTAATAATGAACATGAAGACTCATTTCATTTTTTGATGTCTTTATTTACCAAGACCCAACTTTAGCATGTGGCGAAAAATTTAAAGAGACGTCATTTCTGCATCCAGCTTGAGAAGTGCTTTGATTCAACTTAACTGATTTCAGTCACATGATATTCTCCACCAATGAGAATGCTACCGGTCAATCAGGGGTCAGACGCTGTCAATAAAACATCCTGGTTATTTTCATGATTCTTCCCAGAATTACATATTAACTTTTGGATTTTAATATATTTACACTACATCACAAAAATAATAGGCTACCCTATTCATTATGTAATAAACACAGATAAGAGAGCAAAACAAGATAAGAAAAATCATCAAAGTTATTAAACAACAAAAATGTAAATGGGCAGGATGTATTGCTAGAAGGGAAAATAACAGTACAAAAGAAAGGTGCACAAAAATAAAAATTTGGTTAGAAGAAAATGAACTTTTTATAAAAAATTGTTAGGAGTCACTTATTTATGGATATATACTGTTATGCACAACATTTTTTTTTTTTATCACAGTTTAATGTGTTTTTGTTACATTTTTAATATTCCAGGTGAGAAAAGTTTTGAGATCAGTCAGGAAGTCTTACCTGTATCTGGTCCTATGGGAATCTTTAACTCCTGACCATCCAAAGGTAAGTAAAAAAAATATTTAATCCTGTCTCCCCAAATGTTGAGATCATTCTGGAACAATAAGATTGCAGCTAGAATTATTTCAGTAGATTAAAATAAAATGTTTAAATATTATCACAGAGGTTTACTTAGAGTGGGGAGGGAATCACTTGGGGGTTGTGTTATTTAAATATTTACAATTGCTTTTACCCAATCTTGAATACTAACCATCAGAGCTGGTGAAAAATACACAACTGTTTCAGCCATTGAGCAAGACTAACATTTAAGTTTAGATGAACCATAGAAGGTGTTTTTGTGTTTACAATTATTAACCTCAGAGCATTAAAAAAATTCAAAAAAAGTTGATACCATTAAATTGGAATAATTTCTATTTGCATCATAAAATTATTCAAGTTAATTTTGTTTTTCAAAAACTATCATAATAATGAATTCAATTGATACAAAATTTTTTTTTTTAATTTAATATTTACTATAGGCTAAAAATTTCAAAAGACGCTACATGTATTGGCCTACTTTCTTTTTCAAGCAGCTGTACACTATGCGTACTCATTGACTAAAGTCAGTTATTAAATTTATTCTATTTTTTGTCAGAATATATCATATTTTATAGTGGAAAGAAATTACTGTAAATAGATGTACAGATTTTCAAAGGTGAATATCTGCTTACAACAATTACTCCCAGGTCCACTCTGACCTATAGTGGTAGCAACTGTTATGGTCCTATCTATGAATCAAATAAATCTTTTAAAGATTATTCATATTCGATAGACAAAATAAAATTGACCTATATACTTTAATAAGCTAATCTTGGGGTAAGATGAAGGAAGAATTCTATTTCAGTAATATTAGGAAGTGAAGATTTAAAATGATAATTAATCTTTGTATTTTTTCTGTTATTCTTTGGTTTCTTTGTTCAATTATATATCAACCTATGTGGGTTATTTAAAGCCCAAACCATCCTTGTAGAAGAACAGTAGTGGTACTATTTAACCCATAGCTAGGGGGATGAGAGGGTTCATACATTTCCCAATGTTATTTGTCCAAAAGTGAATGTAATAGCATCACTGGAGTTTGAACTCATTTACTATGATGTTGCAGTCGAGCATATTGGGCGCTACACCACAGGGACTCTCCCTACATTATTATTTCTATTCTTTCTATTATCTATTAATAATGGAGATTCAGTCTCTATTTGTCTATAACTGAAACTATGTCACTGCTTACGTCACAGTCATTTCAGGAATTAAGTAAGTTAATCAACGAATATTTAATCTATAGTCAATATCATTACTACATAGAATAAAGAACAATGCTGTATTATATATACTTATAATTTAAGTGTGTAACATTTTAAAAAAAGAAGAAATATTTTAAAAAATAAGTTTTAATAAATGCATGCTTGGTATTATTGATTTATGTATACTTGGTTTTATTTTAATATATATTCAAAGTTATTTAATATATAGAGTTTTACAAAAAAATTATTTACAAACAAGAAATAGTCATATATTCTCCTTCGACATTAAATTTGAAAAGGTTTATTTATTTAATTGTATCCTGTCTAGATTTTGCACATGTCCGACATTTCTCAGATTTGTTTACATTACAAAAAAAAAAATGATTATGTAATTTTGGACATTGATAAAATCCAGATAAAATTTAACAGAAGTATATTTTTTTATACACTAAAATTAAAATGTTCATTCAATTAAAAAAAATATATGTTTTTGGACCATTCAAAAGAAGAGCATTAAAAAACTGATGATGATTTTTTTAAATATTTTTAAACCTCCAAAAATAATGAAAATTATGAATGAAAACAATGTTTAAATTTTTGCACCATTGAATCAATTGGTTTTTAACATGGCTAATACAAGTTATGCCTATAGACTTTTTAAAGAAATTCTATGAAAAATCAATTAAGAGTCAAAGTTTCACAAAAATTTTCATACTTATTCACCTTTAGATTAATTTATGTTTAAAATAGTTTTTCCTAAAATATATTCGGGGAAATATTTTTTTTACTAGGTCAACCCTTATTTAATTTTATGAAATCTGAACACAATATATTTTACTGATACGATATTTGAATTTTTCTATAAAGATAAGAGTCTAAATAATTAAATCAGAAATTTTTAGAAAAGTTTTGGAGGTCCCTACTATTGTAAAACAAAACATATATTTCTGTGGAGTAGAGTGAATATGATGCTTTTTAAGTAATTAATTTTTTAAAAAATATTAAACATTTTATTTTATATATTTCATTTTCCCACTCCCCACTTTTTTTTTGCTAGTATTAATAATTTATATTAATTAATAATTCTTTGTATTCTTTCAATAATATTTTTTTCTTCCTCAGCCTGAAATTGACATTTCTGTCAGCATTAGTCACCCATTGCTTGAAAGGTCAGAATTGACAGATTTTAATATTCTGACAGCAACTGTTGAATCAGTCGTATCTCCACCAGAATGTCTAACTTTATCTAACCACATCTATGTTGCTGCTCTTAGTATACCGCTAAAAAGTGAGGTAAGAATAAATTTATGATTTTATGTATTCATACAGTTCTGATTTTTCAGCATCTCAAATTCCTAAGCATTGGTGATTTTCCTGGATCAGCCAAGTAAAGTAAAAATCTATGAGGATTGATGGTTTATCTAAAAGTTCAAAGAATTTTATCCTGAAAAATATATTCCTGTTGCAAATTCAAATCTAGATATGATTCATGACTTGTAAGAGTATCAGCTTACACATCAATGGACCATAAACACACATGCTAGACCCTCAACCAGTCATGTAACACTGCCACCTAACACATACAACTTTGCAGCTTATTCACAGATAAAACTTTACACAACAGTACCTGTGCAGCATAGCAACTCCATAGTAAGTGCAGTGTAAAGACCCCTCCTAAACACTTATACCCTGTGCTGACTTGCATTACCCATATTAAACTCTCACTAATGGTTCTCTTCCCACATAAACACATGCAGCAAAAGAGTCCCTTACTCAGTTATATCCAAGCTCAATCCATTATGGTTCTATCTGTGACTATTTCAACGAAAAATGATTGGCCACTCCACAACCTACATTACCAAATAACTGCTATGAGCCATGTTCCAAAGCTAACCTTCCTTTTTCTCATTACCACAGTAAACATGAACACAAGTTAGTCTATGAGCCAAGCACCTAACTTTCTTTTCATTCTACTACTGGCTTTCATGCAACCTTAACTACCAAACTAAACTGAAATTTTCAACTATATGAATTACTTGTTTTATAGAATCATGAATACACTTTTTTGTTTTGGCTAACCTTTCCTTGTTTGTCATTCATTTTTTGTATGACTCTGCTGAGTGTCAAGTGATACAGCATTTGTCATCATCAGGACAGCCTTCTCTTCTCTCTCTTTCTATCTTCCCTTGCATTACCATATATGAATACAACATTACTTACTCTAACATCCAATTTCAAGCATCTCCTTTGTAGTCTCTTGCCTAATGTTTGCACAATGGTTCACAAAGGGTACTAACAAAGGGTTGCAGCAAAAGTTTTTTTCATTTGTATGCACTGTTTTAATTACCTCAACTTTAAGGTAATATCCAATATATATATATATATATATATATATATATATAGTAAAATGGTATAGTCAGATAACCTACTAGAGTTTTACCATGAGGATCATCAGGGTTAACTACGATGAATTAATTAAATTAATTAATTAGAACTGTTGTGATGTGTAATTTCGTACGTTCTGGTAGTAGTAGTTCGCTTAGCTTATCGTAGCTAAGTCCCTTATGTCGTAGAACTATCTTTTCATATCTACCCTTGTAGTAGACATATACAAATGAGATAACACGCCATTGGCTATCTCACTACAAGAACAAAAGTGGAAGTAATCAAAGGCATTATTATGTTCCCACAGATAATAAGAACGTTCTTTGCTGAATTTGACTCATCAGCCATTAGAAACATTTATTTCCATTTTCAGTTGTCAATTCACCAAGTGTGTTTATCGTATCTTGCTAATTTTTAAACTGTCAAATCGCCTCGTGTGTATGTTGTCTGTTGTTTTCATTTCTTTCTCCAACCGTAGCCAGTAATTTGTTTACATTTATTTATGTTTCTAATTGTCAAGCTGCCATGTGCAGCAACTGTTCAAAATTTCAGATCTTTGGTTCAGCAACTTTTTAGAATTATTATAGCAAGCAATAGCTGATTTTTCTTCTGAGCATAAAAGACTGAACCAAAGATCCGTTTTACTAAATCTGTTCTACAAACATATTGAGCACTCATATTCTTTATAATCCTGACTTATTCAATTATTCAATTAATTATTTTGTCGACGGTTGAAGTTGTGACTAACTCGATATTTTATATTCTCCATTAATTCACCCACTTATGTATATGTATATATATATATATATATATATATATATATATATAGGGACCGGATTAGCTCAGTCGAGAGAGCGTTCGGCTAGAAACCACAAGGTTCCTAGTTTGATACCGGTCCTCGCCAACTCAGCGTATGAGTAGCACAGGGATATGTGCGGTAAAGTAAGGAGCTGATGTAGGTGTGGCGCTCCACCTCAGATGCTAAAACAATCTCCTTGGTCTAGCGCTATTGAAAAGGAGATAGACTCCCTCGCTGACTGGCTGATACCGACTTTAGGCCGCCCCGTAGACTTTACTTACTTATATATATATATATATATCCAGTCTGTTCAGATAGATAAATTGTCTTCATTCATTATATAGATTCTACTATAAAAAATATACACTAATGAGAAATAAAATTAAATGAACCCTCCTGAAGAATGATGCCAATTTTTAATTGTGTATAATATGTTCATGGGATTTGAGTATTGTTGATACACCCCTTAATTTTGTGCCTTGTCATCTATATGTGTAAGCTAGTTAATCTTTAGTAAATTGAAACAAATATTCAGTATTTGGCCTTTTTATTTTCTGTCAGTATATATTAATGTTTATGTAATAATAATTTGTTCAGATTTTATTGTCAATTCTGATTCTCTTTCCATTTTTCAAGAAAGAAAACTTGGCTGTGTTTGCTGGAGCTAATCTAAGATCTCCTTGTGAAAAAGAATGTGTAAATAAACAGAAGAAATGGGTGAATCCTGGAAATGCTCTTGGAAATGCTGCTTATATTCCAAACAAGTGAGAAAAGTTTTTACCTTTCTCTTTAATAAAGCTAAAAAAAAATAAAATTAAAAGCATACACTGAAACTCACTGTTTGTCACTCTGTTAGTGGAACCAAGAATATGCTAATTGTATTCCTAGCAGAGGAGTAATACCTCCAAGAAAAGAGTGTCCTGGCTATAATACTAAATTGGATCTGGTAATGAGTATCTGGATCTGGAATTTTAGGGAGTATGAATTTACTCCTTCATTGTCATTACTTCAAGGTCCAACTTGATCCAGAGTGATACTGTTAGGTCCCATCTATATGATAAAATGATCTATTGTAGATAATGATTGTGAACTAAATTAATACATTTGTTCTCTAAAATAGATTGAAATTATTCAACAATTTTCAAAATCCTAATATTAAAAGCTATTAGAAGTTCATATTTACATAGATATCTAAATGTTATAACTTCAATAAAAGCTGCTTATGATTATAAAATCAATTTTCATTGTAAACTTGTGTCAGTATCTAAAGCTGTTTACATCATAAACAAAATAGTCAAAGATGATTTTCCTTATTCTGATTGTAGACTATTTCTTATTGATTAGCTACTTTATTCTGATTGGTTAACTGTTTCTCATTATTAACTGTTTACTTTGTTTTCATTAGTTGATTACTTTCCTTTTTCTGATTGGTTGTAAAATAAAATGTCCCCTCTTGTAGATGGATAACAGACTGTCCAACTGATGATGAATATGGAGATTTTCGTAGCAAAGAAGACAGAGAATATAGAAAGATTTCTGAACAAGAGAAGAACCGATACATCTGGAACATGGAAAGAAGATGTTTTCTACATCCATCAGCAGTGAAAGAGTAAGTTAAACATTAAAGAAAGACATTATCTAAGTGAACCAAGATCATTTCATTGGAAAATTCATATCAGCTTCAATATTTGTCAACTAAAAAATTACAGAATTAATTACATCAATGAAATGAATCAACAACAACAAGGGTCCTGTTTTTTTGTTGTTGTTCATTCCGTTAGGCATTCCTGTAAAGGTGGAATCCATGAAGGTATGATGTTATGTTTATTTTCAGAACTTCATTATCTCTTTAGACTTTTTTGTTACTGCCTTCCTCACTTACACCCTATATATATTCTGGGTCTGTCAAAAAGGTAGAGCTGAGGGGGACAATCCTCTCCCTGACAGTCACTTGCCTCTGTTACAAGAGTAGCATGAATTAACAAATTAACATAACGTCATATTTGCTGTTGATGCCTTTTTTGACAAATGGTATCCAAGCACTGCAATACTGAAAGAAGTGTGTGGCACAAAGGGGAACTATATTGAAAAATAAAACTCTTTTAGTCACATTCTATGAGTTTATTTTGGTCTGCCTATGAACTTTTCAGCCACTTTTGTAAATGTATAAAAATGATATGCAAATGTAAAACTATTATGGGATAGAGAAAGTAATAAAAATACAGAAAGATAAGAAAAAATAGGCAAAAATATTTTGTTATCATTTAATTTTTAAAATTTTCTTTTACCAGGTTTCAAAATCTGATTACAAAACAAAGATATTGGCCAGTTGAAGTGTTTCGAGTTCATATTCCATCAGGAAATAAAGGAAAAAAGGTGAACCATATAGTTTCTAATTTTTTTTTCATATACCTCACCCATATAAATGCATGTATGTATTATCATTTTAGTAGCATCTATTTTATGTTTCATTAAACACAAATTTTTAATGATTGTATATTTTGTATATTCCTATTGTTAAATATCATCTCACAGTTCAGTATTTTTTTTATATCAATCCAATATGACTTGCACCAGTACTGACAACTGGTGATTTTCACTGAAACCACTCTAGCTGATGACATCACACCAAACAATATTCATATAAATACATACAAGGTGTGTTTAAAAAGTATCAAGACTGAAGCTGTATTTACACAGACAGAAATATTAACTTTCTTTAGAATTATCCCCTTGACATTCAACATAGTGTAGTGAGATAGCCAATGGCGTGTTATCTCAGTTGCATATGTCTACTACAGCTGTAGATATATAAAGGTAGTCTATGACATAAGGGACCAAGCTACGATAAGCGAAGACTACTACTACAAGAACGTACGAAACTACACATCACAACACATACTTATTCCACTAAGTTTTCCATTGGTCAAAGCACTACTAAAATGCCTATTTTGATATAGTGTTGAACTGCACCATTTTGTTTCTTCCAATATCCTCCACATCTTCAAATCTTACCCTTAAGATGAATTTTTAGTTTAGCAAACAAGAAAAAATTGCATGGCAAGGAAGGGACACTTTTTTAAGGCTGGTGAGTAGGGAGGTTGCTGCACTTGTATAATCCTGTGTTTCACTAATAACATTTTGTTAAAAAAGATATCAAGACTGACTTCATGAATAAGAAAAAAAGAAAAAAAAAGAAAATATCACTGACTCATAAAATTTTTTTGTGCCTTTGTCAGCATTTGAAGTTTATATTTTTACATAAAAAAAATTAGATTTTTACTTTTCTCTTGTAACACCATAAACAAATGAATAGATTTTCATGGACAGAATTGTTATGTTTTTGACAAGGCCAATTTAACATTAGTTAATTTACTCTTCATTTACAACAAATTAAATTTTATTAGTTGAAGCTTTGGATTTGAAATATGCATTATTATTTCATGTTATTCCTTAGTGATAAATTCATAAAAATTTCTTTGATCTTTGATTCTCTTTTAGGAAGAAGATGGTGCTATTTCCTATCATGGAATTGCATATGTGGATGCCAGTCCATTATTATATCCTGGAGGTAAGTAATATATTCCATTAACCCTTTCTAGACTGATCAACCAAATCTGGCTAGCAAAATCACAGTTTTGTTTAAAACCAAATCTAATTTCTTTATTTAGCCTTAAATGGGTATGTTTGATTGAATTAGTCCATGCACATAGCAGATTCTTTGTAGTGGAAATAGACATTGAAATTAAAGATTTATTTTGTAGTTTTTCATTGACAGATAAATGAATTTCATTACCATGTCAGAGATTTATGAATGGAGGCATTACATGTCATTTATATAGTACGAAAGACATGGTTCGTGTTGTTCCAATGTCTAGAGTAGAATTGCTAATGTCTGACTTTGTTTTGTATATTTATATTGTATTTGGTCAGGGGCAGATCACCTTGTTCAGCATAGACACAGGGGCAGATCACTCTATTCTATTTATACATTATTCTTAATTTAATGGATTTGGAATGAAAAAAATAGATGAATCTAGTTTGGATTATGGCTTTGGTTTCAACAGCCAAGGAAGAAGGCCAAAATGCATGTACTACTGATGGCAATAAATACTGTAGACCAATTGACAATCAGGATGACCATGATGAGAACAATGTCTTTATTTACTAAAACATGAAATAAAAATTTAAGTTCTCTAATAGTGTTATCTTAAAAGGTATTCTTCTCTTTGATATTAATAAGTAAAAATGTCTCTACAATATAGCTTGAGCATAACTACACACAAAACATATTTCTTGTTTCTAAGAGAGAAATATTGGAAAAAATTTTATATCTCAAATTATTTTAAAGAAAAAGTATGACCTTCATTTTGTTTTTATTTTATGTTTAAGGAATACTCAAATCAAAGCATTTTCTTCTTTACAACAAAACAAAAATGTTGAATAGTCAGTCAATACACATCAATTCAAATCTTCTTGTCCAGTGGTTGTTCTACTGTGACATTGTCATCTGTAACCTGATAAGAAAATACCTTTAACTTAAACCACAGTGTAGATATTCTTTTAAGGATTGGTGATGTGATGTCTGAATTCTCAAGTGGATATAGAAAGCTCTCCATGGGGATTTTGTCTTGGTAATATATCTTAAGATATCTGTAAAGCGTATGGTTTGCAAAGAAGAATAATGGACGAGAAGGTTAGGATTAAAATCGTTTATTAAAATAAACAAGGATTGAAAACGTTGTTGTTGTCATCAGAAGTATTAGTAGTAACTATGGAATGGCTGAGTGAGGTAAGTCAGGAATATCTCAGTGGCCTGGTAGCATGAGTGGGGTAAGTCAGGAATGGCCCTGGGGTCATGAGGTGCAGTGAGGTGTGGGTATTGTATGATAATACATCAGGAATCTCTCTGTGGCCTGGTGTGAGGCATGGGGTAGTATCGTGTTGATGGTACGATGTAGGTAGATAGAAGTTGTAAGTTGATATGGTCACTTGGTGTGGGAAATAAGTCAGGAAGGACCCAGTGAGTTGTAGTGGATAGTGCCGTGGTGGTCAGGGAGGTAAGGATATCATGCCGGCTGTGGTGAAAAGTTGAAGTAAGGTTGAGTGTCTGGGTGGTGCGGGCGTGCGTGGTAGTAGGTGCGTAGTGGCTCTTTGATCCTGCCTACCTGTCCGCCGGTCGATCGGTGATACGAATGGCCTGGAGCCCTCAGTCAACTCTTTTTGTCCTCAAAATGCCGAACCTATATAGTAGAGAGATAGGCTCCAGAAATGCTTTTGGAGCGTTTAGCAGGAAGGCACCCCATTGGCCGAAAATCCGGATTCCGTTCATGATATTATTTTTTGTTGTTTTGGAATTCCTTTCAAGTGTAACTCAATCTGAGCCCATGCGCAGAACTGCGTCAATTTGGTCACTTTGTTTTAGGGTACCATTGGCTTAACTTCCGCTGGTAGGCGTCTGTGATTCGTGTTTTGTTTTGCTTTGTTAGTGAGTGGATATATTGTGTGTAAGGATTGTGAATCATAAGAGATATCTATCTCTGTTATAACATTGGTCAGTAAAGCCTGTGGATATGTGAAAGCACTTGAGATTTTTTATGAGTTGGTCAAGTATTTACTTGGGCATAAAAAGGAATGGTGGAGAAACTGAAATCATCCATAAAAAATTTAAAAAAACAAATCTATCCAGGCAAAGTGGTGAGTCAGAGAGTGGTCAGAATGATAAAGAAAAAGAAAAGGGCCAAACAGATAGCTGACTTCAGCCAAGACCACTGAAGAACTCAGAGAAAAAAGAGTCCTCACTTAGATTGGATCGAAATGGAAAACTTAGCCAAGAAATGTGCCTAAGAATTGCCTGACTGATATTTTTCTGAACCCATATTGTATTCTGACTGAAAACCACTAATTAGACATCCATCATTCCTGCTGTTTTAAGCAAGATTCTGTATTTTCGCTTCTTTTTTTTTTTATATAAATGATTTTGTTGAATTTGAAAAAGAGTCATCTCATCATATAGTCATCAAGCCACCATTAGCTGCAGTGTACTCACTCCTGCAGCAGATTTTCGGTCGTTTAATATCAGGCACCATGTGGGCATTCAACCAGACTTTTGACAACTGTAGAAGTCACTGCAACCCATGGTTGATGGAATAAATCTGATATTGACAGCCATTATTGGATATTCAGTGATCCTTTTAGCTCATCAGTGCTGACAGGTTATATTATGTAACCATCCCACATTGTATATTCTTTCAATGGTTAGTGAATAAACAAGATAAATTATTTTCTTGTACTCATTCTTTATTCACTTAATGAAGTCTCTTTTTGAACTCATTACCCAAGTCAAGAATCCAGGGAATTAGCCAGGCCATAGATTGAAATAGACATCTGTTTGCCACTGTGGTTTTCAGCTAAAAGTTGAAATCAATCTTCCAACTTACAGAATCTCTTGCCCATCTGAGATCCAAGTTCTCAAACTGGTCTGGGATCATCACCTATCAATCAAACCTATTTTACATCTTACATTGTTTAAATCTTTTTAAATTTCATAAGTGATCTGTTTTTCTTGAAATAAATTTACTTGCATTGAATTCTCCAAAAACTTTTTTTTCAGTTCAAACTATTCGAGGGGCATACAAGATTACTCCATTTTCTGAAACTTCACTTCAAGAAAAGGTAAAAACACAGACATTTACTTAATCACTGATCAAATGCTGATTCATTTTTTAATTTTTTCAAATATTCAAACTGTTAACTTTAAAATAATTTTCGGTATTTTTTGATGGCTATTATTGGTGAAAGCACTTTTAGCTTCATTCAGTTCTGTTTAAATCCTTTTTGAAGTTAGATTTCAAAAAGCAATTTTCATGATATTTTAGAAAAGAAAACTCTATTTCTGTTTTAGCCAGTATATTTTTCTCTTCTTTTCTATTTTATTTTTATCTGATATGTTAAAAGTAATCTGTCAAAACAGTATTGCCCAACTAAAGTTAATGATGAACCTGAACATCATTTTAATCCAGATTACCTTTTATTTAAACCATTATTTTTGGATTCATTTTTCTTTAATCTGTTTCTTAGATTGGATGCACAACTGGAATTTCAGAAGAAGCCGCTAAAGCAGCAATTAACATCTACATTCAAAGTAGCCATTCTCCTGCCCAACGAAAAAACAAAGATGAACGAAAGGAGGTCAAAAAGGTCAGTTCATAAAAGTGGGGATCTTATTTAACCCTTAGAACCATGAACTGCCAATGCTGTTTTTTGTTCACATAATGGCTTTCTTAGTTTGCAAAGATTTCAGCTGCTCTTTTTTGTTTGTTTTGTTTTACTCTTAGACTACCAAACCAGGAGGGCTAGATGCATCATCAGAGGTAGATGTTGCTGTTGTTAACACTGAAGGGCAACAATATGTGGAAGCTAAGTCATACATTATGTTGGAAATGACACTGAAACAACCGTTGATTCCAAAAAGAACCCTGAAAGAATTGACAGAAAGGTAACTTTTCTTAAATTCTTTTTGTGTTAATCTATTCAAAATTTAATCATATACATTTTATATGCTTGATTGTAACAGAAGATTTTCAATATAAAATAAAAGGAAAATTATTGGATTTTCATGTTTGCTTATTTGGGAATAATTATGTTCTTGAATTACATAAATGATCGTTTGATTTAAGATGAAAATATAAATAAAAAAATGAAAAAAAAAACAACAACCTAAAGAATGAAGTTTGTCATATTC
Source organism: Doryteuthis pealeii (assembly GCA_023376005.1). Lineage (NCBI taxonomy): Eukaryota > Metazoa > Mollusca > Cephalopoda > Myopsida > Loliginidae > Doryteuthis > Doryteuthis pealeii. The sequence continues at coordinate 53,108,135 of CM042153.1, forward strand.
TGGAGATTGTTTTAATGACATTTTAATGGCCGTTCAAATTATTTCCTTTGCCATTCTTCATGGCAATGCATTTTCAATTCTTTTCAACCAGAATTGCAGATTGGAAATTAATGCACTCTCTTTTTGTTTTCATTAAATTGCATCATTACTTTATAATTAAATTAGATTAAAATCATAACTATAAAGGATTCAAATTTGGTAGTTTATTCTAGTGAATTTGAATTAAAATGCTGGCTTCTTCTACTTTAATTTTTCAGTTAATCTATATTATTGTAATATCGTAAATGATTGGTACCAGATAAGTTATCAAAAATGCCATCAGCTGGAAGAAAGATTAGTTGACAAAGTTCAACATTTCATCCAGTAGGCTAGTTGTAACTAGGTATGATTGATCTAGCACACCTGGCTGAAAACAGCTCACCATGGTTATCAGACCCAATTGGTCATCTAAATGGTAGTGGGAGCTGGCTAGACAATGTCACCCATGTGAGGCAAAAGTTGAGTGTTCTGTAAAAAAGATGATGGATTATTCAATTTATTCTCTTTTGGTGGTTGGGTTATGAGGAGACAAGCATTCATATGTAAAGACCTTTCAAAGATCAGGTAGCATTGGTTCCAATTAGGACAAAGAAGCTACTCCCACGTGTTGTGTCCACTAGCCATTTCCATTTACTTCTATATCAGAAACTGAATGGAGCAAATTAAGTAACAGAGATCCTAACACTTGAGACAATTTGTGTTTTTGTTTTTCTCATCTCCCATCAGATAATTAGCCATCACCAATGTAGCAGTCACTGGTGACTACACTACATTCTAATCAGTACTAAATTTACATATGCAACAGGTGGGGTCAGAGTCTTCATTTACCCCCCCCCCAATTAATTTATCATTAGTTTTATTTCATGTGTTACTTAGTAAAATTAAGTATGTATGACTATAACAGTTACACAAGTGTACATATTTACCCAACCCCTCTACTATGGACAAAATGCACGTCAATTAGCAGAGTACAGCTGGTTTGAATTCTGAGTTTCCCTTCTCATAGATTGGTTGCCATACCATGGTTAAACAGGTCTGCTGTGTTTGTGTTGGTTTTCAATTTACTTAGAATCAAGCAATGAAATCCTCTATAAAACAATACAAAAGTGTTCAGATTATAATCTATCATTATATCCTTCATTTTGTGAACAAATGAGGATTTCTTTTATATCATTTAGAATCACAATATTTAATTTTTACTTGTTATGAATCATTTAGCATCAACTGTAAATGTGTGAGTGTCAAGAAAGAAACATTTTCTAGATTTCTTTTTTAACCTTTTTTTCATGGCTGCATATTCTGCAAAGACTGGGTTAAAAAGATGTCTATTGTAATAAAAGATGAAAACAAAACTTGTTGACATAGAAACAGGTTTAATAGGATTCAATAAATAAAAAAGAAATCAATGTTTTTTGTATGTCCAGGTTTAGAATGGCGAATTAGTTAAATTGAAAAGTCTCTTTGAATTTATATTGTTAAGTAATACAAATTGAGAAGAGAAAATTCAAATGTATATTAAGATATTCAATAGATTTCCAGTACCATAAGATGTGATTATGTTTGGTCCTCCCAGCATTTACCCTAGACCAGTGGTTCCAAATGTGAAGTGAATGCCTCACGTGGGGAGAGGGGAGATTTGATTTTTAAGGGGGGCAATTGAAGTTAACGAGGTCTGGGTCCAAATTTTCAATTTATTTTTATTTGAGTTTTCCATCATGTAAACATAATTATTAGTTTATGTTTCAGATGTTATTTTGAGTAAATATTTTTTTTTTACTGTGTAATTTTTACATAATTACCACGTCATCGCTCTATATGCACGTTGCTCAAAGCATGCAATTTCATGGAAGAACCTTAGCTATGAATTTGGAATTAGAAATCAAAATTGCCAGAAATAATGTAGAAATAATATCAACATTTTACACAAACTTTATCAACTTAGGAAAACTTCAAATTAAAATCTAATCAATGAAAATTTCAGTGAAATTTAACTGAACTTCTAATACTAAAGTTAATCCAATATTTTCTATAACAAAAAAGATAATTATGTATAATATAGAATTTATAATAAATTTCATTTTTACTTTTCATAAATGGCTTTTGAAGCTTGTTTAAAACAAGGTATTGGCATTTTAAGCTTATTTAGCTCAAACATAGTTCACTTTTTAACTTATAAGAATTATATATTACTACATAGGGGTACATCAGGTTTTTAGAGGTGATTAGGTGGTGTATGGCAAAAAAAGGTTGGGACCCCTATCCTAGACATTCAGTTATTTTAATCCACCACTGATTATAAGGATTTGAGTTTGTTTTTTTTGTATGTTATCATAACAGCAAAAATGGCGCATCATAACAAGATTTTTGATAGCACTATCATAATAAGATATTTAAACTTAGAGAATAATTCGAGTCTTTAGCATCAAACATTGAAATCAGCTATAAAATCAATACAAGTGAGTTTTTCTTTCATATCGTTGGGAAACATGATATTCTATTTAACATATTACAAATATCAAACCAATTGTTCAAATTGCTATTTTCAGACAGTTTAATTCTTTATTTGTCTATTGCAGTGTTGCTTTATATATTCCCCCTCGGCCATTATTCCCTAAAAGAATTGGAGGAGCAGAAAGGGTAAGTTAAGAAAAATAGTTAATAAATTAAATCATAATATTAATAATTACAGCTGCCCAAATTATTTTTATAAGACATTTAGTCAGCTTATATATATTGTTTAAGTAAACATATATGGTACCTCATTTTCTAAAATAAATAAACAAAGACGTCCTGCCCTTTTAAATAATTATTATTAAGTTTAAATAGATCAATGATTTTAATCTTTCTACCTAAAATTAAATCACATCAGTCACCATTTGTAATCAGTTTGAATTTTTCTTTCCCTTCAAAAAACTCTGTTCTGAAAGAGAAACTTTGAAGTTTTTCTGGATGTATTTGCATTTAACTATGAGAGGCTTTGAATATTAGGCACACACATGCACATACACATGATAAAATCTCTGACAGAATAGAAGAATTATGACTTGAAGATCAAAATTTGATAGAGTATATATTTACTTAATGTAATATATATTTATTTAATATTTAGATATATTATTTATTTTATATAATGTTTTGATATAAGCTTGTAAATGAGTGAAATGTTATGTTATTTAGATAAATACTTTATCAAATTTTTGGTGATAATAAACTGCATCTGATGGCGAGGCTCTAGTTCTGGAGATCTCAGGAGTATGGGGTATACTTTTATTGCCATTACTCCCAGACCCACTCAATAGGACCATATGCAAAAAAACTTTTAAGAAACAACTACACAAAAAATGTTGGTTGGTTGGTTGGTTGGTTTTTATGGCATGTCAATCCATAATGCTAAAGACATTTTGTTTTATTCATTCTTGATGGGTACTTAATTTTTTTAAACACATTTTGTTCTATTCAACCCATAGATGGTACCCTAACAGGTACTACCACTTTGGGTCCAAGTGGACCTGAGAGTAATGGTGATGAAGAGGTACTCCACATTCCCTAGAGTTCCAGAACTGGAACTTCACCATCAGATAGAGTTTAATGTCATACCCAGGACATTAAGACCCTCAGTCACCACCTTCTAGTACATATATGATAAAAAGGGTTGGTGCTTGTCATAAGGGCAATAGGGCTGGACAATCATATAGATGCTAGGGCTTGACATGAACAGCTGATTGATTGGAGGGGGCCTCTCCAACTGACTGTCTACCCTAAGTAAGGGATAAAGTGGAGTGTTGCATGTCATAGGGTGCTCAGCCACCAGGGTTCCATCTTTAAGCATCATAGGTTGCAACTAACAGCAAACAGGTGGCCTCATGGTGGGGGTAAAGCAAAGAAAGATTACTTATGGCAGCCAATAATAGCAGATGCAACGTATGGAAAACAGAAGAACAACAGAAACAAGAAAACAAAGATGGGAAGAAAAACAATTATATGGATACTTCAAATTGAAGAGGTTGCACATGAAAAGACTTGGACATGGTTAAGGAGAGGAAACCTCAAGAGAGAAACTGAATCACTAATAATTGCTGCACAAAATAATGCCATAAGAACAAATTATATCGAAGCAATAATTGATAAGACACAACAGAACAATAAATGGAGACTGCGGTGATGAAACCATAAACCATGTATTAAGCGGATGTAGTAAACTAGCACAACAGGAATACAAAACTAGGCACAACTGAGTTGGAAAGGTGATCCACTGGGAATTATGCAAAAAACTAAATTTTGACCATACAACAAAATGGTATACATAAACTAGAATCTGTTCTTGAGAATGAAACGCATAAAATTCTCTGGTAGGTTTTACAGTTCCAGCAGATCACAGGGTGAAGATGAAGGAAAATGAAAAGATAGACAAATGCCTGGACCTTGCTAGAGAATTGAAAAAGCTGTGGAATATGAGGGTCAAAGTGCTACCAATTGTAGTTGGTGTACTTGGAACATTCCCAAAAAGCTTGGAAAAAAGACTGGAGGAATTGGAAATCAGAGGAAGAATTGAAACCATCCAGACAACTGCGTTGCTGCAATCAGCTAGAATACTCAGAAGAGTCCTGGAGACCTGAGGAGGCTTGCTGTCACCCAGACTCCAGTGAAAGACCATCAGCTAAACACTGGTGTGAAAAACTCTACAATTATAATAATAATAATAATCAAATACATTCTACAAATCAAAATAGTGTCACACAGGAAATGTATAAGTTTTTCATACAATGTATCCAAAACATCCTGAACCTTCTCACATGTAAGTTGGAGTAAGTTAACCTACATCAATAAATAAGAAAATTCTCCATTTAATATCTGATTTTTAAAATTCAGTCTTTATTCAATTTAAATATTTATACTTAAGGGGACTGTCACAGTCATTTGTTTCAGTCACAATAACTTTTAAGACATTCAGAAATAAAGAAGTTGAAAATATTTTAAGGGATAAACCTCAGATTTCTTTCAACATGGAATTGAAAATTTACCTTTCCATTGGGCTACAATCATTGAAAATGGAGCTGATTACATTTTTGATGATGATAATATTTAAATCAACATTTGTTTTTATATCTTCTTTGGTAAAATGTAATTACTTTCCAAACATCCTAATATATATAAACATTGACTGTATATTGATCAAAACTTTTCTTATTTTATTTTATGTTTTCTAGGCTGTGTCTGATTATCACAAACAAGTTGAATGTGTATCAAGAATGGTTTTGGAGGAATTCCGGTAAATCCTACTCAAATTTCAATAAAGAACTTTGAAATTGTTTTGCTTTACCAACAGCATGGATAGAAAATAAAGAATAAGCCCCCCCCAAAAAAAAATCATAACTGACATCCTTTATTCTTGAAGACCTGTTTATCCATGACAATGTCACTTAAACTCTGAAGGTCAATCCCTACATTAAATCACTATACCAGGTTTTCATTTTTCAGGAAAAAAATCCATCTTAATTGTTCTTATTTTCTCTTTAGAAGAAATTGTTGATATCACCATTTTATTGAAATTAAATTGAGATCAATAAATTTATCAGATTCAAATTGAAATCCTTATGTTTTTAAAGTCTGTACACTATTTGTGAGTCTGGCTGCTTGATACTCAAAATGTTTCCTTGGGAATGTAGGATCAGATTAAGTAGGAATTTGTTATGGGAACTATAGTAATGACAAGTGAGGCCTTGTACAAATTAGTCATCTCAGGAAAGTATAGCACAACAATGGGGGTAAGAAGTAACACAACAATGGGAATGAGATAAAAAGAAATATTTTATTGTCAGTTGATATACAGAAATTTGTTTTGGGATGTCATTCGTTTGTTTGGGGATATGTCACATCCTAGAGTTGTATTTGAGGTGGACTACATGGGCAAAATCCATGCATAACGTTTATTGTAGTTAACTGTTATCACATAATGTTTGGTTTAGTTTGGTTTGGTTTGTTTAACGGCATACCAACCTCAGTGGATCATTTAATGCCAACAAAGTTTTGAAATAAATTCTTTCTTAATGGATATTCAATTCTTTTTTTATAAACACATTTTTCTATTTAACCCATAGATGGGACCCTAACAGGTACTACCACTCTGGGTTGGAGTGGACCAGGAGCAATGGTGATGAAGGGGTGCTCCATATGCCCCAAACCTCCAAGACTGGAACCTCACCATCAGATAGAGTTTAACATCATTCCCAGGACATGAAGACCCTCAGCCACCGCTTTCTAGCATCCATATGATAAAAGGGTTGCGACTTGCCATAAGGGCAATAGGGTTGGGGCATTGGGGCAATCATAGGTGCTAGGGCTTGACATGACCAGCTGATTGATCGGAGGAGGCCTCTCCGACTGCCCGTCTAGCCCAAGTAAAGGCCAAAGTGGAGTCTTGCATGTCGTGGACTGCTCAGCCACCTGGATTCCATCCTTAAGCATCATGGATCACCACCCACTGCCAACAGGTGGCCCCATTAGGGGAATCTTACCCCTCTGTAGAGGTGCAGTTGGTGTATTCTAAAGCTCCAGCCGACAGGGCTGCACATAATGTAGTTGGTCATATAATAAATGATTAAATATAAATAAATATGAACTTTGGAAATCTCAAATATTAATATAAATTTTTTACATGGTCTTAAATTAATTTAATGGAATTGTACAAGCCATTTTTTTTAATCTTCTGTTGAGAACTCACATGGAAAGACCAACATTTTCTTTCTTTTATTCTATCACAAAAAAAGGGTGACATCATTTTAAAATCAAATTCACAATTAATACTTAATGATTATGTATTAAAATTGTTCTTGAAATAATTGTAAAAGATAATGTCATTGCAACTTAATGTAATGATATTACTATTGAACTTTATTCTATTTTTCTAATATTTTCTTTATTAAGAATTAATTCTTCTTGTTATTTTCTAGACAAAAGTTCAAAGAGGAATTATCATCTGATGAAGAACCAAACCCCACTGTGATGGAAGATAGGTAAGAAATTGAACTAAACTGGAAGATTTATGCAGAATACCTTCCATTATTTTTTCCATATATATATATATATATATATATATATATATATATATATATATAGGGGCCAATTTAATTCAATTGGGAAAGCATCCTCCTTGGAATCACAAGGTACTGGGCTCCGTACCAGCCCTTGCCAACTCAGCACATGGGTAGTAAATCTTGGATATGTGTGGTAAAGTGGGGAGCTGATAGTAGGTGTGGTGCTCCATATCAGATGCAAAAACAATCTTCCTGGTCTAGTGCTAGTGAAAAGGGGATAGACTCCCTTACTGTCCGGCTGAATAATGACAATTGGCTACTCTACCTACTTTACTTTATATATCTATTATTATATTAAAGCTGAGCTACTCAATGATTGTCTCCTAACTGTTTAGTTTAATGACACAAAAAACATGCTAATCTATTCCTTAATTCTGGGATTGAGTTATGTTTGAAAAACATTCATTTTCATCATTTTAATTAACAGTAATTTGTATTTAAGTCATAAAGTAACCTATTTCTTACTTTACATCTGCTAGTAAATTTCCCCCTCTCTATATATATATATCTTCATTAACTATCCCCTACATATTTTGTATCTCTGTGAGAGGAAAAGAAAGATTAGAGAGTCAAGAGGGAAACTGACCCCACTCTCTTTAATTGTTATCACTACAAAATAGGGATTTTTAAAATTTAAATGAGCAAAGTTGACCCCCAATTAAGTGAAAAAAAAAATGTTTTCAAGTTCTTTTTTAAAACAAACTATTCATTATAAAATTGATTCATTGATTAATAAATTGCTGAAATTCTCATTAAAATTGGATAATTTTCTGATTTTTGGTAATTGAAAATGTAAAAATTTTCTTGAAGAATGGACAATCAACCAGGAAGATTGTGCTTTGATTACTCATTGAACTTCAGTAGTTCAAATAATTCCATTTGTTGCCAAAGTTTTTCTCTTTTTCTTTCACTTTGGACTGGGTTACAATTGTCAATAATATTCTCATGATAATCCCTTAAAATGACCAATGACCAATTACTCATACTAAAAGTATCCCCTTTCTTTAAACAATTATTTGCATAAAATATCAAAAGTAACTTGTCAACAATTTCAATTGTTTTCTATGAAGATACATTAAATGTACATTTCAAAAAAGTTATAAATCCTTTATTATAATCAGGAATAAAATCCTAATTACCTGTAATTAGGAATTAACTCACCAAATAACACTTCTCTTGTTTTTCCTTTGGTTAAATGAAAATGTTTTTTCCAGTTTAAAAAAACTTATTTGGACAGTTTTGTAAAACTTTAAGTTGACGAAATAATATCATCATGTGATTTTTCCAACAATCTAACCTGAGTTCAATGGGTGACCCAACGGGTCATGTTTTTTCTATTATATACTCACTTAAAGACCACAATCTGCAAATATTGTACTTGATGTAAAATCTCATCCAGTTTATAGAATTTATAACTTCTTATAAATAAATAGATACATAACAAGTACTTTATAAATAGCACTTAACGGTTATCTCCCTTGAGAAATTATAAAGACCAGAGTGAACACAAATTCTGACTCCCACATTAATATGATTTAATTGCAAATTGGATTGGAAATTGGTATATTCTCTATTAAAGCATTTTAATGTTTTTGCACTGCTATAAATCTTTTACTGATATGCAGTTTTGGCTATTTTATGTTAATATACAAACATCTAAAAATCAGATAATAATATACATTTGTCACAAGTGAGCAAAAAGAGTCCCATTCATAAAAATTCTTTAAGATTTTTCTATCATAATTTTTGTTGTTTTCCATTTAAAATTTCCTCTACTCAAGAAATTTGTAAAATTTTTATGGAATTAGATCAGGGTTCCTATCTGCTACATAAATATAATGGCAAAATGGTCTTTGACTTTCCATTGGCATCAGCTCAAAGAAAATCTAAACAAGACAGATAACTCATGGTATGACAGAATTGACAAAAATTCATAGACTATTTAACCATTGTATTTTTGTAGTAGTTAGAACCTCTCATGTAATTCTATAAAAAATATCAATTTCAGATTTAACTAAATAGACAAAATTGTGAATGGAAAGCAACCAAAATTATTTGCAAAAAAAAAAAATGTCTAATTTTTACAAAATGGAGCCAGCATTTTCACTTGTAACATAGATCTAAATGCATTTTACAATATACATCTGTAAATTATATTTCATATAAATTTCATATAATCTTTTAATTTCAGAAAGCGTCAGTTGCTGTATGAGCTAAATAATTCTGGTAAATATTTCACCTTCAAAGAACGGCTTAAACATTCTGTGGTCAAAATTGTACGGGAAAAATATCTCAAGACCAGCAACTTTGAAGATAAACTAGAACTTCAGGTATGGATAGATAAAAACTGTTCTCTTCTAAAATTCTGTATTGGTTTTCTATGTTTGTGTTACTATAAATACATTTTTGGTGCTTCAGCTCTCTTCTAGAAAATTCTATGACTTCTGTCCCATAATTGTTCTTACATTTGGTATATACAACTTGTATAGAAATGTAAGAACTATTATAGGACTGAGGCAGTAATATATGATATTCCACCTTTGTCCCATAATAGATGTTAGTTTTTGTGTATGAAATTTATATGCAAATGTAACAACTCTTGTAGAACAGAAGTAGTATTTTTTAGTCTAGTTCATATGGCACAAAATGAAAAGGATGTGAAACACCTACTGATAATTGGACTCATGATAGCAGTTAAATACTATAACTACTTATCACTTAGAACACCAGGAGGGGGATCAAATTTTAGGTACTAGACATGTCTGCTGAAAGGCAGGGAGGGATCTCCTTAAAAATTTGTGATATTTAAAAAAGTATCTGGTACTTCTAAGGGAGGCAGCTTCATTCCTGAAATGAGATAACTAAGTGAGTACATGGTACTATTAGTATTTTTGTAATTTAACCATTGTAGTTCTTTTTGACAATAACAAAATAAATAAAATGATTCTAATCAATTATTATTCTGATAACTCCATTGCAATATATTAGATTTCTATATGTCACAGTTGAATGAGTTGTATATCTTTATTAAATTATAAAATGACTCGATTAGTTAAGTTAAAATTTAAAGTTAATAGAAACAATGCCATCATGACATTTAAAAAGAATTAAAATAGTTTATTATAAATTATTTTAATTTATTATCTACATATATAAATGCATTTTTATATTATCTACATATCTACGTCACAGTTTACATCACAATATTTTTGTGTTATATACACTCAAAATTTGAGTAAGCAATTTTACTCTCATCGATTTTTTTTTCAGTCACGAGAGGTTAACTAAAAAATTTACAAATAGATAAATACCTACGATTTGTGCAAAATTTATGTGGAAAATATTCAAAATTATTTGATTAAGAAATAATACATGCACACAACATTCTATTTGAGGGGGGCAGGACTAAGTTTCCATTTCAAATTGTTTTATTTAATATGAGGATTTTGCTTACTTACATTACAAACACTCTGACGTTGAATTTTTAACTTCCATCTCCTCAGGCAATATCTTTCAAAAATTAATTTTTACACCACCCGGAGGGTGCTTTTTGTTGCTAGTCTAGATCATAAATGTTATGCTTAAGTAATAGGTACCTGGTACTTTTCACAATACCTGGTACTTTTCACAATATCACAATTTGTCATACATGTCAGATACCTAAACTTTGATCCTCCCCCCGCCCTGTTACAACTACTTCAGAGGAATTGAAAGATTTACAGCAATAATTGCATCTTCAGAAAATCAACATGCACAGAATCAGCCCAAGTCTTTAAAGAGGCTCTAAGTAGAATTTGATAAAGCCTCCACTGCTTAGCCACCATCACAAAAAATATTGATTATTGACAATGTTTGATTGTTTGCATATGTTCTGTAAAGAAATCTCAACTTTTATTGGATATACTATCATTTTTAATGGCACAGGTATACACCCTGACAAAAAACACTCAGATGTTCTTGAGGCACCCTAACACAAAATAGAAATATATAGAAATAAGTGAAGAACAAAACAGGAAATTTAATAATGTTTCAAAATAGTTATTCAAATAAAATCACAATTGTATTTTATTTGCATGAAATAACTTGTAAAAATGTTTTTTTTTTCTTTCAGAACTTTCTCAGTCAATTGTATATTTTTCTAATGGATGAGATGCATGTTGCACTTAACAAATTCCTCTGTCTTGATGACCAGCCTCCAATTCCTGAGCCTCTCTCTGATTCCACTCAGCTAAAACATTTTGCCATTGAAGCTGAAATGAATGGCAATATGGCCCTAGCTTCCAGGTATCATGAAGAGGTATGATATACTTATCTACTTTAAAAAGATCTACTTATATATGAAACACAATGTTGTTGGACTCATGGCTCAACAGATATAAGGGTTGAGTTAATACTGTTCTGAGTGACAATCCTCTCTTGGTTGCAGGTTCAATCCTGGCCAAGGGCGATAATAACATAGAATACTTAACATAACTTACCACTTGTACCCAGTCATGGTTAACGGAATGAGAACAATCTACACCCATGGATTGAATAAAGGGTTCAGTTTGAAGTTCTGTGAAGGTTCCCGATTATGATATGAAGGCTCCCAAGTTCAACAAGAAAGGTTCCAAAGTTCGGAGAGAAGGTTCCCGAGTTCAAAGAGAAGTTTTCTGAGTTTGAAGAGAATGTTCCCAAGTTTGACAAGAAATACCTGAAGAAGGCTAGAGGGCATATCAGCCAAAATGTTGTGTATATAACAGGAAAGATGAGGACAATAGTCCAAATAATACAAATTATCAAGCCTCATCTAAAAAAATTCAGAGAAATTGAATTTGTATATCAAATATTTTAAACCTTGTTGCCCCTCCTAAGAAATATGATATTAGTTTTAATGTCACCATACCTTTTTATAATAAAAGTCTTTTTATAATATTTGATATTAATAATTATTTTGATGACAGACTTCAATTATGATTTTAAATAATTTTATTTCATAATATTGTAAAAATTTGATTTATAGCATTTTTAAATTTTTTCATACACTTTCAAATAACATGAGTTTATCAATGTGTACATATAATAATAATAATAATAATAATAATAATAATAAATAAAAAAACTTATTTTATACAGGAAATATTTATTTTTGCAACAGAATCTTTTTTCATGTCAATGCACTTAATTCAGTAGTGAATATTTATCACATAAATCAAACATCATATGGTGACAATTTCAGATAAAAATCAGTTAATAAATTCATTGTCAGGTTTCAGACTTATTGATTCAGTCTCAAATAGTTACAAAATTTTTTAGATTTTTAAAATTAAAAATATATCTTTATTTAGATATTGATGAACTATGAAAATGTCTTATTTTTATATTAGACATCCCCAAAAGAAGTTTCCTAGGTATGATACTAAACCACATCAGATGGTGAGGCTCCAGTACTGGAGCTTTATGGAGTGGCTCTCCATTGCCATTCCTCCCAGAGTGGTAATACCTGATTGGGTCTCATCTATGTGTCAAATAAATCTGTGTACAAATTATTTGTATTAGATAATAATACTTGATTTCTTATAACCGTGTGCAAAAACTCTTAAGAAACTACACAACAAATGTAAATGTAAATATAAAATATAAGCAATTCCCTAACCCTTGGTGTTGCTTTCTTGTTTACATTCGTACTGGGTTTATATTCATTCTTCTAATTTACTGCTAGACCATTCATCACCCAGCGCCCATCTCCTCACTTGTGTTCTTGTATTGTCCATGTGTTGCTGCTGTGGTGTCTGCCATTGTGTCATCATCTTGTTCTCATGTCTCTTCTCATCATCATTCGTTGTTTCATATTTTTCTAAGATGGAATAAAAAATAACAAGATCACATTTTTTATGTGTAAATATTTTATTTCTTGCCAACAAATTTCATCTTAACAATTGGACAGGTTCGGAATCAGTGATCAAATCATAGCTAGAAATGATCTGCTCTCATTGGAAAATTTTAAATGACTGAAATTTTATTTTAAAACTTATAGGATCATCCAATCAAAGCCATTTTCTCAAATGACCTCTGTCATTGCATGTCACTCAAACTTAGATGAGCCAATGATTTTTCTTGTGACCCTTATCCTACACTATATATCAATAATAGATTTTGCCAATCTATTTATAACATAGGTATAAAATAATCCCAATCAATTAATAAAATTGTTTAAATCCTAAACTGTGGTTAACATGAAAATAAATTTAGATATTTTAGAAAGATAATAATAATTTGTTCACAAAAAAAATAATTTGCTTTTTGAAACTTGTCTTTACTTCTATTTTTGCCTTTTCTTTTTTTACAGAGAATATCCCGAGATAAAAATGATGCTAACCATTGGCTGGATTATAGTGTTTTCTGTTTAGGTCAACAAGATATTGACAAGGTAAGAATAAAATCCTGAATACCAATCAAAAGTTGTGCCTAAATGTATGACTAATGATAAAATTCAGTCAATTCAAAATTCATTTGGTAAGGAAATCATTACTGGAAATTAGTTTGCATTAAAAATAATAATATGGACTTATTTTGTGACTGGCAATACAAGTTAATTTTCTTCCAGTACATTGACTCAATTTGTATTCATTGTTTATTTAACTATTCTTTTATAATTTTAGGCTGAAGAATGCCTAAGAAAATGTGTGGCTATTGACCAAGAAAATTTCAACGGGTAAAAATCTATATTTAATTTATACTTAATTTTTCACTTTTTATTTTATTCAACAAATAACTATACATCCATCCAGCCAAGGTTTCAACATTTTTGGCCTAATATATAACAAACTTTCATGCCTAGGAAGGGTTTAAACTGCACTGAGAGATCCAACTCGAACTGGTTTTTAGGTGGGATCTCTCACACTTCATGTCTTACTGTCCTCTCACTGTAAAAGCATATCCATTTCACAGCACTTACCCACTCTCTTTGTAATCATTCTAATTTTTAACATTTTTTTCTTTTTTCAGATTTAGAGAGAAAGTTATTTTTCAATTAAAGTCCTGCTTATAAATTATTTTAACATGATCTGTTATCAAGATTTGAATTATGTGAAATATCAAAATTAGTTTCAATTTTTAACTCATATTTTTTTCTAATTATTTCTCTTGTTTTTATCATAGGATTATTATTAATCAAAATATTTGAATTTTTAGATGAAACATTATCAGTTGTGTCATAATTGTTCAGGAAGGTAACTGTAATAAATTGAACACAAGACTCTAGTCAGATGTTAGTTAACTTTCAAAAGTAAGAGTCCTACCACCTTTTTATTGAGAAATAACAATGGCAGAACTAGTACTTCCATTTTCCTTACTCAATGATAAAACTGGTACTTCTGGTTTCTTAAAACTCAAAAAACAAATTAAAATAAGTTTTTTTTTTTTTTAATTTTTGTCATCATTTATAGCTTTTTTAAATCTATTTTTCCTAAATTCTTTCTTTTTTTTTTTCAGTCTTTTGCTGTTTGCCATAATCTGCAGCCTTAAAAATCTTACAGAAATTGCAGAAACTTTTTTGGAAACTGTTTTAATGCTTGCTCCCAAAAGCATTATTGCTTGGACACTTTTTGGTATGAAATATTATATATTCATATTATAGTCATAATTAATGCTGCATAATTATTTTCATGGAAGCTGCAAGGAGCACAATAAAATTGTTAGGTAGAGAAATTTTTCAGCTACAAAATACTATTTTCTCCATAGTTTCTACCACTGGCTGTGCATTTTCACCAGTAATAAATGTTATATCCATGTATAGTAATGCAGAGAAGGAGAAGGAGAGAGAGAGTGTAAGAGGAGCAATTTGACCAGGAATTTATACTGTCTGCTTGATAGCAAGGATGGAACAGTGGAGTGAAATTTATATACAGAAATGTATTACATAATTATTTTATAATTCATTGTTATATACTTACATACAGAAATGTACAAGAGGGTTCTGTTTCCTCATGTTAATTCAGAAAGCTTACAAAGAAGCTAAGTTGTTGAATATCCTTTGTCCTATTAGAGTTGAGTTCTTTGTAAGTGTTCATAGATACCTTGTTTTGGGATATCCTTTGTGCATATGTCAGGTAAGGTGGCTTGATTCCCAAAGGGATATGTTCTAATGATATCCATGCCTGACCATTTAGACATGTAAAGGAACATGCTGAAGATGCTTGTGGCCTGCAAGAATGAGAACTGTTCAATGTGGAATGTGGGGTGTTATTTATGTTTTTGATGGGTTCAAGAAAATGTCCACAGTTTCAGACTGTGGTACCTTCTGATTAGCCAACAAAAGGCTTAATTCCTTGTCACATGATTGTCAGTGACCACAAATGACCCACAGGCCATTCTATTTTTTGACCACAAAGAGTTTATAAATCATGAAAAGATTTGACTTAGATTGTAACATGAACAAAAAAAAAGATATCAGCCAACAAATGATACAGTGTTTGTATTTAACTGACCCCTCTGCCATGGGCAGAATGTGACACAAGGTCAATATTTTACAAGGTCAAAATACAGCTGGTTTGAATTTAGAATTTGTCTTCTCCTAGTCTGGTTGCTGTACCAAGGCTAAATAGACTAGTCCCCTACTATTTACCCATAGCTTGAGGGAGAATATAAGGATTCATGCTGTTTCTTAAGGGCATTCATGGAAAGTGAAACACAAACAGCCTTATTCAGGATTTAAGGGTGTGTGCGCGCGTACGCATCTGTTTCAACTAAAATAATTATTCTTAATATCAACAAAAGAAAAAACACATTTCTATAGACCAAGAGATATTTTGTTTATTCATTAAATTTTAGATGAAGATTGTTAATTATCATTATTATTGTTAATTTTAATTAGTATTTTTCTTCATCAAATAAAATATTTTATTAACACTGCAAAAGAACATGTCACCAACAATTTGGAGATAAGAGTGTTTTATAGATGTTATTACAATGATTGCAATTGTACTGATCATGTAGCTTAGTACTAAATAAATAATAATAATAATGATAATGATGATGATGATGATGATTATTAAGGACTTAGTATGCATTGATATGCTAAACTAGTGTAGTATCACTCAAAGCAAAATTCTCTTTAATCATCAATAACCATCTCCAAAAACATATTTATTCATGTCATTTCCTGATTAATTTAATTTTTGGTGATTTAGCATGACACTGACCAATCATCTTATATTTTTGGGGCCTTGAAACTTGAACTGTTACAAGGGCACCTTTGCTCTTGAAATGCATTTTAATTGTAAATAGCTAAAATTGCTATTATTCATTGAAATATTATATGTTTAATATATTGTAAGGTTTTAATGAGATTATTCATATTAATAAAAGTTACTGAAATGTTGTCCTTTAGAATGACTGTAAGTAACAAAATGTTTTAATTTTTTAAAATTAGACTAAGATAAATAAATTTAATGAAAGTTTTAATTTTGGTCATAAATGTTAATCATGTTTTAAATATTTTATAATGTTACAAATGCAATAAATGTGAATTCTTCCTTTCTCCTTTTTACACATTGGTAAAAACTGCTATGTTGGAGGAAGAAAAAAAGGGTATATTTTAGAGACAGTACAAAGGAATGTGTCATTGGAGTGAGACACAGAAGAGATATCTCTACAAAAAGAGAAAGTTTAAGACCTGAGGAAATGTCCCTCTTTTTGTAATATATTACTGAACTTTGTTGGGATTTGGTATGTCTTTTTTTTCCTTTCTTGTACCATGTTTTCTTGAGGACACTTTCCTGTGTTTGCTTTATTTTTAAATTTCTATGAGCAACACACTTTGAACTTTTTGAATAAAAACAGGAAGGTTTCTTTTCTTCTTGTTCCTAAGCTTTATTTATCTGGTCTCCATGTTATTGTTATTATTGTTGTTGCTCATCGTTACCCATAATTTTGACTGCCTATTTTTAGTTACAAAATTTGACCACTGCTAAAGTCAGTAAGTAGTGGCAGGTCTGTAACAATAATTCTTTTATACTAAATATATTTAGAATGAAACATCCTTATTTTTTTGTTTATGACTAACCTAGATGATACTTTAATAACCTTTCAATTTTTATTTCAGATATTATTTTCTGTTGAATTACACTATATTATTAATATCATAATTAAAAAAAGAAAACCAAACTTTTCATACAATAGACCTTAAAATTTTAAAGCAATGTAGATTGATTTAATCTACATTGCTTTAAAATTTTAAGGTCTATTGTATGAAAAGTTTGGTTTTATTTCAGGAGTCTCATGACCCTGAAGCTTCAGCTTCCTTAGTTTCATAGTAGATCACCCCTGATTGTAGCACAATATTTAAATAGTTTAGGCTGTGTGTTTAACTCTTTCAATATAAGGTGAGTTGAAATAAACTTCAACAAAACTCATCATTTCCCACTTATAAATTTTAAGTTGTTTTTCATTTTTTCAATTAATTAAAGTTAATTTTTCTTCCTCTCATACTTTTTTTTTTAGGATTGTTCCATGATGCTTTAAACAATGAGATTCGTGCTGAAATGGCTTTCCTTAAAGCTGGCCAATTGAATCTGGCAAAATTTCTGACAAAAGAAACAACCGAAACAGACATAGCACCAAATTTAGCCTCACAGCAACAAGTAGGAGCTTCACAATTGAACTCTATAAAAAGAAGTGACTCATCACTTGCAGAAATGTCACCCAAACCGGATGTTTCTGGAGCTGAAGTCAGTGAAATTATGAAACCAGACGTTTCAGAAGTGCAGGAGGCAGATAACACCCAAGAAGAATTGAGTGAGTAATTCTGATCTTTATTTTTTAAATGTTCTACAAGGTAATTGCAGTTGTGTATGTGCGCCTGTGTCTAATCTTAATTTAACCTATTGTAGGGATACAATAAATAATTATCTCCTTAGATAAATTTACATGACCAATAGGGGACCCACCGGGTGTCACATGACAGTTCAGAAACCCCTGTTTGACCTTTTTTTTCTTCTGCTCTTTGACCAATAGAGTAGCTGCCTTTGGCTCTGACAGTGAACAGTAAAAGTAAGCCTTTTACTTTTTTGAATCCCTTCCACATACTCCTTGTTCACGGAACACTGTGTATACTTCTAACTATTCGGACTGTAGTGAGATAGCCAATGGCGTGTTATCTCATTTGCATACGTCTACTACAGTGGTAGATATATATAAAGATAGTTCGATGACATAAGTAACTAAGCTACCATAAGCGAAGACTACTACTACAAGAACCTACGAAACTACACATCACAACAGGGACAAAATTATATATTCTTTGTTTGTAATTTTAATTTCAATTAATTGGACTGAACTGATATTGAAGTAAATACTTTCCTTTTGTTTACAGAAATAACAAGAACAATGACAATGTTTTTGTATTTCTTATAATGTTAAATACATATATATAAGGGTAAGATAATATGAAAAGCACACAGATGTTGTTCAAATAAAAAACTTTTTTATGCTGATATTGCAATATTTCGATCTGTTAAAAAATCTTAAATAAGAAGAGAGCTTATGAAAATTGTGACTGTTTTGTGATGGGATTAAATTATTCTGGACTTTTAGGAAAAAGAGAATATTTTAGATTTTAAACAAAAACTCTCAAAGAGCATGTATCATGTTCATAATCAGGTGTAACAGATTTTAACAAGAAAGAGAAATATTTTTGTAATAATTTTTATAAAAATATATGATTAGTGCAAGGGCGGTAACTCTTGATCCTAAGTCAAATAATATGAAATTTAACAGAAATTGGTTAGGAAATGTTTGTCTGAATATGTTATTTAACCGGAATTTTCTTATTTCATTATTCGGCAGGATTGATCAGATAAGAAATTTACTGTCCATACATGGTGTGTTATCAAGCAGCCATTTTGTTGTCTGATATAAAACTTTTTTTTTAGTGAAGAGTTGTTTGTTAGGGGAGAACACTTAGCTAATATAAATAATTTTCAGATTTATTTGACCTAACAGGTATTACCACTCTAGATTAGAGTGAATCTGTGTGTAATGGCAATTAAGGGTTACTCCACACTTCTTAGAGTTCCAGAAGTGGAGCCTCACTACTAGATGCAGTTTAGTATCATATCCAGGACATCCCTGAGGGGGTTTTGCCTATTTACAGGAGGATACAGTTAGTATATTCTAAGCCTCACCAACAGGATGTTCTACAGATCAGAGTGACTAATGTAACCAAATTGGTGTAACTGATTTTTATCATTTGATTTGGATACTCTGACTATTTACTACTGCATTGTATAATTGCAATTATTCTTAATTAATTCCTTCATTTGTTCAATACAAACCTCAATTTGTCTATCTGTTGTAATGCAGCATTCAGTGAGAAATTTACTGCTGAAAACTTTACAAACTGCAATGTGCAATATTTGATGGCTATATTTACCAAATATTGTTTAAAGTTTATTTTCTTTATTTACAGTACCGGAAGTTGAGACACGTGTGATTCCAGCATCTGAGCAAAGTTTTTCCAATGTGACCCAACCAGCTATAAAGATAAATTCTCTTGAGGTATCCCAAAACTCTGAAAAAGTATCATCGCCAAAACCAAAATTGGAAACAAAATTATCACGTAGGTATTTACCCAACCTGTTCACCAGAGGTAGGATGTGACACAATTCACTATTCAGTAATAATGAATCTGCAAGACTAGCCTGCTAAACAATGTACCACAATGGGATGCCTATCAAAACTATCACATATGCCCAAAAGATCTTTTGTGTAATTTGAGAAGTCAATTGACAGAATCAATGTAAAATTATTTGATAAAGAAAATTATAGAATAATCCATTTCATCTGGGAATAAATATAATTTAGAATAGAGACAAAAAATGGTAATATTGATGTAAAAATTCATTTTAACTTTATACTTTAAAGAGACTTTATATACAATCTGTCTCAGAACAAACTAATCTCTCCCTCTCCCTCTCTCTCTATATATTAAAGTGTGGCTTCCACATATGCTTCTTATATAAATTAAATAAAAATGCCATGTCCTATATATTTAATTAATGTAAATAACTAAAAGAAAATGTTGAAAAAAAAATGTATTCACAATTAAAGGGCATTTGGAATGAATTATGAGAAAAAAATGTTTATCACCAGCAGAGTTAATGTTCGCAAGAAAAATACGCTCTGTGTTCAACAGTCTATTGCCTAGTCTGACGAAAAAACTGCTAAAATAGAAAACAGGATGGTTAAGGCATATAAACCAGGTGACAAAGTTTTCTTTAAGAACTTTAGGGCTGGAAAAATGCATTGGGAAGAAGGAACGTAACCAAATGAATTGGACAGGTCATATATGACATAAAATGTGAAAAGTTTCAGTGCAAACGACATTGGAATCAAATGAGACCCAGACAAATACAGAGGTCAGGGAAAATACCGAAGAGATTCCAATGGAAATCTTGTATGACTCATTTGAAATTCCTGTTCCAGTAAGTCAACATTCGCAAATAGATGCATCCCCAAACCCAAGGCCAGGAGTACCAGGGTGTAGAACACCACCACGACAAGGAGGATCAAAGCGAAAAAGATTTAGGAAAGAAATCAACCGATTAAGTCCAGACCCTAAAAAGAAAAAATATTAAAGCTAAATTTCACGGAGAATTTAGCTCAGGGGGAGGTGATATAATGAATATGTAAATACCTTGGGACCCCCTCACTATAATCTGATTGGACAGTGTAATGTATAAATAGTCGACACTGTATTGGTCCTATACCTAAGCCTACAAGCTAAACTTACTCGCTAGATGACACCACGACTGCTCGGCAGACGGATTGCTATTTACGTACCAATTACTACTGCGATAATATACCAAATACCAACTTCAGAATATATCCCTTAACCCGGATATATCATTATCATTTATATTATCTTCCAAATTCTGGTGATTTTTGCTTAACTAATTTACATATTCAGCTTTGATAATTGAATTTTAATAAATAACTCAGTTTTATTATTAATTTCCAATCTTGTTTTTGTGATCTTTAGGAATAGGTGATTATTTTATTGGTAGATTTTTTAGTTTTTTTTAGAATGGCTTAGTTATTCAAATAAAGCTACTTTCTACCTTGAAACTGGTAATGACCTTGATCATTTAGCTCACAGAATTTGTCTATAAAAAGAGGAGTAAGCAATGTTGAGATCTTTTTTATTATATATTTTAAAAATCTAACAATTTTGAAATTTGATTTTGTTAACTATTGTTCATAAAAATAATCTAAAGTTTTCAATTTATTTTGTTTAATAATAATAAATTTATTTATCTAATTAATATCTCTATCTATTGAGTTTATTTAAAAAAAAAAAAGGAAATATTTTATTGTAAATAAAACCAATACATATCAAGAAAACCTTCTCTGGATTTAGTTTAAATCAAAGAATAATCTTTGTCTATTTCAATTTCTTCTCACTTTGACTTCTGAACTTTTTCTCTTTTTCTCTTAATGGCATTCAATTTCTTAGTAAACGGCCAAGATCCTAAAAGGTGTGTATATGTGTGGGGGTGTTAAAAGGTGACTGGTAAAGATTCTCCTGACAACAGAAAAAAGTCTTTCCTGGAGAGAAACTGTCATGGCTTTTATATCTCTACTGACCAAACCATTTTTATTAACAGGGGTGACAGATCTATATAAGAAAAATTACTCATAGCCTGGAGATTATAAGTTCAATCCCTGTGCTGGATAGAATATTTCATATATCAGTTTGTCAAGTTGAACTTCAAAACATTGGTTCAGCTTCAGATGTAAGTCTAGTCTCTTTACAATCTGCAATAAATTATGTTTCTTTTGATTACATCATTGGCTGCAGAAAATCCCGCCACAACCAGCCAGGTGGTGTGAAAACCAAAAATGGAACAGCCTTTTCAAAGAGCAAGGGAGGATTTTACTTTCAGTCCTCCAATCAATCGTTCTCTTTTCAATTCTTGTTGGGCCAACTCCAAGCTCATTTTAAAAAATTCTCAAATTTAGACTCTGAATGACAAAAGTTGCTAAATGATTTTCCCAATTTGATTGATTTTTATTTACTATTTGTATTGGTATTTTCCAGGAAGTTCTAACATGGTATCCAGTCATTCAAACAAACGAAAACAATCAGATGCTTTTAATCGACAGCAAGGTGCTCCATTGATAGAAGATAAAGAGGCTACACCTATAGAACAGACTCCACTTCCAGAGAAAAGCATTTTTATGATCACTATTGAATGGCTTTTACAAATGAATGCAGTTGTGGTGAGTCATATCTATACTGTCAATTAAATCAAATGAACTGACCAGCAGTTTATAAAAACTAAAATATATATAAAATGTATATTATGGCAATATTACAGAGTGATGTTATGAAGCTCCCTCATGATCATCATCATTAAATGCTGACCGCACAGATTCCTTTGACTGTCTCATGTTTTCCATGCCTATCCTTCATAGCTCCTGGCAGGTCCTCAACTTGGCATCCAGTGTCCATATAAAGTTGTTATATGTCGGTCTTTTCTGGTCGGCAAACACTGGTATGTCCATATGTAGGAGTCCACATGAAAACGTCACTTATGAGTTCGTCCAAGTAGTGTAGCCAAATAGTAGTACTGATATAGTCACAACTTGGAAGAATTCCCATTTTATTTTATCAAAGAAATCAAACTTCCATATGATCAATAACCTGCCTTTTCTATACATTTATTAACACCCCTTTCTGTAGATGAAATATTACTACCTTGGTATTTTTCAAAATATTGTGATGTCATGACAGCATTTGAGAAAAAATAAAAACAAAAAATAGCAGTCATTATAAATGATTCCTAAAATTTGTGAAAAACTTCATAAGAATTCAGAAATTCTAAAAAATAAAAATAATAAGTATGTAGTCTAGAAAAATCTTTTAAAAATTACCAAATTTCAAAGTAAGATTATTTTTATATGATTTATTTTAAAATAAAATGAAATAACATTAATTCCTGTGTTTATATATATATATATATATATATATATATATATAAATGAAGAATTGAAAATAAGAAATGCTTTTGCATAAAAAGAGTGCTTGATACTATTAAATCATAGAATTATGAACACTATGTTTCTGTTACTTAAGTTTCAAATGTTATTTTTAAAGGGTAGTGTAGTAAAAATGACCATTTAAGTGTCTATATTTCATGTGAAAATATGTTAGTTCATGAAATATTTTCAAAAACAAAAAAATAATAGACTAATAAAAAAAATCACATGCTCATTTTTTTATGTTTTGTGATCTAATATGTCACCTAAATGCACTTAACACTATATAGACCCTTGAATAGCCACTTTTACAACAATCTCATCTGAAGATTGTGTGAAACATATAAAAGTTAAGAAATGGAATTATAGAGTTCATAATAAATAAATAAATAAATATATAATGAATTATTTTAGAGTCCTAGTTTTTGGGATCAAAATCATAAAATTTTGTCCTGAAAGCCAAAAAAAATAAAGATAATGTTATGTAAAAATTATCTTTTCTATATTTATAATTTTAGACACTTTTGTGTGTGATATTTATTATCTATTATTTACTTTAGAAAAGATTTAAAAGTTGCTTTCATGAAAATTATATATCACATTATCTTTATTTGTTTGTGACTTTTAAATAGTACGCTGAACGGGCCCTGTCCCATGAACTGCTCACACAGAACAGCCCATCTCTGCAATATTATATCAGTCTGGCACAGATTAACATTTTGAAGAAAGACTTTTCCAAGGCTGAACAGATTTTGAACAATGCATTGCAGATAAGTTATGAAGTAAGTAAAAACAAATTGTTTGTTGTAAAATATCACCAAATATCCATATCCGTATCTTTATATATCCATTTTAATACTTAGCGTAAGAGTAATTCCCCTTTATGTCATCTCTCTGGGCAATGGGAGGATTATTTGTCAGTGTTCATTTCCTTTGAAGAGAGATTAGGTCAAAGGTTCAGTGCTGAGATCTGGAGAAGTCTATCTCAAGAACACACAACATGAGGCATGAGTCTTGACAACCCCTCTGAGGGCATTAGCATGAACTGGAATGCAAATCGATTTGAATTATCAAATTTGGTAACATGTCACTCAATATCTTTCTGTTCATATCTATCTTAGGCAGTTAGGATGCCATGCTACTCTTTCATGGCATATCACTGGACAATTAGAAGATTACTTAGCAGTGCCCATCTCCTCTCCAAGTGACATGGGACTGATTGTACTGGGTTATGTGGTACCAGTAGCAAGGGACTATCCCTGACCTGAATTATACAGCTGGTTTGAATTCAGAGTTTTTCCTTCTCCTAGACCAGTTGCCTTACCAATACTAAAGAGCCTAGTCTGCTCTACTTTTTATCCATAGCTGTGGGGAGAAGTGATGGATTCATGACCTTTCCTGAAGGCATTAGCATAAATTGAAATGCAAATTGATTTGAACTTGTCAGCTCTGATATGGTGATAATCAATCCACTACATGTGCCTCCATCAAATATAAGGATCAGCTAAATTCCCTTTATTTTCTCTCAAATCAACAGAATAAATACAGAGGCATTATTCCATGAAAAAACAGATTTTTTGTTTGTGTAATAAATATTTAAAAAATAAACAAATTTTTGAGTCAGTTCGACAAAACCTGAAAAAATCTTAAAGTCAGATTCTACAACTATATCAGTGCATTAGGTATATAAGTAATAATATTCTTGCATACCATTCACTTCACCATTAGGGTGAGTGAAGTCACACAGCACACGTCATCATTGGGATGAGTGAAAACTGCATAAGGGTTCTCAGGCTTTCTGGTTTTCTTTTCTATCAAATATGTTTTTTAATATTTTACATATAAATATTGTGTATTTTTTATATTGTTTTTCTATGATTGAATGTTATTTTTATGAAACATTTTGTTGAATCAAGTTATTTACCAAACCATCACTTTCACCAACAATTACCAATGCTAACTAGGATCAGATGACACATGCTAACACCCAAAAGAAGGAATTTGTATTGTTTGTATTATTTGGACTATTGTCCTCATTTTTATTGTTATCTACACAACATTTCGGCCGATATGCCCTTCAGCCTTCTTCAGGTGTTTGTTGTAAAACTCAAGAAACTTCTTGGACTCAGAAACCTTCTCTTCCAACTCTGGAACCTTCTCTGTTGTAATCAGGAACTTTGAACTGAACCCTTTATTCAATCCACCAGGGTAGACTGTTCTCATTCTGTTAACTATGACTGTCTTCAAATGTTAAGCTGTGTTAAGTATTCTATGTTATTATTACCCTTGGCCCAGATTGAACCTACAACCTAGAGATGATTGTCAGTTAGAACTGTATTAACTCAACTCTTACATCCCTTGGACAAGAAACACCTGAAGAATGCCAGAGGGCACA
This sequence comes from Doryteuthis pealeii, assembly GCA_023376005.1. NCBI lineage: Eukaryota > Metazoa > Mollusca > Cephalopoda > Myopsida > Loliginidae > Doryteuthis > Doryteuthis pealeii. The sequence continues at coordinate 53,133,683 of CM042153.1, forward strand.
TCGGTTGAAATATTGTGTAGATAACAATAAAGATGAGGACGATTGTCTGAATAATACAAACCATAGAAATTATCAAGCCTCATCTCATCTCAAAAATTCAGAGAAACAAAAGAAGTAATGTTTATACTGGACACCCACATCAGAACAAAAAGGAATTACAACAAATTAATAACAAAGATGTAACAATCTTTTCACTAAAACTGGCTATATATAATTACTTTAATGTGTACTACATATTTAATCACAATATGTATATATATATATATATATATATATATATATATATGTACCTAAGCCCTCATCCACAGGCAGGATGTGACACAAGTTCAATTTTTAAGTGAAGTAAACCTGGTTTGAATTCAGGGTTTTCCTTCTTCTAGACTGGATGTCCAATCAAGGCTAAAGAACCCAGTCTGTCCTACTATATATATATATATATATATATATATATATATATATATATGAATAAACAAGCATTAAGAAAAAAACAATATATAAAAAAAACAAAAATGATTGTTTAAGAATGTTTTATAAAAGAAATTACTCATATGTTGGTCAACAGAACAGTATAAAACCTAAAATCCTTCTATTCTCATCTTCTTTGGCTCATTCCATTGCTAAGAGTTTCATATATTTTAAAAGCAAAAAAAAAAAAAAGATAACAAACAAAAAAAACACAATCATCTGACAGAATTTGTGTGAGGATTATATTTGTTCTTTTTCACTTTCAAAATACACGGGACTATGAATGTCAAAGAAGATGAGAATAGAATTATTTTATGCATTATTTGGATTTTTCAGACTGTTTGTCCTCCTCATTTTTATTATATACACAACATTTTGACCGATGTGCCCTCCAGCCTTTTTTAGGTATTTCTTGTTGGATTCTGGAACATCTCAAACTTGGGAAGCTTCTCTTCAAACTCAGGAACCTTCTTGCCGAACTCAAGAGCCTTCATGAAACTTCAAATAAAACCCTTTATTCAATCCATCAGGATAGACTGTTCTTATTCCATTAACCCCTACTGGGTACAAGAGCTAAGCTATGTTAAGTATTCTATGTTATTACTGCTGGACACATAACAGATATAGAGGTTGAATTAATATAGTTCTAAGTAACAATGATCTGTAGGTTGCAGGTTCATTCCTTACCACAGTTTGAGGTTCCCAAATTCAATAAGAAACACCTGAAGAAGGCCGAAGTGCACATTGGCCAAAATGTTTTGTATATAACAATAAAGATGCAGAAAACAGTTCCAAAAATACAAATAATACAAATTATCAAGCCTCATCTCAAAAATTCAGACAAATAGAAATATTTTTCCATGCTTCGTAATACCCAAAAAAACAATGTTCACAAGAACAAAGTTTATACACAACAAATATATATATATATATATATATAATAATCATTATCATAAGTTGCGCTGGCAGCATAGATATCCATGACTCTCTCTCTCTGCAGCATCCAAAATCCATACAGAGATGATTGATGTAGGTTTTTGTTGTTCAGCCTACACTGGTGTGTCCATGTGTAGGTATCCACAGGAGAATGTCACTTATGAGTTTACACACACACACACACACACACACACACACACATATATATATATATATATATATATATATATATATATATATATGCCTTAATTTGGGGTGCTTTAAACATTTTTGATTGTGACTCAGTTTAATTTTATGCAATAACCTCACAACGCACTGGTATATATCAACTGTGTAGATATGTAAAATGTACTCTTGTACTTTATACATATAAATCAAGTCTTGCCTCTCTTACTTAATTTCTTAATTGCTTCATTGTCACCAATATTTTTCTCATCTAATCTTTATTTATTCAATGTGAACCTTCAACTCAATGAGCAAGACCTTGTGACCCAGTCAGCAAGACTTTTCAACCCAGTAATGGGTTGGGACCTGTACTTTGAAGAATCCTGTTGTTGTGTTCCTATTTTTCATAGCCAGTTTGTAAAAATATAGCACACAGCCAGTTCAGAGTAAAATAAGTTGTACTTAACTTTGCTCACCCAATTTGTCTCTCATGAAAATCTCTATCTTCTTACACACTATGTCTTTTTATAATCACATGTTCATGTCACTTCATGGTCCACTGAGTAAAGTGTGATATCCAACACCTGCCTAGTTTACTATACAAATATTAGATATAACTACAAAGATAATTACTAATACAAAAATTATTACAAAGATAATTACTAATATCTGATTATAAAGACATAATAATCTTTTTTATAAATGTCAAATTATTTTCAAAGCAACCTGACACGTGGGCATTACTTGGACATGTCAAATATTTCATGGGAGATGCTGAAGGTGCCCAAAGTTGTTATGAACGTACATTAGCCTTTGTAAATGACGCCACAGATATGCATCCAGTATATTTACGATTAGCCTCAATTTACCTCCAAGACAAGAAGGTAATGTCTGTTTCTTTTTTTATTTTTATGTCATTAATATTTCTGTAAATTGATTTCAAATCAGGATATTCTGTATAGGAAAGAGTGATTTTTCAATATATATATTATGGATATATATATATATATATATATATATATATATATATATATATATATGTGTGTGTGATGATTATGGATGTATATGTATATATATATATGTGTGTGTGTGTGTGTGATTATGGATGTATATATATATATATATATATATATGTGTGTGTGTGTGTGTGATTATGGATGTATATATATATATATATATGTGTGTGTGTGTGTGTGATTATGGATGTATATATATATATATATATGTGTGTGTGTGTGTGATTATGGATGTATATATATATATATATATATTATATATATATAGTGTGTGATTATGGATGTATATTAGGTACCACCAGACCGTTTAGGTCATCTTGAATAAAACGGAAATAGATATTTCCGAACTTTGTTTATCAAAAATCTCGTTAAAAAAAGATCGTACAGAGTTGTTACAAAAAAATAGTTAATTCAAAGATCAAATTATCCGATTGGGAAAATTACATCGTTATCTTAAAAAAAAACAAACCTATCCATATTACGTGCGAAAGGGTAATTTTCAGGCCGCGATTTAGAGAGAAAGAAATACATATTATTACCCTCTTACAGTTATGCATCTAAGTACGGATGGGTGTAACGGCCAAACTTTTTTAGCCAAATTTTTTCTATTAAAATGAATAAAATCTTTAAAAACTTTAATATTACAATTTACTATGAATAAAACTTGAAAAACTTTAATCTTAAATTTCGCAGTGAAACTGACGTTAAAAATGTCTTCGGTTTTAGTATTAATTCTTAAAATCGAAAATAAAATGAAAATTTGAATATTTTTTTCTAAGAGAAAAACTGATAAAACAATCATTCAATATATTATTTTTATTCTAATTGGTCGTAAAAGTTAAATAAAATATTTTTTTACGCTCAGAAAAACAAACTTTAGTTACGAGAAGCGTCTCATCATATGTCAGTTTTGCTCTTCCGTACATTCTAAGAATCACACATTACTATTCAACAATTAAAATTACAAATTCTTTTAAAAATATTAATCGAGCACGGATCGGACCAACTTTTAGTTCACCTGAATTCTAAAATTCATGTTTTTAAATATCCGTGAAAATTTTGATTTTTTTCCACAGGAAAAAAAAAAAATTTAATTTATTTCACGCAGAAAATAAAAATATTTAATCACACAAAAGATTGAAAATCTCGTAAAAATTAATTTCTTAAAAATTTTTTTTTTTTTGACAATTTAATAGAATATAGTACATACCAATTACATAAGAAAAAAAAAGTTTTCAAATATTAATATTATGACATTTTTTTGCACTTTTTATTTCCGATTTCATTATTTTTTCCTAAAAAAACTATAATTCGGTACGTTATACAATTTCATTGATATAGTTATTCAGACTCTTATCTTTATAGAAAAAAAGTACCAAATTTTTTTTCCACATCATTTTTTTTTTATCTCATAAATAAAATAGGGGGGGTGATAGACATCGTAAAAAAATATTTCCCCTAATATATTTTAGAAAAAAACTATTTCAGATGTATTTACATCCAATGGTAAACATTTATGGAAATTTTCGTGAAAATCGGACCATTAATTGATTTTTCATAGAATTTTTTAAAAATCCTCTTATCGTAACTTGTTTTTAGCTACGTTAAATTTCAGTTGATTTAACAGTGCAAAAATGAAAACATTGTTTTTCAATCATAATTTTCATTATTTTCATATGCTGATAAAAAATTTAAAAAATCATCAGGAGTTTATTTAATGTTTTTTCTTTACAATGGAAAAAAATTTTCAAGAAAATATTAATTTTTCTGCAAGTTTCATTGTGTTAAATGTAGGGGGGGTAAATTGCACAGGGTCAAATTGGTGGTACCTAATGTATATATATGTATGTGTGTGATTATGTATATATATGTATGTATATATATATATATATATACACACAATTAAAATTGGTAATCTCAGTAATAGATAAAATCTAAAATGGTAGTAAAACCATCAAATTTATTACAGTGCTTAGTAGATGAAAAATGCTGAGTAAATATCACAATATTATAATGATAAAATATTTCAAGATATAAAAACCACTCATGACTCATGAGTTTTACACAATTGATTTTCAGGTATTTTCAACCATATGTGGAAGATGTTGAATTCTTTGAATACATACTACTATAAATCAATTGTGTGAGTCATTAGTTTTTATATCTTAAAATATTGTATACATATATATCATAAAGTTGTGCTGACAACATGGATTCCCATGACTTTCTCTTGCTACCCGTCCCTATCAGTTATTACCTCTTATCACACAAACCCTCCAAGTAAGATGAATAAGACATGCTGTGGACACCACTAATATATATATATATATATATATATATATATATATATATATATATATAGATAAAGTCTTGGTCTGTGAAACGCATAGGCAAGAAACTGACAGTTACCAAGGTCTGTTGACTTTATGTCTATGCCATCATAACTTTTATATCTATATATCTACATATATATACAAAACCACTAATGACTAAAAAATAGATAAATGAAAATAAAAAGAATAATAATAAAAAAGAATAAATGAATAAAATAAAAAATAAATAAGTAAAAGTTCAAATAAGATAAATAAAATAAACAAAAATAGATAAGAATATATAATGAAATAAAAGTATATAAACTCTAGAAATTGTTAATTAAACAAGATAAGTCAGAGGTATGGAGTATCCAGTTAGCATCAAACTCACTAGTTATAGTCTGTTAGTCACGCTTGCTAACCATTACATATTGAGAGGTATCCATATAATTTAACCTAGTTGTGGCACAAGGCCAAGGGTATGAGATACTCTGTGAAATTACTAGGAATAGTCTGTTAGCCTAGCTCTCTAACCATTACACCATGTAAGCTATTCTAGTTAATGAGCAATTAAAATTTCTATACTGTGGCCTGCTGGATTTACGGATGAGATATCTATGCAGTTTAATTATATATATATATATATATATATATATATATATTTATATATATATATATATATATTAGATATACATGTCTATTTGTCTATTTTTTAAATTGTTTTTATAATTGACTCAAAATTATTAATCTTTATTCTGTTTTAGTTTGACAAGGCTCGAGAAATCTTTTTAATGGCCTGCCAATCAAGTCCTTCATCTGTCAGTTGGTTGGGGGTTGGAATTGCTTGTTACAGAGTAAGTAAACATGGACATTCCATAAATACTGACTTTTTAATGATTCTTTTAGTAAAACTTGATCTTATATAAAAAGTGAAATGCTGAAAGAAAAAATGCAGTATCACCCAGAAATATGGATAATCCTAATAATTTTCTTTAATTAAAAAAAAGTAATTTTCTTCTAAACCAAAGATACATGGATTTTTATTTATAGTGGAAAATTATACAATCAAAATGGCTATTATTAGGTATAATTTATTATCAAACTCTCAGTACTGAAAAATAGCTATTCTGACTGCAATAGTAGCATATTTTAAAACAAAATGTAACCAAAAATGAATAAGGGAAAATTGTTTTTTTTAAAAACCAAGTATTTTTTTTCCATAAATGTAAACTCTGCATTGTTTGGAATTGGTTTATAATAAAAAAAAATATTTTAATCACACAAAAACATTTATTTTAAGGCTATTCAAAATGGTGGAAAATTAAATTGTGGTCAAGGTTATCTTCACGTTTTGGTGTTAACCATATGAAATTTACAAAAGAAAGTGTGATATGTATGCAGAAGCATGTTTTAATAAAAAAGATATTTACAAATGGGCTAAACATGGGTTTGCCACTATGGATCTAAGTAGACAGTCAATGGAAAAGAAAAAGTTCTGGGTGCAGTGGTCAGTAAAGAAGGTCATGCTGACAATCTTCTGCAACACCAAAGGACTCATTAATATTGATTTCCTTGAAAAAGATGCAACTTTATATATTGCTTCTATCCTTAGAATCCTTAGGCATTATAATAATAATAATAATAATAATAATAATAATAATAATAATAACAACAAAAAGAGAACCTGTCATCTCGTGGATTTTGCCATCCTGGCTGATCACCAAGTGAAAATGAAAGAAAGCGAAAAGATTGACAAATACTTAGACCATACTAGAGAACTGTGGAAACTGTGGAACATGAAGGTGAAGGTAGTACCAATTGTAATTGCTGCCCTTGGAACAATTCCCAAAGCTCTGGAAAAGAATTTGGGTGAACTAGAAATCAGAAGAACCGAGACCATCCAAACTACAGCACTGTTGGGATCGGCTAGAATACTCAGAAGAGTCCTGGAGACCTAAGGAGACTTTCTGTCACTCAGCCTCCAGTGAACCACCAGCTATAGCAGGTGTGAAAAACCCATAACAACAACAACTACTACTACTAAGTAGTAGTAGTAGTAAGCTATATAATGAACAGTGACCTTTTCTTTGTTTTTTTGCTCCTGTGTCTGTAACTTCTGCAAGGATGAGATTGTAGTTTGTGACCTGCCTAGGACCACAGCATCCATCCTTTACATTTCTGCCAAGGATCCTAGTTCCACTCCACAGTCTTTTGATTAGGATCAGATTGTAGTATCTGTTTCACTTCTTCAGTTATATTATTGTCTCCAGACAGGATACACTAGAATTTGCTAAAATAAATCAATATCATAATGATCTGATTTAATAAAGGACACATCATGCTGATATTTTTCTTAGTGAAATAGTGTTAAAATACTCTTAAGCAATAAAACAATTTTCAATTTGTAACTTAATAATACCAGGGTCAGCAGAAGAGTTCATAGGCTAACCAACATACTTTTCTGGAGTGTGACCAAATAAGGTTTATTTTTCAACATAGTTCCCCCTGCGGTCCACACACTTCTTTCAGTGTTGCCAGGCTTGGATCCCATTGGTAAAAAAAAAGTCATCAACAGCAGATAATGTTATCATATAAACTTTTCAGCCCACCATCATACTGTGTGATCTGTGGTTGTTCTCAAGGGAGATAACTATTAAATGCTAAGGGAGATAACTATTAAATACTAATTATAAAGTTATTTTCCTTATTTATATGAAATTTATATGCAAATGTAACGATTATTGTGGGACAGTAGTTGTTTAGAAGAAGGGGTTGAGCCAGTTCATCAGTTTGGTGCATGGAGAGCTTAGAAAGGGCCAGTATATTTTTGACAGCATCCTCCTTAAAACAAAAAAGCCCTTTTCATTGGCTTGTTATGATTTGTATAAAAAATATTGTTGTACAGTCCTATCCTGGTACACAGGGAATAAAGTATTTATCAAAATTTACCAGTGCTCATATTCAGATTTGCCATTGTGTTCCATAAGATTTTTATCAGATTTTTTACACCAAAAACTGTTGACTTTCTTCATATTGTATCATAAATATATTTTTCTACAAAGAAGAAAAAACTACTACTATAAAATTTACATTTATAACGTTATCTTTTTTTAAAAGTCTAAATTGAGAATTAAAATGTCCATTTGATTTTTAAATCTAAAGTTAGTCTCATACCACCTTGAAAAATTTATTTCAAAAGCCCTGGTTATAGTATTTACATAAGACATTGATTTTGTATTTTTATCAGATGGGAAACATTTCTGAAGCAGAAGCATCGTTATGTGAAGCTAATATCCTAAACAATATGGACCCTGAGGTGTGGGCTTATTTGTCTTTAGTCTGTCTCAGAAATGAACGAAAATATGAAGCAGAACAATCATTCAAATACGCACTCAAGGTAAGATTACTTTAAATTTAATTAATTTGATCTTTGTTAGTTTTCTTAGTTCAGTGTAAACAATTGTTCAAATAAATGTTTCATATTACTTTAAGTTGGCAAGAACAATTTCATAATATATTTGATACAGGCAAAAAGAAAATCACATTGTAAGAAAATTTGAATTAAACTTTTCTGACCAATGATGAAGTAGAATACAATTAACCAATCAATAAACAGTTGATTTAAATAACATCTTGATTCACCAATTCTTACTAAGGGGATTCTGGGTATGACATTATACTGCATCTGATGGCCAGGCTCCAGTTTTGGAAATCTGGGGACAGTGGAGTACCCCCTCATTGTGATTACCCCAGGTCCACTCTAACCTGGATTTGTAGTACCTGTTAGAGTCTTATCTATGAGTTAAATGTTATGTTGAAAAATTATTTGTATTTAATTGGAACATGTGCAAAAACTTCTTCAGAAACAACTACAAAAAATGTAAAATGAACATACAATAAACATGATTCCCTAACCTTTAGGCATAAAATAACCCTAGATGGGTTGACATACCCTTAGAATCATTTAATCAATTAATCAGATGATGCTAGAAGTGATAACATTGAATTAAACTGTTATGAGGATTGTGTGAATTTTATCAAATTATGAATAACAGGTTACTGTAATAAAATGTTGCTTAAGTTAGTAGCAGTGTAATCTTCTGGGAACAAGTGATAAAAAGTTAATGCTGAAATGAATAATAAATAAAACAAGCAGTAATAGCCAAACAAATAAGAGGAGGTTAACTTGGAACAGACATTGTCTTTTTATAGATTATTTTGGCAATAAGTAATAATTTACAAAATATGTTTTTGTATGTGAATTAATGTTTGTATATGCGTAAATGTTTTTAGTTTTTTTTTGTTTTTGTTTCCTTGCATGTCAGTCCTGAATTCCTTTGAGGATAAAACTTGGTTATCATCATAGAATTTGGGACTGATATTGTTTGGTCAATCCACTGTGGATTCTGACATTCAACCCTACTAGATTTTGGCGAAAAAACTAGGGAGAAGTTATTTTTTTAAATGATGATACACATACAAAATATAAAGATAAAATGGAGTTCATGTGTTTTAAACAAGATAGAGACATCTTCACATTTGATGGCAAGACTCTAAAATTAGTAGACCAGTTCACATACCTGGGTAGTAATATCTCATCTACAGAAAGCAATGTCAATATATGCATAGAAAAGGCATAGACTGCTATAAACAGATTATCAATAATATAGTAATCTGATCTCTCTAAAAAAAAGTGAGAATTCTTCCAAGATGTAGCTGTATCAGTGCTACTGTATGGCTGCACCACTTGAAAAATTGGAAAAAAACTAGATGGGAACTACACAAGGATGCTGTATGCTGTCCTGAACAAATTCTGGAAGCAACAACCCACAAAGAAGCAGCTGTACGGCCGCTTACCTCCTATCACACCATCCAAGTAAAAATGCTGGAGAAATAAGGACAAACTCATAAAAGATGTTCTCTGTGGACACCAACACAGGGACACACCAGAATGAACTGACCAACTTACATAGATCAGCTCTGTTTAGATACTTAATGTCATGAAGACTTGCTGGGAACAATGACCAATAGGGACGAATGACAAGAAAGAGTCATGGGAATCTATACTGACCGCATGAGATGATGATGATGACAAAACTTTGATTACTTAAGTTGGATTTATCTACTTAATCACCAAGAAGAAATGAGGAACAAATTTCATATCAAACCAGAATTTTCTTGTCCTCCTTTTGAAACTTTTTACTAAATTATTACTAATAGTTCTTTTAGTAACCAAACATAATGTTGTCTTCTGTTGTAAACAGTTAACCATGTGATTAGTTTGGTTTGGATTAATCTAATGGCATATTAATTTATTATGTTAAACAATAGATTGACTGAATCTTTTATTTAAAGAGAATTAAACCATTGTACTCAGAAAGTGATTTATTATGTCTAGCTGAGGTCAACTGAGTTTGAGAGATGTGTTGTAAACCTGGGGTCATTTGAGAGCTTGGCTTTCATTGGGGGATTTTCAAATCATGTGACTACAAATTCTAGATGTTTGGAATTAGATTTTAAGTATGGAGCATCCAGTGAGGATCAAACTTGTTATTCAGTAATAATGGATCTGCAAGACTAGCTTGCTAACATTATACTAATACCATCATTCTAATTAGTTAATCCGAGTCACTTAAATCTCCCGGATGAGTAAAAAAATGTTCAGTTGTAATTTTGATCAATGTTTCAAAGGGTTAGCTTCCTGTTTCATGAAATTGGTAATGTAGAAGAAGTCTGAAGTGAATAAAAGAATGTGTGCACACAAAAGAGATCTATGTGTTTATTTTTGCCAGTAAGAGAATACCTTAGTGAGAAAGAAGATGGAACAATGAAAAAGAAGATGAAATGGTGAGAAGATTCAAACCCCTGTAGGGAGTAGAGAAAATAGCTTTTCCAACAGTTATGGGTTATTTAATGCCAACATTTTTCAATTTTCCATTGCATTGTTTTTTCTTTCTTTTTTACAATTGCACTTGTGTATAATCATTTGTTTGCACACAGTTATATGGTATCAACTATTCCTATCTAATACAAATAATTTGCACAGAGTTGCATAATTTCAAGTGTTCCAATATAATACAAATAATTTCTACACAATTATATGGTTTCAAGTAATTATTCATATTTGATAACAATTATTTGTTTGCACATAGTTATATGGTTTCAGCTATTCAAGAATTTTCAAAACAGATCTATTTGACCGATAGATATGACCCTTACACTTCAGGTTAGAGTGAAGCTGGGAGTAATGACAATGAAGGTGTACTCCACACTCTTCAGATCTCCAGAACTAGCACCTCGCCCACCAGATACTGTTTAGTTTCACACTCAGGACATCCATGTGACTAATAAAAGATCATAATGATTTTTCAAATACAACTTTTATCTGCATCTTTTTTTAAATGTTTAATTTTTCTATTTCTTTTAGCTTGGCTTTCAAGATGAAGAGATAATCAAAGAACTTTCAGAACTTCAACAACAAATCGGTTTTGGGGATCCGTCTTTCCCAATGAACAACAAATGAAAAACCAAAGATTGCAGAGAAACATGTTTGTTTGTTTTTTTTTCCTTGGAAAAATTCAAAATTAGTTTGATTTATTATTATTAATTTTTTACTGTTTTTTTTTTCATCTTATTTTTGTTGTCATTTACTAAGCTTAGTTTTGTTTAGTATAAAGCCAAAAGAATGGGGCACCCAGTGAGAATCAAACTCACTAACAATGGTCTGCTAGCCTAGCTTGCTAACCATTACACCACTCAAAGTAGCCCCCCCACACACACACACAAAAAAACATAGCTTAGATTTTGGCATATGGCAAAAAGTATGGGGCACCCAGTGAGGATAAAACTCACTATTCAGTCACAACGGATCTGTATGATTATACCACCATGATGGGATACCTATCTTATTTTTATTTATTTTTTATTGCAATGCTATTTATGATCATAGAATATAAAAATGACCTCAACATTTACTGACCTCAACATAGTTTGGCACAAGGTCAAAAGTATAAGACAACCAGCAAAAACTGAATTCACTATTAATGATCTGTGAGATTAGTCTGTTAACCATTACAAAAACTGCCTTAACAACTAGGTATAGCTTAGATTTGGCCCAAGACTATAATTATATGGCTCCTAGTGAAACTGACCCAACCCCTACACCACAGGCAGGATATGACACAAGAAATTTTTTAAAGCAGAGTACAGCTGGTTTAAATTCAGAGTTTTCCATCTCATAGAGCAAGCTTTGACAACCTTTGTTGAGAAGTGGGCCACATAAGACATGGCTCATCATCCGGGAAGGCTGCACTACTAAAAATTCAAAGTAATTTTATGTGGAAGGTACCTTGATTATTTTTACTACAGAAGACTATATACCTAGGCCTTAGAAAAAGTTGATTCTTTTTCTCTTTGTTACAAAATATCTTTTCTATAAAAAATTGAATTCTTAGGCAGGCCATTCAAAAAGCACTGCAGGCCACATGTGGTCCACAGGCTACAGTTTGACCATTTACTGTTCTAGACCTACTGCTAAAGAGCCCTACTATTTATCGATGGTTTGGGGGTTGAGGGGAGAAGATATAGATCCATGCCTATCCTAAGAGCATAAGCGCAAGAAAATTGATACAAAAACAACCTCATCAAGGATTTGAACTTGGCTCACCAAATCTATTTCCCATGACAATAACTAACAAGCTGAATAGTAATTAATCTGCAAAGGCCAACTTCTGCTATGGCAAGGTGTCCTTAAGATGACTTGAATTTTGCAGTAAAACTAAAGAAAATAAGATGACAGAAAAACTATCCCAAAATGAATAATTGCAATGCTTCATCTAACTTTGCTTTATTATGTTGATATTTTCTCTTGAAATAAATATTTTTTAACTTCTCTTTAGACCCTTTTAACTTTAGTCATAGAAAAAATAATTATTTTTCACTTTTGAAATATAATACCATAATGATTTGTTTATAAGCCACACTATTTTTCTAGACTATTCAGCCCAAAAGTTAGAGGTGTGTATTATATACAAGAACTATATAATTACTTTTTTTCCAGTCATATACCACATCATCATCAAGACAGGATGATGAAAAATAAGTCCAGCCAGATGTGTTTTATGCCATTACAGAGAAATATCCACTGGAATGTGTGTTTGTTTCTCTAATGTGAGCTTATTTTATTTTTTAAGCTTATTGCATTTTTGAGTGAACATGTCCATCTGTTTGCTCTGAATACTGTGTAAATTTTGTGTTTTAAGACATAATGTAAACTATAGACATTCTTATTTTTAGGCAGCACAAACTGATAAAAAGTGGAACAAATGCTAAATTCATATTAAATTTGGCTGCTACAAATTTTAAAATCTTATTGCGTATTATACATGAGAATTTTTTGTTGAAAGTTGGCGTGTGTTATATATGAATACATGTTATACACAAATAATTGCAATATACAACACATTTTTAGTATTATTATTAATTATTCAAGTCAAAATTAATAATAACAATGGTTGACAAGTTTCATTTAAAAACAAAAATAAACAAAAATAATATTTTGAGCCTGTCATACAGAAGGTATGTTAGACATATTTGAGGCAAAATTGATATTTAAAAAATTAGTCAATGATTGATTAATTTGTTTTAATGGCATGTCAATCTGTCTGGGTTGTGGGGTCTTACTACTCTGCTGGGAGGTGATGGAATACAGTTAGCATATATTTTAAGCCCTGTCAGCAAAGCATAAAGTCAACATTCAGATAATTGAGTCTAGTAATTTTGTTGGATAATAGTATTTTTTAAAAATGTATTTAGCTTTATATTTGAAAGTGACTCATTTCTTTAGTGATTTTTTTTTTTCATTTTTGAGAAAAAGTGAGTGAGATGGATATAAATTGGGGGTTCAGTTTACAACAGATGTATATTGACTAACTGGACACTGACTTTGTGTAATATTTTATTTCAGAAAGTAAAGTCAATATACACAAAGGAAAAGCATGGACTGCTATACACAGACAATTGATCATATGGAAATTTGATCTCTCTGATAAAGCATGAATTCTTCCAAATTGTAGCCGTGTTAGTGCTAGCGTATGGCTGCACCACTTGGACTCTTAACAAAACGCTAAGAGAAAAAAATTAGATAGGAATTACACAAGGATGCTATGTGCTGCCTTGAATAAATCCTGGAAGCAGCACCTCTCAAAAAGCAGCTGTACAGCCACTTGTCTCACAAACCATCCAAATAAGACAAACATCTCTTTCTGAAAATAACTCTGAGGTGGTAGAGGCAGTAGGGATTTCAAGGCCCATTAACTCTTCATTGCATGAAAAGAAAATGATTATTAATTATATTAAAGAGTATTTTTGAAAGTTATTGTACTAAATAACAAATTCTATATAGAGAAATATTTAAATATCATAGCACATCTCTTGGAAATTACTTTGTTATATTATTAATGATTGTATATCTCCATTGCACTAAAAAGGGGATTGCGCCATTTTTTGATATTTGTGTGAATGCAACAAGGTATTTTAAGAAATATAAAATCATCTAAAAGATTAGACAGGATCTACTTTTAATACCAGTTTGAGTGGCTGTCATTCTCTCAATCATGTGCTGATTTACACAGTGAATATTGAACAGACACGAGTTAGAAACAGGAAACACACAAACACAACATGGAATTACGCTTGTAATAAATGTTTGCAAACGATAGTATTGTCTGCGGGAAATGTCAATTATATAAACATAATGAATACAATTCCACTTAACTGAGTCCTTGTAAGTTGGTAAGTTATCATACCTTTCCTATCTCTGCCACTCTCTGCTGAATATGGGGACCATCAAACCATTCACATCCAACTTCAAGAGCTACCAGTTGTAAAGAGGAAGAATTCTTATCTTCAATTTTGCTGCTAAAGTTTGCGGGCCTGTGATTGGCTGTTCTGAAAAGAGGCACATCGACCAAGGGAGACAACCCACCTACCTTAGATATATTTTTCAAGATATAACTGAGTCATAATTAATAGCAATAATACAATTTGGCACAATGAGGATGAGATTCCTTGATGTCTGCAGTTATTAGGTGTGAGCTACAAGATATGTTTGGTAATGTTTGTTGCTGGAATAAAATAAATCTAATTAATAATATAAATGACCTGAACTTTTCTCTTAGAATTAATAATATATCTTATACTGGGGGTTCATTCCTTGAACAATATTTCCACACAGCTCTAAAAGTAAATTAGAGCATTTCTAATGCCCCTGCCGATGCCACCAGTCGTACTAAAAGGTATTTTATATTGTTGTCTCTTAAATACCTTGTGACTAACAAGATATTGTCCCAGAAGATACCAAAGTTTGGTGGAATATGCAATAAAGTTTGGAATAAATCCTGACAATATGAGAAAGACAGTTTGGAAAATCAGAATGTTTTTAGTAGTGATCAACTGAATGGAAATGAATTTACAAAAAACAAATTTTTACAATGCAAGGATGTTTGATAATTTATGTAAGGCATATATAATCATGCTTAATTTAGATTTAAAATATTTAAGTTAAATTAAAAAAAAATTGTTTTTGAAATTTGAATTAAGCATACATGCACCTTAAATTAATTTAAATGAAGTGTATAAACTATTAGGCTTATTATCTCCCTTGCATTTTAAAATTTTGTTTTGAGTAATTGGGTTATTTCCTACAAGTCTAACATGATCAAAGAGGAACCACTCTTGATTGATGAATTATTTATTGATTTTCCCATTCAACAAACCCTAAACCCTAACCCAGTCTTCTTTTTTCCTAGTAGACAAATAAATAGTTTATCAGTCAAGAGTGGCTCCCCTTTGATCATGTTATACTTATAGGAAATAACCGTGAGATCTTATGTAGAAGGCAATCTCCAATTTGTATATATATATAAGAAAATATATTTCGTTTTTACCCCCACTTTTATCATGCATGGAACATGTAAAACTGTTGATCTTTGCTTTATACAATGCATTGTCTTATTATTATGAAAGTTTTAGAAGACAAAATAAAACTCAGTGTTGGATATATTTGGCCACTTAAAAGGTTAGCAAAGATTAAGGTTACTGAAACAAAAACATATCTGCTTACTATAGAGGACAATTGGTTATTTTGTTCATACAAGTAAATAAAATGACCAAATATCTCTGATTTAGATATCTTTCATTGGTTAACCCTTTTGGTGCAGAGAGCAATTAGAATTACCCAAATGCATACTAAATGCATGATGGTGAGATGCAACTTAAAGCCCACAATATTTTTAAAATTTAGGTCCCATGTGATATATGCACCAAAAGTGATATACACAGGACATAAAAGTAAAACAATAAATACTTATTATTTCTAAAACTTTAGTGAAATAGTCATTGAATAAAAAATTCTCTTATAAACACACTTGTGCGATATTCTTTTTTCCTTCAAAGCAGCTTTGATAATCACTTGACTCAAATTGACTCATTTCTCTATTATACATCTTGATGTGATCACAAGATTTGAAGCGAGCTTCTTTTTAATTCTATGATCAAAAGTGCTTTCTAGCCATTAAATTTGTTGCCAAATGTGCCACACCAAAAGGGTTAAGAGGTAGGCAAAAAACAATAAATAAATTAATATATATTTGGATATCTTTGGCTGCTTCAGAGGAGGTAAAGATGAAGCTTCTGTCACAAAAATATACCAACCAGTCATATATATCAAAGTTAACATTCATTAGATGTAAATCAACACTACAAGTTGTTTTATACAAGCAAAATCAGACATACATACAGTTTGGCTGCCTATGAGAGGAGTCAATTAAGATTGGAAACCCTGTACATAGCAGTTGATACAAGTAAATAATATTACAAAAATATTACATTTTTTATAATAAGAGCACCTCAATCATTTGAACTTTTGATTCTAATACATTTTTTGCAGTGTTCATAAATAAATACAATAAATCACAAATATTTTTTTTATGTAACAAAATTTATGAACTGGATTTTTCTTTCAAAGAATTTTGGCATCAATTCCAGTTTAAATATTTTTTGTTTATTTGTTTTTTTTTATAGCTGACAAAAGTTTCTAGATAACATTCTTGTTTTTAAATAAAGTAATTGTCAATTATAATTACTGATAAAAAGAATAAAAATTGAAAGGGAATGAAAAGTGAAGATAATAGGATAGAAAAATGGTAGAATTGTGAATGAGGGAGAGAGAGCATTTATGGGTGAGGGAGACAAGATTTATGAAAGTGAAAGAGTATTTGTTTATAAAAGAGATAGGGAGAGAGTGTTTATGTGTGTTTGATATATATATATATATAGCATTTATATGTGAAGGAGAGAATATAGAGGGTGTTTATGTGTCAAACATTGTTTATGCATGAGAGGGAGCCTATTCAGGTGTAAGTGAGTGTGTGTTTATGTAGAAATGAGAGAGGCAGAGAGAGTGTATATTTATGGGTAAAAGTGAAACAGTATATCTGTGTGAAAGAGTATGCATGAAGATTATATATATATATATATATATGTATACTTCGGCAGCATTTTTTCTTTTATACAAGTTCGGTTAAACGCCACAGACAATTCAAGTCTGAGGAGTTTTTTCATGGTCCTTTCTATTTTTCTTGCGATCTTTTTTGTGTTTGGGTGGAGAAGTTGTAATAATCCACCAAATCCTTTTATTCTAGCGCTTTCGGCTGGTTTATCAGCCATCATCAGGTGGGGAAACGATGTTAAGTTTTTTTTTTTTTTTTCCAAGTGCCTCGTTTTTATAGAAGAACGAGTAGTAGCTTAAAAAGTGGTGGTGGTAGTTAGTACGAAACAATGGATTAATGTTTTTTTGAGGGGGGTACAGAATTGTGAGGAAGGGAGGGGGAATGGTTAGAGTGGGATTGTTTATAAACATTGGAGGATGTGTCTACTGGTTTGAAAGTTTATTTTATTACAGACCTGGCTATATGTATGGAACTGTTAAAATCCATAAAAAAAATTACCCCCTCCGACCTATCATTTCTCAAGTCACTACCCCTGTATACCATTTAACAAAATATATTAATCAACTGATCACACCATATATACCCTCTAAATACAGTCTTAAATCCACAAATGAACTCATGGAAATTTTACAAACCTCTACTCCTAACAACCAACTGATCGCATCGCTCGATGTAGAAAATCTGTTTACTAACGTCCCTGTAAAAGAAACTATCAACATCATCATAAAAAATATCTACAATAATCCTGAATATCCACCACTTAAAATTAATCCTAACATCCTAAAAAAGCTCCTCCTCCTTTGCACAACCGAAGTCCCCTTCTACAACCACCAAGGCAGCCTATACATCCAAAAAGATGGCATCTCTATGGGGTCAGTTTTTGGACCTACTTTCAGTAACTTTTATATGGCACACTTAGAAAACAAAGTTTTTCAATATCATTAACAAACCTAGAATCTATGCCCGTTATGTTGATGATATCCTCCTCCTTGTTAATAACGAAAATGAACTACTTGAACTAAAAAGAACATTCCAACAGAATTCCGTATTAAACTTCACCTATGAACTCAACACTAACAATAAACTCCCTTTCCTCGACGTTATGATTCACTCCAACAATAATACTTTCACTACCTATCATTATAAAAACCCACATCTTTCAATTCCTGCATTATTAACTACAAGAGCGAATGCCCTGAACAATATAAAAAAACTATCATCAAAAACCTAATAAACCGTGCAAAACTTACTTCTTCCTCAAGGACAATATTTTTTTCTGAACTCAAAAACATTAAGCAAACACTTATCAACAATGAATTCCCCAACCATTTTGTCGACGAACAAATCCGACAAACACTCTATAACATTAACCACAACGAAACCAATAGCAAACATAATAGCTCCTTCCAAAATATATACTATTGTAATCAAATGCATAAAAACTACAAACTAGATGAAATCATACTAAAAAAATTAATTCGAAATAATGTTGCCTCCATTGATACTAACCGTAAATTAAAACTTATCATCTATTATAAAAAATTCAAAACCGCGAACCTAGTCACTTTCAATAATTCATCTCCAAAAACCACTCGTCTAAATGAGACCAATGTTGTATATGAGTTTACATGTCCTATAGGAGATTGTCTCTCCAATATCAGCAATACATATATTGGCCATACGACGACCACATTATCCCGCCGTTTAACAATGCACTTATCCGACACCAGCTCCATTAGTCAACACTTAAAGACACATTCATGCCCCCCTCAACCTACAGGAAAATTTTAACAGAAAACACACTCACACTCCATAAAGAAAAAAACAAACAAAAATTGCAAATAATGGAAGCACTCTATATCAAATTAAAAAGACCTACCTTAAACAAAATAAACTTTCAAACCAGTAGACACATCCTCCAATGTTTATAAACAATCCCACTCTAACCATTCCCCCTCCCTTCCTCACAATTCTGTACCCCCCTCAAAAAAACATTAATCCATTGTTTCGTACTAACTACCACCACCACTTTTTAAGCTACTACTCGTTCTTCTATAAAAACGAGGCACTTGGAAAAAAAAAAAAAAAAAAACTTAACATCGTTTCCCCACCTGATGATGGCTGATAAACCAGCCGAAAGCGCTAGAATAAAAGGATTTGGTGGATTATTACAACTTCTCCACCCAAACACAAAAAAGATCGCAAGAAAAATAGAAAGGACCATGAAAAAACTCCTCAGACTTGAATTGTCTGTGGCGTTTAACCGAACTTGTATAATATATATATATATATATATATATATATATATATAGAGAGAGAGAGAGAGAGAGAGAGAGAGAGAGAGAGAGAGAGAGAGAATGTGTGTATGTTTATCAGTAAAAGAGAAAATGTGTGTTCATATATAAATAGTTAAGAGAGGCTCTTTAAAAGAATGTTTCTTTTTCTTTTCTTTTATTAATTATACAACTAAAGAAGGTTGAAGAATGGATCGGCTGAAATATTGTTGTAACAACATCAAAAACACCAAAGAAAGAAATTAATTGTCCAAAGAAGAAAAGATAACTCTGTTTTGAATATTAAAGATAAATAGTCATTCACATGAGAAATATCACAGAAAAATAAAACATATTTTTTTTTATCATAATCCAGAAAAAGTGTCATAAATACTTTGTATTCTGTAAGTGAAATAAATATGAAAGGCAAGATAGCAAAAAGCTTTTTTAAATAATTTTAAAAAATACAATTATATGAGAGAGTCCTGAAAAGTTCTGAGCCTGACCAAAGAATGATCTAGAACAGCTTCTCAAACTTGTCCACATAGACCCCTCCAGGTAAATAAAACTTTCATAATAATGAATAAAAGCATAGGGGTCTCCTGGGGGGTGGAATTTACTAGTTTCTATTTATAAATCCCTTCATAACAGGAGAAAAAAAAAATCACTGGATCATGTAGATTATTTGCCAGATAACAGAGCTAGTAGAATGCCTGATTGGGTGTGATGGCCACTAAGTGATGTGTCATTCATATATGACCCATACAAGTGATTTAAATCAACAAATGATCTGGCTCTACTAAAAAAGATGGTAAGGTGTATAGGGGTCCACAGGTGGTGAATTTACAAGTTTACAATGGCCTTTAGAAATGTCTCATTCCCATTCAAAATGTATATGTCATTTAAATGAATAAACAATCTGGCTCTGACCAAAAACATCCAGATAATGTTTATATGTATTAACAAAACCAAAAAGATCTGGATCTTTTTTTGACATTAACAACACATAGAATCATATTTTCATGAAAGAAAACATTTAAAAACAATTATATTCTAAACAAATTATTTTATAAAAATACTGAAAAAAAATCCAAGAATTAAATGTGTGTTTGAATTTATATTTTACTGATTCTTTTCTCATTTAAAGTGTATTAAACACTGGTAAATTATTTATGTTTTGTAATTTGATATTCAATTAATTTATTTGAAGGCGAATGGAAATTAAATTTGGTTACAAATGGAAGGGCATCAAGTAAAAAGTTTGAGAAGCATAAAACATGCATATTATTTCACATATTCATCCTACACATTGTTTCTCAAGCTTGCAAAAAGAAAGAAAAAAATCATTCTCTTCTTAGTTGAGCCAAGAACTTTTCAGCACCTTCTCACACATATATATATACACTTTATGCATATTTTCATTTTAATAGTCATAGCTCTAAGATTATGAGCTATGAAAAAGGAAAAACACTACTGATTTACAATATTTAAATTTATAGTCAATCTTAATTCTTTAATATTCAGAGAACTTTTTTTTAAAATTTATTTATTTACTTATTAATTCCTTTCTTTTTTTGGATAAAATTTTGGGGTGCAGAGTTCTATTAATTTGCTTACAACCTTGTCTGTCAGCCATATTGACAGTTTTTCTTTATTTGCTGAATCACTTTTTTTTGTTTTGTTTTTTCTTGTGATATCTTCACTGTCTTGTTGATTTTAATTAATTCAATGTGTAAAAAACAAAAAAGACCCACTAAATATTAATATTTTAAAATGGCAATTGGCTTTATCTTAAAATCACAGGCAAAAACTCTTATGTTTATACATCTTTATAAGGTGAGTCAAAAGTTTTGCAATGTTTTAGTACATGCAATTTTGTGGCAAAAGCAGTTCAAACCAAAGAAGGTATCTGTTCAGGTTGGTAGTATTATGGTAGTTGGTGCATTGAGACATTGTGTGTGATTTGAAAGGCACACAGATGAATATGCAACATAGTCTAAATAGGGAACCTATGCTTTACAGGTTCAAATTGGTCCATAATGCCATAAAAGCAATCAAAAACCTTGTGCGAAAAGTGAAGGCGCAGTTGATTACAGTACAGTAACGAGATAATTCAAGAAATTTCACTCAGGTTGCAAGAACCTTGACAATCAGGCAAGGTTAGGTAGAACTAAATCTGTGGGTTTCCAGACCATGCTCCAAGCCATAGAACCAAATCTGGCAAGTAGCACTCTGAGAGTATCAGGTGAGCTAGTGTGGTTCTTCACCTTCACAATCTCAGAAAAAGCATCAAGCTACCGAATTGGGCCTCACATTACCAAAATATTGCAAAAATTTCGACTCACCCTAGTATATATATATATATATATTTCACATATATGAGCTGTCTAAACCTTCTCCATTTCCATAAAAGTTTTCTTTTCCTCCTATTTTCATAATGAGCCTAATATCAGTGATAACCATTTCATTACTCACTGCTTTACACATATCATAGATAGTGAGAAGGCTTATAGAGGCGGCCATTAAAGCTTCCATCTCCACTCCTGTTTGTGCCTGGGTGCTTGCCTCTGTTATCACTCTGATACTGTATTTAGTTTCATCCAGCAAAAAAGTCAAATTTACATTCGTCAAAGGAATTGTGTGACATAAGGGGATTAATCGACTTGTTTCTTTGGCTGCCATAACCCCAGCAACATCGGCTACAGTGAGGACATCCCCCTTTTTCATTTGGTTTTCCCTCAGCAGATGGAAGGCTGTCTCCCCAAGTGAGATTAAACCTGTTGCTCTGGCTGTACGATAGGTGATGGGCTTTTCTTTTATATCTACCATGTTGACTTTACCAGACTTATCAACATGGCTGAGTTGATTGTTGTCAACTAAAGGTTTATTTTGTTGTGATGTAGTTGTTGATGTAGAACATCTTGCCAATGATTGATTTTCATAGGGAGACTGTGACATTGCATTAGGGCCACTGTTTGAGTTGAATATATTAAAGACGGTCTTCAGAGTTGATGGTTTGTCTGAAAATAGCCGATAAATTTGATGAGTGTCCAGTTTTTGTATAGTATCTTTTGTACTCAAATGGAACCAATATTTTGGACACTGGTTCCGGCACTGGGCCAAGACGAAAAAATTTCTCCAAAACATCCCAGATCAAGGAATTTTCTGAAATTTTAAAATGAAAAGTCTTTAATTTATTTTGCATAAAACAAAGAAAGAGAGTATGAAATATGATAAGGAATGTCAACATGGACCACCCACTATAATCTTCATCAAGACATTCAAATATCACCTGGTAATGTTGGACTATTTTTATTCATATTTAAAAAAACAAAATGACATGTCATTGGAAAATTGTGTATACAATATTTGAGTTAAGACACTGTTTGTAATTTGAAACTAAATCCACTAATAAAAATGACCACTTCCACTTTTAGTCACACCACAACAAGATAAAACGTTGAATACGTTTTTTCCTAAGATTTTACACCCCAAAATTTCTTAAGGAAGAATTTGAACATATTATAAGTTCTTTCACTTCATTACATTATCCAGAAACTTTTATACAACACACAAAATCCAAATCCCTCAAAATTTATAAATGAAAATATTCCCCTAAAATCTCTACTAACAATCCATCTAACAATAACACAAAGATACATAGTTCTCTCTCACAATTCTATCTCTTAACTTATTGAAAAAAATGCAAACCATTCAGGAATAAAATCTGTCACACACTCCTGTAAAACCATTAATGATTTATTAAGTAACAATATCAACATACCCCATGTAAAATCCAAAGTTGGTTTGCATGAGATTCATTGCAAAGAATGAAGTAAGGTATGTATCAGTGAAATATCAAGACATATCAATAAAAGAATGTATGAACATATGAGAGACCTTAAATTCAGTAATACCAACAACTCTATGGTACAGCATAATCCATTAACAAATTTTAATTCAAGAACCCCATTATTTTAGCTTTCATTCATAATAGTAATAAAATCAAAATCATCAAATCCAGTGCCATCATAAATCATTGAACAAAGATGTTTTTTTCAAAATATCTCCTTTCCTAGCAAAACTAATTATGAAGAATTACAAGATCCATTATTTAGAATGATTCAATATTGCAAACATTTAGGGTTTGGTTTGTGCGCCTTACATCTACTCATATATGCATAGATTTTTAGATTTTTCTTGCATGTTATATATTAACATGCATCTGTATACATTTTTATAAATACTACCACATCATACTCCATCTAATACATATACACATATGTGTGTTTTTGTGTTAGTGTATATATGTATACAAGGGTTGTTCAAAAAGTTTTAATCCTTACCTAGATGCTTTATGACTGCTCAGGCTTCTGTTTTGTCCATTTTTAGGTTTGTCACATACCTCTCTTGTTTTTATGGGCCTCACCTGAACAGAAATTAAGACAGAAATCTGAATTAGTTTTTCTATTTTTAAAAAAGTGACTTCTTTCTAGGAAGGCTGAGAACTTTTTGAACCACCCTTGTATATATGTGTGTATATTAGAAATGGGTGATTAAATGAAAAAACAATTTTTTCGGTTTCATCTTCATACCATAAAACTGCACTGAAATATTTCATGAAACTGAAACCATTTGGTGTAGAGCTATTACTACTGAGTGACCATATCCAAGAAAACATGGTTGAAAAAGATTTTCACATCTGAATTAAATTAAATTTTATCAACATTTATAGAAAAAGAGGAAAAGATTAAACAAAAATATGATAAAAACATTTGATTATTAAAAGAAAAAAGAAAGTGAAATTTTTTTGTTTACAAAATAAATGGAAAGAAAAAGAAATACAACAGATATAACAATTAAGAAATCTATTTCATATTCTAGAATGTTTTCAAATAAAAAGATTGGAAATTTTTTAAAAATCAAATGAGCAAATGTTGCACCCCTCCCCACAATCCTAACATTTTGTAAAGTTTTTTTTAATAATGAATAACCTATTCATTAGTCATTAGTGAATAAAGTGCTAAAAATTTCATTAAAATTGAACAATTCCCTGATTTTTGGTAATTGTTTTAAAATTAAAAAAAATCATTACCTCCCTTGAGTAAAACTGCACATACCTAGTAATCATCACTACACAAGAAAATAAATGGTACCCTTTGAAAAAAAATACTAAATTAAAAACCGAAACTGAAACAAAAAATACGGTATCAAGGGATAAAAAATGAAACCGATACCGAAATCAAAATTGCCAAACCACCCGACTCTCTAGTGTATATATATATGTATTTGTTTATATATATGAATTAAACATTTTTAGAAAAAACAATGTTTAATTCATACTGTCAGATTCACTTCCATTTACTTTCATATATATATATATATATCAGGATTGAAATAAAGTTATTTTACTGTGGGAAGCCATGCATGAATTGAAACTCATTTATGGCCATTACAAAAGATGCTCTGTCCAATTGGCATTCAGGGGTACCTCCTCAGCCACTGGTCAATTAACATTGAATTCAGAATGTTCCACTCCTAAACTAGTTAAGCTTAAAGAGCCCTGTCTAGTTGGATGCATACTTTTCCAGGGGTATCAGTGCTATTAGATCTATTCTGAAAACATCTAGCCATTTAATATTAACAAAACAAAAAATAGCCAACCTAGGACAATGGCTCCTTAGTCCTCTTCAAAGTATTCCTCTTCGAGCCTCACATACATATCCTAGTGTCACTTCCACTTTTGGGAGCAGTCTATAAATTCCAAGATCACCATCAGCTGCATAGTTGAACTCTCCTTAATTTCATTGACAATTTGAAATCTTCCTTTTAACAGCAATTTTAGCTTTGAGAAAAGTTGCAGGGAGTCAAATCTTATCTGCTAAGGGACTGATATGTAGGTGATGTGATGTTTTGCTTAAAACCCTGCAGGGCCATTCTCTACTAATGTCAACCAAAAAGTGTTTTTCAAAATTTGAATTGAAAGTTAAAAAAGTCACTTTTTCCAGAAAATTAATCCCTCTAGTTCAAAAAACTAGATGCAGCTTTTGTAAAAACACTTTCATTGCTACAGTAATGGTGGTGGAACATAAAGGCACTTACGAGCTACACTGTCCCTGGATTTAATCCCCCAATGCTAAGTGAGGTTTACACAGCACTAGTGAATTAGATATGTTGGTAACAATTTACTAATATAGTTCCTTGTTAAATGCAAATATTCTTTCCATTTTATACTGCCAAATGAACCTGGGTTGAAGTTACATGCAATTAAAAATTGCACATCCGCTTGTTACGTCACATCATGATTTTGAGCAATAAGTCTCATAGACGTCCAACAAAAAATTTATTTTTTATGAAACTTCATTTTCTAAGTTAAAAAGAGGCTGTTTCCCAAATGCATTGCCAAATATTTGCCCAAAATATTTGTAGTATGAATTATTCTGCAAATCATTTTTGTTATGTCACGTCACAGCATGTGACGTGACGTAACACCCCTACCTTAAGATAAGTGAAGTGTTTTTTGATACTTATGAAGGCCTTGTTTCTGTAAAAATTGAATAAAACAATATAAAACAATTGTGTAAGCACACAAACTTGACATTTTGCTTTATCATAAATACAGTTAAGACCTCCATTCCTTGCTTTCTTGTAAGGTAGTATGGTAACTCACAGAAAGAGGAGAAACTTTGGATTCCCAGTATTATGGCCAACTCTGACCATTATTTGTGTATGTGCCAACTTGGTGCACACATCCATAATGGCTCCTTTTGCCACATGGTTTGAAAGTGACTGGAAATGACCAAGTAATTTGCAGGCATGTATGTACTTTTACTTTTATTTTACAATGAAAGATATATAATCTATATATTTTCTGAAAGCTTAATAATTCACAATCCGAATGAAATGTTATAATTGTTGAAAACAATATTATGAAAATCCAGGTTGATATTTCTTTTTAGACATTTGTGTTCAAACTAATTGGGTTAGAAAGGTAACCAATTACAAGCATCTTGGGTTATTTAATTGTGACCGTGCACATCTGGTAGCAAAAATTTCATGGTTGCTTTACTCTAGCAGTTTTTTATTGTTCTAGAAAACTGTACTGATGGTTTCATGTGTTGCACTTGCATTGATAAAGTTGTTTTCTATAGCTACATGTTAAATAATAACCCTTTTCATGGTGCCATTGAAGTGAGGGGCATTTTGAAAATGCACGTGATTCATGTCAATTGGGACAATTCACTTTTGTGGCAAAATTGTGCCTTTCAACTGACTTGGTTCTAAAAAGAGTAAATGGTGCTGATAATTCTTAACTGCCAAGCCAACTTCCCTATGCACAAACACTTAGCCTCCAGTTGCAGACTGAGACAGCAACCTTGAGGAAATCGATTATGCCAACGTAGAAGTAGGAATGTGGGTTCTTGCCATCTACAAGGAAGAAAAATAGCTAGGAAATCATAGACAAAAAGGCCAACAAAATCTGTGTAAGGTGTCTGGAGAAGCCATTTGGTGTGAATGGCCCTCGAGATCTAGAAAGGGAGGAGGATGCTATCTTCTTTAGCAGTGTGTTTTACACCGATGTGAAGCCCACATTAACTCAAGTTGATGCTAAGGACAGAAAAGGACGTAAATGGTTTCGGAAATACTGACAAACTAATTTGCAAAGTTTGTGATGTAGGTAGACTATTTGTTATGAAAAAAGGTGATTTTTACAGATGAGACTTATCTTACTTCTTTTCAAGTGTTTTCCATATTTCAATTCTATGTGTAGTACATACACAAACGTTCTGGGCAAGAACCATAACAAGGTCCTAATCTAATACACACAGTGAATTGCTAAGCAAATAAAGTAATTTGTTGCTGGGTTATGTCGTCTGGAACTTGATAATCTTTTATGAATACTAACTTTAAAAACATTGAGTTGGTTTTTGACCACCAATATGCTGACAATCGTAAATTCCATATCCTAAAATTGCACTGTCACGTCATGCCCATTGCCTCGGGTCTTGCTGGTCATTATTTTGAATTGTTTTTGTGGCCTTAAATAAACTTTGTGCTTTCTTTCATGGATGGAATCACAGTTTGGATTAAAGATTGCTCAATTCAGACGGAAAACTATAAGTACACCGAGCTGTTTTTGTGAATTACGTCACGTCACACTAGAAATCTGGTCTGTAAAATTTACAAGGAAATGCCCGAATGATTGTTAGCAGCCCAAAGTTTTCCTGGTGTGGTAATTTATGATTTGAACAACAAATATTAGTTTAACTTGGAGAGTCTTCCTAATTTCAAGCTTTTAAAGTCTTCATGTTACGTCACGTCACGTGAAAGAATTGCCATGCATGAGAAATAAACAATAAGTAAACATATCATCATGATAATAAGAGTCATTCAATAAATATAGTTGACTTCTTTGAAATAAGCAAAATGATTATTTTCAAATAATGTAAACTCTGCATTGTTTAAAATTGGTTTATAGCAAAAATTATTTTAATCTTGCCAAAATATTTGTTTTGAGGCTATTCAATGGTGGCAAATCAGAGTGTTTCAGGACTGAACAGAGGTCTGTCATCAAATCTTTGGTGGCACAGAAATGCAAACCATGTAAAATTTACATAAGAATATGCAATGTGTATAGAGAAGCATGTTTTAGTCAAAAAATGGGCTAAATTGTTTAAAAAAGGTCAAAATTATATTCAAGATGAAGACAGGCCAACAGACAAATAATGGTAAGCACACCTGAAATGGTGGGTTCAGTTAATGCACTCATTTTATCTGAGAGAGTTAAAATAAAATACATTTTTGAACAACTAAGAATTTTGTGGGTACAACACACAAAATTGTGCATGATGACTTTTGTAAGGTCAATTGTTGTTAGGTTCAACCAGGACAATACAAGGAATCATTCTGCAGAAAGAACAATGGATTTCCAATTGTTTGGTCTGCTCAAAGAATTTCTATATGGAAAAATGTTTTCAAATGATGTGAGTAAATGGCTAAAATCTCAGTCCAAAAGATTTATATGCTGAAGGAATATAAAAGTATATTTTTCAATTGGAAAAATGTGTAAAAAATAAAGCAAAATTTTTCCCTAAGTGAAATGTGAGTTACTATATTGCAAAATTCACCTTATTTATTGAATGACCCTTGTATATATATATATATATATATATATATATATATATATATATATATATGTATGTATGTATGGGTAGACAAGCCAACGAATTAGAAGTACTGTAATTTACAAGCTGTATATCAATATTACCAGTTTTCCCCCTCCTCAAACGACTGACTCTAAAGGAACATTATTATGGTAAGAGACAAAAGAAGCTAAACTATGGTATGTTAAAATGTTTGCATTTACCCAACCCCTCCACCACAGGCAGGATACAACATTAGGTCACAAGTTTTCCTTCTCCTAGACTGGTTGTCTTACCAAGGCTAAAGAAACTAGTCTGCACTACTATTTACCCATAGATACCCATGATATCAAAAGATTAATGAATTTACTTTTTTATCTATTTTAGTGATGTTTTAATTCATTTGATAGATCCCAAAAATGCTTTCTTAAAACTGGTCAGTAATTACTTTTTAAATATATCGAACCTTTTTTACAGTATTACAATTACTGTTTTCCAAATATATGGAATCATTTTATATTGTATACATTTCTCATTGTCTTTATTTCATTTGTTAATATACAAAAAAAAAAATGAATTAATACTTATATTCACCATACATGCACTCCAAAATTTCGTCTTCTACGAACTAGTAGACGGTCATTCATTCTTATTCTCTAACACCCCCAACCCTCAAAAGTCTTGGGACTTGCGGAGATATAGTCAGAGTTACGGTGGGGGTTGTCTATTAAATAGCAGGTACCTTTATTAGCCTCAGCCTAAACGGGTTTTGGAGTGAGATAGAGAGAGAGATAGAGAGAAGAAAAGTCTGCAAAAAATAAAATGGCTGACTTTTAAGTCTCAGAAAACATATTTTCAAAGTACGTAACCATTCATTTCATAAAATAAAAATGAAAACAATGACTAAAATTAAACTTATTCTTACGTGGATGATGGTGAATATAAAAGTATTATACTTTTGTACATAACCGCAGACTTATAATCTGTGTGATATTCTAGACAAGCAACATTGCTTAATGATTTGACCGATAAAAAAAAAAAAAATCTATATTATAAAAAGGAGAAATAAAATTCTCCCGTGAATTTATACTTGTCGAGAGATTATCATCACTTACACATAGTAAAATTAATTAAAATAAAAAATAGTATTTCAGAATTAATTTTTTTTAATAAAAAGAATCTTTTTTTTAAAAAAAAGAAAAGAAGAAAAAAGAAAGAAAAAAAAGATGTTTCAAAAACCTAAATAGCTGTGAAAAATTAAAAGTAAAACTTCATCCCAGAAGTTGTTTATTTTTCGGTTTTAATAGTAGTACAATTTCTGTAACGTAGAAACCAGAGACATCTTTAAGGAAATATTTAAAAGAACTGAAGGCAATGTAAAACATATTCATGGCATTAATGACTTTTACTAAATTTTTTTTTTATTGATATCAATATTCCGAAATCAGAGATTGCAACCTTACCAAACGTTTCCGAGTTCAGGTGTGTCTCCCACTGTTCAAACATGACCGAAATAATAACATTTGAGTTATCTCCCTTAGAATGGTTCGATAACTCTGTAGTTTTTTTGTTTTCGTTTTTTTTTATTTTAGTGTTTAAAATGGCACCGGTCATGTTTCGTATGTAGTTATTTATTTTGCTCCTCACTAGTTCAAAAGGTCAGTGTGTGTGTGTGCTTTTTAAAAAGGAAGGGTCAAAACTGCTTAGTTCTGTCAGCATTCACATTCAGGGATGCCTCAGCCCTACCTCTTTAAGACGAGAGCACAAGTGCTGTCAGGGACGAAGGCTCCCTGGTACTTAGTTGATAATTTTACTCTCCAACTGGAAGAATAAAAAGTACAGTAAAGTTCATAACTATTGACTTAACTGATAAAAATTATCTGAAGCAAACTTCGATGAACAAAATATTCAATAGAATACAAACATATTGTACTTGTCTTTATTCTAATAAAGATTAGTTTATGAGAAACCTGTGATAGTTCCCCCCCCCCCACCATTTCTGCTGGATTGCACTTAAAAGGGCACAATGCAGATCAGTTTCAACCTCTAATCTATTTCATTAATTTATTTTCATCCAAAAGAAATTTTAAAAGTCTGATACAAAGATATGTAGACAGATATGGAAGTAATACATCTACCCAACCCCTACACATGAGCAGGATGCAACACAAGGTCAATTTTGAAGCAAAGTTTAACAGGTTTGAATTCAGTTTTCCTTCTCCTAGACCAGTAGCCATATCAAGGTTAGACATTTAAACATCAAAAGCTGGAGAGAGAATAGTTAGATTCATACTTTTCCCAAGGGTATTAGTGTTATGTGAAATATAAACAGCCTCATCCAATATTTGAAATTGGGTCTCCATGTCCATTTACTATAACCACTATACCACAAAATTCTCCATGCATTTTGCAATTTCTATCTCATCGAATATCTCTTACTCCAAAATTAGTCTTCAACTCTAGAAATTCATTTTTCAACTGACAAGTTTAATGGATTTCAAACTAAATCCAATTCATTATTACTGAGTTCATGAAAATATCAGCTAAATTCATTTTTCTGTTGGCAACCTAGTCAAGAAGACAGACATTTTGAAATTTTTAGTCCAGGAATTTATTGTGAACAATTCAATAGGCTGCTAATTTGTGCCCCCCCCCCCCTGAAACTTTGAAAGTCTCCCCAGGTTGAAACACCCGTTTAGGTGGGTGATCACATAAGAACAACAAAGCTTAATAAATAACAAGTATTCTATTTCAAACCTTCCAGCCTGCAATCCTTTGACCTTTGAGGCAAGTAAACATAGGTTTTATTATTCTAGTTTCTACCTTTTCAGATAAAACCTGTACTAATGTGTCTTTTGTAAAAGCAAAGTGGGATTATCTGAACTTTTGAAAAAAGTAGAAGATATCTATTAGATCTATGAAATAAAAAGGTAACATCAGGACTGTAGAATTCTTTTGCAGGTGGAAGTGTAGTTTGGCTGCTGAAAACCAAAAACTGCATTAGATAAAACAAATTTTAAAAAAAGAAAAGAATATTTTCGTAATTTTAGCCTTGGGCTGAGAAACTTGTGCATTCCTCATCAGTGCCAAAAGTCCATGTTCAAGCCCAAGCAAAAAGCCAGAATTTTTAATGCTGATTTTCAAAGACAAACCTTCTCCACAGGGAATATCACTGTAAAACAATTTTCCTAACCTCATTTCCCAGACATCATGGATTCCTTTGACACGTTTGCCATTATCAATCATTGTTCTTGATAAATACTTAAGACAGAACCTGTATTGTCTGCAGAGATGATGAATGTAAATTTTTGCAGGTCAGCCTACACCTTTTTTTTGTCCATGTGTACAAGTTCTCACAAGCAGTGCCCAGCTTGTATGGTTTATGAGATGGGAGGTAAGTAGCCACACAGCAGATGTTTTGTAGGGTTCTGCTTCCAGGATCTGTCAAAACAGCACACAGTATCCTTGTGTAGTTCCCATCTAACTTTCTCTAGACTTTTCATTAAAGTGGTGCAACCATACAGTAGTATTGATATGGCTACAGCCTTGGAAGAATTCTCATTCTATTTCATTAATTAGCAGATTTCCATATGGTTATTAATCTCTCAGTGGCAATGGTTAATCTGTGTATATATCAACACCGCTTTCAGTTGATAAGATATTGTTACCAAGGTATCTGAATGAATCTACAAATTTCAGAACCTTGTCATCTGATGTGGAAATGGTACCATCTTGATTACAACACATGAATTTTTTTTTCTGCATCTGACTTCAAATAGAGATCAATAAAAATATAACAAGTTTATCTTAAGATCTTTTATTAGAAATCATAATATTGAACAAGATGTATAAAATTTACAACATTTTTCTTTCTTTCATCAGTGGGCGAAAGATGTTCAAAGTTCTCTGTACATAGCACAAAAGTCAGATGAAAAAAAAACAAAACAAAAGTAGTTATTTCAGAGCCAAATATCAAATTGAATTAAGTCTGAAAAAGTACCTAGAGACTATACAAAGGAGTTACTTTTTGCATTTTTACTTAATATTAGAAACATTTCCCACTCCCTCAAGAAGTCACACCCAAAATCTCTAGTAGTTCAAAACAATCTTTAAAAAAAAAAATCAGAAGAAATTAATCTTGTAGATTAGGAGCACCAGTTATTGGCAGTAATTTCTGTGGAAAAGCTTTGTTTAGAATAGAAAGAAACTTTCTTTCTGTTTTTAAATAAAAATTTGTAAACTTGATAACATTTATGGAAGCACCCTTTTAAAAAGGAATAACACAAGAACTTTCAACTCAGCATTAAAAGTAAACACATCCAGGAATATTTTAAAGTTTGACTCTTTCAGAATTGTTCTTTGAAAACTGACCAGAATTCCATGTAATCCAGGTTAAAAGGTGCTTTAAGGCGGAACCTGAAGCCAAATACTTTTTAGACCTTATTTTTCTAATGCAGTGGAGAACAAGAAGAGTTTTGCTAAATGGGCCAGGCCTGTTTATTAAAACTTTTTCATTCCCCAAGGATACCTGCATCAGAAAAACAAGGTCTAAAAAATGTTTTTCTTACCCATACCATGTTTTTAACCTGGACCAATGGAACTGCAATAATATTCATATATACAAGGATTCTTTTGGACGAGTAGACACATTTTTAATTTGTGTAAAAGAATCATTGTATAATAATAGGAGTCTAAAGATTCAGCCATATATATATATATATATACACACACACACACGGTTATTACTAAGGTCTCATACCCAATCTATATGGGGCCTCCACTATCTCAATTTTTATAAAGTAGTATTTGTAGAAAATATATGCCCCCCCCTCTTCATTTGTCAAAATCATACTAGTCAGTTGATAAAGAAAATAGCAGTCAAAGTTAATAATAGCAAAAATCAAAATGAAACTACTTAATAAAAGAATTCAAATAACTTTAAGACTAACCAAAACTTTTAAATCAAACAAGTTTTGAATTTCATCCATTACACATACAGTATGATAAAAATACATTACTTCTGTACAAATATCAACAGAGATTATATAAAAACTAAAATCACCATTTAAAATATATAATGAAACAGTGAATAAAGAAGATAAATTGTTTTGAATTTATATTGTTGGTTTGCTAAGCTAATAAGTTACAGTTAAAAGTGTGGCCATGAGAAGCCATACTTTTTTTTTTTAGACACTATTTTCCCCATTGGGAATTGGAATTCTTCAACAACAATACTCCAACAAGAGTACAGTGGACGGAAGAAGCAAATAAATTCAAGTATGATTAAAAATATGAAGTCTTAAAATTTAAAAAAAAAAATAAATTATATCTTGTATATAACTGATATTTCAGAATTTATAACAGCTAAATTTAACATTTATTCAACTTTTCATCCAGTTCATATAAACTAGAAATAAAATTTTTTAAAAGTTACTAATGTTTTGAAACAAACCATTTATCATTTATAGAAAACACATTCACACAAATATGCAACAAGCTCACACTAAGAGAAACAAAATTATAAACAAACACAAATTCCAGTGTAGTTGTGGTGGCATAAAACAGAAGTGCTTGTTATACATAACTGGATAAGAAGTTAAGGTTTAGTTATTGTGTAGAATATGCACCCCTAACTTTTTGGCTTAGAATTATGGGGGAAAAAAAAAAAAAAAAAAAAAGAAAAAAAAGTGTTATACATGAATAATTATGGTATTTGCTCTTTTTTCATTATTACCTGGGTTATAATTGGGTTTAGTTTATTTCATATTGGTGTATAATTTTAATTGGTACACATTATATCAAGTCAAAAGTCACACACCACTAACCATATTAAAAACTATTACTTCAGTGCCATAATTTTATATGCAAATGTAACAACTATTTTGGGATAAAAGTGTAAAAAGTTATCAAAATCTATTGCGAATCAGTACCACAAGAAAGGTTGAATGTCTAGAGTAGCACAATATCAATTACTAAGATTACCATTCCAACATCATGTGAAGTAGTTTTAGTGCACCATGTTGCTGTATGAATCAATTCACTATCTTGCCATGTACATCTGGGGCACACACACACACACATTTGAAATGTGCGCAAATAAATTGAATGGGTCAGACGAATACAGCTTTTGTGTGAGGAGTAGAAAAACACGAAAGGAAGATATCCAACAATGAAAACAGCAGAGAGTAGGCAAACTGATTTTTTTTTTTCACAACTATTTTAAAAAATTATGGTTTCATAAAGTCAACCTTAATATTCCAGGGTCTCCTCTTGAAATAAAAGTCACTTTTCTCCAAAGAGAAAAACTGAAATTGCCAAAGATTTCTGATAAATACACAACAGTACAACTTTGCACTTAAAAGTTTAAAATGAGGAAGGTCTTTTTCTTTAAACATAAAAACTGTAACAATGAAAGTTTCAAAAACAGTTCACAGCCAAATGAACTGATTCAGAAAATAGAAATATTTACACTAACACTATTAGATAGAAAGAGAAAATGTCTCTAAACAGTTTTTTTAAAAAGATTTTATAATAGACATATCACAGTGTTTAAAACAAAACTTGAATGCCTTAACCATTAACTAGTTTAATCCAATGAAATATTTATCAACCATAGGTTAGAACTATCATAAGCAAATGATAACTTAGCACATTCAAAATGTTTGTTCAAAAGAAAGAACATTTCTGGTACAATTTTTTTTTTTTTTTTTTGAAGTGATGAATTACAAAGAATGTCATCTTTTTTATCAGACCCAATAAACAAAATTAAAAATTGATTTTTATCAAGTGTTAATTTTCTCAAAATTGTACAAAATCGGAAAGAAAGAATTTGGAATTATTGCTGGGAAATTTTCTTCAAAGTCAATTTGAAGAATTCAAAAGAGAGAAATACAAATCTTGCCCAATTTATCTCTTCATATTAAATCTGAAGGTAATTCCATTAAAATATGAACAATAATGGTGGCCAACAAAGATCTTTTGAGAAAAAAAAAAAAGAAATGGTTATTTAGAAAACAAATATTAAATGGAATTATATATATATATATATATATATATATATATATATATATATATAGCGATGTTCAAGGGTTGCCAAGGGAGATAATTAATTTTTTCAAAAAGTTCATTAATTTTAAAACAATTACCAAAAATCAGGGAATTGTCCAATTTTAATGAAATTTTAACCAAATTATTTCCCGACGACTTAATTTTATAAGGATTAGCTCATTTTATTAAAGTAACTTGAAAACTTTTTTTTTATCAATTCAGAAATTGGGGGGGGGGGGGGGGTGACCTTTGACCATTTGAAAAAAAAAAAAATTCCCAGTCCCTAGTTTTTACATTTCTTAAAAGATCATATCCTGAAGAACATATAGAAATTTTTTTAAAAATATAAATAAAAGTGATTTTAAAATTTAAAAGTTATTTTCTTAAAACTCAAAAAATAAATAATCTAGCATCTTTTTTTTTTCTTCGTAGTATTAAAAAATATATTTTTCTTTAAATTGATGCAAAAAAAAAAAAAAAAAAAAAAAATTTTTTTTAATCTAAGTTGAACGGAGTTTTTTTTACTACTGTAAAAATTTCAAGGTCAATTTTAATGTTTGACAGCATCCAGGACTAACTTGAAAATTTAACAAAAGATAGCCCTGAATTTTATCTTTGAAAAAAATCCGAGTTAAAAAAAATACTATGATGTGCTACATATTTTCAAAGATGTTTTAAAAATCAATTTTTAAGTATGGATGACAGAACGGGCAGAATTCTCTCCCAGTCTAAATAAATATGTCAATCGCAACAGAGAAAAGTCTTTTTGGCTACACTTCCAAGAAAAATTTTTTTTTAAGATATTGGATAGAAATTCCAATGTTTTATCTTTTACTTCGAAATACCTGGATGTGAAAACATACAAGATAGTAAAAGATAGCGATTTTGAGCTACTATAAAAAAAATTTCAACAAGCCGATCTAAAGGGGATAACCGCATAAATAAAATAGGAGTTATGTCCCTTTATTTTGAACATCCTAGTGTGTGTGTTCTTTGGATAAAGCAATTTACAACTGAATGATAATTGTATGAAGAGATTTTTTTTTTTTTTTCCTCAAATCAAGAGTAGGATATGACACAAGATTGCAAGTATGTGGCATCCAGCAAGGATTAAACTTGCCATTCAGTAGTAATTAATCTGCAAGACTAGCTTGCTAACCATTACACCACAATGGAACAATCCTTAGAGATGGAAACTGAGAGTCTGAAAATTAGTTTACTGAACTTGGCTTGATGGTGAACATGGAGATAGGTAGCACTGACCTTCAAGGTCACAGTAATTAGTTCAATTTAGAGCCAAACTTGATTCTTTTCATATTTTGTCAGTATATTGTTTACTCGGTTACCATTATTTTCTTTATTCAAAAGTTAGGTTTTACTCATTGACCTTTAAACCTTGATTTCTCTTCCCAATGTAAGGTACTCCATTAATGTGCGTGTGTATATATGTATGTGCTTCATACTAAATCCCAAACAATATATATTATAGACACACACCAACAACCTGTTGGGTCCTACTGTTGTCTAGGACTACAGTTAGAAGCCAAATACAAGGTCTTATGGGGGTGGGTTATTAGCTCCATGTCCACTTGGTATTTGAATTTAGAGTTGTTCTTCTCCTAGACTAGTTACCAACCAATGAAGAAAGTCTACCATAATATTTTACACACACCTCACTCCATCATGTAACAATTTTAACTTCTTTCAGGATGAATTAAATCTTTGTGATCAATTAGAAGCTAAAATACTTAGAGCACTTCCTCTCTTCAGAGTGGTGGTGGTACATTCCTATGGATGCCAATTTTATTTGCTTTCTGGATAAATTTGACCTTCATGATCAATTTTAAACTAAAAATTTTCAAGTAACTCTGGAAGTTGTTGAGCACTACACTCAAATACCATTAAAACACTCCTTGAGGTTAAAGGAGATCATATGCCAAGTTTAATCAAGATTGGCTAATAAGCCTAAGTAACAAACAAGCAAATAGACACAAGATTAACTTAAAAACATTAGTCAACCTTGCTTTGATGATCCACTCCAAGCCAAACTTTGCGGATGAACTCAACTATATGAAGAAGAATGCATATCCTGAAGATTACCACCACCACCATTAGATATAAATATAAGCAGTTCTCAAGCAATCTGTAATTTGGACCAGAGAAGTGCCCTGTATATCTTTAATTACCTCAGATATGCAATGCCTCTATGCGACCAATTGAAAAAAAAGAGAAAAAAGATGTCAGCTGTTGTTTCAATCAAGTTTCCGTATTTATAAATTTCTATGCAAATATGATGTTTGCTACATTGGTTGCACTACTCAAAGATTGAAAGTTAAAATGAACCAACACAAATAAATTGGATTGCTCTGTAGTATCAACCAATCAGAATTCATCTTGCACCATTGCACAACACCTATTGGACAATCCTACTTGTGCTGTCGTGCATAACCCCACAATGTTTACCATCTTGTAGACCTCAAATAAGGAGTTACATTTATTTGTACTCAAGGCCCTCCTCATCACAAAACTCCAACCTGCGTTGTGTACAAAAGCAATTTTACACATTGCTTTTATTAAACACAAAAAGTTCTTAATCTAACCAATCTTAACTTAGTAAGTGAAGAAAACTATATTTCCTGCACCTATTCTTCAGGTGTATAGTGACCCCCCCCCCGGCTTTTCAACAATCTCCACCTTTTTATCCATTTCCTCATCACTATTTGTCCGTCACTGAATTTTTTCTCCGATATGATGTGACCAAAAAGAAGGGTTCCCTTCTCTAGAATTTTAAAGTATCTTGAAGTATTTAAAAATGCATACGCTTATGTGTATGTGCGCATGTGTTAAAGCTCACAAAAATTTCACGAATCTTTTCAGGTAGGCAGCAAAATGAATGAAAGTAATTATTCTTCTACTTGAATAGTAGTGGCATATTTTAAGTAGCCCATTAATTTGGTCTGTAAAAAAAAAAAAAAACAAAA
Source organism: Doryteuthis pealeii (assembly GCA_023376005.1). Taxonomy (NCBI): domain Eukaryota; kingdom Metazoa; phylum Mollusca; class Cephalopoda; order Myopsida; family Loliginidae; genus Doryteuthis; species Doryteuthis pealeii. Next base: position 53,172,530 of record CM042153.1, read on the forward strand.
AAACATTGCCAATCTGGACCATTTCCAAAGAAGTTTGCTGACTCGTGACTTATAAAAACAAACCAACAAATGAAACCTGTACAAAGTTTTATTTACATGAAAGGAGATAGATAGAGAGATAGAGAAAGAAAGAGAGCAAGAGAGATAGAGCAAGGCCCATATGGTTCTGTGCAAGACACTGATATCCCTGATAACACTTGTAGTTTTATCATCCAGTTGGCTGAAAGCAGCAGAAAATGTAGAAAGAATAAAATGATGCTGAATAAAAAAAAAAAAAAAAAAAGTCTACCATCAAATTTATGCACACTCAAACAAACAAAATTTAAACCATCAGTATGAAATCTGCAATGTTATAAATTGGAGAAAGACACTCAGTTTATTAAAAAAATATCTAAAAACAATTAATGAGATTCTTTAAGGAAAGGAGTGGGAGAGGGAGCTAAAACATAAGTCTTACATGGAAATAGTTTTTATGCTCCTGAGTATAAAAAAAAAAAAAAAAAAAAAAAAAAAAAAGACATTAAAGTATGCAAGATTTTCAAGATCTTAATGTTCATCCCTTAAGTTTGAACCAAAATAACCATATTCAGAGGGAAGAGAACAAGAAAGAAATAGAAAAATCCATTGTAGAAGCAACTTACCTATCACAACTTCCATATGGTCCAAAATATCTAAATCAGTTAAAATTCAATATGTAAACTAATCACAAATGGAAATGGAGTGAAATTTCAATGTTTGACATTAAGGTTGGACCCAAACAAACCAAAGTAAAATAGACTGTACCAAAGTGACACTAAACAACTATATATGTATCATGGAAAATTCTGGATTTTGGCTTAGGGACAGGTAGGTGTCTATTTAAAAGAAACCATATTTATTCCAATATAGCTAAGAAAATCAATTATTTGCAGAAAAGCTGCAATACATAAAATAATGATATACTTCTAAGAGAAAAATCTAGATGGAAGCATATAAGGATGCCGCACGCTATTGAACAAATATTAGAAGCAGTACACTACAAAAAAGCAGCTGTACAGCCACTTGCCTCCTATCACACAAACTATCAAAGTAAGACAAACAAGATGTGCTGGAGAAGCAAGGACAAACTCATAAGTGGTGTTCTCTGATGGACACCTACACATGAACACACCAATGTAAGCCGACCAGCAAAAACCTACATCAGCTTTGTGCAGATTCTGGATGCCATGCGAAGGACCTACCAGAGGAGATGACATAAAGATAGTTTGAAAGAAAGTCACGGGCATCCATGCTGTCAGTACAATCTGATGATCTATGACCACAATAGACTTTCAAATCAAAGTATCAAGGATTTTATAAATACAAACTTAAATTCCACAATGCTACCTTTTGGCTTTAAACCCAAGTCATTTATATGATTAATGGGGGTATCAAAAGACTTTACCAGATAACCTCAGCCACTCACCCCATTTTGTAAATGGAGACAAGAGTAACATTATAAAAAAAAAAATTTTTTTTCTAAATTAAAAAAATATAAATTTTTGTTCCTTTCTCTCTCTCAAAAAACCCCAAAACAGCAATAATTTTTTTTAAAAAGACAAATATCTTTATTTTTCTTACTCTTAACACCGAATAAAAATTTCAGAATTCAGCAAAGAGAATTCAAGAAAATTTTATACCATTGGAAAGAACACTTCATTTTTATATTTAAGGTAATTTGTTAGAATTAGATCTAAAATGACAAAACTGTATGTTTTAAAAAGCATACAAGAAAGCTTAACTTGAACTTTCTCATGAACAACTGACAAGTGTTGTGTTTTTCTCTGAGAATAATCAAACACATTTGTTAGCAGAAAATTTAACAGTTTTAGTGATTTTGTTTAATTCTGGAACAAGGCTAGTTTCTAAGCTATACAAAGTGTGTTGGGGAAAAAAAGATTGATAAAACATCATACTAATGAGATGTTTTAGCAGTGACCTTGAGATTTCTGTATATGATCTGATATAGGGTCTGAAATCCCAGAAATATAACTGAAGATTTATCCCAATTCATTTTGAACTAATATAAAACAGCATTATGCTACATTAGTTTGTATTGTAGCAACACATGATAGAGAGATTGTATGTTAAGGGTACTTGGCATTTCCTCCTAAGTTGAACAAATTAGGAAAACTTTTCTAATCTAACACAGAAAATCAGGAAGACCTTTCAATGTCAATGAATGACGATCACATTGAATAGGTGGAGATAACTCATTCCACAACAACCTTACTCTTCTGATTTGGCCCCTGGGGATTTTTTTTGTTCCCAAAGCTGAAATCAACTCTGAAATATCAATTTCAGATGATAGAAGAAAATGTGTTATGAAACCTGCACATTATCCCTTAAAAGTAGGTAGAAAATATATACTGGGAACAGTATAACAGGGGAGGGGGAGACTATTTAGTAACAAGAAAAAAAGTATCATTAAGTTAGAGGTAAAGGAATAAATTTGTTTGTGAAAAATTTTGTTTTCCTTTTGGACACACATTGTACATTCACAAATCAAGAAATTATGAAGATGATAATCTGCATTATGAGAAAGTGAAGAGGAGGGGAGAAGAAAAAGACAAATCAGGGGATTTGTAGAATGATAAACAAGTGATAAAGACCAGCTTATAAACATGAAAATAAATTTACATATAACAACTAGCTTATTCCTTACAATCAACTTTAGAGAGAAAGAAGGAGAGCAAGAAAAAAAAAAAGTATAACTTGGAAGAAAAAAAATTACCAAATATTTTCTGCAAACAGGTGTATATAAAAAAATTCTAAAATGTATGAAATTCAAAGAATTAATCTATATCTTGAATGCCAATCTCCAAGAAAAAAAAGAAAAAAAAAAAAAAGAAAAGAAAGTTACAGAGTAACAGAGAGTGAGAGAGAGAGGAGAGGCAATCATACCCACCCCAACATCAGTTGAACAGTGTCCAAATATTGGGCAAAATATATTTTTACTTTTCTTTTTTTAAAAATGTATGTTTATCTAACAAAAAAAAAAAAAAAAGAAAAAAAAAAAAAAAGGCCATTGATGGTTGAAGTGGGGATTTTTTTTCTTTAAGAGTTGTGTTTGTTGTGAGTGCATGCCCATTCCCACTTCTTGGAAAAAAAAAAAAATAGTGTTTCTTTCAAAAGCTGTTGATTGGTCCTTATCTAATCTTGGCAAGGACAGCAGCTCTTCTGTCTGTATTCTGGAACAGGGCTCGGATCAATTGTTTTACTTCACTGGTAGAGAATTCATGAGCTAGCACACCCTTACCATCCGCCCATCGATCAGTAATTTCTTGGAGATTGGCATTCAAGACAAAGATTAATTCTTTGAATTTCAGCCATTTTGGAATGTTTCTTTGAAGCTCGACTTTCATGTGTGCCTCATTGGTTGAGTCCTCTGTGAATTTGGTGCAAAAGAGTGGACCAGCCTTTTCATCAAACATACACAGCAGATGGTGCAAGTGACTGGCATCTTCTGCACTTATATCTTCCAGTGATGCAATGCTGTTAACAATCTCCACTAGAGCACAATTCACCAGGGTACCTGCAACACAGAAAATAATTTTGGGGTAGACTTGGGAACATAAGATTATCAGCTACATGCATGCATACATCATAATATCAATTACCACCGTTATGCATATCACTAGACCTCTGTACTGCTTTAACTTTGAGAAAAATGGCTATATAAAGCAAACCACTACGACCACCAACAGTTAGCACTTGCTATGTATTCATTTTACAATGCCTGAGTAGTTGCCAAAATAACTATTAGGTATAGGTGTATCATCTCTGAATATATATATATATATATATATAAGTAAAGTCATCGGGGTGGCCTAAAGTCGGTATCAGCCAATCAGTGAGGGAGTCTATCCTCCTTTCACTAGCACTAGACCAAGGAGATTGTTTTTGCATCTAAGGTGGAGTGGCACACCTATCATCAGCTCCTTAACCGCAAAAATTTATAGCCAAACGCTCTACCAACTGAGCTAACCCAGATATATATTGAGCTTAGCTTATCAGAAGGCCATAAACATGAGGCATCCGGTGAGGGATCAAAAGACTATGCAGTTTGTTATATATATAAATAAAAAGGAGTCATATCTGTTTTGGTATGTGGCGATTTAAAACTCAGAAAAGGGATGTTATTGAGTCTTAAAATTGTGCATAGAATTTTTTTATTTTTACTGATTAAATGATATAATTCAATAATTAAAAATCAATTTATTTGCAGAAATCTTCAAAGTTCTTCATAAGTAAGTGCAAAAAACATGTGCAACTCTTCAGTTCTTAAGAACTGGCATGTTTAAATATCACACTAATTCGACAGATAAAATTTGGGAGAAGAAAAAAAAAAAAAAACAAAAACAAACATGAAACATGTTCCAAATCAAAAGGGTACCTTTTTTAATATCAAATTTAAAATGTAAACTAAGAAATTGTAATAGGAAATTTTTTTTACACGTGAATAAAAAAAAAAAAAAAAAAAAAGATAAATAAATTAAATGAACAATTTGTTTATCAATAACTAAATGATTTTTTTAAAAGAATACTTTTCATATATTTTAATTCTTAATCTGTATCACTAAAAAAAAAAAAACAAAAAAAAAACAAATACATTTATGACTCAACAAACAATTAAGAACCGAATTTGAATTTTTTGTCATATGCACACACAAAAAAAAAAAAAAAAAAAAAAAAAAAAAAAAAAAAAAAAAAAAAGTAATAGTGAATTTTTAAAATTTTGTTAAGGAATTTTCCAAATTATCTTCCACTTTTCTCTCCCACTCCATGGTGTTCTTAAAATCCTTTTAGTCTGGTTATGGACCAGGTATTTCTGCTAATAGTCTATAAGAATAGATTGTTAAGCATTACTTCTTGCAGTCATCTAGGTAGCTTAAATAAAATATTAATTACAAACTTTATTAAGTGCAGAGACAATAATTGGGTTGAAATGAACAATAAATGCAGAGATGTTAAAAGTGATGTTTAGAATGAAAAAGATTTTTTTTGACAAGAGTCTGATGATACAACCAAGAATTTAAGGATATGGCTTAACCAATAAGAAGAAATTGGTTTCATTTGGAAACACAAGGAGGAGGGTCTAAGAGGAGAGAGTGAATAAAGTCTAGAAAAAAAAAAAAAAAAAAAAAAAAAAAAAAAAAGCTGCATACCCATTGCTTTTGAATAAATGTGGGGCGGCAAAATATCTTCCCAGATTGTTTTAAGATGGTTCAATTTATAGAGAACCTGCTTGATAGAACGTTCAGCAGAAAAATGGTTGCCTTCCTCTGACACTGATACAAAACCTGTAATAAGAAATAGAACATCAAATGATTAAATACAATTTAGAGATTTAGTTTGGAAAATTTTAAAATACTCTATTTGATGGCATATAATACCCTCAACAATGTACATCACAGTAATATGGTATATTTAGCTAGATAAAAGTACTGGTACTACCAGATATCTGAACTTTGCATGATTGATTGATTGACAGACAGATTATAGTGTGCCAACACTTGTTGGGTTATTTTATGTTGAAGACGTTTTTGTTTTATTTATTATTGATGGGTACTTATTTTTTTAATTATCTAACCCATTAGATGGAACCCTAACAGGTACTACCAATACAAGGTCAGATTGGACCTGGGTGTAATGGTGATGAAGGGGTACTCCACATTCCCCAGAGCTCCAGAATTGGAACTTCACCATCAGATAGAGTTTAATGTCATAGGACATTAAGACCCTCAGCCACCACCTTCTAGCACATATATGATAAAAAGTGTTGGAACAATCATATAGGTGCTGCGGCCTGATATGACCAGCCGAGTGATCAGAGAGGGCCTCTCTGACTGCCCATCTAGCCTAAGTAAGGGCCAAAGTGGAGTGTTGCATGTCAGTGACTGTTCAGCAACTAGGATTCCATCCTTAAGCATCATGGGTTGCTACACACAGTCAACAGATGGCCATCATCCTATCCCTCTGCAGAGGTCCAGTCAGTGTATTCTAAAGCCTCATCCAACAGGGCTGAAAAAAAGTGATAACATTTGTGATGTAAATATCCGAGTAACATACATAGTGTAGGCAACTTAAACTTTGGGTAGACTATAGTGACTCATATTTACATAGCAAATAATTTTTCCCCTGATACACTATGTGTGTGTGTGTGTGTGTGTGTGTAATATATATATACATATAATTAATTATACTGTACGTTAGCAGCAATTGTTTTAATGTTATGTATGTGTAATTGTAACCTAGCAAGAATGACAAACTTTAAGATTTTTATTGGCGCAATACTCTTGTAGAATAAAGAATTTCAAGTCCAATTTACATCTGAATGATAATTTCATGAGGTCTGTATTTGCATTGAATATCTTTTTTGTTTTGTTTTTAAAATCATCCAAATTTTCAAGATAACTATGAAGTACTAATTAAAATTCTCCACTCCTTCCAAAATAGAAGCATCAATAAAAAAAAAAATTTTTTAAATGAAAAATCTTAAAGTTAATGCAAAAATAAATAAATTCTTTTTACCAGATGCAGCACTGAGACAGTCAAGAAGGTCATCTCTCTGAGTTGCCATTTGTTGCATTAGAGCTCCAGTGCCTATAGAGCGGACTTTCTGGATGAGATCAACAAATGTCCCTGCTCCATCATGTAGTGGTGTTGGTAGCTGCCGGCTGAATTGGGGTCCCAATAACATGAGATGATGAGCAATATACATGCAGTTATTGTGATGAATAGCTAAAAAATAAAATAAAAGACAAATTAATAAAGTTAGCTTTATATCACACCAATTATCAAATTGTAACATTAATAAAAGATTTCATAGTAAAGTATTATTCATTTTTGATAAATTATTTATCTCAACTATTTACAGTATTGATACAGCCATTAGAAATTAAGAAATACTATTCAAAAATGAATAATTTGCTAGATGTGACACAAGGCCATTCTTTGAGTGGAGTACAGTTGGTTTGAATCCAGAGCTTTTCTTCTCTTAGACAGGTTGTCTAAAGAACCTAGTCTGCCAAATTATTTATCCCTAACTAAGTGAGAGGGAGAGAAAGAATAGATAAATCCCAAGAGCATTAGTAAAAAGGTGAAAATGTTAAGTCATGTCCAGGATGTGAACTCCTGTTACCGATTCCAATTCCTACGATAAGTTACGTGTGAGTGTGTGTGAAATTTTTTAAACTGTAATATTTGAAGACTGAATCCATCTTTGAAGTAGGTGAGTTTGTAATCAAAGCTTCTGATTAAATCCATAAAGCTGTGTAACTTCTGATAAGTAAATAAACAAGTAAATGATTGAATGGGAGAAGAGAGGAGTCAGCAAGTATAGATGTGAGTAACCATTGTTTTCCTTTCTTTTTTTCCCCCTCATATACATTGGCTTATCAGCTGGCAACAGGAAGACAAAATAATGAGAAACTGATTAATTATATGAAGCAGCCATTGGAAATTAATTCTGATTCCCAGTGGATCAATAAAAAGAAAATAAATAAATAAAAAAAAATCCTCAAGGGAAGTAAATATTTTCTTAAAAAAAAATAAAAAGTAATTCCCCCACACAAACACATAAAATAAAAGTAGGTTGAAAAGGGTTAAGGCTGCGAAGAATACAAATTCATCACTGATATTCTTGTGAATGTCAGACTAGTTTACATGAACGCCACAAATATTAGTCTCTTGGAAATTCTTTCTTGTCAATAATCAAAGAAATGGCTTTTAACTTTTTATAATTTTGAACAAAAGGAAACTTATTTTAATATTCAACACATTGTATTATTAGACAAATAACAACAAATATGAACACACTTGTTTGAAACAATGTACCTAACTTATTGTTTGTGTGTGTGTCATACTTTCTCAGCTATTGCACACCCTAAGTCCTTTACTAACCATGATTTACCATGTTCCAGATATTTCTTGCACAAAAGAAATAAGAGACACCTTGTGTTGCCTTGGTGCCAAGTATGTTGTAACAGATCTTTTTGGTTATTATTATTATACTAGTGAGTTTTTATGTAGTTCTTTTGTATATAATTATTAGTTGAAGTATCCATCAAGGTCGATAATAGGTCAAGACTTGGATCACAGCTGATTTTAATCACAGCAAAATTCTTCTTCTGTAATGATCAGTGGAATCGTAAATTTTCTATCAGTCAAGTTATGAGATTATCAGTTCTGTTTGACATAAAACAAACTAAGCCACCCCACCTCTAAAAAATAAATTTCTAAACTTTCCCTAAAAAAATTTTAAAAAATTAAAAAAAACTGTTTATAATCTGAAAGTTTGACTTGTAATCTATGTTATTACAAAGAAAATTTTGCAGAACAATCCCTAAAAAAAAAAAAAAAAAAAAAATGTTTTGTTGTTGTTTCTAATTAAACTATGGAATTTCCAAGGGTTCAGCTAATTCAAATAATTCTGAGGAGTTTTGAAACATTCAAACTGGAAAATTGTTAGAAAAAAAAAAAAAAAAAAATACCTGTCAGCTGGGGTAATGTTGCTAAACGCCGTTTGTGAAACGTTGGGAAGACACAACAGAAAAGTTCAAACATATTCCGAACAGCATAAAACATTTTCACAGCACAAGGATCTGAACTGGTCACAGCTTCATTAAGAGTTTCATAAGCCAATGCAACTAGTTTCATTACAGATTCACTGAAAAATAAAAAAAATAAAAAATAATAATTTTAATGATATGAGAGGAGAGAAAAAAATGAATTTCACAGTAAATGAAAGGACTTTGTATAACAAGTTTTCTGTTTAAACCTTTCACTATTTTGAGAGTCATGTGTGGCTCTCATTTCCTGTGACTTGTTTGAGAGTCAATGTGGCTCTAAAACTGCATTTAAAATAAAGGATAAAATCTTATGAAAATGTGAAACTTCTAATTTGCCTTGAACTATAGAATTAGGTAAAATATATAACAAATATGTATAATACAAGTATGAAATACAGATACATAAGAAGCAAAGCTTTTATATCAATACAGAGATAGTAACAAATATAAACTGCAAATAATCGATTTTTACACTCATAAAAGTCACATTTAACTTAGAATTTATGAAACATACGTCCTAAGTTTTTTCCACTCTAATAATTAGAATTACAAAGCTAACATGAAAAACATCTATAGGAAATAATTAAAAATTTAAAAAAAAAAAGAAAAAAAAAAAAGAAAAGAAGGTCGTCGGGGTGGCCTAAAGTCAGTATCAGCAAGGGAATCTATCCCCCTTTCACTAGCGCTAGACCAAGGATATTGCTTTTGCATCTGAGTTGGAGTGCCACACCTACCATCAGTTCCTTTACCGCACAGATCGCTGTGCTACTCATACACAGAGTTGGTGAGGGCCAGTATCGAACTAGGAACCTTGTGGTTTACTAGCCGAATGCTCTACTGACTGAGCTAACCTGGCTCTGATTTACTTTATAGGAAATATACAGATGCCAAAATATGCAACATTTAATATATGAACAGATATAATGAACATATGAATTTTAAAACAAAAACAATCACCTAATGCTCATTTGGTTAGAAAACTTATGCAAACTATTAATTAAAATGTTGAAAAATAGTAGATTTTAGCACCAACCCATTTGTTATAGTCCAATCCTTAATTTTAGAACTGCTATGATTACTTTATTACAATGGTTTTACAATAGAAATAGATTTCAAATTATTTAACACAATCTATTCATATAATCTTTTCACACAAACCATCCAAATAAGAACAAGAAATGCTGGAGAAGTAGGGATGAACTCATAAGTGACACCTACACACGGAGACACCAGGGTGGGCTAACTAGCAATGATCAGCTGTGCAGATACTGGATGTGATGAGGACTTGTCAGGAGTAATGACCAATAGGATAGGTGGCAAGAGAGTCATGGGAATTCGTGCTGTCAGCACAACCTGATGATTTATCTAATACATGATATTACAAGTGGGATTTGATTTATTTTATTTTATCTTATATATAACAGACTAAATAATTCTCAAAAGGTCAACTATTTAATAATTCTATCTTCTAGTAAATAGGAAAACTATACAGGTGTTTCCATCTATATTTCTGAGATGAGGTGTTATTCTCTACACATTGCAGATTCCTATAGTCAAAATGTTTGTATACTCAGTAACCTTCTGAGAATTCTGAACTTGGTGGTAGTCTACTATGGAGGTATGGGTATTAGGAGGAGAACTGTCTACCCCTGTGATTCAAATAAAGGGTTAAATTTGGGATTCTCGGAAAGTTACTATGACAAAAGGCACCTGAAGAAGAGTACAGCAGCTGAAAGATTGTGAGAAATAGCAACCAAGACGAGTGCAGTAGTCCACAATGTGCAGGGAATAATAAAACACAGATGTGTCTCAAGGATTAAAAATAAATAAATTGAGTGGAAATAGGGAATAGTTTGTGCTCAGGAATTAATGCAAACATTATTGACAGAGTAGAGCTTATTGTAATTCAGTATGACTGTTCAGTTTATAAGAAATTAGTATAAGCCTTTATTCATGGAACTTTAAAAAAAATACCCACCTTCCTTTGTTTCATGTGAGGGACAGATGCCACCGTTTTATAGTATTTACCCAACCCCTATGTCATATTTAAGGAGAATAAAGTTAGTTTGAATTTAGTGTTTTTCTTCTCCTAGACAGGTTGCCTAATCAAAGAATCCAAACTGTCATATTCATAGCTTGTGGGAGGGAAACTGGAGTCATGTCTTTCCCAAGGGCATTAGCAAAAAAGAAAATGCCTTGTCCAGGAATTGAACTTGGGTCACTGATTCCATTTCCCACAATGCTAAGTATGCCACCTGTTTTATAGTAAGGATTTGAATTTAAATAAGGTTTCAAGTTTTGTGATGACCTTTTGTTGAAAGTCTTTATTAACAAGAAAAAAAAAAAAACAAAAAAAAAAACACATTAACCACTCACATCTAGAATATCTTTGTATGAAATATTGACAAAATATCCCCTCAACTACCCTAAGGACTTGAAACTGATTTGCTGCCAGAGTAAAAAGATCTAACACTCATTTGCTTCTTTTAATATGTAATTGATTATGATTTTAACTTAAAAATCACTTTCAATTCAAATAAATAGATGCCCAAGGAAAATAAACACTAAATAAGACAAATGTCAAGCTAAATAACTTAAACAATCAACTATAAAAAAAGATAAAGATAAAAGTATTAAAGCTAGCAAATAGCTATAACAAATGAAGTATTTTCTGAAAAAAAAAAAAAAGTCTATTTATAAAGAAGTGAAATGTGTTTGACATTTGTCCAGTTGTAAAAATCAATAACCTCAAATCTTTCACTAAGCACACCCCTTTCAAAAATCTCACAGGTAGAGAGTTTTTTTTAGTTTTTTTAAATAACTTACCTAACATGGCATGTAGGTAATCGGAAAGTATTATCACTCAGCTGTGTCTCATTAGCCAACATCTCAAGTTTACGAGCCTTTTTGGCAGAGGGAGCATCAGAATCAGCAGTTGCTATGTCACCAAGAGGCTTGTCATGGGAAATCACAACAGTGTGGTGGATCTCCGACATCATCAGCTTCCTGGCATCTTCGAGAATTTCCTGGCACTTCTTGTTAGCAAAGAGGACATTAACATTTTCAATAAAGTTTTTCAGAATCCTGTTATCCTCTTTGATGAAAGACATGGCTAACAACTTGTCCTGGAATCGACTGACCAAGGCAACAACTTCATCAAATTTTTCAAGATCCTTGTTATTGCTGGGAATGGAATGCAAGAGGCACTCTTGCACTATGACATTGAGGATTTCATCAGCATTGAGACGACCAAAATGTTCCATGAGAGTCAAGTTTGGTTCGTTTTCATCCTCAGACTTATAGAGGATTATGTTGAGTAGGTTGGTGTTCAGATAATGTAGGATGGCTTCAATTTGGACAAGGGCAGCTTCAGGGGTTGCAATATCTTCATTGGTTGGGTCAATGGTGACTGACAGGCATGGATAATCTGCAGTCTGTTGAGAGAGGGATGCTGCTTTGGTGATGATTGGCTTAATTATGTATTTAAGGAGATTATCCCCCAGCTGGACGAGTTTGGCCTTAAGAGTACCTAGCTTCCACATGGCACGAGTAGTCTCACAGAGGACAATTTGATTTTTGTCGGGTATTGCAATTTTCAATTTGTTGACAATTTTCTCATTTGATTTAGACTCTTGTGTGTCCCACAGAATGTGTTGACGCCAAGCATCATTCAAATCAAAAACCAATTTTTCTTTCTGGATCTTCATTTCCATCTGTACGGCCTTTAGGATTAGGATCTCATCTTCACGTGTATGGACAGGCTTGGAGAGTAGTTCTTGAATGGCTATCAGACTTTCAGTTACCTTTACATATTCCTGGTTTCGGAATGCCATATCAGATGCTACAAGGAACTTGTCTAACATGAGCATCTTCTCAAGCACAGTTAGTGTCACTGTTGTTTCTTGGAGCTGAGAAGACAACGACTGAAATTCACTGTTTGATTGGTTCAACTGAGCTTTGATCTGGAAATAGAAGTACAGTTAAAAAGTCACTTTTAAATATGCAATTCAAGTTCTGAATATAGACATTTTCATTATTACAATAGAGGGTATCTCAAAATTAATTCAACATATATTATCAACATCTATTTTTTTAAACTGATTTTCCATTAGAAACCACCACAAATCCAAAATAGTTTTTTTAAATGAACAAATAAGGTTTCTGAATATTTGTTGTTTAACTTTTAAAAACTCCAAAATTTCCCCAATCACCCAATGTTGCTGTTCTTTGGGAAAGTCTAAAAAAAGGACATTCTGATTCATTCTAATCCCCACAGACATTTTCAGCATACTCCTTCATGATGGCTTTAAAATTAAATATTTGCAGGTTTCTGTGGAGTTTAAAGACTCAACCTGCAAATATCTATTTGATTGGATTTTACAGCATGTCAACCTATTGTGTCATTTTGTACCAAAGACACAGCAGTATTGCTCCAACAAAGCCTTCATGAGATGATGACCCTGGGTTCAGGCATGGTTCCGGGAGAGAAGCTTCCTAACCACTAAACCAGAACACCCCAGCGATATCTCACAATACCACCAGACTTTGTGGGATTGTTGTCACTCTGTGGGATTGCCATATTCACGCTGATGCATCTTGGATCTATCTTATGTATTTCTTGTTGTCTGATGGAGAAAGTTCAAGTTTAGTCAAGAATGTGAAGGTTGAGTTGGTAATGAAACCTGGACACCCAACTTCAATAGAATATACATTCATTTCAACCATTTCTGACAGTTCTCTTAAATTTTCATATTTTTCCAAATTATGCTGTGTCCAGTCAATGTTTTCCTCAAATGGGACTTAATTCAATGACAAAAACTTTTCATGGGCTTAACAGACCAGACAACATATCAGGATGCGGGGCTGTTAACGTTATTTCAGTTGGAATCTGGAGGAGGAGGAACTAAAGTTAATAATGATTATATAAAATGTTCTAACCCAAGCCACGCTAGGATAAATTTAGAGCATCTTACATGGTATACTGGTTTGTAAGTAAAGCTGGCAGACCATTGTTAGTGAATTCAATTCTTACTGTATATCTGATATTTCTCACCTTGTGCCAAACTAAACTAAGCTTAATAAATCACTATTAGAGTATATTTTGTTCCAGTTTTAATATCAATATATATTTACCAACCCCTCCACATGAGTAAGATGTGTTAATGTCTTAAGTGGAGTTTAACAGGTTTGATTTCAGAGTTTTCCTTCTCCTAGACTGGTTGCCTAACCAAGGTTAAAGAGCCCAGTCTGACCTATTGTTTACTCATAGTTGGAGGGAGAATAGTTTGATGCATACCTTTCCCAAGTGTATTAGAGCTATGTGAAATGCAAACAGCCTCATTCAGGATCTGAATTCAGGTCACCAAGTACATTTCCTTCAATGGACTGGCTTAGCTCAGGGTTTAGTGTAAACTTAAAAAACAAAACAAAAAACACAATCCCTACTTACCTCTGTATCAATGTTAGATCTGACAGAAAGCATCTCTTCTTTAAGAGTTTGTACTTGGTTAGAGAGTTTTTCAGCTGTTGCCAACTGTGGAAGGAACTCAATATGTTTGTTTCGTGTCACATCAAAAATATTGAGTTTCATCTTGTCAATCTTCCTGGTCAATTCATTAAGTTTGGACACAATATCATCCTTCTCAGTTGAAGCTGTGAAAGCAAAGAAAAAAAACTTTAAAATGTACTCTAATGATAACAATAATAAAAATCAATAGTATTTGTAGGTTATAAAAGTAACAATGAGAATAGTGTAACGTTTTTTTATCTGTATCTTTATCTAAATGTAGGCATACTAAACTTAATTTAACATTTTGAAAGCTGTAATTATCTTTTGTACATCATAAACAAAAAATATATGTTCTTTCTGATTATGCACTCAAATTGTATGTATTTCTATGCTTTAACCCATTAGTTAGAGAATAAAAGATACAGATAGCAGCGATTTTGGGTTTTTTAAAAGTTTAACACCCAATTATTCAAGTCCCAAAATAAACCATGTAAAAATAGAAATGTAACATGACTAGACAATAAAACAATGAAGTGTTGCAGTGTATAATTATTTTTGAGGTAGAATTTTTAATCAGAGCTTCCATTTATATCCTCCATCATGTTATAAACAACACTTGCAAACAGACTTAATTTTTTTCTAAGCTTGTCAAAACTGTTATTAAACGGGTGGCGTTCTCATTTATAAAATGCATATTCATTATGTAGTCAACCATCATCTATTAATTCCAGAATCCTATCTACTGCAAGGCCATGGCTCTTATTGTTTAAAGAATCCTTCATAAAATTGTACAATGGATGAGTGATATTTGGTCATATTAAACCAGCAATTCCATCTGGTTACAAGGGAGTAATTTCATTTGTTCCTTAAGCAAGGAACTTTTTTTTTTTCTCTTTTTTTATCACCAATATTTTTATGAATAACTTTTCTGAATATTGTAATGTATATATTGTTGGATGATGTGTCATTTAATCAAAGTCTCTAGTATTGGGTACTACTAGTTTGATGTCACTTCATACTACTACTACTAATTTGAGTAGAACTTTGTTCTGAAACATGGCTTCCATCAAGGCCAGCTGTCTTCAGAAAGCAAGACACAAGGTGGTGGTTGGCAGATGAATTTGTGAATGTTACACAAGAATGAGTGAGTTGCTAGATTACATCTGTTGCATAATTAAGGTTCTTCAACCCAGAAGATCACACCTTTATAATTTAAATAAATAACATCACTTTGAACTTAAGATACCTTTTTAAATACTTGCTATGTTGTATTACAAGTAGAATACATATCTACATCATTTTTTTTTTAAACTAAGCCTGTCCGGCCAGCATGTGATTATATGTTTTATTAACATTTTAATACTACATCATAAGTTGTTTTTTTTCTTCCCCAAAATTGAAAGTCTCACAAAAAAACCCTGATGCTATAGCATCATCCTAATGTCACACATTGTATATCAAAATAATTTTCAGACTATCTTCTATTAAGGACATAATGCTCTTTTTTTCTTATCTTATACTTTTTGAAGGAACCTGCGTCAATTTTTGTTGGTAGTGGTTTTGCTCACAAAGGTTGGAGAAAGAAAAAGAAAAAAAACAAAAAAACAACCTCCTTGATGTAGTTTAAGGTGTGTTCTAATTAAGTGTACAATTTCAAGAATATTGATAAAAATTTAGCCTCGGGGAAAGAAGAAAAAAAATAAAAATAAATTTTTTTTTTTAAAATAATAAATAAAATTTATGTTTTCGTCTGTTCAAAGCAAAATACCGTTTTAAATCACTGTAAAAAAAATATTTAAATCGATAAAAACACATACAAATTACATACTTATAAAGATTATTTTCTTTTCTTTCCAACCATATAAATATTTTAAAGAATGAATCAGAAATACTCAAAAAATTGCTAGTTGAACCAATTAAGGTCGGAATTTGTCAATGTCCACCTATTTCAGCTAAAGTGGTGGTAATGCTACTCAATATTTAATGGCAGGGTATTTTCCGAACAGACTGAACTTTATAATACCAAGAGAAAGTTATTTTCTCGAATGTTGTAAACCAGCGATTATAACTGTAGCAACATAATAGCAATAACAGCTCATTTTGTAAAATCGTTGGACAAACAATCTTTCACCTTAATTGGTTCAAATCGCAATTTCTCGGGTATTTCTGATCCAATCTTAAAAATATTTATATGATTGGAAATAAAATAATCTTTCTAAATATGTAATTCTTATGTGTGTTTATCCATTGAATAATTTTTTTTACAGCGGGTTAAAATGATATTTTGCTTTGAAAAAACGAAAACATCAAATATGACTTTTTTTTTAAAGACTAATTTTTTACACGCTACTTTGTTTTTCAAAATCCTAGTGGCTAATCTTTATCAATATTCTTGAAATTTTACACAATACACCTGAAAGTACAAACAGAACCTTTTTTTTTTTGTTTCTAGGCTCCGTGGAAGCGAAAATACAATAGAGCAAATTTGAAAGCAATTTCTTCAAAAAACAAGCAAAAAAACAAAAAACAAAAAACAAAAAAAAAAACAAAAAAAACAACAACAACACTATACCAGTAACAGAAGACAGGCTCAGAATTATTTCCATATATAATGTGTGAAATAAAAACGATTGTATACTGACAGGGATTTTGCTCAAAAGTTTTAATTTTGGAAAGAAAATTGTCAAATTTACTCAATTTTCAAATGTAAACAATCTCTCGAAATTCTGGCCTTATCGGCTTTAAAAAATAATTACTCTGGTATTTCTGATCCAATTTTTAAAATATTTATATGATTGGAAAGAAAAGGAAATAATCTTTCTAAATATGTAATTTATATATGTTTTTATCTATTGAATTATTTTTTACAGCGTGTTAAAACGGGGGGGGGAGGGGGGTCTTAAAAGGGGCAAAAACGTTTTACATAAATTTTTTTCCGTGCTCAATTTTCTGTTATTTTTTTTGTAAAATCAAAGTGGTTAATATTTATCAATATTCTTGAAATTTTACACTTAAAATAGGAGACATTTTTAACTACAAGCAGAGATTTGTTTTTTCTTTTCCGACATTTGGGAGTGAAACTACAATAGAGTAAAGTTGAAGGTGAATTTCTTTTTTAAATATAAGATAAGCACAAAAAAAAAAAAAAAAAAAAAAAAAAAAAAAAGCACTATATGCCAACAGCTTTAGGATTGTTTTCCTATAAAATATGTGAAATAAAACGATTGTATACTGTCAGGAATTTGCTTTGAAAGTTTGAATTTTGGAGGGGAAAAAAAAAAAAAAAAAAAAAAAAAAAAAAAAAAACTCAAATTTACTTGTCTACATTACTTAACTTTTAATACAGTATTATTTTTAAACAAAGTGAAAATGTTGAATAATCTTGTGGTAAACTTTTTAAAAAATCTTGATATCCCTACTTCTTATTCCCCAAATAATAGGTTCTAGCATGAAGATAAATAAAATTTAAGCACAGAATCAGAAAGAACATACAATTTTACATAAGAATGCAAAGTTTTATCAAAATTGTTCCAAAAATAAAGAAATGGTGAAGAAATTACTAAATTTCTTCTTTTCAATTAGTCCGTGATTTGGCATTTTTTTAACAAAATCATGTCCACTTTTTTACCCCAATTTTGGGGCTTTAAATTCTCATAACTTTTGAACCATTGGGAATATTTTCATAATTCAAACAGTTCTGAACTCCATTTACAAAGTTCTATATAACTAACATGATTAAATAACAATAACATCAAATAAAAAAAATCAACTGGGAATGCTACTGATAATGGTCTTAGGGAAGTTTTTTTTTTACATTGTGCTTCAGGTATAGTAACATATCAACAAGTAGATATTTATATCTATTGTATATTAGTAAGTTATTGCAAATATGTTTCAGTAGTAGAGCAAAATGAAAGGTTAAAACAATGAGTGATAATTAATGACAATAGTAATTCAAAATTAAAGCAAAACAATTAAAGGAGGCAGAAAATTAGAAGAAAAATTCAGATAGCTGAAATATATAAGAATTAATCATGGGTGAATAATACTTTTTAAATTTCCCTAAAAAAAGTTAAGGTTTCATATAAAAGCAGAAAGTTCTGTTAATTGTATATCTATTAAATTTAATTATACGAAGTCACATCAAGTATTTGTCTATAATTGTATAGTTGTTTCTAATTACAAAAATTAGAGTAAATTCAAGTGTTTTTTTCCCCCCAAAGTTTTAAGCCACTGCCACTTCAATTTACATAGCTAACATTGTATAGTTAGCAAAAAAGTTATTTATATGAAACTATCAAGACTATACAAGGAAAGACCTGGCAGTTATGTAATTGGAGTCTGATTATAAGTAGCCAAAGTTACTAACCTACCTTTATTGAAAAATTTTTTAGCAAGTGTTATCCAGTAATTAGCTAATTACTAGAAACCAATAATTTCTTAAGATTCTTCAATTGAAATGTTAATGCCAAATAATATAACTTTGATCCAGAAGATAATTGCTCAATTTTGTTGAATGTTTACATGATAATTTGGATTATTCAGACTATTGTCCTCATCTTTATATATACAATACAAATATTTATATATATATATATATATATATATACACACACACACACACACACACACACAAATGTATATATAACAATAAAGATGAGAACAATAGTCCAAATAATCCAAATAATGAATAATTGTTTAAAATGTGGATATCTGTTGGATGAAATGACATGGTAAACTTACCAGGCCTAGAAACTTGTATTCCCAAAAATATTAAAATGTCACAATTTTATGCATTAAACTAAGAGGAAATATTTAACTTTTTATTGTCAAAGAATATAAAGAGGTTTTGAAAGAAATAGATTAGGCTCATTTATAAAATTCCACTGGAAGTTTATTTTTGTTTAATGATCAAATTAAAGGTTTTAAAGAAATTTTTGTAACATATTTGTTAATTTTCAAAATTCATTATTTCAAGAGAGCATAGAATTATATTGTTAAATATATCAAAGGCAACTAAAGAACCAGCACTAAGGTTTTGAAATTGTCTTAAGTATTTAGTCATATTCTGGAAAATAAAGGCAAATGAGCATGAAAATTAAAACTATCAAATATTTTCTGTACAAGGCTTTGAGGTGAGGAGGGGGGACTCAAAAGATGAAATGCTATAGAATTTAGATTGGTTATGTTTAGCAAGCTAGATTAACAGATTATTGTGAGCAAGTTTGATTATCATACTTGCTGCCTTGTGCCACAAACTATACAATTTTAGAAAGAACTTCAAATCGAGACAAAACTGGGTTCTTTCCAAATTATTAAATTTGAAATGTATTTTTTTTAAATGAGTGCTTAAAATTTAATTTTAAAAAAATAAAACGCAGTTATTGTTATAGATTATTTGGGGAAATTTATTTTTCTGAAGAACAGAAAAGTTTATATAGAAAATATTACTTTGCAAAAGCATTTTTTTTTTTTTTAATAAAATTTATTTTTCTCTGAGAACTCAAGAGGAAACGTATAAATTATATTTATGCAAATTCTAAAACATGCAAATCATTTTTTTATTTTTATTTTTTTATTTTTATTTTTTTATCTACTACCCTATTTATATAACAAAGCTGCATAACATAGAAAAACAAAACAAAAAAAACATGAGAATCATATTCTGCACAAGTTATGAAAGAAGAAGAGAAAAAAGCCACTGAACAACAACAACAAAAAAAAAAACTAAAGATAAAAATTAGAAAAACTGGTTCAGGCGGTTTGTAAGAACAAGTTATAGGGCAAATGACCAAAAGATATTTCAGGTATCTGGAGCGAATGAAAAACATTTTTCTAAACTGCGAAGTAAAAAAATATCAAAATGTTATAAAATTTATAACATTTTGTAATCACTTCAAAGTAAGATTTTTAAAACAAGCAAAATATGATGATGGCCGATTTTATCAGCATTTAAACGTAAAATAGGCTATTATTTTCTAAACCTATTTGGAATAATGTGTAGTTATCATTTATAATTATTTAAAATTAAATTGATGTATAATTTTCATTGTTATTCACTGCTGTACTTAGACTAGTGTCTTTATCTTAGTTGTTATAGTCACAAGTTTAGGCTGTTGCACTCTTCAGCCTTCCGGTACCAGATATAATAGGTTACCTTTCTGGGAACTGAACAGAGGATTTAATTCGAAATTCCTAAAGTTACTAACTACGACAGACACCTGAAGAAAGTCTGAGGATTCAATGACCGAAACGTTATGGCTAACATTTAACACCCAAGATAAAGACCAGTCCAAATACATTAATCAATAAACTGATTTAATCAACATAGTTAAAACTAAAAATATGCGGTCTTCCAAATTCACATAAATTGAAAAATGTTTTTGAAAGTTGAAGGCAAAGAGAGTCTGTAACACGTGTCATTGTTGTATTCATCGATAAATTGTTAATGAAAAGTCTTAACCTGAGAAACCCAAAAAGAAATATTCGTAATAGTTTATTTTTCAAAATTATTCAATTTATCAGTATATGACAATATGTGGGAAAAAATAAACTAAAACTAAACAAAAACAAAACAGAACCTAGTAAAAACTCAATGTCCCTGAATTAAAGATAAACTTTAAAATAATTTGATTTTGAAATAAGTGGAAATTTATATTTTTCCTCTCATCCATTTAAAATTTCAACAAACGTTTTTTTATTATGCTGTCAATTTTCCAAGAACTTAAAATTTTCAAAACGAATCAATAATTTTATCTATAAATTTTCATATTGTCTTTTTTCACCAACAACATCAAGTTTAAATATCAGGTCAAGACTTAAAACAACTTGATATTTAAATTTAATGGAGAATAATATTTCAATTTTCACGAATTCAAAATTTAATTTAAGCATGTTTGTTTTACTTAATCCTTGAACTTTAAGTTTTTTCATTCAAATCAATTGATCATATTTCAATTTTCTCATAAATCTAAGACATTATTTTTTTTTTTTAAATATCAAGTCATTTAATCATATTTAGTAAAGATTTTAAAATCGTAACATCGAAGTCATTTTAAAATTACGTTCATGTTACGCACCAGCTTCATGTAACATTTTTTTCATTACTCAGCTGTTTTGGGTCTAGAGAGAATCAGAATTTTAAGGAAATCATCCACAATTTTGAAGCATAAAATCTTCAAATATTGAGTAGATCATTGAATTACAGAGGTTTCAAAATAAAGTGGTAATTGTTTTAAACAGGCTTTTTCCTTCTTCAATTTATTGATACACCAAGCAGGGCGTGTTAACAGTAATTTTCCGCTAAAGTAAAGATGGATTTATTATCTAATCTATTTGATGATAAACATATGAATTCCCCTCAGTTATATTGCTTAGTTTACTTTCTTAAATTTTAAATTATTTATCGACCCGTTAGGAACTTCTAGACGTTTTCATGAAGTGGGTCGTCAGTGGTGATGATGATAATAATAATAGTATTTCTTCTCATTAAATTCAAATTGATGTCTTTTTATTTTTAAAAAAGTTTTTAATCGTAGCATAGACGAACATTATTTAGATTTCAGAAAGTATAACAATCACATAAAAGGTAACAAAAAGCTAAAAAGTAAAAAGTAAACATCAATGGTAACATGAACACGTGATCTTAATTTCTACTTTTTTTTATGAAGAGATTTGTTTTGAAAATTGACTATTGTAAAAATTTCCAAAGTTAAGACTTGTTTTTATTCGTTTATAAAAGGTTTATATTGAGATTAATCTTTTTTTTTTCTTCTTTTACCGTTTAAAAAACAAGACGAAGAATTTACCAAAACAAAAACAATGTTTGAGAAAAAAGACCCCCCCCCAAAAAAAAAACAACAAAAAAAACATCGTTTATAGTATTAAAGTCTTAAACAACACTAAACTTGTGCTGTCTTAAATAAATTTTAAAGAGGGTGATATTAAAAATAAACTGGCTTAAACTTTTTAAAGGTTTTATTTTCCTTTCGGTGAATTCTTGACAGCACGATTAATTTATTCTTTTAAACACATACTCAATGTTTTTAATATATCTTTTAACTACACATCTAATTTGATATCAAATTATACAAAAAAAAACAAACAAAAAGTACTAAATCAGAATGACATCCTGATTTATTACTTTTTGTTTCTGAGAATGTTCATAAAAAGGCAATACAGGAAATGGCAGAGCAATGTTATTATACAATACAATTTACGGTAAGTTTGTGAAGCACTCCTCCAATTTCAAACTTTAATGTTAATTAATTTCTCCTTTTTCCTCCACAACAAGCAGATGGTGTGTAATCACAAAATCTAGCAATATTTTTTCATTAAAGAAAATAATTGTCGTCTGCGATTTGACAAAGATGACGGTCAAGTCACAAAAACGTACAAGTGTCAGAGTGTAAAATGTCATTTACACTGAAAATAAATCAATTTTACAGAATTTAAATTCAAGCGATAGTTTTTGTGAGAAAATCTTCCGCTTAACATGTGGAAACGAAAACATTTGAATAAAAAAAATAAAAAATAAACTACGGTTAAAAACTCTTATTAAACGAACTTTTTGGAAAATATAAACTTATCTAAGCATTAAAATTTCACAACTTCACAAAAAAAGAGGAGGAAACATAAACAAAAAGTAGTTAAAAGGTCAAACGATCATAAGATATTAGTTTATATCAAGTCGTTTAAATTAAGACCTAAAAGGCCAAGATTAAGGAAGAAAAGATGTTTTCAGTTATGAAGTCAAAACGGACGATGACTTGACACCTGTTTATACTATAATACAGCAAAAATAGACTATAAATTAAAAGGGGGTACCAAAAAGTGTTTTAAATTTGACACTAAAGGGGTCATGATGGATTCAAAAGTAAGACTTACAATTTGACAAAAAATCCTTGGTTATTGAGGCGGTGGCAGCCATCCTCTCAGAATTTCGGTACAAGGCGCCAATTCCCAACAGCCTCTATTTGAATTAGCGCTCGCTTTGCATTGTGGGTAATAAAACACGTTTTACTTGCTCTCTCTCTCTCTCTCTCTCTCTCTCTCTCTCTCTCTCTCTCTCTCTCACACACACACACACACATACACATACACAGTCTCTCTCTTATTCTTTCTTTTTCCTTTTATTTTCTCTTTCTTTATATGCCTATCTCTCATCCCCTTTATTAGACATACACAAACATACTTTAAAAGTAAAGTACATACATACAGAACTAAATTTCTACACATTAACATTGTGTTACAGTTACACTACACTACTAAAACTAACATACACATATTTTAAAAATAAAGATGTTTAACTCCTTTCTTGTGAACCACTTTTGTCATTTACTCAGAGTCTATTAAAAATTAAATTTGCATAGTCACACAGTGACACGCACTTCCTGAATTTTCTTTCTTTATTTCTTTCTTTTATGTAACTTTACATAACTTAATAGCTACTAACTAATAGACAACATTTCCTACCTGACTCCCTTTGCTTTAAAAGTTTCTTAACTTTAATTCTTCATATTCAAAAATTCATTCATTAATTAAATTATTACATCACACAATAGATTTTTTGTTTTTACTTCCGAGTGACTGTCTCCTGGGGGGTATGCACTTAATAAGCCAATGGAATCAATTAACTTAAAGCATCAGTAGTAAATGTTACTGTTTTAGTTCAGGATCATGTTACACACCCTGGATCTGTTCTAAGGGTAAAACTGACGTAACATTGTTGTTCTACGTCTATTTTTATTATAGAGGGTGTGTCGATTTATAGATATCTCTCGCTATGACGTTTCCAACATCTTGATCTTTGACTTTTTGGCGCAGTACAAAATTTCCTCAAAACTTTATGCATGGCTCATCACAAGTATTAATAGTTTATGTTTTATTTTATTTTTATTTTTTAGCAAGTGAATTTAGGATTACCTAAATTCACTTACATAAACTTCTTTTTTTCTTTGGCTTGTAGCTGCCGGAAAGAAAGTTTTGTAACTTTTTCCAAGTTGATTAAAAAAAAAATGAACAGAAACACAATGTGTTTAAAGTCAGTTGGTACCACCAAAATAGGTCACGTGATCAGTTTCATATTGAACGAAGAAAAGTAATATTTTAAAACTTTTTTTTAAATCTCGCAAAAAAGAAATAACGAATATAAAGAGTTGTTACAAAGAAAAACTTAATTCAAACATCAAATTATCCGACTGGGGAAAAATAACTCATCGTTATCGTGAAAAATAAGTAAAACAGTCCGTTTATTTACAACACGGTCAGTTTCTTTATTGATATTTTTTAGCAGAATTCTGTATTCAGAATTCTGTATTTTTTTTACTAAAAAGCTCTTTGAGACTTATAAAAAAATCTTCTGATATAATTTATTCAGACTCTTATCTTTATAGAAAAAAAGTAAAAATCGTTTTTGTCGGTTCATTTTTTCATTTTTCATAAAATAAAATGGGGGGGGGCTAAAAAAATTAAGTAATAAAGGTAAGTAATTCTGGAAATTTTCGTGAAAATCGGACTATTAATTGAATTTTCATAGAATTTTTAAAAAAGCCCCTAGTCATAACTTGTTTTTGGTTACGTTAAATTTTAATTGATTTAATGCAAAAGTGTTTTTTTTTTTAAATAATTTTTATTATTATGTAAGCTGAAAATTATCAGGAGTTTTTTTAATGCTTCTTCTTTCGAATGGACAAAAAATTTTCAAGATAATATTAACCTTTATGTAAATTTCATTGTGTAAAAAAAAAATTGGGGGGGGGGATTTCACAGGGAAAATTGGTAGTACCTAAAAGTGAAAGGTTAAC
Organism: Doryteuthis pealeii; assembly: GCA_023376005.1. Taxonomy (NCBI): domain Eukaryota; kingdom Metazoa; phylum Mollusca; class Cephalopoda; order Myopsida; family Loliginidae; genus Doryteuthis; species Doryteuthis pealeii. Next base: position 53,197,435 of record CM042153.1, read on the forward strand.
AAAAATCACTTGAAACCTATTTGTTTTACAGTCTTTAAATGGGAGAATTTAATAAATTAAAATTTTCATCTGTCAAAATATCACATTTTTGTCGTTTTTTTTTCTCTCTAGAACATGTGCTCTTTTTTAACATGATTTATTTTATTGTTAGAATTAAGAAATTCATTGAATTTCTTTTATATGTAAGTTTGGGTTCTGTTATTAAGGAAAAAAAGAAGATTAATAATTTACGATTTTAAATTTTTTTGTAAAAGTTTAGAAAAAGGGGGTAGGTGTTGTCGTAGCAAACTTTTGTCCATACTTAATTTATAGTAAGATGAATATTTTAAAGCAAATGCTGATTACTGATTAAAAGTAATTTTCTTTATGACATTTTTCCTAACCAGAGGCCAAACTTTGGAAAAGTTACAAAACGTTTCAAAAAGTTATTTTATTGTAAAAAATCTTTGTTTTCATTTGAAAGAAATAGGATTAAAGAAAACTCCAATATTTTTTTTCTTTCATATCATAGAATTCCTGAAATCATGGTTTGAATTAATAGGCAGGCTTCTCATACCCTGAAACATTTAATTCTGTCGGCTATAAAAGATGGCTCAATAATTTTAACATAATGATTTAGATAAAATCGCAAAAAGTGTTCTGTCAGTTTGGATTATTTGAATTATTCGGACTATTGTCCTCATCTTTATTGTTATCTACATAATGTTTCTGCTGATGTGCCCTCCAGCCTTCTTGTCAGATTTGGGAACCTTCTCTTCAAACTCAGAAGCCTTCTTATTGAAATCAGAAACCTTCACTTCGTAAACTCAATGCTTATATCCATTGCACCATGTGTCCAGGTTCTAGAGATTGAGAAGGTTCCCGAGTCCAACAAGAAATACTTGAAGAAGGCCGGAGGGCACATCAGTAAAAACGTTGTGTAGTTAAAAATAAAGATGAGGACAATAGTCCGAATAATCTTTAGTTGTTATTTTTTATGGGTAATGATAGGTACTGCCAAGTTCAAATCCTAGACAAGTTGTTTGCATTTTCGTTTGCCCTAATGCCTTTGAGAAATTGCATGAATCTATCTCTTCTCCCCCCAGATATGGGTAAATAGTAGGACAAACTGGGTTCTTTAGTTTTGCCTAAGCAAGAGAAGAAAAACTCTGAATTCAAATCAGCTTCACTCCACTTAAAAAATGACCTTTTGTCACATCCTACTCATGGTGGAGGGGTTAGGTAAATGCATACTACACAGAGATCCTTAAAAATTATACTGATAATGGGTCCCAAATAATGTTGCTGACAATGGTGATGATATATTTGTCTAGGTTTGTTAGTTTCATGGCATGTCAACTCTTGTTGAGTTATTTAATGCTGAAGTCAGTCCTTTTTGCAAGCAATTATATGGTTAAGAAATTGAAGGCATACAATAAATAATTATCACCCTCAGATAATTTTCATGTTCAGTAATGACCCCATTGTGGGTCACATAACAGTCCCAGAAACTTATTCTCAATCTATTTTTGCCTCTGGTCTGTAGGGACATTGTCTCTGACCAGTAAAAGAATGGTAAAGCTAAATAGTTATCTTTTTCAATCCTTATCAAGTAAGACTTTTTCTATTTTGTGCCTCTTCCATGTACTGCTTGTTCATGAAACAATATGTGCATATTTCTAACTGTTGAGACATGTTTGTGCATTCTTTTTAATACTTTTTGTATGTATATGAAAGGTTAGATATTCTTGTATGTACAAATGAGTTTCTTTTGTCTTTCCTTCCACTTCATTCAGTGTTAGTATATCATAGATATACTAATGCTAATATTGGTATTTGGAGAGTGGGGATTTGACTAAAATATCTTCCCTATTACCAAACATTCCAAAATAACTATATTTAATAATAATCATTTATAAACATTTATACTATATGATGTGTACCCAATTATATTACTAATAATAGCAATGATTATATCTTCAATGAATTATTCCCATCAATAGCTGTTTTAAGAGTACTGATGAAGTTCAATTAGTTTAAACATATAAACACTTCATATTTAGTTATAAGATCAATGTTTTAAAAGTAAATGTAGTTCCAAATCATTTGACCCATAGACAATACAATCATTTTGGATCAATAGCCAACAGCATGAACTTTTGATGCATACTTACCTGACAATTGTTGTTATATACAGATACACAGTTATACATACACACATTAAAAACTAAAAGGGCTACTTGGACTGGTTTATGTGGATTAGTTTATTTAATGGTATATCAACTCCTTATGGGTTATTGAATGCTTAAATTTGATTAATTTCTAAATGTTTGATCCCAATCATAACTATCTATATTCTCAACACTCCACTGCAATCATTTTTTTTTTAAATTGCACTTTTTAAAAATTTGTCTATAATAATAATAATAATAATAATAATAATAATAATAATAATAATAATAATTATTATTTTGCACTCAGTTATACGGTGTTCCTATTTAATACAAAAAAAATTTCAAAGGAATCTATTTAATCCATAGATGAGTGTGTAGGTACTACTATTCTGGGTCAGAGTGGTCCTGGGATTAATGGCAACAAAGAGATAAATGCACACTCTTGGGCTTGATGGACAGTTGGAGAGGCTCCTCTGATGAATTATTATAGGTCATGCCAAGCCCTAGCACCTATATGATTGTCCTGACTATATTGCTTTTATGTCGACCCGTGGTGCCTAAAGATGGAATCCTGGTAGCTGAGCAGTCCATGACTTGCAACACTTCACTTTGGCTCTTATTTGGGCTAGATGGGTGCTCAAAAACCTCTAGCACCTATAGGATTAAGTTTCAATTGTATTCCTCTTATGGCAAACCCCCAACCATTTTTATCATATATGTGCTAGAAGGTGATGGCTGAGAGTCTTAGTCTCCTGGGTATGACGCTAAAATGCATCTTCTAGTGAGGTTGCAATTCTGGAGCTCTGAGAAGTGTAGAGTACCCCTTCATCACCATTACTCTCAGGTCCACTCTGACCCAGAGTAGTAGTACCTTTTAGGATCATATCTATAGGTCATATAGATCAAAAAGTGAGTTTTAAAAAAATGTGTTATAAAAAAATTAGTTTTAAAAAAATTGAATATCTAACATGAATGAATAAAACAAAAAAAATATTTGGCATAAGATAACTCAATGGTTGACATGCTGTAAAAACCAACCAACCAACCAACCAACCAACCCACCAACCAACCAGCCAACCAACCAACCAACCAACCAACCAACCAGCCAGAGCTTTGGAACTGTAACCTCACCATCATATGCAATCCAGTGTCAAACCCTGGAAAAACATTTTCTCTACCTTCTGCAAAGAAGTTGGCATATTCTAGGCTCCACTAACAGGGTGGTACTTTCTGGGGTAAGGACAGCTACTAGGTGTATTTGTGAGACAGAAGCCACCTTTTCAGCATTTTTTAAATTTCATGTAGATCTAGAGAATATAGTTGTGTGTGATGCATGAAAATATCTGCTGATGACTACCAGACTTGTATTCAAGCCAACTATGTTACTGGTAAACAAGTAGAACACAATGTTGTGTTTGTATTAAATACTTCTTCATTAACCTTCTTACCTTGATTTTATAAATCATCAAAGGGGAAATCTTATAGCTTCGTTTCATTTGATATCTTCAAAAACAAAAGCAACAGTTTATTGGTGTAGCTGCGGAAGTCCATATACTTGGAGATGGATATTAGTTAGAAATAAATCTATGCTACATACAGGTACACACATATATACACATGCTCAAAAATTTTCAACCACATATGCCTATAAAAGCACCAAAAGAAAAAAACTCATGCTCATACACAGACACAGTAGGGATATTGAACATATGTTGATTATTGTCTCAGAAAAATAATTTCCGAATATAATCATATTGGCTGCAATTAATATTTTAATAATTATGATTAATCAAACATTTTTGGTGGATATCTGGCACATTAGAATATCCACTTTATATACTTTATATATACTAGCAAATATATGCACCCTCCGGGTGCAATTATTTAAGTTTTAATGTAATAAAATATTGTATTAAATTAGAAAGGCTAATGAAACTAAATAAGAATGCAAATAAAAAGTTTTGAAACAGAGGGAGTATAATCGATAAATAGAACAACTGAAACTTACTCTTCCATCACTCTCGTCTTTCATTATTATTTTTTCTAATTTAAGTATTTAGTTAAAAGAGGAAGTAAAGAATAAAATGACAGTTATTTGTTCTTGTTAATGGATTTCATTTAAGATTCATTGAAGAGATTTTTGCTTATATTCATTAAAATAAAACCAAACAATTAGAAATCAGTAATACTAAGCACATATTTATTAAAATCAGATTTTTTATATCAATATGCAAATTAGCCTTCCCATTCACATTGTAAACCGCTATTTTATTGTATATATAAATATAATTGCATGTTGTTTGTATGTAGATAAGGTTAACAGTATTAATAATGTAAAACAATTTTATTAATCATGGAGGTTTGAATAAAAATAAAATCATTGAGAATGTGATGTTAATAACTAACGGAATTGTGACTTGAGTAGTGATATAGTTTCGGTTACAGACAGAAAAACACACAATCTCCATTATAATAAGATATATATATATATATGGTTTGTTGGTTGGTTTTGAAGGCTATCACAATGCAAGTGTAAAGAAAAAAGAAGGTAACTGTGGTGTTGTTTGTTAACCTGTTATTTATTCTTAATTCTTAATATTTTGGGATAAAAAATCCCTTCTACAGAAGATTACTAGAACTGAAGTTGTTGCTAGTGGCTGTTCATTTGTTCTGTCTCATGTCTTCCAAATTCTGTGTGTGTGTGTGTGGGGGGGGGTGCTTGTTTATGTGTGTGTTTGTGTGTGTGTAAGTGTATGTGTAAGTGTGTGTGTGTAAGTGTGCATGTGCGTGTGCACGCTTATGTCTGTATGTCTGTTCATTTCCTTTTTTTTAAATATATATATATATATATATAATCTAAGTTCGAATTACATAAACAGTCAATGGTGCTTGGTGACTGCTAATTTTTTGCCAATGCAATCATTAGACAAAGAGATACGTAGACTCTTTATTGATAATTTAGCACTCTTTATTGATAGATATAGTAAATCATGTAAACAGGAGAAGTGGCAGCTGAAGAGGAGATGGAAGAAAAAAGACATTGCATGAGGTCTATTTGTAAGGTTAGCACAGGCAGTGCCACAATGGCTTATCAAACTCGCTGTTCAAGTACTGTCCCAAAGTGCCGTATCAAGAAGGTACTATGCTGCCAGGGTAGTGTATCATGAATGGTGTATATGTATCAAAGGAGAAGGATGCAAAAACATTTGATCAGTTTGAGCCAATCTCACTCCTGAATATGGATTTAAAGGTTTTCTTTAAGGCAATGGTAAAATGGCTCACTATCAGAAAATGGGTGTTCAATAGTTACCTGTATGCATGGAACCCACACAGATGATCTGCGATATGATAAATATCACCAAGTCAAATGGTAACAATCATTATCTAGAAAGAGGTTTAAAATGCATATGGATCAGTACCTCACAAGCTGATCCAGTTTAATCTACTGTTTGTTCACATACTCAAGAATGATAATGGAATACTTGAGGGGTTTCTATATAATGTTTTAATCAGTTCACAATAGACTGGCAGAAGCTGGAGATGGGGATATTGATGGGCTGTACATGATTCATTAGCATGAAGTGAAATGCAAATAGCCTCATCCAGGATTTACACCCAGGTTGCCAATTCCATTTCCTACAATGATAACAAGTATGTTCAGAGAATGTGGAATAAGTAGTACTGAAAAGTAAAGATAAACAAACACGTGTCAGGTTTAAGGATTTATTCTTTACTGATAGTATGTGGTAACAGCAGCAGCAGCAGAAGCAGGGTGGCTAAGCAGGGATAGAATGTAGTAGTAGCAGCAGCTAAGTTAGGGTATCATGTAGCAGCAGCAGCAGCAGTGTCCCTGTTGTGATGTATATAACAATAACCATTACACGAAACACACCTCACACTGGTTGTTGTGAGAGTGACAGAGATGATCCAAAAGGGCTGTGATGCTTCATTGCAATAGAAACAGAAGCTGGGGGGGGGAACTGTCAGTATGTGCATTTTATGGAGGATCTATTAACACAAGAGGGGACCATCAATGGTCTGTTGAGGCCTGTGGAAAGAAGAGAAGCTCAAGAAAATTCTGTTTAAGGTTTCAGGCAAGTCTATGAGGCTGGGGTAGGGTTTTAAAAGTTTATATTATGACATCGTATCTGCTGTTGATGATTTTTTTGACCAATGGGATCCAACCATTGCAACACCAATGGAAGAAGTGTGGGGGTCTCAAAGGAAGCTATGTTGAAAAATAAACTTCATTTATTCCATGAGATTGTTTTGGTCAGTCTATGAACTTTTTGGCCAACCCTGATAAACATTCAGATGATGAGATCCAGTGAAAAGTGATAGACAAGTCCAGGTTGGTGGACTGGTTAAAGCTATGATGCTGCTAATTTAGGCTGCTACCTAGTTTAATGCGTATGTAGCTACCCAACCACTTCCCCATAAGTAGATTGTGATATAAGGTCAATTTTTAAGCAGAGTAAAGCTGGTTTAAATTTAGAGCTTTCCTTCTCCTAGAGTGATTGTCTAATCAAGGCTAAAGAACCCAGTCTGCCCTATTATTAATCATAACTTGTGGGAGAACAGATGGATTCATGCCTTTCCAAAGGACATCAACATGAAATGAAATGCAAACAACATCATCCAGGATTTGAACTCAGGTTGCTGATTCCATTTCCTAAGATAATAAATGTTATGCTAAGTTTGCCATCAAGTTTGATGTGGCCACTCATGATGTATGAGGTTTTATTATCCCAAGTAGAGATCATCTGGAGAAAATGGGTGGTAGTGCTATAGATGTTCACTAACATTACCTTGCATGTACACTCATTGATGTTGTAGTTGCTGGTGAAATGTTCAAGGGAGACATGCAATCCGATCCGAGCTGATTCACTCTGGACCCTTAAAAACACAGAACTTTCCTCAGCTGAGCAGTGAGGATGGAAGACGGGAAATAGTCAACATCGCTGACCAAGCCATGTCACATTTCCTCATCGAGCTACCACCAGTTACTGACCAACCCAACATCATCCCAAAAGCGCACATCAACTATCCTCATCTCACTTCTACATCGGCAACCAGATATCATATTTCACACATCAACTCCTCCCACTCCATGACCCTGACCCGATCAACATTTTCTCCATGTCCAATCCCCACCCACAAGCCATCGTATCAACAACTCTACACTTGATGACCGATGACTTAATCAACTCATCAAGTGGCTGTACATATTAAATTCATTATATTCAATATAACATATTAAACGTTAACCTGTGTTTGTTTTTTCCTTGCAACCATACATATGATATAACAAGGAATATGAAATAAAACTGGTAAGTGAAAAGAAATGGTATGTTGCTTCTTTATTTTGAGAATTGTTTTCATTTTATCAACACATGGAACATACATATGCAATATATACACTCCCGGATTCTACAGGTGTTGTCAGATGAATGATATCATCTGACAAAGGACCCTCTACAACTCAACTTAAGCAAGAAGTGTCAAACAGAAGCAGCACCTGATGAGGCAGTGGCTAGCACTTGTTACCAAGAAGCTTTGGAAGGTGTTCATATGGAGGTGTTCAACTATCATTGTGTAGGACAAGTACAACTGGAAGAAAAGTTCTTGTAGTTGACCAAGTATGCTGGGAAGGAAAATTGTGACTTTGTCCCAGAGTGGTCTAACAATTTGTTCAGGGGGCAAAGACCACTTTGGAAGACTTATGCAGGAGGTCTTTGTTGTGGGGGAAGATCTAGGAAGAGCTAGATTATTCACTGTATTCTCTTATACAGGTCACTTATGACATTTTACCTACTGGCTGTTAAGTTTAGTCAGTTGCTTCTGTAGGATGCATATGTATTAGAATATGAAACTGTGTATAGATCATTTAGATAATTTAAATTTTCACACAGGAGTTCAAGCCTTTTATTACTCAAAATAGTTCTAAGTTGGTGTGTGTTTATGTGTGACAAACAGACAGAGAGAGAGACACATATGCATATATACAAGGGTCGGCTGAAAAGTTCATACTTTGACCAAGATACTCAATGGAATAACCAAATGAGGCTTATTTTTAAACATAGTTCACCTTGCAGTCAACACATTTCTTCCATCAGGATTGCAGTATTTGATCCAATTGGTCCAAAAAGTTATCAACAGCAGATATGACGTCATCAAATTAACTTTTTAGTCTATAAACCTTTTCAAATCACCCTCATATATATATATATAGAGAGAGAGACAGACTGACAGACAGACAGAGAAAGAGAGAGACTTTGTTAGATGATAAAGTAGTGGTCTGTCTAAAAAGTATTTTATTTAAGAATGTGCTTTCCTTAAATCTAAGTTGGTATTTGCCCAAAATGTTCACTATGGGTAGAATGTGATACAAGTTCACAAATATGGAGCATCCAACAAGGATTGAACTCACTATTCAGTAGTAATGGATCTGTGTAACTAGCTTCCTAACCATTCCACCATCATTGAGATACCTAGGTATTTACCCAACTTGTTAATGATGGGCAGGATGTGACACAAGGTTGCAAGTATGGGGCATCCAGTGAGGATCAAACTGGCTATTCAGTAGTAATAGAACTGAGAGACTAACTTGCTAATCATTATAACATGGTGGAATGCCCTTGACTTAATTCTAAGTATGGAGATGTTTGGTGAATTTGAAAAGATTGATTACTTGTTAAGTCATCCAGTTCATTCATGTCTTGCCAGAAATTTCTCAGAAATCCTGACACCTGGTAACAAAAACAGATTCTCTAAATTAATAAAAAAAAAAAAAAAAAAAAAAAAATAATCAAATACTCTATTTCAATATGGAAGCCATTTTGCAGCTTAACTTGTGGATTTATGTGAACAGCACTATGTATATCAATGCACAATTCAATGAGTATTATGTTTCAGTTATTTTTAGTTATTTTCCTAACAGTGATGCATTTATCAACTTCTGTAAGTAAACAATGAAGATTATTATATAAACATGCAGTTTGATTGATTGATTTATTGATTGATTTTAACAGCTTGTCAACCCATTTGGTTTTTTTATACATTGAGGTTAGGGAATTGCATACATTCTATGTTTATATTTACACTTTCTGCGTAATTTCTTGAGAGTTTTTTTGCACGCAGTTATATGATATCAAATATTCCTATCTGACACAAAAGATTTTGTAAGTGAGAAAAATGGAAATGAATCCAATAGATATGTCAAAAAAATAATTGGAAGAAAGATATATACTTTGGTTAGGATGAAATTTATTACTATTATTTTGTCAACACATGTTTCAATCAGGTATTGTTTAAATGTACAGAAATATTCTAAAATTATCTTAAATATAAAAATATATCTATATAAAATATCATAAAAATAATTTCATATTCAAAATAATTTTAAATAGAATATTTTCGTAGATGTAAACAATGGCTGATCAAAACACGTGTTGACTAAATGACATCAATAAATTTCATCCTAACTAAAGTATGTATATTTTTCTTCCAATCATTTTTCCGACATATATGATAAATTCTGGTCATGGTAATTTATTTATGTATATAATTCCCCCCCTCTCTCTCTCTCTCTCTCTCTCTCTCTATATATATATATATATATATATATATATATATATATATATGCTCCCATAAATTTGGTATGAGCTCTCTAAGGGGGGATTTAAATTAACTTTCACTACTAAGCATATAAGCAATGATCGTTTGCTCACAAACTAGATCTCTGTGATCATAAAATATGTAGACAAACCTATGTATTTAATAGTTTAAACACCAGCCTCGCTACAGCAGCTGTCAGTGGCCAAGGGGATAAGAATGCAGGCTGGGCAAACTGTCAGTCGGAGTTTGACCCTAGCCAAGGATAGTTGTTGTGTCTAGCCATACTGAAGAGGCGTGAAACACCGAAACATGTATCTGTGGATGACTTATATATATATATATATATATATATATATATATATATATATATATATATATATATATATAAGATTTTCTCTTATTGCAGTGCGACTCTGCAGCTCAGGATATACATGACCTTCACCTTTCTGATTCATCCCCGCTATTTTTGTGTTCATTTCATGTCAATATATATACATATATATAGATGTAGAAAAAGATACATATTCAGAAATTATGTAGAAAAACAATCACAATTAGTATGGCAGACAATAAATAAAGTTAGATGTAGGAAAAGCACCTTTGAGATCAAAGCTAAAAGCAGCCAACCAAGAAGATAAACTTTTGATATGAAAGAACACTTCAAGAAGCTGATGGGAAACCCTCCTAAAATCACAGATAATAATACTATCAGCGTTATATGATTTCAAGTATTCCTATCGAATACTATTAATTCAAGAAGTTATATGGTTTCAAGTAACTATTCCTATTTAATATCAATCATTTGTCAGCTCACAATTATCTGGTTTCAAATATTTCTGTCCAATACCAATAATTTTCAAATAGATCTATTTGATCCATAGATAGGGTCCTAACAGGTGGGTCTGGGAGTGATGGCAATGAAGAGGTCATTTGATTAGTCAAGTTTAAATTCCAGCCAAGGGTGTTTGTTTTTCACTTTGCACTCATGCCTTTGTTAAAGGCATGGATCTATCTCTTCTCCCACTAATTATAGATAAATAATAAGGTAGACTGAGTTCTTTAGTAAATCAACCAATCTAGGTGAAGAAAAACTCTGAATTAAAAAAACAGGAACTGGAATCCCAACGACAGTCCAACATTAACTCTAACCTCATTCTGGAAATTCCTGTGATAATCTTATTATAATGGAGATTGTGTGTTTTTCTGTCTGTAACCGAAACTATATTACTAATCGAGTCACAATTAACATAGTTATATTCATCACATTCTTCATGATTTTATTTATATTTAAACCTCAATTATTAATAAAATTGCTTCACCTTTTTATTAGTGTTGTCCATATCTACATACTAATAACATGCTATTGTATTTATGTATACAAAAAATAGCAGTTTGCAGTGTGAACGGGAAGGCTAATTTGCATATTGATATTAAAAATGTGATTTTATTAAATATGTGTTTAGTATTATTGATTTCTAACTGTTTGGTTTTAGTTTAATGAATATAAGCAAAAATCTCTCTAATGAGTCTTAAATGAAATCCATTAATAAGAAAAAATAAGTGTAATTTTATTCTTTATTTCCTAATTTAACTAAATAGTTAAATAAGTAAAAATCAGAAATGAAAGACGGGAGTGATGGAAGAGTAAGTTTCATTTCTATTTTTCTATTATAACCCCACTCTGTTTCAAATCTTTTTATCTGCATTCTTATTAGACTTTCTAATTTAATACGATATTTCATTACATTAAAACTTAAATACTTGCACCCGGAGGGTGCATATATTTGCTAGTACTGATAACAAATTATACCACTCTTCCCTTGAACCATGTTGCATCAACTACTGATTTTCCATTGAACCATGATCAGGCCACAAATCCATCGTCTTGTGAAACAAATAGTGCTTATATTAGGCTTATTATTTAAGCAATTCATGTCTGTACAAATATATCTTTGTTATTGTATAATATCAGTTGGTGAACTATTTATAAAGCTTTTTGAGAGTTCTGTGAGGGTATTTGAAAATGCTCCCATCCTCTCAGTTATGCCTGATGAACTGCACCTGATGAAGTGTGATATAAAATGGGTTGCAAGTAGCTTTCAGGTAGTACAATACAAGTTATTCCTTATATAAAAATAGCACATATTAACTAAAGACCAAGCTTGTTAAAAAAAGGCCTACTCAACACGTTCTACTTCCCATTCTGTCTCTATTCAGTAGTACTTCTGTTCTTGTTACTAAATTTATATTAACATTTGAGGATAAAGTTCAATGGTAGTGATTAAGGTGAGAGACAGTGAGGTTCAAGATCTAACTCTGCTTGGTAATTCTTTTTACCACAACTTTACCAACCCTGATTTTAAACCATAACAGATAACCCTTCTACCTACAAGTTATTCTAGTATTTCAAAAAATCTTCAATGTATATATTAGGATTAATATAGTTCCTATCAAAATGATAGGATGATTTTCATATGGGTTAGTGTTTTTGCTTAAGATCAGATTGTGGTACCTGTGTGCTCTACCTTGGATCAAATTATTACTCATGAGCACTTCTGCCTTGGGTCAGGGTATTAACCCCATGTCCTTCAAACTGGGATCCAAGTATAGAATATTTTCCTTTTCCCCCTAAAGATATGTATGAAATTAGAACATTAGAAAATGATAAAATAATAAATTTGTAAAATAATTATTTTGACATACAACTACAAATTAAAAAAATAATTGAACCAAATATTGATAACTAGCAAGTGTACCTGGTGTTACTCAGGATAAAATTAATATCCTAAAGCTCATTTTGGTTAAACAAAATTCTTTCTATGAGAGGACTGGAAGATTTTCTTCAAAATGTAATGATATATAATCTAGACATTTCATCTATCTATCTATCTATCTATCTATCTATTATAATATAAAACGCCACACTTTAATGATAGACAAATTAAAAAGATTGCCTTTCATCTTATCAATGTTATATTAGATAATGATATATATTTGAAATATCTATTTGAAATATATATCAGGCTGTTCATATATCTATCTATCTATCTATCTATCTATCTATCTCAGTCTGTTCAAGAAAAAAGAGAAAGGTTATGAGGTGATACTGAAAAGGAAGACTTGATGTATTGAAAATTATTGTAAATAGAAAAAAAATGAATGAATGATCAATAGATAGATAGAGTCAGAAAGACAGACAGACAGAGGGACAGAGGGACAGAGACAGAGATAGAGAGGAGAGTGGTGTATTAAGTAGTGTCATCTGCCAAGTCATTACCCATGAAAAAGAATCATGGATATATTTAGATTTATATGAGATGAGGAAATTTAGAAAATAAACTCAAAAACATATTTATACATTTAAGTAATGTCTTGTTAATATAACAATGGGATGTTTTTATTACTCTGTAGTGAGACCAGGTTGCAAGACTGATCTATATATAATTAGATTGTATACTACTAAGATTGTGATATTTAATAATGGTAAATTTTATTTGTGTTAGACTTCTAGGAAATTAGTACTTCCTAAGATTGTTACCAACATTCTACTATTAAAAAGAAAACGTACCAAAATCTAGCAGCACATGACTACCTGTGTTTATAATTCCTGGCTCACCAGATTCCTCCTGCAAAACACCTGGAAACTGCCAAGTGTCTGCTGATAAATTAAGGCTACTTTTAAAACAATAAACAGAGTCTGTTAATCTAGAAAAGCGTGCTTGTGCTGGGCTGTAGCACCCCAGAGGTAGTGGTCATGCCTAGGCCACCCATCCAACAACAAAAAAAAACAAACTTTTACCACTTGTAATATTTTTACAGGGTTTTATTTGAACAAAAATACAATAAAGAAAGAAATACAAGAAAGAAAAAAAAACCCTATCAAAGCAAGGTACTGGCAATTATAAATGTACATGCTATGGTCCTATTATATAATAATAATAATAATAATAATAATAATAATAATAATGAAATTTATTGTGTAAAGTGCTCAGGTGCAGCACAACTCATTAAAGAGTCATATATGTATAGTACATAGAATAATGTACTAATGTTAGGAACATGAATAGTGTACAGTTACAATATACATGTGTGTGTGTGTGTGTGTACATATGTGTATGGAGGGGTGATATCAGGCATAGTTTTGTCAAATTACAGGATGCATGGAGGTTTTGAAAGATAGGTATTTTTAAGAAAAATGATACCAGTTGTCATAATTTCTCTGAAAATGTATTTTCATTATTTATTTTGAATAATTTTTCTTTTTTTCATGTAACTTGACACCTTTTCTTACAAGTTGTTATATTCTTTGACATTAACCCTTTAAAATGCCAATATCTTTTTGTTTTAATTGTTCAGTTGTTACTGGAGCAGCAGCAGTGTTCTTAGACCACCCAAAGATTGAGTTGTTAATGAAAACTGTCTATTGTATTTTAAAGGTTAAAGTAAGCAGCATGATTATATGTGTTTATTTTGGCCCAATATCCTTATCTTTGTTGCTTTGTGCATTTTTGCCACATTACAACCATGTACCCTTTCCCCTATTAAGTACAAAAGATATGGTCTGTGTTGTTCAAACATCAAGAGTAGAATTGCCAATGGCTACCACCTGGCTCTATTTATACTGTATATGGCCAAGGGCAGATCACCCTGTTCAGCCTAGACACAGGGGCAGATCACTCTCTATTCTACTTATACATAACCTTTCTTTGATGTCTATTGAGAGTGTGGCTGGATCTCCTTAATTCAAAGGGTACCCAAATTTCTCTCTCTGGCCTCAATTTTGGCCAGATTGTGACCAGAGAAAGAGTTTTGGGTAATCTTCGAATTAAGGAGGCGCTATTGATAGCTAAATTGTGCCCAGAGATAAATAGCAGAACCAAACTCAGCACAGAGTTCATAATACAATGGACCCACAATAGACCCACAATAGATCACGACAAATGCACACACATACATGCATACACACACACATGTGCAACATACACTCATACACGCAGTGGAGAATTCATAATGCAAGAAATCTACAACGAGAAGACAAATGCATAACACCCCCACATCCTTAGACCAGCACACACACACATACACATTCACAAGCCAATGCACACTTGTCTATCTATCTATCTATCTATCTGTCTGTATACTTATCTATCTATCTATCTATCTATGGTTTTGTTCATACCCATCTATCCATCTACATATATTAGGTAAACCTTTACTTCTTAGTGGTATATTAAACACATTGCAGTAGAATAAGATCTTTA
Organism: Doryteuthis pealeii; assembly: GCA_023376005.1. Lineage (NCBI taxonomy): Eukaryota > Metazoa > Mollusca > Cephalopoda > Myopsida > Loliginidae > Doryteuthis > Doryteuthis pealeii. The sequence continues at coordinate 53,212,466 of CM042153.1, forward strand.
ATGAATAAGATTCACTCTAAATATTAATAAACTAAATACTCTTTCATAAAGGTATGAAATTCCTGACTTAATTCTGGTCACAAACAGCTAATTTCCATTATAACAAGATAATTTTAATTAAATAATTAATCTTACATAAAACTATATGGATTTTCCTTACTATTTTCTTAATAATTAATTCCTGTAATCAAGCTATGGATAAAATATACATCCATTACAGTATTGTCCCAACCTTTTATCTTAACCTCTTACAGACCAAGTTAACAACAACTATGATCATAATTTTTGATAAAAATTAGTTTCATTATGTTACATAAACAATAATAGATATCTCCCGATTCACTAATTACCAATTCAGTTCGCGCACACACCGCAATAAAAAAGATACACACACTCGACAACAAACAAAACAAAAGTTGTGACACCAACCGGAAGTTTACTCCATGGTAGTCTAAAAAGAAATGACCAATATAACACGTCTTTGCGCATAGGCTCCGATTGAAGTTCCAGTTGAAAAACAAGAATGCCCAAAAAATAAAAATAAAATAATTTGTAAATAAACTCACATTTTCAGCCAATCTAAAGCTCTCCTCCCAAAAAACAAAAAGGCTTCAGTTGATCCGATTTTGGGTTGCGACAGAACAGAGAGATCCAGGTGTCAGAGTCACACACACATTGACGGGCAGACCCCGCAAACGAAATCTACAACACAGGCGGCCGATTACACCTTCACCTACCCAAACTCAAATCCGACATCACCGGCAGTCAACAAACGAACAATTCAACATCATTCAGCGATACCAAAAATATGCCAACTATTATACACGATACAACCAGCTATCGACTTCAGAATAACCGAAACACAAAATTCTGCCTACAACAACAACAATAAATACGCCGACTGATACAAGGAACACAACCGCTAATGACAACCAAAAAACGCAAGACTCTGCTCACCTAATCAACACCTAACCACTACAACTGGTTCTTCTGCCCACCTCTCCACCTGATTCGGCCACCGGACACTCACTGACTTTTTATTCAAGACACAACTATCACCAAAATTATCCTTTAATTTTCATTTCTATCTTTTCATCGTACTCATGTTATGTTTCAATACAATTTTGAAACTCAAAATCCGTGTCTGTTCTTTTCCTCGTCACCATACGCTTGCATGCTAACCCTGTTTATTACAATTATAACCTTTATTTTTCAATCCAACACAGACACAGACACACACACACACACACACTTACACACATATGGGCAAGGCACACACACAAATAAAATGCACACATACCCACAAACACACATACACATAGCAAAAAAGTAAAGGCAATATATATATATATATATATATATATATATATATATATATATATGTGTGTGTGTGTGTGTGTGTGTGTGTGTAATATTATTAAAAAAATTGGAAAACACAAGTTCATAAACAAGTAATGTTTATTTTGCCTACACTGCAGTGTTTCGATCTTTTTCAATAGAGCTTCATCAGGGCTTTCATTAGTTTGAGAAAAAAATAAAAGTATCACAGATACCCTAATAACATGGGCTGTTTTGAGGCAAAACATACTCAGATTTTTCTAGAAACATTGTTAATAAATAAGATTTATTCTATGTATTAACAATCTTGACTATAAATGAAATACTTATTAAACTTATGTAATTCCTAAGGGTATTGTGACATAAGCAGTGACATAGTTTCAGTTACAGACAGACATCTAATCTCGATTTAATGAGATCTCTATCTATCTATCTATCTCTCTCTCTCTATCTATCTATCTATATATATATATATATATATATATATATATATAATATTGATCTAAGAGAATGTGTGCCTCCATTCTCATATAAATCCCATTTAGAACTTGCAGTGTATTATGACTGGGTGTTTTAGGTGGATTTTCTTTCTCAGTATTATTTCTGATGATTGTGTGAGCCACAATCAAAGATAAGACAACTCAAGCAAAAGATATGAAAAATGGTTCAACATTTATTATCAATAGTGAAAGATATATGTTTTCTTGTGGGGAGAATGTAAGAATGTCCTTTTTTCTGGGTAATTGTTGTTAGTGTCTTGTCCTGTTTAGCAGTCTTTCACCTGAAATCTGATCTCCCTGATAAGATAAAACAGGAATTCTTCTAAGAATACTACTATATGGCTGCACTACTTAGACTTTAACAAAATGCTTGAAGAAAAAAACTACATGGTAACTACACAAAGATGATGTATGCTGTTTTGAACAAATTTTGGAAGCAGCACTCCACAAAGTAGGAGCTATACAGCTGCCTACCTCCTATCACACAAACAGAGATGCTGATAGGTACGGGTCCTGTGTCCCTGACACACAAAAATCTAAAAGGTCACAGTAAAATTGTATCCATGCATCCCAGTGTTTTTCTTTTTTTTATTCCCTCACCATTTCAAGTTAACTGTAAATACATTTCTCTGTAAATAATTTCTTAGAAACAAATTACACTGGATAGGTTACAAGGTAGGAGTTAGACGGCTTTATTTGGGACCCATAAATTTTCCTGGGGACTCATTCAAAGCAAATATGTGTGTCCCAGGATGCACAAAATCAAAAAGCTATCAACATCACTGCATAAATCATCAAAGTAAGATGAACAAGACATGCTGGGGAAGTAAGGACAAACTCATCAGTGATGTTCTCCTGTGGACTCCTACACATGGACACACCAGTGTTGGCAGACTTGCAAAAACTTACATTCTGGACACTGGATACTGTGTTGTGTACCTACCAGGAGTAATTAATGAGAGAGAGAGAGAGAGAGAGAGAGAGAGAGAGAGAGAGAGAGAGAGAGAGAGAGAGAAGGGTAATCCTTGCTTTCAGACTTGATGATAAAGGAGTAAAGACCAAATATGTGGATTATACAAACATCTCACCAAGCAACCCTGTAGAAGGTTGTAAAAGTACTGATTCAATATAGCTGTGGGTTCCTGCATATATAGATAGCTGTGCATATATGTGTGGGTGAGAGATTGCTTTATTTGACCCTTCCTGTTTTTTAGAGTTTGACTTCTCGATCAAATCTTCATATAGTAACTGTTGAGGGCATAAACAATAAAGATTTTATTTTCTTTATTTGAGGCCCCATGCAATAGCAATCATGAAAGGTTTGGCATGCCATTGGCCATCTCAGATCACCAGTCTAACATATATAAAAGAAAATGGGATAGGAGTAAGGATTTCTTTTTCTTCACTTCTTCATTGTGGGTTAGAGAAAAAGAGATGAAAGAGGAGATATGGATTGATTTTCATTTTACTCACTAATTTTTTCCACACACACACACACACATATATATATATATATATATATATATATATATATAATATTTACATATGTTTTATTTCTTTTTTATATTTTATTATATACCATTAAGCCTGCATTTGTGTTCTTAGGCTGGTCTTTTTATTTCTGCATTGACTCTCTAACCTTTCAATATATCACTGAATTTTGCTAGAATTCTTCTCTCTCTGAGGTCATGCCTCTAGGATCCCAAGTTCATTGATTAATGGCTTAAAACGCAATATGTGTGCAGACACTCTGTAGAGATAATTTAAGATAAGGTATGGCTGACCATGAGCAGATGGAAAGGATATGCTAACCTTTATGGAATTAAGTCAAAATCTACTACATAAATGGCAATTTCTGTCTATCTGTGTATATTCAGTCGGCGCCTGCACCAGTGATCCAATCATGCTGAAATTTTGCACACATGTTAAGCTAATAATTAGGAACATGACTGGCTAATTGTATTTGAATAATATCAATAATGGAACCTCTGAGGTTATCTTTACACTAGAGTATAAAACAGAAGCAGTTTCAAAGAAGAGTAGTAGTAACTAATGCAGTAAGTTTTCTATTCTTATACATAAGTTTGTTGAATAAGTTTGATACTCTTTGAGCTCAAACTTCCTTGGCTTATTCACTCTGAATGAAGAAAGTTGGATAGAAGAAGGATTTATGACTTAAATGGCTATTGATAGTTGCACACAAAAAATAGATCTGATAAATACACCTATCAAAGTTAACTACTGAAAATCCAATATGAGTACCCAGGTTCACTTGCATTTTCAAGCATACTCTGGAAACTGTGAATAACCCCACCTTTCCTGGGTATTACCAGGTACTATATTTAGTAATGTGTAAGGAAAAACATGAACTTTGTAAAGGCATGAATTCATATATTCTCCCCACCTAGATATGGGTAAATAGTAGGGCAGACTGGGCTTTAAAATAATTGTTCAGGCTATACTGTAACACATCACTCAATAAGTCCCGGGCCTAACTAATAAAACAACAACTTTTAGGCAAACTTCGACTTTATTCCTCAACATAGTATCCTTATAGGGTGATACACAGATTCCAACGCTTCTCTAACAATTCGATGCCTTTTGTAGAATGATTTGTCTTTGGCCTCAAAATATGCCTCAGTTTCCGATATCACTTCTTTATTGGAGCCAAATCTCTTTCCTTTTTTTTTCTTCATTTGTGGCTATTTTTTGGCGATTTCTTCCTTCAAATGCACCAATAATACTATATAATATTTGCTATTGATGGTTCTTCCTTTCTCAAGGTAATCGATGAACAAAATACCTTGTGTATCCCACAATACGGAGGCCAAAACCTTGCCTGCTGATGTTTACATATTTTGTCGCTTTAGACGGCTTTCACCTGCTGCTGTCTACTCAGCTGACTGCTGATTTGACTCCGGAGTGAAGTGGTTTCATCCATTGTCACATATTTACACAAAAACTCCTTTTGCTGCGTTGAAACAGTTGCAAACAATGCTCTGAATCATCAAGCATTGTTGTTTTTGATCGACTGTGAGAAAACGCGGCACTCACTTTGAACACAGCTTTCTCATCGACAAATGTTCATACAAAATGGTGAATACCCTGCCTTCTGATATCTTCAACTGCTCTTCTATATCATGCAACCTCAATTTACGATTGGCCAAAGGGTGTTTGTGGAGATTTTTAGTTTATTCAGTAAGATGGGTACCTTTGTGGTCCTTTAATTTGACAAATTTAATAGACCTATGGAAGATGTAGTGTGGGCTGTTTGATGTCAATATTCAATAAAAGTATTCAAACATTTAAAGACCATAAATAAATCAAGCACAATGGCATAGAAGACAAAACTCTGGATTAAAAAAACAAACAAAATTGTATTAACAGAAGTTACAAAAAGGTAGCATTGAATACTGGGCAAGGTTCCGCCCAAAGTTCTTTTTTAAAGTTCAAATGTAAAATGTAATAAAATAAAAGAGTCCCCAGGAAAATTTATGGTCACACAATAAGAAGGAACGTTAAATGTTTGTATGTCCAAATAATCATCAGTCAGGCTGTATTTGTACTGATATTAAGATTGTCTGTTAAAGCGATGATTATTTAAAGTGAGAAAGATAGATAGATAGATACCTTCAATAAGTAAGTGAAATGTTCTTAAAAAGGGTGACGTGAATTCCCTTAGGCAGGTGAGATCTTTCTGGTTAGAATCCGAAAGGCTGGCTTTTTTATAGTCCTGGATAGGATCAGCGAGGCTCCATTCGATAATTTTTCTTTTTAAGCGGGAACGCCTCTGATTGGTTGAAATTTTACAAATTTTATTTTAGATTTTATTTTTACTAAAGTTGTGCGATCCATATGCGCAAATCTCTTATTTTTGCCATTCGACTTCCGTCTGTTGAAGTGGTAACTTCCGGCTTCACCACAGAAAGCTCGCCACAGACCATTCAATCAAATTTAATTTATGAAAACAACAATCCTTGTTATTATTATTAGCGTTATTCGGACTATTGTCCCCACCTTCATTGTTATTTGTACAACGTTTCGACCGATATACCCTCCGGCCTTCTTCAGGTATTTCTTGTCGGACTCGGGAACCTTCTTGGACTCGGGAACCTTCTTTTCGAACTCAGGAACTTTCTTGTCGTATTCGGGAGCCATCACGGAACTTTGAACCTAATTGGACACATGGCCGAGTGGATTAGGCAGTTAGGTTAAAAGACAGTTCTAAGTGACAGTTATCTCTGGTTCCCGAGTTCAATCCTGAGTGAAAGCAGTTAGAAAAATAATTAATTAACACAACTCCTACCCCAGCTAGGGTTAGCGGAATGAGAACAGGATACCCCCGTGGAATAAATAAAGGGTTAGGTTCAAAGTTCCGTGATGGCTCCCGAATACGACAAGAAAGTTCCTGAGTTTGAAAAGAAGGTTCCCGAGTCCGACAAGAAATACCTGAAGAAGGCCGGAGGGTATATAGGCCGAAATGCTGTACAAATAACAATGAAGATGGGGACAATAGTCCGAATAACACTTATAATACAAATCTTCAAGCCTCATCTCAAACATTCAGAGAAATAATCCTTGTTATTATTAGAAATTTAAAACTAATATTTTCATTGTTATTTTTTTTAATGAATAACCAACAAAAACGGCTAAAATTTCCTTTTTAATTTTTTGCTTTCTTTTGAATAGAAAAATAAAATGTGGGATTTTTTTTTTCAGAGTAGTTGTTTTTTCCTCTATCTTGTACAATCTACAATACTTCCTTGTATGTCGTTTGGTTGAGATTTTAAAGATTTTAAAATGCCTACGTGGCGACTACTGGACGTTGTTCCGAAAAAAAAAGAAAAAAAAGAATAAGTAAATAAATTGAAACTCCATTAAAATTTAATATGTACAAAAAAATATCAGCATTGTCACATGTGATAGTAGATATGTCAAAACGTTATGCACTGCACTTTAAGGAACGAATGAAAAATATATGAGAGAGAGAGAGAGAGAGAGAGAGAGAGAGAGAGAGAGAGAGGTTGATTAAGTTCATAAAGAAATTTTCAAAAGTTAAAAATTCGTAGAATAGAGTAACGTCCCTTGTTTTTGAACTCTTCTATGTGCCACGTTCACGCAGGCGTCGTATGCAGCTGTAACAAAATGGCAGCTTCCTTGAGGGAAAAGCAGACAGGTAAGATTAGTATAACTAATATGTTTATTCCTTGTTCGATTGGCATTATGAAGTTCATTATTTAGCAAAATGGCCTTTGGCTTCCCATGTCTTAGATTAAGGACTATAGATTTGTTTTGATTTCTCAGCTGTCATCTGCAGATATTTTTCTTTTTTTTTTATTACGAATCTGTGAAGAGGTGTGTGTAAAAGTGACATAAAAGCTATTTTGTATCTAAAACACAAAATTGATATTTTAACTATTTACAAAACAAAATCAAACTCTGTTTACTTGTATTTAATAATAAAAACAAACACTGAAATCGCCAATTTAAAAATTTCTGGGGTTAAAAAATGGCATTTAAAAATTGATTTATTTTTAGCTGACGATCAAAGTCAGAACTAAAGTTTGTTGTTGTCCATCTGGTTTTTGTATTTATTTATTTTTTAATAGTCTTTCAGTTTTTGCATTTGTACCGATTTGAGTTGGGTGACACCCTCCCTTTTAATCTCCCAAGAAATTATATATTTTCCATATTGTCTCGTATTAGTTTTACATTTGTTAGTGTTAAAAGGAGTTTTTAAATTACATTCTGATGTTTTGTCCCACAGGTCTCCACATTTTTTTTTATGACAGTAAGCACATTTGTTTCATTTTTCTTTTTGTAAAACTTTTTTTAGTTAATTTCCTTCTGGGACCCTTAAATTAAATAACTTTAATCACAGCTTTGTCTTTGAATTTTTTTTCTAATTCTTAAAAACAACTGTGTAGTGTGTTGAGAGTACGGGAAAGATATTTAAAAAGAAATGAAATTTTCCTCAAATTTAAGTATAAAAAATTAAGATTTAACGATTAAAACATAGATAAAATTATTGTTTGTAGGTAGACTGTAAATCCAGGAGCGTAAACTTTTACCATAGTCTACCGGACAGATATTAGTGGAATAGGAAATGAAGTCCAATGTATATATTTTTAATTTCTGAACTGAACTGTGATTAATACTTTTAATAAAAGTGAAACTCTAAGGAAAACATAACGTTAATTCATTTATAAGTTTAAAAAAATTTAAAGAACAACATTAATTGATCTTGTATGGATTTAAAGTTATTGCGTAGTGATTCAGTTATACACTTTTTTGACTTCAACATTGTTATTTTAAGGTAATTGAGATTATAAACTCGGTTCCACCAAAATGGGTGCTGATTTTCATTTTAAAAACGAATTAAAATTAATTCAATCGATTATTTAAGGTCAAATTTTGTCTAAGTCGAAAAGTAGTAATATAATGAGCATAAATAAAAAAAATTTATTTTTAATACATTTTAAACAATTAAATTCGCCCCCAAAATGGTCAAGTGAAGATTTATGATGCACTCAAAACAAACCCTCTTATCAACATTTTAAAACCTTTTTAAAAGTTTCTTAGAAATCAATAACAAAAAACATTAAATACACTATGTACAGAAAAATTACTAACTTGATATTTATTTATGTATATAATTTTTTCGTTCCTTACACGCAGTCGCAAAACTTGTTTACATTCTGTCTGAAGAGGAAACAAGTTTAGTGTGATATGCCCGTGTTTACAGGAGCTCATAATTTACTAACCCAGATTGATAAACAAAAAATTACCAACAATCAGCGAATTATCTGATTTTAATCAAATTTTCAGTGTTGACTTATTAATAAAATCTTTTCGTTTAAATTTCTGAATTGTTTCAATCAAACTGATTCAATGGAAATAAATCGAAATTCTTTAAAATAAATATTACCGTTCATATCATCCATATGCGCCTAGAGAGCAACAATTTATATACCTAATTAATAGATAAAATTCATTTAAAATATGAAACGCATAATTTTAAGTTTTAAATTTCATATTTTTAAATTCTAAAAACAAATAATCATTTAATAATAAGCCTACTTTAGTATTATCTAATAATTTTCAGAGGAAACTCAATTGGAAAGTTAGGCACCCCACCCTTTTAAACAGAACAAATATAAATGTATAATTTTTTTCACTGATAATCTAAAAGAAAATTATATTTCATATACAACAGAGTAAAAAAAAAATCTCTGGAAATTCTTTTTTGTCCATTTTTTTTTTACATTTAATTTTAAGATTTTCAATTCTTATTTTCTTTTTTTCTTTTTTTCTTTTTTTTTTTTTAAAGAAGTGGTTTCTTTAAAAAAAAATCTTTCATCTGTTCATAACTTTGGTCTTTTCTTTTTATTTATACTGTAATTAATTTCACTTTCATATAACCCCACCGATTTTTTTGCCCCCAAAATAAGGAGTGGGGATCAAAGTTAAGTGACCTGAAAAAAATCGGAACGTTTTGAAATAAAATAACTGATGCATTGTAAAATTCCTTCATCGATAAATCAACACTGAAACTTTCATTAAAATTGGATAATTCCCTGATTTTTGGTAAAATAGAGTTGGGGGTGGGGGATTTAAATTTATTTTTTAAAATACGTCTATAATGTCACAATTGGTGGTACCTATTATAAACCTATCAAGTCCTATACTGAAATAAACTAAAAATTACTATTCACTGGTAATTTTGCTGAGTATTTAATGATATTTCTATTTCAGAATAACTAAAAAAAAAACTTAAAACAGTCCACTTTTGCTGTTCTGAGGTAAAAAAAATTGTATAATTGAATCACTACACAACAACTTTGAATCTATACAAAATTAATTAATGCCGTCCTTTAATTAAAAAAAAACAACTTATAAATGAATTAACATTGTTTTCCTTAGAGTTTCATTTTTATTAAAAGTATTAATCCCAGTTGAGAAGTTAAAAAAAAGATACATTGGACTTCATTTCCTATTCCACTAACATCTGTCTGGTAGACTATAATAAAATTTACTCCCCTGAATTCAGTCTACCTGTTTGTATGTAACTACAACACAGCAGAAACATCACATCATAGCGAGATTTTTATTAGAGCAATGCATGTAAAATGCTCTAACTTAGTGAATTAAGTAATTTTCAATCCAATTAGCAATTGAATGATAATTTTGTGTGGTATGCCAGAAATCTTTTTGACTTTGCTTGGTTAAAAATAAATCTTTATTGATTCAAGTCAATAAAAAAAGGGCATTACAAAGTCCACTTTCTCATGGTTGTCAACATCAGGAATTTTGTATTATTTGGATTTTTTGAACTGTTGTCCTCATCTTTATTGTTATATATACAATGTTTTGGCTGATGTACATTCTGGACAACAATCCAAAAAATCTAAAGGATACAGGTTTTCAAGCCTCCTCTCAAAGGTTCAGACAAATAATATCAAGAATTTTAATTATTAGTTTACATAATTTAAATCAAATAAATCTGGTGTATAGAGAGATGTTTAAAGAGAAATTAATAAAATTTTCTTCATAAAGCTGATATTTTAGCTATTTACCAAAGGAGACCAACCCTGTTTACTAGTATTTAATAATAAAACAAATAATACAATAACCAATTCAAAAATGTCTGAATATACAAAAAACAAAGTGACATCACTTTATACAGTGTGTATATATATTTATCCAAACCTCTCCGTTACTGATAGGATATGATACAAGGTCAATTTTTAAGCAGAGTAAAGCTGGTTTAAATTTGGAGTTTTTCTATTTTCTAGACTGGTTGCTTAATCAAGGCTAAAGAAACCAATCTGCCCTATTATTTACCCATAGTTAGGAGAACATGGATTCATGCATTTCTAAATGGCATTAGCCCAAAGTAAACTGCAAACAGTCTCATACAAGATTTGAAATTAAGCTGCAATTCCATTTCTTATGATGATAAGTTAAGCGCGTCTCCATCAGTGTGCATATAACATTTTTTTAACATTTGATACATTCTTTATATCATTTATGTAGAAGAGTTCTATCATCAAATGAACATCATTATTATTCACGTCTACAAAGTGTTTGTCTGACTGATTTTTTGACCCATTTCTGGAATTTGAAATTAGAAACTTTTTCCTGTCATTTGATGCATTTTGCTCACAGATAATCACAACCAAAATTAATACCTCCTGTCACTCATAAAACATTCAAATTTCAAATCCAGTGTTGTTTCATTTTAGCTGGTTAATAATTATGGCACATTGCATAAACTACAAACTATAGTTTACTCTTTTGTTATAATTCTATATCACTTTGCCTTTGATATGATTATTGCAACAAAAAAAGGCATTGATAAAAATGTAAGTCTCCCATTATTGTTTGTATTATGATTCATTTTGCATGCATTTATATGAATAGAACTTGATCATTTTTTTTCTTTTATCAGTAAAGCTATTATACTTTCTGTTAACATTGTATACATGCCAAATTCCCTTTTCATTCAATTAAAAATATACTGAGAATAATTAATACCAACATGCTGCATGCAATGTATATAATAAGAGGTAGTTTTTTTATTTTTTATTTTTTTACAAAAGACAAAAATGATTGTATTAAGGTGTCATAATGGTTAGCTTGGTGAGGGAAATAGAATTGGTGACCAGAGTTCAAATCCTTTATGAGGCTGTTTATGATTCACTTTACCCTAATGCTTAATGGGAAAGGCATGAATTCATCTCTTCTCTCTCCAGCTATGGGTAAATAGTAGGGCAGGCTGGATTCTTTAGCCTTAGGCAACCAGTCTAGAAGGAAATCTCTGAATTTAAACCAGCTTTACTCCATTTAAAAATTGACAGTGTCTCTCATTCTGCCCTAGTGGGGGTGGGGTGGATAAATGCAATACACCATGTGTAACTCAAACAGCTGAAACAATAATATCTGATGTGTTTAATAATCAATGTATTACTACCTACCTACCTACCTACCTATCTAGTGTGTAATGCTTCCTTACTATCCATGACAATGGATTATGATAGTTCCTTTCACTGAAAAAAATTGTCATGTGCAGTAATTAAATTTAAGTGAATGAATTGTTGTACAGGTCCAAGCCCACTCTTTTGACATCTGAATTTTACATTTTCTTGAAATACATTGATCCTGCTATCACTAATTACCTTACTACTCATTGATCTACTGATAATTTTTACCTTCATTATTTAAATAGGGAAAGTTTTTCATAACAAATTATTTGAGTCTATTAATCTTGCTACTTTTCCCTATTCTAACTCTAGTTCTCTTTGGAATATTTTAAATTGCAATTCTGATTATAAAATTTGCTGTAAGAAATGTTTCTGTCCCAATTCTTTTCTATCTTTTCTTTTCTTAGATATATTAAATTCTTTACCCCCCAAGAAAAGTATTACCCTGTTTATCATCTTATATTGTGATTTTAGTAGCTTATATATAAAAAGATTTTTAATTTATTAATTCATTTATTTTCTCCTGTCAGTCAAAATGGGTCAACAGCTGTCAACTTGAGCTCACTGACACATTCAAAACTTTGAGCCTTGATTTCTAGTAGGTGCTATGATCAATATTAAACATAATGTTATTAGTCTATCTTCTCTTTCACCATGCTTTATATAACAGTATAATAATTATAAATTATAAAACCTGTTTATATTTTATCAGCTAGTTCATTAGTAGTGATCAAAAGGATATTTTATTTAACAATTATCTATCGTGCATGAAAATAGAAATGATATTTGATCCACATATCTGTTGATGTAAAGAAAAAGTTTTACCTTAAGAAAGCTGTTAATTTTTTTGTTGTAATCTTTTTATAAGTGTTTGTAATTTTGGAAAAATGAGATTTGATTTCAACTGATATTTGATATTCTGTTCCTTTCAAAATTCACAACAGAACTTCCTTACTCTTTTTGTGCAGCCATTAATAATGTACACAAACTGAGTAATACATTTCTTATATTGAAATTAATACTTGCACACTTTTGATAAATTATGCAAGATATTTTAATATTTGTATTAGCTCTATGATATTTCCTATACATAATAAGACTTTTTTTACATATGAATCAGTACTTCTGCACTTAGTGTAGTATTTTTACCCGTGGAAAATTATGCTTATTAAAAAAAAAACTATAAAATATAAAAACAGTTATTTTAAAGATTATGCAATTTAATATTCTCTTTTACCTGGTTTTGTTACAAGTCATAACTTATTAAAAAAAATTAAAAGAATTAACAAGTCTATAAATAGTTAAAGAAAAAAAAAGGAAAAGAAAAAAGGTAATTTATGATATTCATTTATTTTTAAATTTAATCAAATTTAAAGAATAATAAGTGCCCCCCCCCCCCCCCAAACTCTGAAGTTAACCAATGAATAGTCGGGGAGGGAATATTTGATTGAAGGCAGGCAATAGATTTTAACAGACTACCAGTTTCAGAGAGAGATGAGTAGACAAAAGATTTTGAAGAAGAATCAATTTTGAAACAGTTGGATTTTTTTAAAAACACAAACTTATATGTTGTTTATTTTTCATGTTTTTCTTGTGTGTTGAGATGAATTATTTAATGAAATAATTATTTCAAATTGTGTTGTCTTCTCAATTTTCTCATTGAAATTGAATATTTAAAAAATTTTTTTAACTACATCTTTCCAAATTTATTTTGTATTTTCATGGATATTCTGTTTTTAAAAACAATGATCAGTTTGCTGCTTTTATTTACCACTTGTTGCTATGACAACATGAAGAAAAGGTTTGATTTTAAAAAAAAAAAAAAAAAAAAAAAAAAAAAAAATTGAAGTTCAAGCTGAAACACTTCATGATGGTCATGGGACACTACTCATGTAGCATGTCCTGACAGAGCCCATCCCTCTCCAGGTTTACCACTGGTTTGAATTCACTTTTTCTTCTCTTAGACCGATTTCCATATCAAGGTTAAAGCATCCAGTCTGCCCTACTATTTACCTATAGCTAGGGAGAGAATAGTTGGAGTTATACCTTTTCTAATGGTATTAGAACTATGTGAAATGCTAACAGCCTCATTTAGGATTTGAATTTGGTAGCAGAGTCCACTTCTTACAATGATAACTGTTACGCCACAAGCACATCCAATTTAATACTACTTTTCAAATAAATATGAAATAAGAAAAAACAAATATATAGATGATTATTTTAATTAATTCATTTTTATTTATTAGATATTCAATTAGATTTCCACAAGTACAAACACTACACTCTTATTTTAGACAAAATATCTAAGGAGTAACATTTTGATCCTTGACAGGGGGTACGGATACTACACTCTCATCCTAGCAGAAGTTATGGAGAGACAAAAAAATAAAAATGTCACCATGTTCATTATGTAGATAGATTTTATAATGATTAGATTAATCATCTTTTTCTTTTTCTTATAAGGAAATATTTCAATTTGAAATTAAAAATTCATCCTCAGACCTTTTAACCATCAGTCTGATATATTAAACTAAATATGTAAGAAATGTTTTCATTTCCAGCATAGACTTTCTTTCTATCCAACTGACTGACATTAATTTTGGCTAATAGTATTTTGACCCACTATTAACATTTTAGGGTTCTTAAATTACTTGTACCTATGGGTACCCCCTCAACCTTGGACTCCTTGGCTGAAAATGTTAGATGTTCTCTGTCATTTTACAGACTGTCAAGTAACAGATTATGACATTTTATAGGCAAATAGCAGTGTTAAAAAGTTTAAAATAAACTCTTATCTATATTTATATCTATATAGATTAATAAAAACTCTTTTATGTTTTATTCTTTATATATTCTATTTTTTTAAGTTGTTTATTTTTTATTCTTGTTTGTATTTTTTCTTTTATTTGACTTTTATTATGTTTTATTCTTTACTGATTTTTATTTTTGATATTTAAAAAAAAATCAATTTTTGTGATGCATCATTGATTTATACCCTTATTATACTTCCCCTTTTTTATGGAAAATATGGGGTAAGATTTTTTGCCCCCTCCACCCCTCCAGACAAAAATAGTGTGAATTTTATTGAACTAGGTCTTTGCAGGTCTCCACAAATTTTCCTTTATAAAAGGATGTGCACTGGGTTGTTGTACATACAGACATACAGAATCTTTCTTATATATATATATATCATTATAGAAATGAGGATTACCTGGTTGTAATTCTGGCTGACCAACTATATGTACTTCTAGGTGATTGCACAAATACCTGCTGCTTGTGTTCTAAGAATTAAGTTTCATATACAAAACCCATCATCAAATTTGAGAAAATGATATTTATATGCATTGTAATTTTTTTTCTTTGTCACATTTTTAATGAATAATTTTCTACATTTTTATCATTACTTAGAAGAAAAATGAATTATTTCAATATGAAAAAAAGACCCCCCCTCCCCGAAAAAAAAATAGCCTAAGTTAACATATGTGTAAATCATGCAAGATATTTTAGCTATCTGTATATGAATCATAAAATTGTTCATTGTTTTGTTTCTATTAGTGATATTAACATGCAAATACTCTTCGAGAACATGTTATTGGCTACATGGAATAAGATTGACTGGATTAATGTATGATTTAGTTTAAATAGATTCAGCAATGGTTAATAGTGAAAATAAATTAGTTTTCACTTTATTTAAAAAAAAATTCTACTAGTAAGAATTTATACATTGTTCAATGTGTTACTAAGTAACAAAGTATTCAAGCTATTAAGAATTAATTTTAGGAAACAAACTTGCTTTTCTTTTTTATTTATCTGAAAATATTTTTTCTGTTTCTTTCTCTCTCTTCTAGCTGCTCTTAAGCGCATGCTCACCTTTAACAGTGCACCCACAAAACAGGTGTCAGCTGAGCCACAATGGAAGGTAAGTAAAAACAAAATTATTTTAGCAGTCATCAAAATGGATTTTTTTTTTCAATTTTATTAGTTAACTTCACTGAAAAAAAATTTAAAGAATTAAAAAATGATATTGTGATTCTATTAGTAAATCTTAAATAAACATAGATTGTAAATTTTCATCCAGAAATCTTGTTTTTTTTTTTTTTCTTATTTTCTATGGTAACTTAAATTGTTATGTTTACTCGCCTAGTGTAATAGTTATTGAGCTAGGCTAGCATAGATAGTTTGATTTTTACTGGGTGCCCTATACTTCTTGTCTTGTACCAAACTAAGCTAAATTTTGTAAATTACAACTTAGAATTGTTATAGTATATACTTACCCAACCCCTCTACCAATGACAGGATGTGATGAAAGGTCAATTTTTAAATGGAGTAAAGCTAAAAGAAATAGTTCTTTGAAACCATAAAATTGTGTATAAACTATTAGTATTATAGAGGAACACTTGAAACCATACAACTGTGGACAAATTATTTGTATTAGATAAGAATACTTGATATAAGAATTTTCCCAACCCTTCCGCCACTGGCAGGATATGACACAAGGTCAATTTGTAAGCAGAATAAAGCTAGTTTGAATTTAGTTTTCCTTTT
Source organism: Doryteuthis pealeii (assembly GCA_023376005.1). Taxonomy (NCBI): domain Eukaryota; kingdom Metazoa; phylum Mollusca; class Cephalopoda; order Myopsida; family Loliginidae; genus Doryteuthis; species Doryteuthis pealeii. Next base: position 53,228,832 of record CM042153.1, read on the forward strand.
TCTAGATTGGTTATGTAACCAAAGTTAAAGAACCTAGTTTTCCCTACCATTTACCCATAACTGGGAGGAGAACAGATGGATTCTCGTCTTTCTCTAGGGCATTTCAGCAAAGTGAACCACAAATAGCCTTGTCCAGGATTTAAACTCTGGTTGTGATTCCATTTCTTATGACAATAACTGTTACACAAAATGTGCTTCCCAGAATGATTATAGCAGCCATATTTTTGTTATATGGGTATGTATTTTATATATAAGAGAGAGTAGAGTGACCATATATTAATTTCTATCTTTTTCATAATGACACAGGAAGAGTTGGATTCAAACCTTTATGCTGTATTATTAGTACAAAAGTTACATAAGGGATATGACTAATATTTGAAAATTGTTTTACTTCCTTGATAAAAAAAACAAAAAAAAACAACCAAAAAGCAGTAAATTACATTGAATTCAAAGGGAGACAAAGGTTTGCTATAAAAAGAGGATATATCTCTCTTGATAATTAAAATTCCTGCTGATCTAAGTAAGAATCATTTAATTAAAAGAACAATATCTCTACCATTAATTTTGATAATGATGCCAATCGTCAATTATATAAATTGATTAAAAGTAAAAACCTGTTATCATTAGGTCTTTAAATCAGATTGCTGCCTGGAAAAGTAATGTAGATAATTTATATAAAAGATTGTAGATATCATAGAGCTAAAAGATTGACACATGTTCTAGTTTTTTTCTTCATAGAATACCAACAAACTTAGCAAAGCTAGAATAGGATTTATTTTATGTATTTATTTACCAAACTTTTCTGCTGTGAGCAGAATTAGACACAAAATCAATTTTTAAATGGAGTACTGCTGGTTTTAATTCCATCTGCCTAGACTGGTTGCCATACCAAGGTTAAAGAGCTCAGTCTATCTTAATATTTGCCCATAGCTAAGGGCAGAATAGTTGGATTCATACCTTTCCCAAGAGTATTAGTGAAACAGCTTCATCCAAGATTTAAACTCTGGTCACTGAATCTATTTCTTACGATGGTAACTATTATGACACGATTGTCTCTTACAGAAGTAGGTACTGATACAAGTAATTGTATTAAGAGTTGTAAATATTTATTGAAGAAAATCTTACTAATCTTTTTTTTTTTTTTTTTTTTTTTGTTATTTAAAAAAAAGTTTAATTTAGAAAAACATTGTTGATTAGTCCATATGTAAATAAACAATTTAATTTATCTAAACACAAATATTTCACTTGCATAAACTTTAATTATTGATTTTTGTTAATAATTGAATTTATTACCTTTGTAAGTTTTTCTTAATGTTTTGTGCTAGTTACTTTCTCTTAACTGTTACAACTAAACTTTTTATAAAATTAAATTTTACGTATTAAAAACTGTTGGCATATTTTTCAAATTAACAAAACTCTAAGAATTTTTATCTTATTTTAGACAATGAATAAAAAATAATTTCTGGTAAATGAGTTTTGGATCAGTTTTCTGTCTGAATTTCTGATATAAGAAATTATTACTTGTATTATATATTTGAACTTGTTTCCTCATCTTAGTTTTTAAGGCACAATATTTCAACTGATATCCCTTTAGCCTTCTTCAGGTTTCTATCATAGACCCAGAACATTACAAGCTCCAATGAGTATCTGAAGAAGACTGAAGGGTGCAACAGTCAAAATGTTGTGACTATAATAATAATCAATGATGAGAATGCTTGTACAAGTATATGAGAAATTTTTTGTTTTAATATTTATCTTTTATGTTTATTATTTTTTATTTATTTTTATTTACAGGTTCTTATATATGATCGATTTGGCCAAGATATTATTTCCCCACTATTGAATGTAAAAGAGCTAAGGGACTTAGGAGTTACTTTACACTTGTGAGTATTTCTAAAATAATGAGATTAACATTTGTATTTGGTCTATAAACATTTCACTTTTAGATAGCGAAAAAAACTGACTTTCTTCCAAGCTGATAATGAAGTTTCTACAGAAATTTGAATTCCTTATCAGTCTTTCTTCCTTTTAGCTAATATTTTGATATTTCTGTTTTCAAGACAATTTTCTATAAAGATGAGAAGATAACATATCTTTCAGCGGTGTCTGCATGAAACAACTAATGAATAGTTTTATTTGCTGTATGTTCCTCCAAAATATATTCATATTTCTCTAACTCATTTACATTTTCACATTTCCTATACCTGCCCTGTTGCCTGGAGCTCTAGAATACATTGACTGCACCTCTGCAAAGGAGTAAGACCCCTCTCCTTCTAGTGAGGCCACCTGTTGATTAATATACATAAAATTAATAAAAATTATTTCTGCCAATTAATACACATGAAGGTAATGAAAATTATTTCTTAGACAAATCAAATACATAAGATTTGGCATAAAATAAACCACAAGGGTTGATATGCCATTAAACTGAACAGCCTATATTTCCTATACAAATTATATTATTCAAATATTAATCTGTTATTTATTCATTTCTAAGGTCAATTTTCATCTTAAATTGAGTTTATAGGCCTGATAATAAAATAAAGTTGAAGCATTGTGTTATATATGCCTTGAATAGTTTGATTTATGCAGATTTTTATATAGTTATGTTGAAAGATTATTGGAAATAAAAATTTTAAAACTAGAATTTTTTTTTTTCATCTAATAGATTTTGAATCAGCATTTTTTACTCTTATTAAATATAAGTTTTAAAATTCATAAAGTACTTTCTGTTAAAATCTTTCATTTATGTCAAAGATATACATAACCTTCACAAATATTTTCATCATGAAAGAATCTCTGGATTGCTTATGAATGTTTTTTTCCTTGTTTGACATTTTGGTGAGGATTTGCTATCTCACTGGATTTCCAAATCTGCTCATGACTATATAGAATGGGCTTTGTGAAGAGTCACTTTTTAGGTAGACAGTTTGTTTGCAGTTATTCCAAAACAGACTTAAGCTGGAAATCCTTTCCTTTGGAAAATAGTTTGTCACTAGAAACAATAGGAATAGGTGGAACAGATATCCTTTTACAGTGAGAGGGACAGAAAGAGGATGAGAGACAGATCCCACTTCAAAAAACAGTTTGAGCCAGACCTCTAGATTAAAACCTTTCTAGAAATGACTCTAACAATTTCTATAAGTCATGTTGAAATTGGGTAAAAAATGTTCTTAACTGGATAGATGAATGGACAGATATTTAATGAATTATAAGATTGCAACACTTGTTTTTTTTCTGAAGTTTGTTTGCAAATTACAAATGGTTTTGACTTGTATATATCAATTATGAAGAGTAAAATTTCTTATTTTCAATTTAAAAAAAAAATTCTTTTTTAGTTGGAATTAATTACATTGAAGCTAATAAGACCTGATTATTGTAAATAAAGTCTTTATAATACGGATTGAGGTTTATAATTATGTCAAAAGTGCAATAAAAATTTTGCAATAGGAATTTACAAGGAAAAAGTTAAGGATTACTGACTTTAAAACATACCTAAAAAAAAAGTTCAGAAAAAAATAAAAGTAAATTCGTTGTTGCGGAAATTTCCATAAAATACAATAATTATCAAATTTTTTTACGTGTGAATCTGAATGCCAAAAATTAATGTTAAATAAATATTGGGTAAAACTTGCAAATTATACTCAAAATCCCATGATATTACAGGGTGACCCAGAAAAAACAGAACCCAAATTATTTATTTTCCCATTAAACTAACCCTAAACCCCCCTAGTTAAAATTAATAGTTTTATTACAAAATTTGTGGGTTTTGTTTTTCCTGGGTCATAGTTTGTTTTGAAATGTACAATGTTTACAGTTTTCTTTGAAAAGTACATCGTACGTTTACGAATTTTGCACAGGTTGATTTCCCAAAAGGTAAATATATGTATACACATATATAATATTAATTTAAATATACAACATCACTTTGAATTTAAAAATACATTTCTAAATGCTTATGTTGAATTACATAAAAGAAATAGATTACCTATTTATTTACATATTTTTACACAAACCCGGTTAGTGTGTGCTTTTGTTTACATTTCGCGTAATTTCAATTTTTTTTTCCCCCAAAATTGAAACGGACGTAAAAAATAATTCAATTGTTAAAAACACATAAAAGTTAAATATTTAGAATGTTATTTTATTTTAAAATATATTATAAAATTTAATATATTAAATATTTAAAAAATTGGACGAGAAATAAGTGAATTTAAACTTTGTGTGCATAAACAATGCTTAGATGAGGAGACAGGCGTATGTCGTACGCCTGTCGGACAAATAAATTTGAGTTTTTTTTTTCTCCAAAATACAAACTTTCGAATCAAATCCCGAAGCACTTAGCAATCTTTAAATTTTACAAATTATATATCAAAATAATTCTGAAACTTTGTAATTTTAAGGACAAAGTGTGTCTTTTTTGCATCTTTTATATTTTTAAAATAAATAGCCTTGGACTTTGCCCTCTCATATTTTCGTTTCCATGGATCCTAGAAACAAAAAAAAAATGCCCCGTTTGTACTTCCAGGTGTCTTCTAATTGAGTGCAAAATTTCAAGAATATTGATAAAGATTAGCCACTTAGATTTTCCAAAGAAATGTAGAGTGTAAAATGTATTCTCGGAAAAAAATTCCTATCACGCATTTTCGTTTTTTTAAGCAAAATACGTTTTTAACTCGCTGTAAAAAAAATATTCAATTAATAAAAACATATACAAATTACATATTTAGAGTGATTGTTTTCTTTTCTTTTCAACCATATAAATATTTTTAAGATTGAACAACAAATATACGAGAAATTGTGATTTTAAATCAATAAGGTCCGATTTGTGACATCAGTTGACAGGGTGTTTTTACATCCGAAAGTCACGTAAATTCGAGGTTTTTCTTCAAAATCAAAACTTTCGGATCAAATCCCGAAGCACTTAGCAATCTTTAAATTTCACAAATTTTATAGGAAAATAATTTTGAAAGTCTCTAATTTTACAGACAAAGTGCATCTTTTTTGCGTCTTTCATATTTTTTAAACAAATAACCTTAAACTTTGCCCTCTCATATTTTCGTTTCCACGGATCCTAGAAACAAAAAAAAAAACATTGTTTGTTTCTTCAAAAACAGGAGGCCAGACACTTTTTTTGTATAGTTAATTGATAGATGTAGGCATCATCTATAATGAACTCAACTTACTTTATTAACCCTACATCATAAAAAAGTAAGAATAAAACTGGCTAAATGTGTCAATAATAGATGTAATGGTTAATTTTGAAATTGCTGTGAACAAGTGCTGTCCTGAAAAATTTAGAAAATGTCCTGGAAAATGATTTTCTAAAAAGAGAGGGAACCTGCTCTCTTCTTTGGATGATTGCCCATCTCCACTCTTTGTAGCATTACCAGCTCATTTTGTAAAATTGTTGGACATAGACAATTTTTCACCTTAATTGGTTCAAATTGCAATTTCTTGGGTATTTCTGATCCAATCTTAAAAATATTTATATGGCTGGAAAGAAAATAAAATAACCTTTCTAAATGTCATTTTTATGTGTTTTTATCATGTTTTTTTAATTTCTTTTCATTGAATTATTTTTTACAGCAAGTTAAAATATTTTGCTTCGAATAGCCAAAAACAGAAAATGACTTTTTTTTTTTTTTTTTTTTTAGACTAATTTTTACACGCTACTTTGTTTTTCAAAATCATAGTGGCTAATCTTTATCAATATTCTTGAAATTTTACACTTAATTAGAAGACACCTGGAAGTACAGTGCTACACCAGTAATAGAAGACAGTCTCAAAATCATTTTCATATATAATGTGTGAAATAAAAACGATTGTATACCGTCAGAGATTTTGCTCAAAGTTTTAATTTTGAAAAGAAAACCGTCAAATTTACACTATTTTGAATGTAAACAATCTCTCGTAATTCTGGTCTTATCGGCTTAAAAAAGTAATAATTAGCGTATTTCAGGTCCGATTTTTAAAAGTCCAAAGTGATGTTATTTATATAAATTAATACTATATATGTGTATATATGCCGTATGAAAATGTTGAATAATCTTGTGGTAAACTTTAAAAAAAAACAAAAACCTTGATATCCCTACTTCTTATTCCCAAAATAATGGGTTCCAGCATGGAGATACAGAAAATTTAAGTGCAGAATCAGAAAGAACATACAATTGTTCGAAAAATAAAGAAATGGTGAAGAAATTACTAAATTTCTTGTTTTGAATTGGTCCGTGATTTGACTTTTTTTTTTTTTTTTTTTTTTTTTTAAATCCTGTCCACTTCTGTACCCCCAATTTCGGGGCTTTAAATTCTCATAATTTTTTAACCACTGGGGATATTTGCATAATTTAAACAGTTTTGAACTCTATTAACAAAGCTCTATATAACTAATAAATAACAATAACCTCAAATAAAAAAATGAACTGGGAATGTTACTCTTTTTGGTCTTGTCACCACCATTTTATCCTTCTTGTTATCATGGCCCCAACTGTTCTAAGTTTTTCTGTGTTGGGATGAAGAACAACTTTAACATATTTTTATGTTTGCACATAATTACTTTATTCAACTCATCTTACCTGTTGCAAATATGGAGAGACAGTTGGAGCATCGGAGGAAATCTCAACTGCTCTTGTCTGGCGATTCTAACTGACTAATTAAAGCTTTTATTCAGTTTCTTTGTGTCATCTGATCATGTGACCTGGTCGTCCAATGAAAGCCACATTCTCAAATGACCTTGGGGTCACCACTTATCAATTAGAGCAATTGACATCCAATGGTCTTTTGCAACCATTCTAAACTAACTACACTACATGCCAATAATTCACTGATCTATTATTTACCACTGGCTATATGTACACTTGATTAGAATATTAAGACTAATCTTAATACTTTACACTCTGTTATGAGCAATATCAAATTTTTCTAATGTAAAGAATCAGGATATTAGAAAATGTGAAAATTGAAGCTTCTAAAAAAGAATTTTCAATAATTGAACTATTACTCAATAAGTAGTTAAGAGAAACTTTAATAAGGATAAACAGTGTGTTGTTTATTTACAATTCATATTGTGTATTTTAAAACAGGTTACTTCACACAGATAGAGATCCAATTCCAGATGTTCCTGCCATTTATTTTGTAATGCCAACAGATGAAAATGTTCAGCGAATTTGTAGAGTGAGTATTTCCAACTTGTATTTCTTTTTATTTTGACAAGCTTTTATTAATCCACTTTCAAAATAATGGTAACTTAATTCTTGTACAATACTTTATATCTATATTCTTTGGAAATTATGGGAATATATATGAGGGTCATTAAAAAAAATACTGGGAATTAAACAAAACAAAAAAAACAGCAAAATAATCTATTTTTTTTTCTTCTGTAAATGTAAATTCTGCTCTGATTGGAATTGGTTTATAGCAAAAAATATTTCAATCTCACAGAAATATGTTTTGAGGCTATTCAAAATGGCGGCAAATCAAACAGCCTTGAACAGAGATCTGTCATCAAATTTTTGATGGCTGAGAAGTACAAACCTTGTGAAATTTACAGAACAATGTGATTTGTATTGAGAAACAAATGTTTACAAATGGGCTAAATCTGTGTTTGCCAGTATAAGCCTGAGCTGTATGTATGTATGTATGTATATATATATGTGTATATACGCACGCACATACAGGGTGCGGACAGTATTTGAGGACAGATTTCAGGTTTAGAAAAAACTCCTATATAACAACTGAAAATGACTTTATTTGAACAAAAATAAGAAACATGGAAGTTAATTAAGAATTGAATAATTTTATTTAATGAATCTGCCACTAGCATCAATAAATCTAAAAGTAAAATTGGCGGAGTGGCCTCTTGTTAGTATCAGCCGGACAATAAGGGAGTCTATCCCCTTTTTGCTAACGCGAGACCAGGGAGACTTTTTTTTTTTTTTTTTTCTGAGGTGTAGCGCCACACCTACCATCAGCTCCTTACTTTACTGCACAAATCAGATTAGCCAATCTGTGCTACTCATGCGCTGGGTTGGCTGGTACAGTATTGAACCCAATGATTCCTAGGTGAGTGCTTTACCGACTGAGCTAAACTTTACTAGCATCAATAACTGCCTCTATATGAAGTTGAAATGCATGTGTCCTCAAATACCTGTATGTATGTATGTATGTATGTATATATATATATATATATATAAAGATCAATAGCATCAATCATTTTATTAGGAAGAATCCTTTATTCTTCATAATATAATATAAAATACTTACTTAATATAAAAACAGAGTAGGTAAAACACAGACACAATGTTTCATGCAATTTTTTCATGGCTGAAACAGAATCTTTTTAAAAATGCCTGTAAGCAACTAAAGAAATGTAGTGTAGAGTCTTCTGTCTGGGAAGTTCAAAGCTAAATTCGTGTCAATGTGTGTAGGGTGGGGGTGGAGGGTGTGTATACCGTATTTTTTTAATTTTTTGTTAATTATTGAATTATATTGCTTAATTATTAAATATCAAAACCCAAATTTTGTGTGTTTCTTAGTTATAAGCATATCAAGTAGTATGCAGATTTCAAATCTGAATAACCTCTTGTTTGAGAGTTATAAGTTGACACATACATACCAAACTTCCTTTATATATAGATATATATATATATAAATAGATGCATTAAAGGTAGTAGAAAATTTTTCTTATATAAATTTGTGAATCCTGACTAATTTCAGCCTTTGGCCATCATTAGAGGATTTTTATTTCCTGATTTTTTTACATTTCAAGACTGAAAGGTTTATAAATGCCACAGGATTTCAAATGAAACTTGAACTTTAAATCTTAATGATTTAAACTTTTAACTTTGCATGTGTTTATGAATAATTTACATTTTTTTTTCTTTTCTCAAATGTCATTAAGTAGGAATACTATCTATCCCTCTCTTTCTTATATATATATATATATATATATATATATATATATATATATATATAATGTGTGTGCTCAATATCATGTATAAAGCATGTACATCTGGTAGCATGGACATTAAGTCAACAGGCTTAGTTTCTCTTTTAGGACAGTTTCTCACCTATGCGATTTTCAAACCAAGTGTCAAACATCTGATGCAGGTTTGACACTTGGTTTGAAAATTGCATAGGCAAGAAACTCTCAGTAACCAAGTGCTGTTGACTTCATATCCATGCTACCCTAACTTATTATATATATATATATATATATATATATATATATATATATAAAAATCTCAAACTTAAAAAAAATATTTTTTAATTGCCAGCCAATATTAATTTGAATGTTGTCTTCAGTATAACAACTAAATATCTCCATATACACTGATAGCTATTCATGCAAACAGCAATGAATGAACTCCTTTTCCCAACTTGTTTTTTAATAAGTGAAGTAAATAAATTGTAGGTTACATTCATACACATTTGAATAGTTATTTTTTCTTATGAAAACAATTACATAATTTATTATGTTTTTTTTTTTAACAACCTTATGAGTAGAGATGCTGTTTTGTTTGTATTAAGTGGAGGAATTCATTTTTGTTTGCTGGGTAAAGAGGCACCATAAAGTTTAAAAAAAAGATTGGACATGTTTTTAATTTCTCTCAAAATATATACTGTATATTACACAATATTAGTTTGGACTATCTTTTGTTTTTTGTTTTCATTACAATATTTATGAAATGTTTATAAAAGAAAAATCCTTTTCATAAAAATATTAATTTAGTATAAATGTATTTAATAAACATTTACCTTTTTTATTTTTGTATGTTTAATGTCTTTTTGAATATACCAAGTTAAGTAGTTGAGAAATTATTTTATTAAAAAATGAATTTAAAAGATTGTTGCTTTGTTTCATTTCTCTACATGTTTTACTGCCCTGTCGGTGGGGATCAGAATATGATGACTGTATCTCTACAGAGTATTAAGACCCTCCCCCAAAGGGGTGTCCTAGTTATGACACTGTATCTGGTGATGAGGCTCTAGTTCTGGAGCTCTGGGGAGTGCACCATATCCTTTCATTGCCATTACTTCCAGGTCTATTTTGATCTGGGGTGGTAGTATCTGTTAGGGTTGATTGTTTGCAAATTATTTGTATTAGATAGGAATAATTGATATCAGTGTGCAAATTACACTTAAGAAACTATACAAAAAAATGTTCTCTAACCCCAGACGCATTGACATGTCATTAAAATCAATCAATCTCCATGTTTTAAAAAAGGATTCTTTTTTTTTTTTCAGAATGAGATTTTATGCTCTTCATTGATTTTCTTTATTTTTTTCAAAGAGACCCACTAATATAGATATTCCTATTATTTATTTTACAGGATTTTGAAAATCAAATGTATGACTCCTACTTCCTGAACTTTATATCATGTGTGTCCCGACAGAAACTAGAAGATATAGCAAGTACTGCCATCCAACACAATTGTGTGTCACTAATATCTAAGGTCAGTATAATTTTCAACTGTATATTTTTAATTTTTTTAACTGGTGAGTAATAATCAAAACTTGTAAATATCTGTTAGCACTGAACATATTAGTCTGAAGGAATTTCTGTTGGTTGTATGCCCATCATCAATAAAATTAGGTGCATTTATCAGCATTTGTTATTATATGATTAAGATATTTTATAGATAAATTAAATAGATATTTTTCTGATGGAATATTTATTGAAATAGTTACTATTAATACTGGAATCTAGTAGGGCTTGAAATATACTGACTGTATTCCCAACAGATGGGTAAGAATCACCCCCCCCAAAGGGGGTGTCCTGTGTATGACACTAAACTGTATCCGATGGTAATGCTCCAGTTCTAGAGATCTGGGGAGTGTGGACTACACCTTCATTGCCATTACTTCTAAGTTTACTCTGACCCAGAGTGGTAGTACCTGTTAGGATCCCATCTATGGGTCACATAGATCTATTTAAAAATAATTTGTATTTGGTAGGACCATGTGCAAAAAAAGATCCTCTTAAGGAACAACTAAAAAAGAACACAAAAAAAGTATGAATGTACAATGAATGCAATTCCCTCACCTCTAGACATAAAATAACCTTAGATGTGTTGACATACTGTTAAAATCAATCATTCATTCACCTTAGTTAAATTGCCTGGGATTATTAATTTTAAATTCGAAATCAAATGTTATAAAATTATCTTGGCTTGAATTTGTAATGGTTTTGTTAATTTTTATAAAGTAGAAAATCTAGTGGTAATCTGAGATTGTAATATAGCTTAAAAGGACAAACAGATTTATAAGAATTAAAATGTTTTCTCATGAAAAAAATGATTTGTTTACATTTGGTTTTCTATTGCAGCTATTGTGATAAGTTGAATTTTGTTAAATAATTATTTTCTAATTTTTGAAATGGAAGAAAAAGTTAAGGGAGAAGAATATACTAAGTAATAATTATTAAACCTTTTCATGGAAACAGAAGAAGTAATATACTTAATTTTTCCAAAGAAATAAAATAAGCAACTCTTCTGACAATGTTTTGGCATTTAATTGTAGATTTATGACCAATATCTGAACTTCATTTCCTTGGAAGATGATTTGTTTACATTGCGACATCAAGAAAGAGATGCTATATCTTATTATGGTAAGTAATCAGTGATATTATTTTTGTCCTCAAAATTTTATCTTTTTAAAAAAATGAATCACTGAATAATAGAGTAATAAAGTGAAAGAATTGTTTTGTAAAATTAGGGGGAAAATAATGCGTATATAATATAATCCATATATATATTTTTTAACACCCAAACCAAATTCATTTTGTATTTTAAGGAATATTTTTATGAATTTCATTTTAATTCTCATATTTATTTATATATTTTAAGATAATATTTAAAATGTTGATTTTTAAAATTTTTTAAAAACATTTATTTAGGGTTATTAGTTGGGATTCAACATTTGCTCTTTTGATAAAAGTAATTTCCAGTCCCTAATTTTTACATTTCTAGAAAGATCAAATTTAGAAGACTACATCATAAAAATAAAACAAAAAAAACATTGCCACTTGCCAAAGTTCACTTGCACTACACCAGGGGACAGTTTAAAATGTGGGAGTTATTTCTGCCACATGCTGTATATTCATATGTGAATGATATATATAATCTGCAAATGATTACTGAATTTCTCATTATCAATTTTTTTTTCTGTAATGTCTTTTTATCTCTTTTCTTTTATTTCTAGTTTGATGCAACTTATTAGTCTTCATTTTATTTCTCTTATCAATTTGTGGATCCTGAAATTCTTTAAACATAAACTGTATTATTTTCAGCAATCAATCGGGGCCAAGTTGATGACACAGAGATGGATTCTATCATGGATATCATTACTGACAGTTTATTCTCCGTATTTGTAACTTTAGGTAAGTATCTTTTAAATGCATTTTAAGTTTATTGGTAGTCTAAATAAACTAATAGATAACTAATGGTATCTCTGGATATACCACAGCATGATATCTTAACTAATATGATATTTGATATGTATACTTTAAGAATTATTTCAAAAAAGTTCAATGTGTAAAAAGTATTATAATCTTGATTTAACTCTCTACTTCCATCCCACTTTCTATTGAAACAGATTAGTGTTATTGCTTCTGCTCAAACTCTTGCTGCCCTCTTTCTTGTACCTCTGTGTCACACTTTAACACCCCCATCCCTTACCCAAACCCTACTCCCTACCAACTCCCCAATTTGGGGGGAGGTTAAAATGTGACACACATAGGTACTAGCGTATTAGTATATCATTACATCCGAGTTCCACGGAATATCGTTCTATGGAGAATCTGCAATAAGAATTCTCAGTCCATTTTGTCAGACGCATACAAGTAAAAATAAATAAATAAAAGTTCCAGGTTACTGGCTCGTTTCTCCACACAAAATGGTCACATGGAGTTCTGCAAGGTCTAACTAAGGAAACATACAATATACATGAGAAAACACATTAACAAACCAGTGAAAAAAGAATGAACACTTAATTAAATTTAACCTATAGTTTTATTTATAAGAAAAATAAAATTGTATTTTTGTGGTGCGTGCATGTATGTGAAATGTATTTCGATAATTTGTTTCATATTGAGGTTTATAAGGTTGGAGTGAGTGAAATTATCAAATTAGTACTTATCACTACTGGCTGGGGTTGGAAATATGTAGAGTCCTTGAAGAAACACTTATTCTTCCCTACCGGTTGAATATGTTAGACTGACCGTCTACAACTTGGGATGTTCTATTTGGTGGTCTGGTGGTTCTCATTTTCTCGGTAGAATTCAATAATTCTCTCCAGTTGGTTGAATTGAAGGGTTGATGATTTTCCCTGTGATGAGAGCCCATGAGCGCTGAAATATATATTACTTCACGTATCTCAACAGCCCTCTCGTTCTGCCTTTCAAATGTCATGATATGAAGTAAAAATGTCTTCATTCTTCAGTAAAGATGATATCTTAGTCCTTTTGTCACTTTGGGTTGAACGGTCGTCACCTTGAATTCTCATTTGAAGATATCCGAGATTCCTTTGAACTGGAAATGTCTTCCATTGTGATCACACCTTATCCTCTCGACCGAGTGCAAGTGCTAATAACCATTTAGGAAATTGCAAGTTCTTAACCTCCCAATATCCCATCCTTGAGCCAAACTTAACCTTAGCTCCCATTTTCTCCTCAGAACTCAGGCATTCCACTTTATGCCTGCCTGTTCATCAAGCTTTAGCAATAGCCATTTTGTCGGGTGGTATTGTCCACTACCTATGGCAACCATAGCAAAAAAGAGTGAAAATTCTTCCAAGTCATTTTTGGTCACATGGGTATTGCCTGCAGAAGTGAAGGGTTGTGTCCCATTCCCTCCCTTTCCTTCTCTTCAAAAAGACTCTCTCTTTCCTTTTGCCATGTTTGGGTCAATGATAAAGCTAATCTCTCTGCCTGCCCCTTGCTTCTGCACCCTGGCTCGAAGGGTAGGAGAGTGCTTTTTAGTAGTTTCTGTTTGAGCTGAATTCAGGGTTGGACATGGAAAGAAACTTCATGAAATATGAAATGTATTTTGTCTAATCTCTTTCTTTTCTTGCTGTCATCCACATTGTCCCATACTTCTATGACGTCACAATATAGATAACCTGAGTCTCAGAAATTCAAGCATAAATTGCCAAATGTATATTTATATTATTATGCCAATATTCTTCATAAAGACATTATTTTAAGTCTTTACTTTACTCTCTGTCATCTATACATCTTATAAATAACTTCCAAGATGAAAAACATTTTTAAAATTTTGATTAGCACTTGACCTTTTTCATACTGGCATTTATGAGAAGAAAAAGTAGTGATAATTATTGAAGCATTTAATGACTGCACCTAGATTTTATAAAAATAGGCACTGAGAAGGATGAGTAGGGAAAAAGTAGAATGAATGAAAATATATATATATATATATGCTCACACCATAATAATAAAAAAATAATATTTGACATCGTATTTCAAACCGTCCACCTTTTTTCAAACCTCAAAAAATTTTTTTTAAACAGACTGAATAACAAGGACTACCACTCGCTTCTCTCGTTATTCTGTGATAAAAAATTTCTTATTACCTTCCATATACCAACAAATGCCCTGAAGATGATCTAATTAATAGATTGAAACACTGCGGTGTCGGCCAATAAACTCACCACTTAACCCGTTTAAAGCTGTGTTTTTTTCATTTTTCTTAATATACTACATATATATATATATATATATATATATATGAGAGAGAGAGAGATATTTGGTTGGCGAATTTTCCTTGTTTTTTTCTCTTTGTTTGTGTATTTTTGTCAGTGAAAAATTTTTGTGCATATATTAATATCTTGATTGAGAAAATAAACTGAAATTTTTTTCTTTAATTTTTAAGTCATTTTTTTCTCGTAAAAGTATGAGTTACTTAAAAGAAAAAGGTTTTCCTGTTGCACATGATCTGTGAGGGCCCAACAGTTCAGTTAAATATGTGAACTGTTAGACTACACAGAATCGTTTATAGTGGTGAAAGGCTTGTCTAGAACTAGTAAGTTTTTAGCTGAGTTGATAGAAGAATGGTGCACCAGTCGGCCACAGCCCTGTCATCTGGGCTTTAGAATACACTGACTGCACCTCTGCAGAGGGGTAAGACCCCTCCCCCTAATGGGGCCACCTGTTGGCTGTGGATGGTAACCCATGAAGCCTAAGGATGGAAACCTGGTGGCTGTGCAGTCAATGACATGCAACATTCCACTTTGGCCCTTAATTAGGCTAGTCTGTCAGAAAGGCCCCCTTTTTGGTCTGATCATGTCAAGCCTTAGCATCTATATGATTGTCCTAACCCTATTGCCCTTATAGCAAACCCCAACCCTTTTTATCATATATGCTAGAGGGTGGTGGCTGAGGGTCTTATTGTCTTGGGTATTATGTTAAACTATCTGATATTGAGGTTCCAATTCTGGAGCTCTGAGGAACGTGGAGTACCCCTTCATCACCCTTACTCCCAGGTCCACCCTGACCTTGAGTGGTAATACCTGTTAGGGTCCCATCTAAGAGTTAAATAGAAAAAAATGTATTTAAAAGAAATAGAGTACCCATTAAGAATGTATTTGGCATAAAATAACCCAATGGGTTTACATGCCGTAAAATCCAACCAACCAGTGTGCCACAGATTTTCTTAAAACACTTCTCAAGTTTTGAATTCAGAGTTTTTTAAAACTTTTCCAAGACCTGTTTCCCTATCAAAGCTAAAGATATGCACATGGTGTAATGGTTATAGCTGTAGGAAATGGATTTGAGCTGAGTTCAAATCCTGTATGAGGTTGTTTGTGTTTCACTTTGTGATAATGCTCTTTAGAAAGGCATGAATCTTTCTCTTCTTCCTTAGCTATGGGTAAATAGGTGAGAATGGGGCTCTTTAGCCACGATAAGGTATGAATAACTAATCTTGAAATAGAAAATACTGAAGTTTCAATTGACTTAAATTTTCCATTTTTTGTTTATGTATTAACTAATTTATGTGATAAATGTAAAAATATTTCATGTGAAATAAAAAACACTTGACTCTCAGATACTTTTCTAATATTACAATTTTTTAGTTCCCTACATAGTAATGATTTTACTAACCATTGCTTCATGGTACATCTCACAAAACATTCAAACTGATATTGTGAGTTTTATAAAACAGATATTGACAGAAATATAAAGCATGTCTAACAACTTGTCTTTATTTTTTTCTCTAATTTTTCCCTCCACCAAATACTCAAACATTCACAAATCATCCTCATGAAATTTACTGATTTAAAAACACATAATCTGGTCTTACTGATGAGTAATGAAAAATTCTGTTATGGTAACATGAGGCATATTAGTTTTTTCTTAAAAAAGAAAAAAAAGTTTTCCCTCCCCATGAGTTATAACCAAGTATACTGCAATACTTAATCTCTCTCTTTTTCTTTCTCACTCTTTCTTTTTTCTTCACTTAATATAAATGTTTATACTTCATTCTTCTCCCTCCTCTGTGTCACTTCATATTTCAGTTTCTCAGTTTCTTTTTCCTCCCAATTTGTACTTGCTTCACTTTCTTTCTTCCTATGCTTTTTTTTTCTTCTATTTGAGTGATTTAAAAGAATTTTGGTCAACCAATGCTCTTGCATTATCAACTTGCCAATATAACTATTTCTCCATCTCTAACCTATAAACATGCAAATGTGCTGATTCATATATAAATAATTCTATCGTTTAGGACAGGAATTATACATGTATTAAAAATGTATTTCTTTTTCTTTTGCTGAGATAAATGTATATAAATTTCTATCTTTAGGAATGGCACCTATCATCCGCTCTCCAAGAGGAAATGCAGCAGAAAGAGTTGCAGAGAAACTTGATAAAAAACTCCGGGATAATATCAGAGATGCCCGAAACAGTTTATTTACAACAGACAGTATTCAGGCTGGCCAGTTCAGGTAAGACTGAAATAGAAAGTCAAATTTCTTTTGCATTAGAATATATAGAATTTAAAGGTATACACACACACACACACACACACACACACACACACACACACACACACACACATACAATTGAAATTCTCTTAATAGGATTGGAGGGGGCAGTCCTGTGGCATAGTGGGTAAAGTGCTTGACTGTGATATCATAGTAAGTTGTGCTATTAGGTTCACTTTCAGACTAATAATCTTATGAAAAGTATGAACTCCCTATCACTCCCAGCTATTGGTTAAATAGTACCACAACTGTTCTTCTACAAAGATGGTTTGGGCATTAAATAACCCATAAAGGTTGATATACCAATAAATAAAGAAACCAAACCATCTTAACAGGATTGCTTAAATAAGATTATACTGATGCTATACATACTACACCTTAAGAAAAGGGCGTCCCATTGTGGGGTAATGGTTAACAAATTAGTTTTACAGATTCATTTCTACTGAATAGCAAAGTTGATCTTTGCTGGATGTCCCACACTTGTGACCTTGTTACATCCTATGTTTGGTGAAAGGGGTTGGGTAAATACCTGCAACACCTTAAGAATAAAATGACAGTAGAGATAAATTTAAAGGAAAAAGAAAGCAAATTGGAATATCTAGCCCAACTTACTTTTGCCCTGTCAAAATATGCTGACTGTACCCTCTACAAAAAAAAGGGTGTCCTGGGTTTGATGCTAACTCTCTCTGCATTTCCAGGCTTTACTTCTGGACATCTGTGGTGAATGGAATCACCCTTTCATTGCTATTACTCCTAGGTCCATTTGACCTGGAGGGGTAGTACCTATTAGAGCCCATCTATGGATCAAATAGATCTGTTTAAAAATGATTAGTATTTGATAGGACTGTATGTAAAAATAAACCTCTTGAGAAACAACTACACAAAAAAGGTTGACATGCAATTAAAATTAATTAACCAAAATTACTTGAAATGATTTTACATCAAAGTTTACCACCACAAAAAAGCATATCTTAAGTTTTATTTACCTTCTTGGAATCAGCAACCCAAGTTCAGGTCCTGGATGAGGCTGTTTGTGTTTCACTTCATGCTAATTCCCTTGGGGAAAGACAAGGTAAATAGTAGGACAGACTGGGTTCTTTAGCCTGAATTCAAACCAGTTGTACTCTGCTTAAAGATTGACTTAATATTGCACCCTGCCCATGGCAGAGGGGTTGGGTAAATACACATTTTTTGGGGATGCAGGTGGCTTAATGGTTATCAGTGCAGAAAATAGATTGGTGAGCCAAATTCAAATTGTAGCTGAGTCTGTTTCTGTTTTCACTTTGTGTTAATGGCCATAGAAAATGTATCCCTCCATCTCTTCCAACAGTAATTTATAAAACAGTTGGGCAGATTGGGTTCTTTAGCTTTAATGGAAAACATTTACCAAAACTTAATTGAAACATTCAGTTATTACAAAAGGGACTAAATATTTAGATACTACAGAAACATTACTTTATCAGTAGATTGAACTAATTTCTAATGTGGCCGAAACATTTAGTATATAAAAAAATGAGGACTGATAATGATTCATCTCTAAAACACAGAATCTTTTAAAAATAAGTTTCATAGAATTACTTCCCTTGGATTACATTTACCCACAAAGCGATTTTAGACGTTTATCAAAATTATTTGTATTTGATAGGACCATTTAAACAAAAAAACAAACTCTTAAACAACTATACCAAAAATGTAAATATGAACGTATAATGAATGGGATTCCCTAACCTTTATGCATAGAATAACCCTAGACAAGTTGATATGCTGTTAAAAACAAATCAAGAGCGAGTGAAGGAGAGTCTTGCTTGCAATATTGTTTTTTTTTCAATAAACATTGTCATCATAAAGGTAAAACTGATACTTAACTCTCTGCCTACTTTAAACCGTTCACAGTGGCTCTCCTACCACTGCGACCCAAGTGTAAGCTGCTGGAAGCAACTCTCACATGTGTCACTTTTTTTACTGGAAATCACTACGTGAGCACACCTGTCATCTTTTGTTGAATAGATAGTGAACTTTGAAATATCCCATCATACAAGTAAAAACTACCAAGAAAATTTGGTGCAGTCATGGGTGGAAATTTGGAAATGTGGAGTTTAATGTAATTTGTATTCATAAATTTCATTTGTTGACAATGTCATTATAAGTGTTTTTTTTTTTTTTTTTTTTTTTTTTTTTTTGCTGCTGCTATTGCTATTGATAAATCCTGTTTCTTAGTTTTCAGAGACCTTTGTTGGTAATCCTTGACCGAAATTTGGACTTAGTTTCCCTATTGCATCATACATGGACCTACCAGGCCCTTTCCCATGATGTCTTGGTAAATATAGATATTTTACCTTCTCTTCTTTTTTTTTTTCTCACTCCCTTCTTTTGGGGACCAGTTATAAATGTTTAGTAATATTTCAATTTTATTTGAATTTAAATGTCAGCAAATTTCAATACTGACAATGCTGGGTTGTTAACTAAAAGAAATCTGCAATTGTATCTCTAGTACTGAGTTAATAAATCTTTTATACATTAGAAGACGCATGCTTTTTAAATAAGGTTAAAGTAAGTTAGTGCTTGTAATACCTATGAGAAGCATTAGATTAAAATGAAAAATAGAATAAATTGTATCACTGGATTGAAATGGGAAGAATAGGTGCATCTCTCTACTCCAGAGGTTCATAGCAGGTGATAAAAAGTCAGATTTTTAAGTATTAAAAATAATTCTCTTGAAGAATGTCCTGCTTCTAGGTCATCCTTAGGCAAGTTATAATATCTGTCAATTTTTATTTAAAACTTCATGCAGTTACAACTAAAAAATGTTGAACAATTAAAAAAAACCAACCTAACTTAAACAAATGTTGAGCATTTAGTCAAACTTTCACTGTTTTGAAAGTCACATGTGTCTCTGTGTTTCTTATGACATGTTTGAGGGTGATATGTAGCTTTCAAACTGCTTTTAAAATAAAGTTTAAAATCTAATGAAAACATGTGAATAGACACCTAATTTGCCTTGAACAGTGAAAGGGTTAAAAAGCTTGCTTGTGTTTGACTTCTAAATTCAGCTTCTTAGATTGGCACTTATGGCTGGACACAGAATCAGATGAAATGGATGATTATGTCTTGAAAACATGAAGAAAATACCTTGGATGATAAATTATAGTGAATATTGTTTTATTGTCAGCAAAGCTCAGGATTTACACAGACTTAGGGGAGAGGGATGGGTGGCACATTGTCTCGACAGGAACCCTGTCTAGCCTAAATGCTTTGGGTGACCATCTATGACTACTGTCTGCTAGATGAAAATGTTGCTTTTATGTGGGTTTCACCCACTTTGTCTTGTCAGATTATTAAAAGGCTCATTAATCATGTAGATTCCACTTGACTTATATTAATACATATTATTATTATATATACTTGGCTTAAAGACTATAAAATAAACTAATTAATTTCTTTTTGTATTTTAGTATTCTTACTATTAATCCTGTATCTGTAAAATTTTGCAAATATTAAACACTTCATTTGCTGATTATATAAATTGGTTTTATTATTGAATTTTTCTTTTTCAAAATTTTTCCACAGGAATTCAATCTTAACAAAGTAGAAATAGAAGAAAACTCTGAAGTGATATCACCAAGTGGCAGTACAAGACCAAGAAAGAAGAAAAAAAATTATGCATTTAGTTTTTCTGATAAATTTTGGCAGACACACAAAGGAAGGTGAGAAAATAATCTGTTAAAATTTTATCTATCTATACATATATAAAGGGCAGTTGGTGTATGTATGTCCGGATGAAACTATGAAAATAAAACAATTAACGACAAAGTAAACATAGACACATTAAATATCACCAGTCTTGTTTTTGTGCAAAAATTATGAAGATTTGATTTATATTCGAAGATGTTTAAAGATTAAAATATACATAGAAATAGCATTGAAATTCTACTTAAAAATGTCCAGCATTTGTAAATCTCAAAAGTAAACAAATCAATACCCCCCCCCCCCCTCAGCCAGTTGATGTTTGTTTTAATGATCAGATTCCTTCATCTTTCTTTTCATTTGTAAAAGAGCCATTCTTAGCAATACTTGTAATATTAATGCTTATTGTGCAGGAATTAAGTATACTCTGTTTTGTGCATGTGCACTTGATACATTGGAACTGAGTTAACTTGTTTTAGTTCATGGGTTACTTTCTGGAATTCTCCACATTTCATATGACATAATACACACACATTTCATTTTTACTGGTCAAATAGAAAGAGACTGCTAGAACTGATCTACATATATTCAATGTGTTACATCCCCAGTTTGTGAGGTGTATTTCTAAATTTAGAATGAGAGTGGAACTTCAATTTCAACTATGGCAAGATGGCAAAAAAGATAATTTCTTTGATTTTTATTTTAGTAATTTTGATTCTGACATTGAATTTGTCTCTGAAATCCTAGTCCCACTATTTTGTTGAGGTTAGTGAAAATATATGATTGTATTTGAACCAAGGTATAGCTGAATACAATAAATATTAATAAAAAAAAAAAACATTTTAATTATTATTTATGTATAAAACTTGGGATACCAATTTAAACAAATAATTCAATATCTGCTTGTTAATGAGGAAAAAGTTAAGCCGTGCAGAAATGTTTAATCTGTATTAGAGTTAGTAATGATTGTAATTGAATCTTTTCTTAACATTTTACTTATCTTTAAATAGTGGCAAAAGAAGCTTGCATGATTTTGTGAATGGCTTTCACTTAGAATGTCTGACATTTTGTGATGTTATCAAAGAATACCAATTGATTGTTATAGTATTATAAATAATGTCCTTAAATACTTTGTTTCTAACCAGTAATACATTTGGAATTTTTAATACTAATTCTATTTTTTAATATTTCAATCTTTTAAAATGCTGTTTTCAGTCCTTTCCCAATGGTTGCAGAAGCTATTCAGGAAGAATTGGACTCCTACCGAGCCCAGGAAGATGAAGTGAAGAAGTTAAAAGCTGCTATGGTAAAAATGAAATTGTCTTATTTATCAATAGATTTATATTGTTGTACTTAATGTGTTTGTGACCCTCATTTAAAGCTTTCTTGTGTTTCATATCTTAATAATCCTGTCATGCAGTATTTTTTATTGATTAAAATAGAACCGTTCAAATACAATAATGTTTCTTGTCTTGTTGAAAGACTTGATTCTTCTCTGGTTGTCATTACTATTCCTCATGGCGTGGGGATAACATATCATATTAAACGAGTTTGAACTCCAGTCACACTATTACATGTATTTTTTTAATAATATCCTTGGAAAAGGTATGAATCTCCTCACATCCCAGCTATGTGTTAAGTAGTACCACTACTGTTCTCCTACAAGGGTCGCTTTGGCATTAGATAACCTATAAAGGTTGATGTGCCATTAAACAAAGAAACCAACCCAAACCAAAATTGCACTTCCAAAGCAGAATTGGTTTTTTTCTCTCACACATTTTTTCTCTTCTTCCTCCAACTATAGATAAATCATAGGGCAGACTGGGTTCTTTAGCCTTGGTTAGGCAACCAATATAGGAAAAAGAAAACTTAAGTCAAACCTGCGGTACTCCGCTTAAAAATGAATCTTGAGTCACATCTTGCCGACATGGAGGAGTTGGGTAAACACAGAAAAAATATCAAAATGTCTTAGAGACTCGTGTTCTTACTCTTGAATTCAATGTTGTCCTCTTTCTTGATTGTTTACCCCACCAAATCTGAAGAGCCTAGTCTGTCCCACTATTTTACCCATAGCTTAGGAGAAAAAAGATTAATGTCTTCCTGAAGGGCATTAGCAAGAAGTGAATACAAATAGAATTTGAACTCTGCCCAATGATTCCATTTTCTATGCTGATTATCTACCTGCACCTCTGGGTCACTTCCTGTGGCTAACGTGCTGGACTGCAACATTGTAGTAAACATGTTCAAACTCCAGTCACACTATACATTCACTTTTGGACTAATACCCTTGAGAAAGGTATGAACTCCCTCATCCCTGGGTTATTATTACTACTGTTCTTGATCAAAGATGGCTTTGGCATTAAAGAATCCATGAAGGTTATCATATGCCATTAATCAAAGAAACCAAACCAATCTGCACTTTCTATCTATATATCTATGTACACATGAACTTATACAACAGATATTTTAAAAATTTGATGGGTTCTGTTTGAAAATGATTAGTTTTATTAGTTAGGAATACTTGAAATCATATAACTGTGTACAAGATAAGTAATCATTGAAAACCTCCAGTGTTTTAGTAAATGTCAGCAGATTGTTCATAGAGTTAAAAAAAGAACAAAACATATTACTATTTCTATTAAAATGTTAAGTTGTTAGCAGTCATAATATCTGTATTTTTAATTGCAGTGAAGAAAAAAAAAACTAAAAAAAAATGTGTTTTCTGTACTGTCTGAAAAAAAGGAAAGCACCCCCTCCCCCCAACGAGAATTAAGCTTAATATGGACATTCAGATATGTTAATTTTAAACCTTTTCTGACAGTAAAAAGCAACAACTTTTTATTAAAAAATCAGTTGCTTTTTAATAAAATCCGTTTTGAATTTGGTCCATAGGGGAATTAGTATTGAAGGAGTAATTTGCTGATTTTGGATTTGTGTTGCCAATTTTTATATTTGAATTTACACTGCCTTGAACTTTTTTTTTGAACCTGCAATCATGATATCTGGGACTTTTTATGTCCTTAAAATTTCTATTTAAGATCTGCACCCCCATTGATATATTATTACAAACTAAATTAACATGAATAACTGACAAACTTGAATGTATAAAACTTCAGATGAGGATTAAATTATTTGCTTTTTAAGCTATAAATTATTAATTACTTGTATTTTCAACCATTATTCAGTATTGCTTGTCAGTCTGTGTAGATATCATGTATGAATTATTATAGGTCTAGTTAAGGTCAATATATATAACTATATTATAAGTAAAGCATGCTCAATATCATTGATAGAACATATATATTTAAGTTATGGTAGCAAAGATATGAAGTTAATCTACTGCTTTAAATAAACATATATAGGTTGCTATATTCATAAATAAAGAATGCTCAATATTGGTGTTAGAGCATGTATATCTAAGGATAGTATAGACATAGTCAATGGCACTTGGTGATTGTCAGTTTCTCACTTATGCAATATTATATATATTCCTGATGAATCATTAAATTGCTTCAATGCTTATTATTTACAGGGATTGGAAGGAGAAGACGATTCAGCCATCAGCATGTTATCTGATAATACTGCTAAGTTGACTTCAGCTGTCAGGTAAAACCATTTCCATATTTATTTTTATCTTCAAATTTTAAAGTAAAAAAAAATTGAAATAAATAGAAACTTTGTAAGGATCAAAAGGATTCTCTGTAGCATAAAGCTAAACTACTGGACTTGGGACATTTCTGTAAGTGAGTTTGGACTCCATTTGTGCTATTATGTTCACTTTTGGACTAATTCCATTAGGAAAGGTATGAAACTCCTCAATCCCCTCTCTAGCTATGGGTTGAATAATACCACTACTGTTCTTTTGCAAAGATAGCTATGACATTGAATAACCCATGAAGATTGATATGCCATTAAACAAAGATACTAAATGGGGAAGCTCTGAAAGACTTAGCTTGTACTTGGAAATTTAATGAATATTCTAATGATATTATTATTGGTCATTTTCTTGAAAGATGCTAATCTCAAAATCTAAGATGTTAGTAAAGGAAGAAAAGAAATTAACATTGGCATGTGTTGTATTACTTGCTATGCAACTGGAACTGTCAAATAAACAAACCAGTTAAATTGAAACGCATTTTAGTAAACTGAATCAGCTGAAAAAAAAAAATTTGTGTGTGTGTGGGGAAGGGAGGAAGTTATGTATTTACCCAAATCCTCTGCCACAAGCAGGAAGGGACCCAAGGTTATCTTTTAAATTTTGTAAGTGGAGTAAAGTTGGTTTGAATTCAGAGTTTTCATTTCCAAGACTGGTTGTCTTACTAAGGTTAAAGATCCCAGTTTGCCCTACTATTTACCCATAGCAGAGGAAGAATAGTTGGATTGATGCTTTTCTCAAGGACATTATGAAGTAAAACACACTCACTCATCCAGAATTTGAACTCTGGTTGCTGATTTCATTTCCTGTAACAATAACCATTATGTTAAGTACACCTCCTTCAAGAGAAATTTTCTCACCGCAACTCTGGGTTCTCCTTGTGTAGCATGGAACAAAGTTACCAGACATAGGGTCTTCCAGTAGCCACCCTCTTGATCCAGGGCAGCACTATCTCCTCTAGGCACTTGGTGTAGGTTTCTGTGTTGAGGCCATGTGGGAGGATTACCTCACCATCACTAGTGACCACCCAAACACCATTATGTGGATGGATGTTTGGTTTTTCATCACTATAAGTAAATCTTGTGTGGATAGAGCAAGCCATCAGTTGTTTGGTGAGTTTATTTGATTTATGGCAGAATTTTTTCTCACCTGAGAAAAAGAAAAGCATGTTTAGTTGCAGGGGATGCTTGAATTTGTTAATGCTTTGCAGTGCACTCTTTCCTCTTGTCCTGTAATAAAGATTGGTTCTTTTTCATCTTGTATGAGAAATAGCGAATGTCTTCATGCATTGATAAGAAAGTTGGATACCTCATGTCCCTCGCTATAGATCTGATTGACTTGCTGGGATCATGGTCAATCATTGCCTGGATCTCACCAACAAATTTTGGAATTTCTTTTCTTATCAGCAGAAGATTTATGAGCTGCCATATGTTTGGAATCATCATTTGACATTCAACTTTTTTTTTTAATCTTCTGCAATTTCTACACAGAATTTTTTTGTGCTCATTTCATGTTGTCAGAATGATGTGGTTTCAGTTGAAAAATCAATACTCCTATGGAACAGCATCATTCCAATGTAATCTGAAATGAGCACAAAAAGCTATCTGTGTAACAGTTACAGATCCACCAATCTTAAAAAATGTTTCAACAGCAAATGCTCAGTGCACTGATCCAAGCCATGATCATAACTGATCACATCTGAAAAAAAAAAAAAAAAAAAAAAAAGATGGTAAGCTACCATTGCCACTTGCCTAAGTTCACTTGCACCACACAAGTGACAGTTTAAAAATGTGGGAGGTATTTCTACCACAGCTTTGTATTAATTAAATGTTTGGTTCATTTGAGAATCTAATATTTAGTGGATAATTTTTGACCTGACTGAATTAATACAAGGATATTCTTCTTTGTATTTTCTTTTGTACTAATTAAAATCTTAAAATGTTTTGATTTGAATTTCAGCTCCTTACCTGAACTTTTGGAGAAGAAGCGCCTTATAGATATGCACACAAACATTGCCACTGCTCTATTGGAACATATTAAGGTACGTTGATTAGAATATTTAAAAAAAAAAAAAAAAATTCTCACATTTTCAGCATCAGCCTTGGAGCCTCAAATTTTAAACAATTTTTTTCTGATAAAAAAGTGATATATAATTTTTCAGTGTATTTCAGTGATGTAAATATTTATTTTACATATTATTAAACAGAACATAGAAATAAAGCCAAAAACAAATTAAAATTTATATTTGTCTATTGCTTTGATTGTTATTATTTCAGGTTGAATAAATATTTTTTTTGTTTCATTTTATAGGAAAGAAAATTAGATGTTTACTTTGAGACTGAAGAGAAAATGATGAGCAAATCTGTTATGGTAAGGAAAATTATTTTCACTTTATTTCAATGTAATAACTTTTTTCTTAGAAAATTTCTGTTGGCTATATTTTTATTTTGAATATCTGATTTAAATATCTTATTTAAGATTTTGTATAGTTATATAACTTGTACAATTGCCCATAGTGTAATGGTTATCATCATAGGAAATAGACATGAGTTTAAATTCTGGAGGTGGCTGGTTGCTTTTCACATAGCGCTAATACCCTTGGGAATGGTAAGATTCCAACTAATCTCTCTCCAGCTATGGGTAAATTGTAGGGCAGACTAGGCTCTTTAACCTTGATACAGCAACTGGTCTAGGAGAAGGAAAACTCTAAATTCAAACTTATTAAACTTTCCTTAAAAATTGACCTTGTGTCACATCCTGCTCATGTGGAGGGGTTGGTAAATACATATAACGTACAATTAGAAAAATGTATTTGTAAAGAATAAAACAAATTCAAGATATATTACTAAAAACCGATTAAGCCTCTGTATTGCAAATTTGTTAAATGGATTTTGTAGTTGGTGCAGATAATCTTAGGATAATGCACAATGTATGTTGAGAAATCAAAGTTACCTTGGTGTAAATGGCAATTGGAAAAAAACACATCACCTTGTCCATGATAATAGAACCTGAATGGTGGAGTTAAACCTTGAAAGATCATATACTCAAAAAAGTCCTTGATCCAAATTATGTCCTGGTTATGATATTAAAATGCATCTGGTGGTTAGGTTCCAGTTCTGGAGCTCAGAGGCATGTGAAGTACCTCTTCATTACCATTACCACCATGTCCACTCTGACCTTGTAGGATCCAATATATGGGTCAAATAGATATGTGTACAGATTATTAATATTAGATAGGAATACTTGATATCACATAACTATGTGCAATAAAACGAATCTACACACAAAATGTAAATATAAATGTACAATGTATGCATTTCCCTAACCTCTAGTCATAGCATAACCCAAGACAAATTGACATTCCATCAAAAATAAGTAATCAGTCATTGATCCAATTCCTCTAAGAACCCGCCCCCCCCAAAAAAAAAGGACGTTTGGGCTTATATGTTCCCAATTTTTTCTATGTTTTGCTTCTTCCTTCATTCCACACATCAATCAATTTACATCAGTTAAACTTTTAAAATTTAAATGTTGCAAATTAAGTTAAACTAACAAAGTTATTGTAGTACTTATAAGAAAGAAACTATAGAATTAGCTAGTAAGTAAAAGGTGAACTAGAAACATGTCTTGACGTTTTGATTTAGGCCCCAAATTTGGCTTTTTATCCTCATTACCAAACCTAGTATTCTTTAAGGTCTTTTAGTCAGTATGCATCTACTCAACCCTTCCTCCATGGGCAGGATGTAGCACAAGATCAATTTTTAAGTGGAGTACAGAGCATTTGAATTCAGAATTTGCCTTCTATACTGGTTGCCTTATCAAAGCTAAAGAATCCAATTTTCCCTACTATTTACCTATAATAGCTAGGTGGTAAGAGATGGATTCATGCTTTTCTTGAAGGCACAAAGGGAAACAAACAATTTCTGTTGAGGATTTGAACTTGGGTTGTGAATTTAATTTTCTATGACAATAACTGTTACATGAAGTATGCCTTCCAGGTCTTTGATTCAATATCATTTAACTTCTACAGTTAAATTAATGTATTCATTATAAGTATGCAAAATGTTTTACAACTTGTAGGAGATATTTTGTAATGAATTAAACTTTTATATATTAAATATCAACAAACACTGAAGAAAAAGCATTAACTTTTCTAATTGTTGAAAATAACAATTAATATCAAAACTGCTGCGTGTAAAAAGAAAATGTTTTACAATTATTAAAATAAGTAAATAAAAATAAAAATATGCTTATGCTAAACAAAAGAAAAAAAAAACCCAAAAAACTTTTGACAATTCACTTTTTGAGACATTCTGAGATGTGTAAAGTGTACAAAAAAAAAAAATATATATTTATCCAACCCATTCACTATAGGTAGGAGACAAGTGGGCATCCAGTGAGAATAAAAAAAAAAGATGGGCCAGAAAAAGGAAAAGGAAATAGTTATACTACTTAAATCTTTCTAAAACTTTTATAACTTTGTAATTGGGTTCATTGAACTATATTTTTTGATGGGTTGATTTTAAATCTTTTATTAATGATTAAAAAAAAAGCATAGAAAATTTAATTAAAAGTAGAATAGATTGATTTTAAGAATTCTTTTGGTGTTTAAATTTGAAATCAAGAGTTACCTCCTCTTCGTCTATAATTTGTCATTTTTAAAAACTTATGTTTGCATATAACCAATTTTTTAATTGATATTTTTATTTTATTTTTAGGACAAATCATTAATGGATATAATTTCAGATCCGAAAGGTAAGTTTTTACTCATTTCCACTATTTAAAAAAAACCCTGGTGGGTGTATGAACGAATTAAACTTTTTATTCAAAGACTTAAAAGTAGCAAATTTGGATATTTTTGGCATCTTTTTTGAATACTTGAAGCATAATTCCCATTCAGTCCAGTTCTTCAATTCTACAAATAGCAATAATATAAATCATCTATAAGGCATAAATATTTTATAGATGTTAACTTATGATGCCAATTTCGTAGTTACCTCCCCTTATATCAAACCTAACTTACGGCAGTTGATCGAAATATTAATAACTTTCTTTGTTTTATTTTTATAAGTCTGTAACAAAATAAACTTTGAATGTTTGATTTTTTTTTTTTCTATTTTGGAAATTTATTTTTTAATTGGCTTGTTGTAATTTTGGCTTTTTAAGAGATGTCCTTCTAAATTATCTTACTATACAAAAGTGAAAAATCCTTAGAATTAGAGACATGATGCTTTAATTTTTAACATGTTTCTAAAATTCAAATTATTATTAAAAAAATAGAGTAATTATTTTTAACTATGGTAATATTTTAACACTGGCTAATAGTATAATTTTAAAGAAGATTTTTGATGAGTTTCTAGATCCTTTGATTATAAATTATTTTTGCCTTTTATCATTTATTTAACAGTTTTGCTAATTAGTTATCCTATTTAAAATGTTTGTTGGCTTTGATATGGTACAAGGCCAATTAAAAGTGGGCAAAAATGTTGGTACTGTACCAATCTTCCAAGAGGGAAGAGTGTTTACATCAAAAATCACATTTTGAAAATCGTGTCTTTTTTATCAACCCATTGATGGAAAGTGCCATCAAGCAGCTTTCTCCCACTTGGAAAATGTTAAATAGATTAGCTGTTATATTAAAATTGTCTAATACATCATAAATCATGGAATATTTTAGCAATGGCTCCTTTGTTTAATTGTTAATTTTTCAGGTATTTAATTTGGTATCTTAAAACAGCTGAAAATATACTATTTTGATGCAAGAAATACTTTTTTTATGAATTAAGAAATACATTTTAAAAATATTCAATCAGGATTTGAAATTAATTCATAGCTTTCACTGATCTAATGTGTGTGTGTGTGTGTATGTATGTATGTATGTATGTATATATATATATATATATATATATATATATATATATATATTTGGTAGTATATGTGCTTAATTGAAGTCATACCTAATTTGATAATTAATGAATTAGGTGGATATATATTTTCAAATTAGGTATGACTTCAGTTAAGCACATATTCTCCCAAAAATTGTCGGCATAGCCATATCAAACAAACTATTTGCGTACTTTCACATTATATATATATATATATATATATATAATAAAATAAATATATAAAGGTTTTACATATCTGTTTATTTGGTGACAAAGGAACATTCACGACCATATTGGTTTCATGCGAGGCAATTGTTAGGTGAAGATGTTACAAATGCAAGGAAAATCGGAAAAATTTCAAAAAAATTTCAGAAAATTCAATAGACATGGGATGTGTATGATTGGATAAAGTGGTGTGCGTATGTATGTGGCAGTATTTTGAATGTATGCGAGTGTTTATGGACAGCATAAAGATTATGTATGCGGGGTAACTGGTCACGCACATAATACATTGTTCTATGAATGTGTAACGTTTGATCAATGCGGACGAATGAGCATTTGTATTCGCGTGCATATGTGTGCGCGGGCTTGTGTATTTTTTGGCATGGGCCGGATGTCAGAAGGCGACGTGTATTGGGTTGTGGTGGTGAAGGGAATGGATACTGTCGATTCAATTGAGGGGGGGGGGTTGAATAATTTTAACTTTAAGATTACAAATGTTGTATACTATGAGTGAGGTGGGGGGTTAGAGAATTGCTACAAGTGTGCACTAGGTCTCGGTGTCAGTCAAACATGCATGCGTGTGGGTACACACACACACACACACACACACAACATAGAAGGACGTGCACGCGTAAGTGCATATGCCCGTGTGTGTGTGTAAACATCTGTACAAACGGTACTCATACACACATACAAAACAATACTCATACATACCGATGCGCACACACATACTACTATATGCGCCACGTATACCTTACTCACACAAACCGATGCGTATACGCATACTACTATGTGCCCCACGCATACATAGGCACGCATACATACGCACACACATGCATATATACGTGTACACATAGACGCACACATATGTACACATGCACACACACATGCATATATACGCATACACATACGTGTGCATATATACGCGCATATAATAATGTTCCTTTGTCACCAAATAAATAGATATGTAAAACCTTTATATATTTATTTTATTATATTATATAACAGCTCTATCTTTATATAGAGCACTCTACCAATAATACTGCCTTTGGTACACCGTTCCAGCAAAAGTTGAAACAGTGACCATCCCACACTATAGCTATTAATTTTAAAATGAAGATTGAGAAAGATTTTTCAATGGCTATCTTAACATTTATTGTTAATAAAGGGATCTGACTATCTTTTTATTCTGTTAATTTTTGGTAAATTTATTTTCTGATTATAAGATTAGATTTAATTTGGATTTAAAGCATTCACTAATTGTTTTATTTTACTTAACCCTTTCACTGTCAATTAAATGTCATAGTTATTCCCGTAATGGTGTTAATTATCTACAAAAAAAAAGGTTGATACTGGCTTAGCATGATGTTTGGAAGTCACTGAGGATGTATCTGATTCTCACAGCATAAAGAGTTTTTTTTCAAAGCTGTAGGGTAAAAATTTGCAGTTAATAGTAATAATGTTTTAAGTAGATATATGCACTTGCTGCAGCAAAAGGGTTAAACTTATTTTTATAAAAGTTGTAGAATAAATGGCTTTCTCCTGAGAATCTAATCAACCTGTTTTTCTTGGTGGGAATATTCATTTTGGTATTACCAAGGATTTGACTGCCTCTACAATGAACCAGTTTTGATGGTGTTCCTTTGCAATATATTAAGAATTAAAACTTCTAAATAAATCTCTAGAGGTTGCGAAAAGTCAATGTAAAATCTCTGTATGTATGTCTATTATCATCATTAATGCATGCTGACAGCACAGATTTCTTTGACTCTCTCTCACCATCTGTCCCTATTGGCCATCACTCTTGTCAAATCCTCTAGACGGCATCCAGTATCTACCAGGGCTGATGAATGTATATTTTTACTGGTTGACCAAACAATGGTGTATCCATAGGAGAATGTTGTATCATTTAAAGCTCAATTTTAAAAAACTTTTCACTATATATTGATATAAACATAATCTTTAATTAACCTTGTTTTTGTATTAATAGCGGGGACACCCGAGGACAAAGTACGTCTATTCCTCATTGCTTTAATCTGTGGACCACCCATGAGTAAAGTAAGTACAACTACTTCATAATTTTTTTCTCATTTAAAGATATGGTGGAGTAAAAATAGATTTTAGTCATTTGATTTTAAAAAAGTAATTGTATATTTATTATACAAACAAATGTCATTAATATTTTTGTATTTTAAAATTCCTCCTTGTGCATTTTGTACCTAAATTAGTTACTGGTTGAAGCAATTTATTTTTCTCATATTTTGAAGATGATTGGAAAAACCTGTTAATTTTGAAATATTTTATTAAAAAAACCCAAATAAGGAAGGCTATCAATCTAAAAAGTTTACCTCACTCTCACTTAAAAAAAATTAAGAATTTTATTCCTCGTATTTCAACTTTCCCTATTGATGGGAATATGCTGACTGTATATCCTGGAGAGGGCTAAGACCTTCTCTCCTCTAATAAGGGGTGTTCTGGGAATGACATCAAACTCTATCTGATGGTGAGGTTCTAGTTCTGGAGGTGGAGATGTGTGGAGTACCCCTTCATTACCATTACTCTCAGATCCACTTTGACCTGGAGTGGTAGTAGGGTTTCATCTATGGGTCAAATAGATATGTTTTACAAATTATTTGTATTAGATAGGGACATTTGATACATAACATATGCAAAAAAAAAACTCTTAAGAAACTGCACAAAATATATAAATATAAATGTAATTTCCTATCCTCTAAGCATGAAATAACCCTGACAGGTTGACATGCTGGTGAAATCAATCAATCAATCTTATTTTAACTGATTTCATTTCTCTTTTTTTTTTTTTTTCACTCAAATGCTTATATTTCTTTGTTGTTATTTTTACATTTTTTTTTTTTTTTTCTATATTTAATTTTTTTTTTTTCTATTTAATTTTCTCCCGTTGAATCCATAACAACACTTGAAGACCTATTTTTTATTTATTTTATTTCATTTATTTTATATTTTTTGCCATGAAACTAGTATTGATTTATACATGAATAATAATTTTGTAAGTTTGAAATTCAAACATAATGGAAAGAAGGTCAGGCAACCTTTTGATTTTAAAAATCAATTTGATAAATTAATGATTTCATGATTTTAAATCAAAGGTTAATCTATACACAAGATAGACTTATAGTATACTAGCAAAAAAAAAAAAGAAGAAAAAAAAAGCCCTCCAGGCAGTGTAAAAATAGATTTTGCCTGAGGAGGTTGGGGATTAAATAAATAAAATAAAACTTTTAATATTTAAAAAGAAATTAATTACTTACTTAAAAAACATCATATCCACTCCACTATTTGTTTTGTTTTGACTGTAGGGACCTCCAAAACCGTTCTAAAAATTTCTGATTTGATTATTCAGAATTTGAACTAGAAACATTTATAAATCGTACAAGTTAAATATATTTTGTTTGGATTTCATAAAATTAAAGAAATTAAATATTTCCCCTAATATATTTTAGGAAAAAACTATTTTACAAATAAATTCATCTAAAGGTGAATAAGTATGAACATTTTGGTGTATATTTGACTCTTAATGAATTTCTCTAGGTGTAACTTTATGTGCCACATTAAAAATCAATTGATTAAATGGTGCAAAAATGTAAACATCTGAAAAATTAAAAAAAAAAAATCATCAGGAGTTTTATTAATGTTTCTTTTTTTGAATGGTCCAAAAACTTTGACAATAATATTAGCTTTTATTTAAAGTTTCATTATGTTAAATATAGGGGGAAGGATTTTACATATCGAACTGGAGTTCCCTAAACGTCTGTCAGACGACAATGTGCAAAACCTAGACATGATATAGTTAAATACACAAACCTTTTCAAATTTAATGTTGAAGGGGATATATGACTATTCATTGTTTGTAAATAATTTTTTCGCAAAACTCTATATGTTGGATAACTTTAAATATATATTAAACAAAACACAAACTATATATAGAGCAATTATAAGGTCATGTATTTATTGAAACTTGTTTTAAAAACACTGTGGACCATAAAATGTTGTATATTACTTCTTGAGTAATATATGAATTAGCATTGTTCTTTATTTTTATGTAGTAATGATATTGACTATAGATTAAATACTCATTGGTTAACTTACTTAATTCCTGAAATGACTGTGACGTAATTTCAGTTACAGACAAATAGAGACCAAACCTCCATTATTAATAGATGTGGTAATCACACACACACACACACACACACATACATATATATATATATATATATATATATATATATATTTTGTTAACCATAATCATTTGATTCCAGTACATATTACAATGTTTTTTTTTTTTTTTTTTTTTTTTTTAATACAATTCTAAGCTAATGAAGATATCTTAACAACTACAAAATTTAAAATGAATGTTGTGTAAATAGCACATGTAGGCTTCCATATAACTAAAAGGGGTTTGTTATGCTTAACAGCAGTAGACTCTAAAATGGAGGTTAGCAACATATGTGGGGGTGACCAAAAAGTTAATAGGCTGACCAGGATACTCTCATGGAGTGTGACCAAATGAGATTTATTTTTCAACATAGTCCCTCTTGCCGTCAATGCACTCCTTCCATTGGTGTTGCAGTGCTTGGATTCCATTGGTCAAAAACGTCATTAACAGCAGATATGAACTTTTCAACACCCACCCTTGTAGCAAATAGAGTAAAGAGACATTCAGAGCATTTCATGTATATAGTTGTAAGAGTTTGTAGTAATTATCTATTAAAGCTGACAATAAAAGTCTAAAAATTCTTGTCTTCTTTGTGAATTTCAAGATTGCATTAGAAATAGGTTACAAAATCTGAGGGGTAGTCCCTGTGGTGTAATGGCTAATGTGCTGGACTGCAACATAATAATAGTTTCAACTCCAGTCATGCTATTACATTCACTTTCAGACTAATACCCTTGGGAAAGGTATGAACCTCCTCATCCCTCCAGCTTAGGATTAAATAGTACCACTACTGTTCTTCTGCAAAGATGGCTTTGGCATTTAATAACCCACAAAGGTTGATATGCCATTAAACAAAGAAACCAAACCAAACTGAAAATTTTAGTTAGTCTTGGTTTACAATTTCTAGCATGGTTTGTATTTTGATAAATGTACAACAAAAATTTCTTTCTTTTAAGGTGTTAGAGTATCTTACAATTTTTCTATAATTCATCAAATATCTTCTCCTTCACCCTTGTCTATCATTAGATAACTAGCTAGAGCTATGGCCTTCAAATTTTCTATTGTTACCAATGGAAACCTGTAGCATGTCTTTTAGCATATTAGTTTTTGAAGATTCCAAAACTTGAGCATTTAATGTAGAGTTTAATTTATAGTGTAATTATAATGCTAAATGGACCCTTACTTTATTCTTTCAGGTTAATTAAACCAAATCTTTATCTTTTTGTTTAACCATATAAAGTAGACAAATAGATATTTAGCTGAAAATTTCTTAGCCAGAAATGAAGTTATGACTTATTTTTTCTGTGACTTTTTTCTGATCACTGGAAAATGAAGATTTAAAAAAAAAGTTTTTAAATTTGTAGTATGAGTAATTACCACCATGAACATTAATGTTTTATGATGTTTATTAACTTATAAGTTCTCACAAAAAACTGTTGGTACTAGTTTAAAATCCTGACTATAGAGGGTATTTTTTTTCTTTTAGTAATTAAAGTATATGCATGATAAATTTACTATATGTACTTAACAGTAATTTGATATTTAGAAAAAAAAGAAGTAAAACATAATTAAGAGTTCATGATACTTTGTGTCTGAAGTTTTTGAAAATGGAAGAAATGATCTAGACAAATAATTCAAATACTATTTGTTTAAGCAAAACTAAATTATAAATTCTTTTCCTTCAAAATTCAAACATTCTTCTTGTCCTATCTTTAAAAAACAAAACAAAAAAAAAAAAAACTTTTTCAACCCCAAAATTACTTTTGTTGTTAATAATCATATAAGTGCCACTTTATAAGTTGGGACATGTCTATTGTCATTCTACAAATGTAGGCAACTCAACATGGCATTCAGTATTTTTGTCTCTTT
This sequence comes from Doryteuthis pealeii, assembly GCA_023376005.1. Lineage (NCBI taxonomy): Eukaryota > Metazoa > Mollusca > Cephalopoda > Myopsida > Loliginidae > Doryteuthis > Doryteuthis pealeii. Next base: position 53,265,337 of record CM042153.1, read on the forward strand.
CCATTTTCAATTTATTACTGTTAGTAATCATTAAATTTTTTGCCAGTCTGGGCATGTTTCTTTTTGACTTACCCACACAAGTACTTACCTGGACTTCTAGTAAGAGAGAAATATTTTATTTATTTTCTTCTTCTTTCCAAGAGAAGGAAGTGGAAATAAATTACTTGCCACTTTCTGGTGCTGAGTCGGCTTAGCACTTGAGAAGCATTCTTAGTATGTTGAATATATGTAAATTAATTCTTGCACCTGTCAGTTGTAGAGAGGGAAAACACTAGATTTATATACCAGTACTGTAAATACAGTCTGGAGTAATTTTGGATAAAAGTGATAATACAAAAAAAAAAAAAAAAAAAAAAAAAAAAAAAAAAAAAAAAAAAAAAGAAGCAGCATTTATCATTTAAGATAATACCATGTTCTTGAATAAATCTTTTTGAAATTATTTTTGAGAATTTTCAGATTTGCTTTGTCATAGAAAAAAAATTGAAATAAACTGATCATTAAACCTCTTAGATTTACATTTAAGTTAACCTCTAATAACCAGAATGCTCTGTTGGCAGGGCTTAGAATATGCTGTTTATATTCCCTGCAGGGGGATGAGAACTCCCCCCCCCCAGATATTGGTATACTGGTTATGACACTAAACTGCATCTGATGGAGAATGTGAACTACCCCTTCCATTACTATTATTCCCATGTCCGTTCTGTCCCTGAAATGGTGATATCTGTGTTATTGGTTCTGTTCTGTCTAATAGATGGAGGCAGCTAAATGGTTAATAGTGAATTAAAAATGCAGAAATTTACCTGATTACAGGAGTATTTTAATTTTTGATAATTAGTGTGACAATGAGAGCAGAACTTTTGACTATTAGTTTTGTTTTCTGGTCATAGAACTATACACCCAAGTGCTCAACTGTCTTAAACAAAAGTATCACTGTTACAACCTTTAAATAATCTAAGTGGTCATGATTGACTTCAGTACCGGAACTTCTTCAGCATTGGGTGTAATTCTATATTATGATTTTAATTTAAATGTTAATTGATAGAACCACCCTGGTGCTAGAACTTGGCATCCTGTGTTGCAAGAATTGGCCAGTCTTGGGTCAAGTAGGTGCTACTTAACAAACTTAGTGCTACCACCTCTGCCTTTTTTTCCATTGGAGACAATGAATAATATTGTTTTAGGTTGAATTGTTTCCAAAAGTCTCTTGCCCTGGGCATATTGCCTTAAAAAAATTGTTTTGTTTTCTCCTTTCTTGTTTAGAAAAAAACACAATCATTATTGTTTACATGCTCTTCTTAATTACCTCAGGTGTATGTGAGTGGGTGACCAGTCACAAACTCAAATCCCTTTTGTTGCTTAGTCATAGATACTTTATTTTAGGTAAACAGTTTTTGACTTGTCAATGTTTGTGTGAAATGAGAGAAATACATTAACAGCTGTGGCACTAGGCCAGAAAGATGGAGTGCTTTGTAACAATAAAGCACATTAGTAATAGTCTGCTACTCCAGGTTGCTAACCATTACACCAAGGCACCACAAAATTAAGTGCTGCATAGATTTTGCACAAGGCTGCAAGTAATGGGCACCTAGTATGAATCAAACTCTGTACTAATTGATTTTTGAGATTAGCTTGCTAAACATTACACATATATGATTATTATTAATTATCAATATCACCACTCATTTTGAGTCCACTGCTAGTCAAAGCCTTTTCCCAATTTATTCTGTGATGACTGAGACTGTGCTAGCCTTTGCTATACCTTACCAGTAAACTCTTATCTCTCCATCTTCTTCACTATATATATATATATATATATATATTCATCATTACCCCTCATTTTGAGTACACTGTTGGACAAATACCTTTCTCAATTTCTTCAATGATAATTATCATTGTGCAGGTTTCTGCCATGTCTTACCAGCAAATTCCACTACCTCATCTCTTCATTCTGTCAGGTCTATGCTTGTTATTTCTTGGGCACCATTTAACTAACCTTTTATAACATCTCTTATCCTTTATTCCAACCAATTCCATTTTTGTTGTTTAATGACTTCTATGATATCTCTTACCCTTTTCATTGATCTCTCTGACTATGAGTTTTTCTAGTGATTTTCTTCATTTTTATATTTCCCCATAATATATAAGGCAATTGTGGTGTAATGGTTGCCAATCCAAGTTCAAATCCTTGACAAGGCTGTTTATATTTCACATGGTTCTAATACCCTGGGGAAAGGTATGGATCCAACTATTCTCTCCCCAGCTTTGGATAAATAGTAAGGAAGAGTAGGCTTCTTTAACCTTGGTATGGCAACCAGTCTGGAAGGAAAACCCTGAATTCAAACTAGTTGTACTCTACTTAAAAATTGACCTTGTGTTGCATCCTACTCATCACAGATTGGTTGAGTGTAAACCAAAGAACAGAAATTCTAAATGCATGTAGACATAAAAAGACATGGCTCCTTAGCCAATAAAAAATAAATAAAAAAAATAGTTATAACACAACCTTTTTACGAATTTTTAATTTTAACCTTTTATGCTAATTTTTACCCACTCAAATACCCAATCTTATAACAACCTCCTTCAGTCAGAATTATCCTAAAGAACCATTAGGGTGAAATCTAGGTAGATAGTGTCTGACATGTAGGTCCGAGCCCATGCATTTGTAAACATCCTTTGTTTTTTCAATATATCATATTCACACTGTCGGATTAAGTTCCATTTTATTTCACATATATATATATATATATATATATATATATGAAACCTCGAAACACATGTCTGTGGATTAACTTATTTATTATATATATATATATATATATATATACAATTGACTAAGTGAATGGTCTGAATTTCTATATAAAACAATTTAGTAACATTTCATTTGGGTAAAAAAAACACTTGTCGGTATCATAATAAATCAAATTGACATATACATTATACATAAATAAACCCTTTCATTTGCTTTATAATAATTTTTGTGTTTTTAATTATCTTAACTATTGAAACTGAAACTAAAATGTCAACCAAATATATCAAGATTGCCATTTGAAAATATCTCACAAATGTTGAAGCAGTTTTAGCTTTAATTTATTTTTGGGACTGCGATTGATGAAAAAGATTGAAATGTGAAAAGTGCAGTGTAAAAAGAAACATTTTACAACCATTATTATTGTTACTTATATGTTCAAGTTTTTAATTTATTTATCTCTTGGTGTTATTTTAAAATGGTTAAATTTATTTTTAGGTAACTTATTAAATTTGGTTACTGAAAATTGATACAAATAGAGAAATTGGTGAATTGGTTAATAATATTCAAATAGGAATTTTCAAAAGAAAATGTATTCCTATATCCTAAAATACAATTCACTTTTCTCTGTAGGGATGATATTTTAGTGACCCCTGCCCCATGGTAGTAGGGGGAGGAGTCCCTGTGGTGTAGTGGCTAAAGTGCTGAACTGTAATATTTAGTGAGTTCAAACTCCAGTTGCACTATTATGTTCACTTTTGGACTAATACTGTTGGGATAGTTATGAATCTCCTCACCCCCTTCTATGGGTTAAATAGTACCACTACTATTTTTTACAAAGATGGTTTTGGCATTAAATAACCCATGAAGGTTGATATGCCATCAAACAAAGAAACCAAGGGTAGTATATGACACATGGTTAGTTTAATGTGGGGAAGGTGCTCAAATCTGTACACATGGCCAAGGACAAATATTACTCTGTTCTGCGTAGGCATCTGAGCCTCTCTTTTGGTGTGATATAGAGGTCCTTAAGCACAGGTCCAGACCCACTTCTTTATCTTCCCCTGAATGTTCTGTCCAAAAACAAGAAACTGTTACCTCACTCTAATCCCAACCTGAAAATTACACTATTGTTTTCAAAGTTTAGATCCTAAAGAAAAATGTTCTTCTTACATAAAATCTACAGCTTATTGTTGGCATCAACTGGACAGCAAGGGAGTCTATCTCCTTTTTGCTAATGCTATACCAAGGAGATTGTTTTGCTGAGGTGGAGCACTATACCTACCGTCAGCTCCCCACTTTACCATACAAATTAGATTACCCAAGCTGTGCTACTCATACACCAAGTTGGCACTAACTGGTATTGAACCTGGAACCTTTTCATTTCTAGTTAGAAACTCTACTGACTGAGCTAAACCAGCCCCTAAATCTTGATATACTGAAAAGTTCTGGTATCATTCATTTAATTACTTTAATCATAGCAAAATATTTTATTCTGCCATATTGTAACATGTATTTGCTCAAAATATTTGCTTACCAGTAAAGAAACAATTATCTTGTAGGTGTTAAATGCTCTCAAGTTAATAGTTTATACAACTCAACAGTACTTACTGTGTTCATAGTTTTGTTTTTGTTTGATGTTTAAATGACATTTCTGTGAGGAAATAAATAATTATATAATTACATTGACTAAAAACTTAATTAAGCAAAACAAAAAGTCTTTTCATCCATTATTTCTTCATGACTTTATTGATTGGTTGTGTGAAATATATTTTGCCTGTTCAAGAATATAAGGGAGGTGGCTGAGTTGAGGTTCACTGGTATCAGTGGTTGAAGTTCAAACCCAATTAAGAACCAGGATTTTTATGTTGATTTCAAAGCATGTAGATCCTCTCCACAAGGATGATGGCTACAATATAATCTATCTATGGACCAAAGTCTTGTATTTTATATTTCTTCTTTCATATTGGCTATAGATTTCCTATCTACAGTCCACATATATTTCCACTTGAACATTCTTACTTGAATCAATGGTATAACTGGTTGTATTCCCAATATAAGAACATATAATGGTAAAATAGTGTTGTTAATCACACACACACACACACACACACACGAATATATATATATATATATATATATATATATTCTTAGTGGATGGATTGACTAGTCAGGCAATCAGACAGTGCACAAGGGCCAAAAGCACCAACATATCCATGTAGCAAAAGTCTTGTATTTGAAGTGGCCTTAAATTAATCATTGTCATAGCTTAAATGCTTTAACACAACAAATCCCTACTACTCATATTAATAGAATAAGACATTTACTGGGTTTGAAAATTGCATAAGTAAGAAACTGATGGTTACCAAGTGCAGTTGACTTGATGTCTTTTTATCCTAACTTTGATATATATACTCTGTCAACTCTTTACTTATAAATATAGCAAACTATATATAATTCCTATAGTTTGCTGTATAAGTCAGAAAATTCTTTTAAATAAAACTTGTATAATGGAATTAGCCTATATCCTATTGTCATTTTTTTCACTTTGTATCTTGAATGAAGTTTGTCAAATTTGATATCTCTTAAAATGCAAATAACATTTAAATAGTAATTAACTTTGATTTCTTATAACTTGATATAAAAAATATAGGACCAGTAAGTCTTTGACCTCCTTTTTAAGCAGGAAAGTAAAACCTTTTCAGTGTTGCAATAGAAATACAATTTAAAAATCCTGGGCAACACTGGTAAAATTTATTAGTATTTAAATACATGTCAATCTTTTGTCAGAGGAACAAGGTGTGTCATTTTCTTTTCTCTGTTAATCAATTGTGATTACCTTTTGTATATGTATTTTTGTAATTTGATTCTTGAGTTTTAAGAAAATGGATTTACCAGTTCCATCATTGTGTAAGAAAAACAGAAATACTAGTCCTGCCATTGTTATTTGTCAATAAAAAGATTGTAGGTCACTCTTGAAAGAGCTAACATATTACTGGAGTCTTGTGTAAAATTTATTACACTAACCTTACCAAGCAATAAAAGAAAAAAAAAGAAAAAAAACAATTTAGCACTAAAAAATGTAGTCACAAGTAAAAAAAAAAAAAAAAAAAAAAACCCACCCATTTCGATCTGTTGAAACTTATGAAGAGATAGAAAAGAAACCCCTTCTTTTTCTGCATAGGATGGAACTAAAGGTTTTTCAAAAATCTATGTTCAACCACTTTACAATATAAAAGTTCAATTGCTTCACTCAATCAAATCCTCCTTTTATTTTGACATTTGGTTGTATAAAGGGTGGTTGAATGACTCACAATAATTCTGTTCTTCTTTCTTTGATATCAAAATACTTAAGCACTCTTCTGTAAATGGTTGTCATCTATTGAGAGAGAGAGAGAGACAGAGGGATGGGGATTAATTTGACCTAAATCTTTATCAGGGGGTGTCATGTTTCCTAGCTAGATATTTACAACTTTTAAGGATTGCATATTTTACAAGAACCTAAGTATATAGATTAGAATAATGGCAATAGAATATAAGATGTCAGAATTGTTAGAAGAAAACTTTTTTGCAATACAATATTTCTATCTGTAATGGCAACATGGGACAGCAATACAATTTAGGAAAGCTTTATTTAGCTTAAAATAGTGTGGTACAGATAGATGGCTATTTATAGTGTCTATGGGAAGAGAGTTCTTATTGAAGGGAGATAACCAGCAACAAGAAAGGTAAATCTTGTTGGTAGATAGCACAATATCTATCACTTGAAAAATCTATTTTGTTATTTTTGATAATTTGTATGCCAGTGACTTTACTGATTTAAGAGTTAAAGTGCTTACCTAATATTTTTGTTATTTAAATACGAGTACAGATTCCATAAAAAGAATGATGGGATTATTTATATATGGATAAGCATTTCTTCTTAGGATCAGAGTGAAGTATCTGTGAACTTTGTGAAAAGATAAAAGTGTTGTGCCTAAAAAATTCTGTTGATAGAGGATACATTTGCATACACATGGGTTAGGCCAAGAATAATCTTGGTTTTTGTTACCCTCTCCCTTTATTTTAATGTGTGAAATCCCCCAAGAATCTTTTGCCCTATCTTGACCAAAGACAATATAGCTGAGAGTGATGAACAGATACCACACTTTAATTACATATCAAAAGTTGGGGAAAATTGTTTGTCTATACAGTTTAAGTCAGTCAGCAAAGAGAACAAAGAGCATTTTCATCATCTTTGTTTACACCAATTTAACCACTATATAGGAACTTAAAAGAAATTATAAAAAATATTGTAAACTTAGCTTCTCGAAAAATAAATAATATTTATTTATTCATGTGTGCAATTTTACTGACCTGCATTGTTGAAGACACAATATTATCATCAGAAGAGTGACATTATCCATTTCTATTGAGTTTTATTTCAAAGAAGATTTATTGACACTCTTTAATACAAACGTTTGTTTTTTGTTTTATAAAAGACATCTATTGTTTATTTTGCATAAAAGTGATTTCTTAACCTGCATTAAAGAATGGGGAATTTATTTTTGTGAGATGAAACTAGCTTAAAAATAAAGTTGTCTGTTTTTATTCAGATTTAATGAACTTGAATGCCTGTCTCTGTATAGTGGACATTGAAAGATTTCTTCTTTCTGCAATGCAGGTGCTTTGGCCTCATTCAAAATAAAATGGACACTTTGTGTTGAAATGAAAAATGTTTCTTTTTATTTGTCTACCTTCAAAGTTTATTGTATTTTGTTGAAGCATTTGTGTGTGTATAAGATAATGACAGGTGTTCATTCACTTCTTGATATGAGTGTGTAAATTCAGATGTCCAAAAGTATTTACATGGAATGCCTCTGTCTTGCCCAGTTCTAGTGTCTTATATATTCCTCAAAAGTATTTTGAGAAACATTGATCCAAGAGGAGGTTGAACTGTAGAAATAAACTAGTCATGAGTTTTGCAGTGTCTGATATTAGTAAACTTTGAAGGAAGCAAAATAAGTGAATTCATTTTTTTCCCAAGCACATTATTGCAATGTAAAATGCAAACAATCTCATCCAAAATTTAAGCTTGAGTCACTGATTCCATTTCTAATGACAATAACCATTTCACTAAGCATAATATATTTTGGGGTAGATATTTTAAATTATTTAATGTGTGTCTGTGAATTGTATTTGTCTTATGCTTACTTTGTTAAAAGGGCAAATGAAAAAAGAAAATCTTGTCTATTGTTAAAAAATATAGGTAAGGCCTAAACAAGTCAACTGTGCCACCTATTGAAATATTAAAAACCCTGTGTCATGTTTAGTTATTTTTGACTCCACCCTTTAAAATGACAATTCAAATATGAAATCCAGTTGAACAAGAAACAGAAGACAGCAATCATTTGTCATTAATGATCTACAATCAGATAAGGGAAATGAAGAAAGAAACCTTTTTGTTATAAGCATAAAGAAGAAAGAAAAGAACATTTTTTTCTAATATTGTAAATTTACTTGTCTTTGTTTCAATTCCCAGTGTCTCTCTGCTTTAACTTTTATATTAAAAGTAGATATGTGAAAAGAAAATTAAGCAAGAAAGGTTAATGATATTTGTGAAATCTATTCTAATCTGATGTTAATTGTATGTTTAAGGGAAGTTTTTTTTTTATCCTCTCTTGCCATCCATCTCTATCAGTCATCATTCTTGGCATCCAGTGTCCATACAGAGCTGTTGTAAGTTTTTGCCGTTTGGCTAATATTGGTGTGTCCATGTGTAGGAGTCCACAGAAGAATGTCCCTTATGAGTCCATCTTTACTTCTCCATCAGTGCCCAGTCTGTTTTGTACTTACTTAGATGGTTTGTGTGATAGGGGGTAAGTGGCTGCTGTTTTGAGGGGTGCTGCTTCCCATCTAGTTTTTTTTTTCTTTTTTTTTTTTCTTTTTAAGTGTTTCATTTAAGTCCAAGTGGTGCAACCATACAATAGTACTGATATGGCTACAGCTTGAAGAATTCCTATTTTATTTTATCAGATCAGATTTCCATATAATCAATAACCTGTCAATAGCAGTCCATGCCTTTCCTATGCGTATGTTGATATCACTTTCTAGGTATGTGTACTGGTCTACTAATTTCAGAGGCTTGTTATTTAATGTGGAGATGTTACCATCTTGTTTAAAACATATGAACTCTGTTTTATCTTAGTTCACATAGAGGTCAATGTCCATGCTGCCTGCTACAGGTTACGCAGCAGAGATTTGGCTTGGGCCGCTGTATTTTGGAGAAGTACTAGCTCATCTGCTTAATCTGCATTCATAATAGTTTTTGAAGGATATTGTCTGCTTCTTGCCTTTTTTTAAATTTTTTATTTTTTTATTGTGAAACCATTTTCCTTCATCAGATCATATGACGTTCATAGTACTTGATTTAGGCAGATTATTAATAGAACTCCTACTAATGTATTTCCTTGTAGATCTCCATGGAGAATGTCAAAGAAATCAGTGTTACCAACTATTGCTTTCATCTCTTTGTAGAGGATCCCCTTAATTCATCCCCTGTAAAACATCCTAGTTTGATATCTAATTGGCCATTAATGATTTCTTGGGTATGTTCATCTGTGATTTCAGGGGTGTTTCCAAGTAGATTCTTCAAGTGTTCTTTTCAATTCTGAAGTTTTTTTTTTCTTGGCTGGTAGCTTTTAATTTTGAGGTGCTTTTCCTACTGCTAACTTCATTTACTGTCTGCCATGCTAATTCTGATTGTCTATCTTCTATAGAATTCCTGATTTTATTTGTTTGGCCTGGGATGTATTTTTTTTTTTTTTTTTTTTTTATCATATAGGGATGCTTTTTATGTTATTTTGTTTTTTTTCCCTAACTGTTTTTAACTCCCAGGGAACAGTGTATTTGACTCTTTGCTTGGCCAGAAGCAGTAGCTGAGTGCATACCAAGTGGGTGTTAACAAAGTTTTCATATTTATCATTTAGAGTATATCTTTTAAATGTCTCCTGAAGAGTGTCATACTTATTTATTTCAGTTACCAAATAGTGATTGCATTATATCACTATTGGCAAGTGAGAACCATTCATTTTGTACAAGTTTACCTGTTTGCTTTTTTATTTCTGCATAGACTCGGGCAAATCTTAATTGGAAGATACTCTTCTTTTGAAGAACTATACTAGCAGTTTGTAGTGCTGTTTATTCATTAGTGGATCTTGGAGTAATGGCAATGAAGGAGTACTCCACACTCCCCCACATCTCATGCAGTTTAGTGCCATACTCAGGACACCATTTTTTGTTTTTGAGGGGGGGGGGTTTCTTACCTCTCTGCAGGTATACAGTCAACGTATTCTAAGCCTCACAGGCAGGGCGGTCTAAACTTGATTCTTTTCTACTTTATGAACTTTGTGTCAGTCAGTCAAAAACTGTGTGTTGACAAGTGGTTCACTTCAGTACGGATTCCAGGAGTGCACTGTAAATTGCTTGTCTGTCTGTCTGTGATATGTTATGTGTCCTTTCTTTCTTTTCTGCTCCATTCTCCTTTATTTCATGCAAAACAATGTGGATATTCTAGGTAGGACTGTGTGCATCACATACATGGCTGCATCAATAATTCTGTAGCCTAATGTTTATTTTACATAACTGTTTTCTTACTTGTTAATGCACTTAATTATTAAGTGGTGATTATTAATCATTATAAGTTGTGCACAAAGATATTTGTTTTTAATAATTGAAAATATCCTTTTGAACTTGCTGAAAGACAACATTCTCAAAAACATTTGAAAAAAATCTTTGTCAAAGTTTTGGGGGAACTCAAAGGCAAACAATATTTAAAATCTTTTCTTTTTTAAAACTAAATTGGATTTTGTGAAGACTTTCAAATATTAATATTAGGTTGATTTTGTGTTATTTGTTGGTTTTATGTGATAACATATATATGGGTGCTATATCTATAAGTGAACAATATCTTGGATAGAGCATTTATATCCAAGTTATTCAAGTAGCTTGTACATGGAGTTACAAATTAAGAATGATTCCTAACAAGTAAAGTGAAGTACAAAGGACCCCCAATAAATAAATCAACAAAAGGCAATAAAAACCTCAAAGCAAAGGCACTCTCTACCTACCAGTAATGTAACACTAATTAAATAACTCTACATCCTGCTACACATAATACCTGACCAATCAAATCCTTCCCCTCCTCCTCCTCCCAAAGGACCAAACCAAAGTATAAATAGCTTCACTGCTTTATCCCACTTTACTTGGTTTGAAAATTGCATAGGTAGGAAATTCAGTAACCAAGTTCTGTGAACTCCATATCCATGCTGCCCTAAAATTTAGTCACACATTTGACTGGGAACTACTTTATTCTCTAAAAGTATTTAAAGGTATTTCTCTAATGAAAATCTCGTTATGATGTGCCATTCTATTGCTGGGTTATGTTTAAATGCCTGTTTATATATATGTATGTATGTATATATATATATATATATATATATATATATATATATATATATATATATATATATATAATGATGTTATAGTTAAATCCCTGTATATGTATGTATATATGAATACTTTACCCAACCCATCTACCACATGCAGGATGTGACACAAGGTCAATTTTTAAGTGAAGTACAGTTGCTTTGAATTCAGAGTTTTCCTTCTCTTTTGACTGGTTGCCTAACTAAGATTAAAAATTTCAATCTGTTCTATATTTGCTCATAGGAGAGGAGAAGAACAGATATTAGTGTGAAGTGAAATGCAAACCGCTTTGTCCAGGATTTGAACTTGAGTTGCCAATTCCATTTCCTTTGAAAATAATTGATATACTATGTGCACCCACTATATATATATATATATATATATATATATATATACATACACACACAACACACACACACACCACACACACAAGGGGAGTCGTTAGTATACATCGCTGAAGAGACTTAATAAAGTCGAAACATGACAATTTTAGTTATATAATCATAAACCATGCCTTTTAAGTTTGTTTATATTGCGCTTCATTTCATACACACTTCTTTTTTACTTCTATATTTGCATTTCCTGTTTACATTCCATTTCTGTTTATTAGATTTAAGTGTAGTATCTATTTTTAATGCTAATTTTCCTCTGAAAAAGACAAGATTAAAGTATGAAAGAAGCTCTTCTTTTGCTGGTTGGAAAATGTTGGAAAGTTACTGCAAACAAAAGATCAAATAGGAACCAGAAGAGAAAGGGTGGGGGTAACAAAACAGGAAAGAAAAAAAGAATTATTTTAACTTGACCTACATAGCCTACCTATTTACTTAACGTGATTTTTATATACTAAAACTATGTAGAACCTTGTTAACAAGTAATATGTGTGTGTGAGTATAATATATATCTACACACATCCATTTTTCTTTTCTCACTTAGGAGCTTTTTTTTTTTTGATTGATGTCTTTGTATATATTTAGCTGTCGTGGAAGCATGCTTTTTAGAGGAATTCACAAGATTATGTTACCCTAGTGCAGCCGCAAAGAGGAAAAAGAAAGCAATAGGAGGGCAAGTGATGAAGACAGCAACTGAAGTGGTTGCAGTCGTAGTTAAAGATGTGGGGGAGTAATGAGGAGGTAGGGTGTGCACGTAGCTGATCAGGGTAGAGTTGGGAGAAAAAGGTTGTAGGCCATGATTTTTTTGTTTTGGGTTATATTTTAAAGTAGATAATGTTTTTATTATTCCTTGTGTTTCTAGAACTATCAGCACTATTTGCATCATATTTTTTGTTAGTAGATTCAGTACTCAGTATGACTAAGTGTGCCCTAAATCTTTCTCTTGGGTGTGAGCACACATACAAGTTTCAGTACATGTCTTTGAAACAAATATAGAACACACAAAGTTCTGTATATCTGCACACACGCACACACACACACAACTTATTAGTCACTCCTTTGTTTATATATAAACTCAAGAATGGTATATTATCACAAAAGTGTGTGTGATTTTATATATATATATATATATATATATATATATATCTCTTATGTTGGTTGGTTGGTTGTGAGGCTAACTCATAGGCTAATGGGCCAATCATATTGAAACTTGGTGTGAGCTCAAATGTTTTAAAAGTATTTGGTTGGTGAAGGGCTGAACATACTTTCTCTTGGATGTGCCTGGAACATTGTGGTTTAAAATTGATCAGGAAGGCTTAATTTGTTTAAAAAAGGAAATCAAATTGGCATCTGCAGGAGTACCCATGATCATCATATTTGATAAGATTAAAGAGACTATTTTTAGAAGCATGATTTCAAAATCTCAGTTTAATATGCCTCTCTCAAAAAACATTTTTTGTTAAACAAAATATGCTTTATATTTTTTATTCTAGATAATGTATGTGTGTGTGTGTATATATATATATATATATATATATATATATATATATATATATATATAAAATAAATAAAGTTAGGATAGCATAGACAGTAAATGGTGTTTGGTGACTGTCAGTTTCTTGAACCAATTATCATGTCAGTGGGGAAACTGATAGTTACCAAGCACCATTGACTTTATTTATGCTATCCTATATGAAATAGATACAATTTATAAATAAATCACAGATAAATATGTGCACTAAATGTGTAATAACTTTGTAACACCATTGATGTTCTTGTGTTGGTATTATACCACAGACGCATGGTACACTATTGGCCAACTATGTGTACCATCAATACTTTCAAAATTGATGCAATAAAAGAAAATTGGCAACGTCAGTGAGGAAACTGCCATTTGAGCAAACGTATACAATGTGTTATGGGTAAGATTTGAGGATGTGGAGAATGTGAAAAGAAATATGATGGGACAGGCTTACACAATATCAAGAGGAGTTTAGGAAAACTCATTGGAATAAGTACTGAATGCTAACAGGAGTATTTTGCAGAAAATTAGCATTTCATCCAATGTTAATTTTTGTTTTGATAAATGCAGCTTCAGTCATGATACAATCTATGCTTTTATATGTGTAAGCATATTCTATTATATAGCAAACAAATTAGAAAAACACACCTGTAAATTCACTTATTTATAATGTATGTATAAATCAGTGTGTGTTTTTATATATATATATATATATATACTCGCACATGAGAAAGCCCATTCCCTGGAACAAGATCATTTGAACTCTTCAGTCCACTGAGACTTCTGAAGAAGAATTTGGCAGTGGACCCTTGTCTTCTCTGATGACTCACCAGGAAAGACTTGGAGAGACGCACTCTTCCACATGAACTACATATGAGAATTCCTTTTGGATGTTGATGGGATTCACCCTTTCTAACAGCCTGATTCATTTGTTTGTGTTTAATCTGGTTGGACTCAAATACTTTCACAGGCCCTATGTATGTATGTATGTATGTATGTATATATGTAAAAACATATCCTGTAAGTATGTATTGATTAATTGTTCACTCCAGACTGACAGTCGCAAGGGTAAGGAATATGGCAGGCAAAAATTCTGTTGGGTTTCGCTCCAGGCTAGAGGTAGCTGTTAAAATCGAGCCGCACTGATGAGATGTAAACGTTGAAACACGTGTCTGTGGATGACTGATATATATATATATATATATATATATATACACATACACCTCTGTATCAGTTCTTTAACAGAGTATATGGATCTGCAGAAGGTCTGAGAAGCCATATGAGGGTGCATGGGATTAATGTCACTGCCAAGAATGGGTCTTTAGCTTGTCACATATGCAGCAGGACTGGCAAGGATGAAATTGGCCTGAGTAACCATGTGTGTTCCTATGGGCACTTTTTGCAAGATTTAGATGGCTGCCTTCTCTAAATAAGTGGGAGTCACTCTATATAATTGAGAATTTGTTAGGCAAAACCAACAATTCACCACTAAAAGAAAAATGCCCAATAACTCTGAAAGAATAAAATCTAATAGATTGAGTTTAAAAGTTTGCAAATGTAATTGAGTACTGTTACTTAAAGTTTATAACACTACACTCATCACACAGGAAAAAAATTGGAGAACTTTCTTCCCCATTTATATATATTAAAAAAGAAAAACAGTCCACCAAAATGCACCAATCAAATATATAATGGCTGGCATAATTTTCAAGTAATTTGAAATGTTGAATGTAGATGAAACCTTTTTTTTTCTTTTTAGAATCCATTACATTAATATGACTGTGCCAAAAGCATATGTCAATTCTTTAATTTATATCCCATATCTAATCTTGTTTATCATTTATTTCAGAATTATATACTATATTATATGACTAAATATGGTACATATACATGACATGGCTATAGCTATTCTTTATATAAAGAACCATACTCCTTATCAACTCCTGTAATTCATTATACACACACCTATTTATTTATATAAGTGACCAGGAATTGATTTAGATTATTTCACTTGTTTTAGCAAGACATGTTTAAGGAATGATACTTTCAGATGAAGCACCATAACATTACCCTTAAGATGGTTTAATAAAAAAAAAAAAAAACTTTTGGCATACTAGTATTTATAAATAGATACATCCTCTGAATTTTTTTCATATTTATATATATATATATATATATATATATATACACAAACACAAAATTTTATTGAGACTCATTCATAGTCCTCTTCACCTAGACTATGTGCATTGGTTGGTAATAACTATTTAACTTTGTACTTAATTTACACATTTAGATTTTCAGTATTACTTCAGTCCAAATGTTCTGCTCAACCATATATCAATTATTCATTTCTGAAACAAGCTTTACCTCAAAATAAAAATATTATATGGAATTATGGGCCGAGAAAATGCATTAAGGTTTTAAACCTGTTTTATAATTCATAAATAAGGTACAAACATAAGTAAATTTTAATGCTTATGAATTTGAGTAATTTTTCAGGTCCCCTTTTATATAATTAAATTCTGCAAAGAAAGTTCTCTGGCTCCTCACTACTCAGCTAATAGGTTTACAAGGGGTAACAAAAAATGTGGTTTGTTATTACACTCTGCACTATCATTTTCCTAAAATAATCTCATTTAAGCAATCAGATATTACATTATCAAGCAAAATAGTTTTTTCTTAGTCCATGGGTACAGTTTCCCCTTGTCCTATTAAGTTATCTAATAAATAACAATAAAAATGTTTTGCATCTATGTCCCTATGTGTGCATAATGATCTTATTGCATGATAATGTCTATGCACTTAATTTTATATGTTACATTTGTACTTTGTTCTCTCTGACCTTTATTGTTGTTGCTCTAATTTCTGATGACTGTCATTGCTTATTTAATGTAAATTTTTTTTTGTCAGGCAGTGTATTTCTTGCTATGAGGGTGGTATATTCTATGTATGTCAGAGAAAAGAAAGAAAAAAAAAAAAAAAGGAAAAAAAAGGGAAGTTATCCTACTACGCCTATCCAGCATTGTTTTCTCTGTTTTTCCACTTACCCCCAAAATTGCAGCAATGAAAATGTTCCAGATTCTCTTTATAACAGTTATTCCAAGAAGGCTTTCATTTTGTAATTTAAGCAATGAAAATGTAGCTATGCTTTTACATAAGTTACAGAAAACATCTGGTTAGTCCAGTGCTTGATATAAGTTTCTGGTTATCTTAGTTATTCAGGAAACAAAATTAAAGTAGAACAAAAAATAAATAAATAAAACCCTGCATGTTCCAATAGAGAGCAATTTTAGATGTAGGAAAAATGCAAGTTTGTAGCTGAAACATTTTAATATTTCAGTTGAATTAGGTTATTTTTGTCTGTTACATTTAGGAAGAAGATTCAGAAAAAAAAACATACAAATCATATGCACTATTTATTGGTAGTTTTAAATTTTATATTGTTTATTACAATAATGAATATCTAGAAGGAAGGAAGCAAATGCTTATAATTTTACTGTTACAAAATCTATGCATTCATATTATATAGAGCTTTCAATATTGTCATGGCATTAATGTGACAATTTTCAAGTAATCATTTCTTTTTATATAAATTTTGAATTATATATTTAATTTGGCTAATTAAGTAATGTTATTGTGTCACCTATACAACATATTGGGGGCAGGGGCATAATGACTAATGTACTGTACTTCGACATCATAGGAAGTAAGTTTGAACTCCAGTTGCACTATTATATTCACTTTTGGACTAATACCCTTGGGAAAGGTATGAACCTCATCTTCCCAGCTGTGGGTTAAATAGTACCACACTTGTTATTTGACAAGGATGGCTTTGGCATTAAATAACCCACAAAGGTTGTGGTATGCCATTAAACAAAGAAACCAAACCAAACAAACTGTATTTGGAAATCGTATTTGAAGTAATATTAGCAATATAAAGGCAGTGATACCTGTCTGAAAATATCCTCTATTATGTAATATCTATATAACCATTTTCTTTAGTTATTATGCAAATTTTTCATTACTCCTTTTAAAGTAAGCTCTTGTCTATGAGATGTGTTTTCAATTTTATTTTGATTTTTATCAAAAAGTAGTTAATATTGATTAAGTAAAATGAGATCCCAGGATATTAGATGTGGGTTAAACTCTTGTTAGAAAAGTTTTTTTATTTTTTTTTATTTTAGTGATGTATGTTGCTTATTTTAATGGTCAGATAGTATTTAATGAAGAATCCATCTATATAAAATGCAATGTATACCCACTATATAAATATGAGCAAATTGTTCCCATAACACATTGGTTTTTCATTCTATCTACAATTGTATATTTAATTGTCTATCACAGCTTTTCAAACTGTGGTCAATATTTTGCTATGTCACTGATAATCTTCTTTCATTATTAACTAAATGGTTCATGTCATTATTTTTTAAAATTATTTAACTTGATTAACTTGCATAATGTGTTGCAAAAAATCTTTTAAAAGAAGTTTTGTAAACCTCCACATTGTAATTTAGGAGTTATGATGAAAGAACAAATAGTTTTCTATATTTTAACTCATTTAAAACTTGCTAAGATGGAGGATATCTTTATTCTGAAGTTCTTTTTCTTTTGCTGACAAATATATTAATGTATTAGCATTTAAGTTGTAAACAAAAAACAGTTTTCTAAATTTTTATTTGTATAAGACTTGGAGAAATGGATTATTTATTTATTTATTTATTCAATAAGCAGTTTTTACTTTTTCTGGTACCAATTTTTTTTTATTTTTTAGAAAAGATTGTAATGGTCTTGATTTCATGTGTTGTTAGCATTTGGAGCTCATAGTATGGTTTCAAATCCAATCACCTGCCACTAGATTAATGTTAATATCTTATACATGCATAATCAAAGAAAATTTGGTTCAATCAGACTAAGCGACCAAAAGATTATTGGATGATTGATTGATTGATTTTTAACAACATATCAATCTGTCTGATTATTTTTATGCCAAGTGGTTAGGGAATCCTATTCATTATTGTGCCTCCTTGGGCATCTTCTTTTTTTTACTATTTTTTCACATCAACCTTAGAAAAAAAAGTATCTTTGCATAGAAGATATACACTAATAATATAATATCTTATATACAGATCAAATTTTGGTAGTACCCATAAAATGCCCTTTTAAATACTTTTTCTTACCATTATTTTTTTAAATCCTCTAAATTAATGACATTTTTGTATACTATTGCTGTTTTTGATCTGATTAAGCAATTCATTTAAAAAATATTGTAAGTTCATATTTGTATTTTTTGCTGTATTTTTTTCTTAAGAGTTTTTTTCTTTTTGCATTGAATAAAAATAATTTTTTAAACAGATCTATTTGATTCATAGATGGTACCCTAATAGTTATTACCACTCCAGGACAGTATGAACCTGGGAGATAGAAATGAAGGGATACTTTACACTACCCAGATCTCAAGAACATGGATATTGACTTGGGACATTGATCAACCATTTATGAGTTTATAAGTTTTATTCTCTGTATTGACTATTAACTTTTATGTAATTTAGCTATTTTGATAACCCAGAAACGTGCCTACAATGCCAAAATGATAGGGATAAGAAATGTTTATTAATAATGTTAAATTTTTTTAAAGGTTTTAATACATATATAAACTTTAGTTAGTCTCTTAAAGAAAGTAAGTTCTGTACTTTACATGGTTGAAGTTTTAAGTACACCCACTCAAAAAAAAAAAAAGAAAAAGTAAGTTTGATGTAATGAAAGGAAGTCATCTAACAGATGTAGCTAAAAACAGAAGTCCATCTCTGAGAGCAGTTGAGAGAGAAGAAAAAAAAAGTCACAGTAAAATTTGCTAGTAAAGCTAAAAAAAATAAAAATATCACACCACATGCACATGTAAATTTTATTGCTGATCTAGTATCTTGGGTTAACTAGAAATGAGTTTTATCAGAATTACAGTTCTGTTTAATTAGTCAGACCTTGAACAGTAGATAACTCTTAACTTACAATATATGTCTAAAACCTTGTCCATTAGATAATTTCAAGATGTAACAAGAATCCTACATATATAAGGAAGTATGTAGAACAGGGCCATCTCTCAAACATTTTATTTGATGTGTACCCTTTGTAACCAAATTTATCTTCTATTCACCTCCAAATAAATTAATTGAATATTACAAACTACTTTACCAGTGTTTAATACAATTTTCATGAGTAAATTATAAATGCAAACACACCTTTTAATTCTTTTATCATTTATTTTGTAATGGGTTTGTGGCTGGCTCTGAGGAGATTACAAATATTAGGTTGCAGGTTTGTGTATTTGAGCTGCAAATCACCATTTTCTATGTTTAAAGTGTTTCTGTTTGTTTAGTAAATAATGTGCATGGCTAAACTCACATTCCACCATATACAAACTTGGAAAAATGAGTAAAATGGGCTCAACAGTTGAACAAAGCTTAGGATATTTTGATATCTAGCAACTATTCTACAGGATCCAGTGATTTTTTGTTATTCTGTTATAAAGGGATTTTTAATTACAAATTAGTAAATTAAGTTCCTGTGGATCCCTATGTTTTTTTTCACCATGTTAAAATTTTATTCACTCCTATGGGTCTATATGGACCACTTTGAGAAGTTCTGATGTAAAGAATAAACATTGAAATGTTAATAATACCTACAATCCTGATGAATAAAATGTTGACTTACAAGTCATTTTTTTTTTAGTTACTGTAATTACAGGTGTAATGTGCTTTGGTAATTTGACCTATTTATTTTCTTTTAAATGGTTCAGACTTCAAGTTTTTCAGAAGGTTCATAAATCTTATTTATTTTTTTTTATATATAGACTTGCATATTTTACCTGTCTTATCTGAATGTCTCTAGCAGGTGGTAATTTAAGAAATAACTAACATATGTAATCTCAAACACAAATAAGGCTTTCAGTGAATATCTCCTGTTTACATTACTTTAAAAAAAAACTTTCTAACTTTTTTAATAATTCAGCAGTGACAAACTATTTAAGGGATAAAAATGACTATTTTAACTTTGTGGTAAAACAACCTTTAAGATCTTAGTAATCATACACACCTGTTATTCCTGTTTCTAAGTGAAGACCAGCAATTTTGTTTTCTTTTGACATTATTGAAAATTATCAACTTTTATACTGATTCCATTAAATATTGTTTGCTCACATTAGAACTGGTATTTTAACATATACAGTACTCTTTAGTCTTAAGTTTTACTTATTTACTGTATATACTCAATGTATAGGTGCTCATGGTGTAATGGTTATTATATATATAATGAACAAAAGATCTTCTTCTACAAGAAAAAAAAAACATAACTGAGCATAAATGTTGGTATTGATAAAAATTGGATTATAACAAATACTTTTTTCTTAATATTCTTATCAGTGATTCTAAATGGAAAAGAAATGTTAGGCTTTTTAAAAACCAGTAATTTTCAACTATTTTGAGTTCAAAGCATACTGAACAAGATGCAGTCAATTATTTCAAGAATTATTTCTTCAGTAGATTTTTAAGAAATTTAAAAAAGAATTATATTAACATTATGTTTTAAATGATAACTAAAATTCTTAATCATTGTACTTTTTATGAAATTAATGTTGATCATAGATTTTGAAAGATTTATTTTAAAAGTTTATATTCAAATCTATTATTCTCCCAGACTTTCAGAGCATATTTCATAGGCTGGTTTAATGTAAAATAAATATTTTAGCTAAACATTCCATGTCAGTGGATAAAAGAATTCCAGTACTTAGGATGAAGTGAAGAACTGTATAGTTGCCTGGTTCCTTTCTATAAAAATGGTTAGCCCTCTCATCATCCATATTGTCAGATTCATGTTGGTAAATTGTTAAAACAATTACTTGTTGTTGCTCTGGGTAGAATTTATAATTTTCCTAATATATATTACATATATATTTCATTTGCACTTTTTAGAACTAATTAGTATATTAACTTTTACCATTTTAGCTTGTTTTAAAATATTTTGTATTTTATTTGGTATGTTAAATTGTTAGAATTTTTGGCAAAAAGGGAAAAAATAATTACATTTGTAAAATTTGATTGGTATGAAAGACTTTAATACTAGTGGATTATTTCTTTTTATTAAAAACATTTGAATTTTTACAGGTTAGTAAAATATTTGGTTTGGTTGTCATTATTTTTGCTACTTTGTATATTTTCATTTTTGATTTGAATTTTTTTTTTATATAGTTTAGTGAGATTAATAACTCCCCCCCCCCCCCGAAAAAAATCTGTCACTAGAGGTAAACTATAAATCATGTGATTTCCAATTTCATAGTCTACTGATTTTTGTCATTGATAATACTAAAATTGGGCTAATATACAATTGTATGTCTGTTAATGATGGAATTTACTTTTCACCTACATTATAAGCAATAAAGTCAAAATAAGTATGGAGTATTTGATAGCATAGTTTTTAATTGTGCATGAAAATACAGTAAATATATTGCATAACCCATTCTTATATTACTGTTATCATAGTTGGCTAAATTTACAAATTTTACACATATATATCATGTATGTGTGTTTATGATAACCATAGGAGTTATCTAGTATATCATTTATTATCTTATGGATATTAAAAGGAAAATGGCTTTGGATTTGTTATTTATGGAGTAAAACAATATTCTTACTGAGAATTGTACTCTAAGCACATCTTCTTGATTTTGCCATCTTTTTCATTTATTTTTATTATGGAGAAACATGGTTATCATATTCTTCCATAAATAGTTTTTTTTAACATCAAGATGAATATTGTGTTAATATTGTCTTATATTGAATTATCTGTTATTTTTGTGGTTCATGACAGATGTGAAAATTGTTGAAGATTTTTGTAGACTATGATTTAAAACATTTTGATTGTTTTGAAAATGAATATGTTAGAGGAATAACTTTTCCTAATCAATGATATCATTCTTTTAATAAAAGGTAGTACAAAACAACAGTAGAAAACAGCATGATCATCAAGCAAGGAAACAAGATGACTGCATGAACAGGCATATGTGGACAGTTAATGTCTAAACCATTTCAATCCTCCTTACTATGTTGACTTTGAAAATACATTTAACTGTTTTGTATTATTATTTGTTCTTAACATTCTGGGTTATAAGAGAAAATAAAACCTTTTTTCTCAACAGGCCAAATCTAGACAGTTTCGGTGCAAATGATTTTTTTTTTGTATCAAGAAAAATATCAGGATTTATAATAGAATTGCATAATTCATTTGGCTTTTAAAAGATTAATGTTGGCTCATGTTAGGTTTTGGGAGGATTAAAAACTATCTCAAATCTACAGTCTTTGTACTATATGTAACCATTTCATTCATATATATATATATATATATATATATATAATCCAATCAACTACTCATTAATCAAGGAAGTATTACTAGAATGAACTTAGACTTTTGAAAAGTTAGGGTGGTTGATTCTTAGAACAAACTACTGTCAATGGAGGTAAATTCCCCCTCATTAAACTCTTCTAGGGTGGATAAGGTTTGGTACAATTTTAAATACTCAACAGAATGCAACAACCACTTCCACTTCAAGATATATAGAAAATATAAGTGATAATAATGATGACCAAATAGATCTAGGTGAAGATTTTTTTTATTTTTCAGTTTTACTTTTGGTTTCTTACAATCCTTCTCTGGGTCTTTACCCAAGACCTAGGTTGAGGGAAGGTAGTGATTATATGTATTCTATGTATTTATGTTTTTTTTTATTTCCTCTATTGGGTATTATTTTTCCAGTTACATTGACTAGTACTTGCCTAAAGAGATGAGCAGTTCTGCAAAATTCTATTTTTTGTATTTCATATAGACTGGGACTGTTAGGTATCTTGTTAATGTGTTTATCTGTCTCTCTCTTCATTATACCCAAGGCTCCCACTATCAGTGACACAGTAGTAATTCTAAGGTGTCACATTTTTTTCCCTAGGTCTTTGTATTTACTTATTATTTCAGAATTACTCTGGTCTTAAATAATCTTAATATTTTCTGACTGTTGTCCTCCTCTTTATTGTGTATAAACACAACATTCAGGCTCTGTTTAGATGTTTTTTTTAATTGCCTCCAAAACCACATTTGAATTCATGGGTAATTGTCTGAAGATGACTTGTGGTTGCAAGAAGTGATCCATGGATTGGAACAAGTAATAATTCGAGAGAGCTAGGTTTGACCTATATGCTAGGTATGGCATCAGTTTGATTTCTTCAAGTTCTTGCAGTTTATTGCAGGTCTTTTTAGTGGTATGATGTCTTGCATTATCTTGCTGTAGAACAGATTGCTTTCTATTAACCAATGTCAGGTATTTTTGCCACACAATGGCATGCATCTGCTCCAGCTATTCAGAGTTCAGGTAAATTGTGTAAAGAATTTAAAAGAAAAAAATGAGAATCTTTTATCTTGATAGCCTCTCATATTGTAATTAATATTGACTTTGTTTTTTTATTCATTTTCTTTATGCAATGAAATATGTTGTTTTTGTCTTTTTATTTGTGCAATTATGAATTATACTTGTTCTAACAAGTTTGAGACTGAAGAAATGGCACTTTTAGGATTTTTGTTTTTATTGGAGTTCTTTGATTTAAAAAAAATTATATGAAAAAAAAAAAAATACTAAAAATAGCTATTGAAATATATTTTTTAAAATTATATACTTGATATTTTTAATTAAATAAATGTAAAACTCTGAAAATCAATTTGAATAAATATGGATACTATTTTGAAAAAAAAAAATGAATTATCTGTTACATTATAGCTAAGTTTTATTACCATATATACTCATGTATCATGTGACTTTCTGAGACTTAAATTTTAGCAAAATATTAGGGGCAGGGTCACACCATATGAGATACAAACTAGGCCTAGGTTTGACCAACTATTTACACACATAAAGTTTGTATCTCATGTATGGTATGAGCCCCTAATATTAGGCTAAAATTTAGATCTCAAAAAGTTGCATGATGTGTAAGTATGTAGAGTATATTTAAAATTGGAATGTATTATGTTTTATAGTGGAGTGAAAACAAAAACAAAAAAATTTTGCATGGATTTAGTTTATAATTATTATTATTGTATAGCTTTGTTCATTATCAAATGTTAAGAAATGAATAAAATTTTAGCATTAAATAATCCATAAGGAATTGATATATCATTAAACAGATAAACCAGTTTTGCTGCATGTGATTGTACACACACATCAAATATGAATTAAGCCATTTAACAAAGAAATAAACCAAAAGATGTATTATCCTATGTTTTTGGGTAATAAACAGATTTTCCAAATATCTGAGGGAAGAATACTTCATTCACATTAAAGTAATGTACTGAACTTGTTCATCCGGTTTCAAACCTTTTGAACTACTGACAGATGATGTATTAATGTCAAATAATAAAACTGTGATAGCTTCTGATTGCTTTTGATATTCAGTCTAAAAAAGACAAAGTTTTTTACTAATAGCATTTAGTAACACATCTGCTTATAATAATTTTCCCCTCTAAGTAAGAATACATACATTAAGCTGTTACTTACCTAAGTATAAAATAATGAAGGTTATTTTTCTATTTTGAATTAAAGTCAGATTTCACCAAATAGATAAATGTACCTTTTTGTTGGAAAATAAATTGATCCTGATTGAATTTAAAACATTTTCCTTTTTAAAATCTTTCAACAACCATTTTTTTTATTGCATTTGATTTCATTTGAATTAAGGCAATTTAACTTTTAAAAAAAGTGTTGAAATATAAAATCATGATGATATTAAAGTAGTGAAGATTATTAGAAACAATTCCTCATAGGATATGTATTAATTTATGGTGTAGGGTGTAATGAAATGTAAAGACCTTTTTTTATGTTCATTATTAATTCTTAACATGAATTTTATATATAATCTTCTTAATTTCCCTCTTTATATTTTCATGTTCTTTGTTCATACTGTAAATTATTTCCCAAACTGCTCATATTTGTGTCTAATTGATACAAAATAAATACAAACAAATTAGGTTAGTGTTCCCTTTGGTGTTATAGTCAACATGACCTAAAATATCAACTTATACAAATTTGTCCCAGGAGATTGAAAAAAATGTACATAATTAACTCTTTAATAAGTCAAATTACTTGCAACATTTTTTCTGTTTTTAATGTAGGTGATTGTGTGTTAGGTAATTTATTTCCTATTCTGGTTATGTATTTTGTTATTTATTATAAAAAAAAACATGGCTTGATGTTAAATTCATTCAACTCTCTCAACTTTTTCAATATGAATTTTCTGTTAAATAGATACAAAAATCACATAAACCTCTAGTTTTCTGATAAAATTTTTCTTGCATAAATAATTTGCATATAGTTATATGGAATTGAGTATTCCTATATAATACTAATAATTTTCAATTTTGGTATTAATAGTTGTTCAAAGTTATAATTGTTAACTAAAAATTATTATCATTATTAGTTATTTGAAACCATATAATTGCTTGATAATTATTGGTGTTAGATAGAAATTCCTGAAGCCATATAATTATGTGCAAACAAATAACTATTACTAAATAGGAATACTTACTTTAAATCATATTATTGTATATAAATTATTAGTATTAGATAGGAATACTCGATACTATATTACTGTGTAAACAAATGATTATGAATAATTTAAAGAATCATGATTTAAAAAGAAAAAAAAAGTAATTGCAATGGAACATTGAATATATAAATATATTATCATTAAAGATTTACAAATGAATCAAATTTCTGCATTAAGTAGTTAAATATACAAACCAAACTAAAAATTCATTTATTTTCTTAGTTTGGGGTACCAAGTGAGGATTGAACTTGCTGCATTAAGAAATTAATTTGTGACATAAGTTTACTAACTGTTGCACTATGAACAGCATATATATATTTTAAAAATCAATATATGATCTTTTAAGGACATTTAAATAAAGGTCATTTAAAGCTTTTGTGATACTGTATGATGTTTGTACATCAATAAGACCATAGCTAAGTGATTAAAAAAATCATTTATTATACACAATAACAAATATTTATTTTTCAATATAATCTCATTCTTTGTTGATTATGAATGTTAGTAACATAGATCAAATAACTGAAAATCTCTGAAAATTCAATAACTGTTGAGCTGCAGAATAATTGATCCACCCTTATACTGAAAATATCTTTAAATGCTATAGATTAGATTTATTCAAAGAAATCACCATTGGTCTCAACCTCCAGATGACTTTGGAATCACCTGCAAGTCTTTTCTGATGGTCTCTTTATTGCTGTTATTCTTGCCTTCAGTTCTCTTTGGTGTTGAACTGAGTTTTGAGTTTTCTAGCAGCCACCCTCTTTTTATAGGGGGCAGCACTGCCTCCTCCAGGCACTTGATGTAGGCTTCCGTGTTGAGTCTGGGAAGATGAATGGAGGCATACTGTCTTTAGTGAAAAAAATGTATTCGTTTTTATAAAGAAGCTAAGAATTAAAAATGTGTACTTATTTGTAAATGGAAAAATCCAGTATTCATTTATTCTATAGTTTATTTCTTTAAAAAAAAAAAGAATTTTTTTAGTTACACTGATTAAAATTAATTTTAACAATAAAAGGGCTAAGAATTTGCATATTATAATATTTGTTTATTTTAGAAATTACCATTTTTTTGTTTAAATTTAAGATATTTAAAAAATGTAACCCTAAACTTGTGAGTGGTTTAAGATATTTTATTTTTCTAAAAGCCACTTCTTAATTGCCTATTGAGTTACAGTGATAAAAATGTATTTGTTTAATTTCTTTTCTTTTTTACCCTATAAAAAGAAGCTAAGAATTAAAAATGTCAAATTCTTTATATTACAATTTCCTTTTTTGGTTTACCTTTAAAATAGTATTAAAAAAAAAGGTAGCCCTTGGTTTGAAACATTTTCATAACTATTTTTTAGTTCTCCAAAAAATAAGAAAATTGTTTTTTTACAATTAGTACTTAATTACAAACAATAATTTTCAAAAGAAAGCATTAAATTAAAATTTCATCTATGGAATCTGTGCACATGTTTTTTTAATTTTTTTTTTACTTATGAAGAATTGTGAAGAGTTCCCCAAATCAATTGTTTTTTAATTATTAAATTATATCATTTAATTAGTAAAAATCAAAAACTAAGTTCTATACTTTTCCTTATTATAAACATATGAAAGTGTATTTACAATTTTAATGCTCAATGACATCTCTTTTATGTTCTAAGTTGACACTTGCATACCAAAATAGACTCAACTCCTTAGTGTGTATTTATATAAAAAATCCTTTTGCTGTTGTGTATCTATATTTCAGTCAGTTATATTTATATAATAATGATTTAGGATGTCTTTGAAATTTTTCTATATTTCTATTTTTCAAAGGGTCTTTTTATGAATTGTTTTTGTTCGTATTTTAAATCAATTTTTAGAGGACCATTGTATTATTATAGCAGATAGAAATGAATTTATTGCAAGATTTACAACAGCTTCCTTAAAACCTATATTCAGTGTATGTGTGTGATCATATACTTAGGCATATACAACTGCTTTAGTTCTTTCTGACATATTATACCTGGTTATTCCAGTTTGCTAGAAAAGAAAAGCATTAGACATTTCTTATTGTTTACTTTTGTGTCTGCAGTAAACAAGTTGATTTCTCTACTCTCTCATTTTTTTTTAATATATGATTTCTTTCTTTTCTCTCTTTTTGTTTATCTCTTCTCTCACATTTTACCCTTACTTTTAGACTCACTTTTTTTCTTTCTTCCAGTTTATCTCTTGAATAAAAACAAAACCTTTTTCTCGTATTTCTCTCTCTCTCTCTCTCATTTTATCCCATTTGCCTTCTTCATTAATATCTTTTTTTCTGTTCTGCAATTCTCTTTATACACACCTGTTTTTATTTGTTTGCTATAAGGAAGGGATGAATCTAACAATATTGTTGGCTTCGTTGCTATAGGTACAGACATAACTATTTTTACTACCCACATCTTTTTTTTTTTTTTTTTTTCTCTTCAGGCACACTTTCTCTTTTTTCAAATAATTTGCTTGATTATATACACAAGTTATCTTTGAACTTTTCTTGCCTCAATTTAAACCTATAAATTTTGCAGGCACTATTTACATTGAATGTTTTGCTTAACTACTACTGTACCATTTTTCACTCAAATATTTTATATTGTTGTAAATGGATCATTTTACAATTTTTGCATAAAAGGTTATTTGATATTTGAATAAAGTGTCCAGTTGCATTTAAAGTTTAGCTTGGGAAGTTGTTTTTTATAATTTATATGTATAAGTTAAGAGAGCATAATTAGTGTCAATGGCACTTGGTGACTATCAGTTTCTCACTTATGTAATTATTGGACCAACTCTTCAACCAATAATTACATAGGTAAGAAACTGACAGTCACCATGTGCCATTGTCACTGTCTACCTTATCCTAACTTTTATATATATATATATATATATAATGCTATCACTGATATGGAGCACTCTTTGATTATAGATATAGCAAACTATATTTACCAAACCGCACAAGCAGGATGTGACACAAGGTCAATTTCTTATTTGGAGTTTAACAAGTTTGAATTCAGTTTTCCTTCTTCTAGACTGGTTACTTAGCCACGGTTAAAGAGCCCAGTCTGCTCTACTATTTAGAATATATGGATTCATAACTTTCCCAAGGGTATTAGTGCTATGTGAAATGCAAACAGCCTTGTCCAGGATTTTGAACTCTGGTCGACGGGTCCATTTCCTATGACTCTAACCATTACACCACACACCTCCATATTTTATCTTTACTTTTACACAAACTATATATATATATATATATATATAGGTGGAAAAAATATGGAAAGAAATCTGATGCTATGTAGAAAATAGAAAAACAAAATATTCCAAAATGTTAAATTTATTATAGATGCTGAAGTCGATGTTAAAATGTTTTGGTTTTTATTTAAACATTCATCCGGACACAAGGATGAAAAAGTCACAAAAAATGAAACAGTGATGAAAATCTTTTCAAATATATTTTGAAAAGATTTCCATCACTGTTTAGACAAGTTTGCAGTGTTTGTATATGTGTGTGTGTGTGTGTGTGTGTGTATATATACTGCAAATTCATGTAAGAGAAGAAAAAAAAAAGACATGTATGTAATGATGATAGAATGCATCTTATCGAGTTGGATGGATAATCATTAATAATGGATTTGTTTTTCTTTTTTTTTTCCTTCTAAGTATTCAGCTGCTTGGCTATTTATTTAACTGTTTTATGAAGATACTAAAATAGATTGTTGTGTCTTATATTGAAGCAATGTTTTTTGCCTTTGTTCAAATAATTCAAAAAATTATATGTAATTAAAAAATATATTATTCTCATATTATGCTTTATTCTATATTGTTGGCTTAATTGGATTTTATATTCACAATTTATATTTGAAGATTAATTAATAACTTAAAGCAAAACTCTTCATTTGATATTCAGCAATGGTTGTTACTCTCCATTTGAGGCAGTTCAGTGGTAATCCTTTCTAAGTTCCTTCTGTTGCTTTTTTGTCCTCCTTGTTTTAACATATTAACATTAACAATGGTAAGTTCCTGTCTTATAAATGAAATGTTTGAAAAAAAACAAAAAAAAACAACCTTCCCTGGAAATTTTTGTGATAAAATGGCTGTATCTCATGCTGAACAGTTGGCACTATTAGCAGATCATTGAGGATGTTTCAATTGCTAATAACTGTTAATTTTCTGCTTAGCTCCAAGAATAGTTTTCTGTTTTGATTAATCTGATCTCTTGTTCTCAATTGAAGATACCAATTTTGATGATGATGATGATGATGATGGTTTAATGTCTTTTCTGTTTTGTTTTCTATGGAAAAAAATGGTTTAATAACCATTTCTATGTTCAAATTATCTCAACAATTATAAATGTAATCAGCTAAATTTTCAAAACATAAACCATTTCTGCTTGTTTTTATTTTCTTTGCTAAACTCATTACAGAAAACAGATCATGTGTTTTAATCAAGATGGTGTCATCTCCTCATTAAATGGCAAGCTTCTGAAATTACTAGACAAGTTAATTTACCTCAGCAGCAATATCTCATCTACTGAAATTGATGTCAACATAGGCAAATCATGAACTGCTATTGACAGGTTATTGACCATGTGGGTATCTGATCTCTCTGATAAAATAAAACTGGAATTCTTCCAAGTTGTAGCTGTGTCAGTACTGTATGGTTACACACTACTTTGACTCTAATGAAACATTTGGGGAGGGGAAAGGTAGACAGGAACTACATTAGGATAGTAAGTGCTGTTTTGAACAAATCTTGGAAGCAACATCCCACAAAACAGCAGCTATATGGCCACTTACCTCCTATCCCACAAACTAAGTAAGATGAACAAGACATGCTGAACACAGCTGGAGAAGTAAGGATAAACTCATAAGTGACACAGTATTGGCTGATCAGCAAAAACTTACATTAACCAGTTCTATGTGACACTGGATGCTGTTTAGAGGCCCCTTAAGACTGATGGCCAATAAGAATGGATGGTGAGAGAGTCAAGCATCCTCTTATGATGATACTGGTGATTTTTCAGAAATAACTGTCTTCATCATTCATTTCTCTATTCTACATAACCTATTCATTAAAAGATTAATAAAAAAAGGTTGTAGAAAACTGATATTTGTATCAAGACAGTTTAGCTCAGTAGGGCATTTGCCTCGGAAACACAAGGTTACAGGTTTGATACTGGCCCTTGCTAACTCAGCGCATAAGTAGCACAGCTTGGATCTATTTGGTGAAGTGGGGAGCTGGTGGTAGGTATGATGCCCCACCTAAGATGCAAAACAATCTCCCTGGTCTAGCGCTAGTGAAAAGGGGATTGATTCCCTCGCTGTCCAGCTGATACTGACAATAGACCACTCTGCCTATTTTACTACTTACATTGATCATGGGATCAATCTAATATTCTTAATATCAGCACAAATCTCCTTTTTAGTTTTGTTTTTAAAAAGTTTCATTATTTCTATTTTGTATTAAAGATACTAGTACAAAATAAAAAACGGCCTCTGGGCGATGTAAAAATAGATTTTTGAAACATATTGCCTGAGGGGTGGGAGTAAAAAATTCAATGTCAGCGAGTTTGTACCTAAGTAAGTAAAATCATCAAATTCATTAAAGGATTAAAAAATAAAACAATTTGAAATGTAAACTTTAAATATGTATTAAAATAAAACAAACTATATATAGATATATAATACCAGTCATGTATTTATTAAAACTTGTTTTAAAAAAAAAACAATGAGGACTGTCTAATGTTGCATGTTCAAATTTTGAGTGTATTTATTCTATGGATAATGTGACGTAAGCAGTGACGTAATTTTTGTTACAGACAAAAACCGGAAGTGAATCTCCATTATTAATAGATAATGTATGATCTATTGGCTTTTATGGCCTCCCTTCTTCATCTTAAGCCTAACTTTAAAGAAGAAAGGATTGTAGCACTTTGTCTCTATCCATCATAAGTAATAGCTTAAACACATCCAGTCCTCAAATAAATATACAACTATTTAGGATTCCAGCAGAAGAAGTGTTAATGTAACCCAGCCTTGCTTTATATGAATAATGGACAGATTAATGTGTTGTTTAGGGAACCAGTTTGTTGTTAGACAACTTGATGTTACCAGTAACCATTGATGTCTATACACTTTCTAAAATAAGCTCTCTTTTTATAAATATATCATCTGCAAGCTTACCTGATATTGCCTGGATTCAAATAATTTTCAAAATGAGAGAAAAAAAAGTTCATTAAAAAAATTGATACTGCCAATCTGAATATCCAATCTTTCACATTGCCTTCAAGGGTGCTCCTCTTCAACTGAGGAAATCTCAGTTTTATATGGTTGTCTTACATCAAACTATTGCTGACTATTGCTCAATATCCAACCAAATCCACTTTTATCCAAATTAGTACAACTGCCATGCAGATTTTGTTAGCTCCACCTATGGTAGCCATCTTCTCTCCAAATTTAATTGATGAAGAGGGAATGATTTTGAGAGTGCACCAAATGCACTCAACTCTAGACATCTTTTTGCACCAACCTATTTTTTCCACTACACTCATCTAAGGTAATTTTCAAATTTAATTCAATAGGACTGTATGCAAAAAAAAAAAAGACTGTAAATATGAATCTAAAAGAGTGCAATTTCTAAGCCACTAGGCATAAAATAATTCTAGGAGGGTTGACATGCCATTAAAATCAATCCATCTTATAATTGATTTTATATGTGAGCATCAGCAACAATTTAATAGTCAATCTGAGAATATATCTAATTTATATGTACTTATCAACTTCTATGCTAATTTTGCTGGTACATGTATAGGCCCTGATTGTTTTTATTTTTCATCTAAAGATCCCATCTATTGTTAAATTCTATATTGGGCCTTTGCCAGGCTCATATATATAGCCTTCTTCATTATACACATCCTTAGTTAAGGTCTCAGTTTCTCATTATGTTTTTAGATTGTTTTTTTTTCTCACATTTTCCAAATTTGATTCTTATAGATGAGTTGTTTTTTTCCTCATATTTCCTACATCAAATACAAAGCATATTGTACAGAGTGATTTTTGGTCATATTTGACCATTGTTTTGAGGTTGTTTAGGGTAGTTGTATTATGGGGAATTTTTATGTTATGTAGCATCTTTGAAAACATATTTCCTGCTCATATTGCTATCTTGTCTTCACGTCCAGCTATCATCTCTCTTGGCTATGTTGTCCTTTGTTGAAACTTAACACTATTTCATCCTTCGTAGAGTGGGTGGAATCCCTGTGGCATAGTGGCTAACGTACTGGATTGCGATATCTTAGTGAGTTTGAACTCCAGTCATGCTATTATGTTCACTTTCAGACTAATACTCTTGGGAAAGGTATAAACCCCCTTATCCCTCCAAATGTGTGTTAAATAGTATCACTACTGTTCTTCTACAAGGATGGCTTTGGCATTAAATACCCTATTAAGGTTTCCATGCCATTAAAAACAAAGAAACCAAATCTACTGCTGAGATGAATGACAAAAGAAAATTCTTTTTTGGTGCACATAACTTTATTACTTTGACAACTTTAACACATATACCATTACCTGGTTTGTGAATCTGGGGAGCAAGAGATGGAAATTAGACAACCACACTCTCTGTGGTCTCTCTAATGATTAATTAAATTAAACTCTAACTTCTGACTTTTTAATCATTTGATTTTAACTTGTCCAATGAAAGCCAAGATTTCAACTGATCATAAACTGCTAATTATACTAAGATGACACCAACAGTTAAAAATCTTTTTAAACTACTAAACATCAATAAAAGATTCAACATTAGTTGAATTTTTTAGCCACTCCTGAGTAAATTCATTATAATCTTATAAGTTGTTATTCTCAGTGTCATATCAGTAATTATTCCTATTTCAAGTTGTTTTAACATATCAATCAGTTTATTGATATTGAAGGCAGCAAACTATCTTTACTTTATATAGAAGATGTTATTTGAATTAAAATTAAAGTACAATTCTCTGTGTTGGTTTTTCTATATTCTATGTATGGATGAATTATACACTTAAAGAACACATTAGCTAAAACATGGTGATAAGAATACTAGCCTGAATAAGTTGTGGAACAATGACATTAGCGTGAAGTGAAATGCAAACAACCTTGTCCAAGATTTGAACTCTGGTCACCGATTCCATTTCCTACAACGATAACCATTTTGCTAAGTGTGTCTTGTATTGAATATTGTATGCCAATATATTTTAAATGTTAATTTTTCAAATAAGCAATTATGAATCATTTTTGCCTTGTTATATTACTTGTCATATGAAAAAGACTACTTCTTTGAAAAACAAAGTAAAAAGATCTAGAGAAATTCGAATGGATGCCAAAATTTAACATTATGCTACCATAAAAGTAAATGAGAAAATAACTTAATATCTTTTTTGTTTTATTTTTTTAAGTTATAAAATTACAAGTGTTGAGAATTACATCTCAGCATCCAATCTAGAATGACCACTCTATCCTGAAAGTCTGAATAGCACAGACTATTTAAATGCTTGCATATTACTATAACAGGAAAGTGGAGTCATTCCTTCATTGCCATTATTCCCAGATCCATTCTAACTTGAAGTAGTAGTACCAATTAGGATCCCATCTATGGGTCAAATAGATCTGTTTGAAAAAATAAAAGTATTTACAAATTTAAAGTGATTGTGAAGATACACTTGTGTATCTTCACAATCATTTTGTGTATAATTGGAAACCCTAATTTTAAAAACTAGATTCAGTATATAATCAACCCAACAAGGGTTGACATGTCTTAAAAAACCAATAATCAATCCAATTTTTTAATGCACAAACTGAATTTGTTTATTTTAAAACCTATTTACAGGTAGAATAAAAACCTTATTGATATTTTTTTCTATTAATCATGGTCATTAGCTTATTTTTGTTCTGTGATTGCTGTCCTTTTCTGAATTTCAATTATTAAGTGTCAATGAAATTGTTGATCTCAATGTTTGTAGTTCAGTGCTCTTCTTAAACTATCCATTTGACCAAATAGTTTTAGATGAAAATATTAGGAATTTATTTGCTGCTTATTTACATATTATATTGAGAATATATTTTAATCTTGAAGTAATTATATACTTAGCTCAAATAATATATAATATATATATATATATATATATATATATATATATATAATTGTTATTGCTACATTTGTCAAAGTCGGTTGTTGTATTTCTGGG
This sequence comes from Doryteuthis pealeii, assembly GCA_023376005.1. Lineage (NCBI taxonomy): Eukaryota > Metazoa > Mollusca > Cephalopoda > Myopsida > Loliginidae > Doryteuthis > Doryteuthis pealeii. The sequence continues at coordinate 53,300,311 of CM042153.1, forward strand.
ATGAATGACTTGTTGTCTTGGTATGTGATATGTTTACTTTGTAAATTCATGTGACAATAGCAATTGTTGAAAGCATTGCAATTTGGGCAAGGGTCATACATATTTTCACCAGTGAGTGGCACCTTTGATTAAATTATACAATGTTTATTACAGGTATTTTGATCTTTCTTTGCCATTTAAAGTTTTAATGAACATATTCATTATTCTTGTACAGACTTTGTCCCAGGTCAGGGATTTGGCTGAGCACACTGAAGTTTGAGTAATTCTTGAGCAGTGGAATGTTAAGTATTTATCAAATGCAGAATTTAGCATTAATTCGTTTAGGAAATGGTGTCTTGACAGAAATGCGAGTATGCCATTGCAGTGTATAAATTCACTAAACATAAACAAATAAAATCCATTTTATATACTTTTATAAGTTATTTGTTTATATGTATTGTATATATGAGGAAAAAGGCCAATATTAACCACTTTCTCTTCTCCACCCTGTCAGCGGAGCTTAACTATGCTGACTGTATCCTCTGCAGAGTAGTAAAACCACCCCATAAAGAGGTGTCCTGGGTATGACTCTAAACTGCATCTGATGGTGAAACTTCAGTTCTGGGGAGTGTGGAAACCCATCATTGCCATTACTTTTCAGTCTACTCTGGCCCGAAAAGGTTAGACCTGTTAGAGTCCATCCATGGATAAAATACATCTGTTTGGGAATTATTTGTATTCAGTGTGCAAAGAACAAAACAAAAAAACAACTTAAGAAACAACTGCTCAAAAAATGTAAATATGAACATACAATGAATGTAGTTCCCAACTTCTAGGTATAAAAATAACCCTAGATGGGTTGGCATACCATTAAATCGATCAATTAATCATATCTTTCTCTTCAATGAAGTTAAGCCAACTATTGCAAAGAGCAGAAGACTTTATGAATGTAATCTATATAACTTAGCCATTATGTATATTTTTAGACATGATATCTACTTAAGAATTTTTGTTTTTAGCATGAGGGAATTTCACGATATACAGCAAGTACTTTTATTTTCCTCTACACTGTATCACCACTTTACCAATGCAGCGACCACACTTAAACAGCATAGGGTAAATTTAGGCGCAGGAGCTCGGGGCTCAATTTATATATTTTATAACGTTATGGTTTACCTAATGTTGATCATTTGATTGTTTGATTTGGTTTATTTGTTTTACGGCCAGTGGGCCATTTAATGCCAACAAAGTTTTGAAATAAATTCATTCTTAATGGATACTCAATTTTTTATAAACACAATTTACTATTTAACCCATAGATAGGACCCTAAAAGATACTACCACTCCGGGTCAGAGTGGATCAGGGAGCAATGGTGATGAAGCGGTGCTCCACATTCCCCAGACCTCCAGAACTGGAACTTCACCATCAGATAGTTTAACATCATTCTCAGGAAATGAAGACCCTCAGCCAACACTTTCTAGCACATATATGATAAAAAGGATTGGGGCTTACCATAAGGGTGCTAGGGCTTGACGAGCCGATTGATTGGAGGGGGCCTCTCTGACCACCCGCCTAGCCTAAGTAAGGGCATAAGTTGCATGTCACGGACACATGGCCAACAGGTGGCCCCATTGGGAGGGGGTCTTATCCCTCTGTAGAGGTGCAGTCGTGTTTTCTAAAGTCCCAGCTAACAGGGCTTTGATCATTTGAGGCTCAAAAACAGATGATTGGTTGAGTTTCTTTTTCTTTTTTTTTTTTCTATTTTAAAATTTTTTTCTTTTAAACAAATGTTTGAAAATTGCATTTAAAAGTACTGAAAAGAAATAGTATGAATGACTTTAAAATATTTTCAAATCATGTCTTATTCAACTTACTTACCACTGATGGAAGAAGTGTGTGGATCACAATGGGGAATATGTTGAAAAATAAACCTCATTTCGCACTCACATTTCATGAGAGTATCTTGGTCAGCCTATGAACTTTTCAGCTGAGCCTATTACATATTTCTTTTTACACTTTTATTTTCAACTAAGTCTATGGTTGTTTACATATTAAGGACTTTTAAGTTTTTAAAGTAACCTATTCATGTTTTCTCTCAATGTTTTAATCTGATTTATTATTTTGCATTATGATCTCACAAAACAAAAATCAAATTTTTTTCATTTATTTGCATTAACATAAATTTCATTGTTAAAAATTGAATTGGGGAAAAGTTGCCGGTTTAATTTTTTGAGTTGGTGATCAGTTTATTATGTTACTTTTATGTCAAACGTCTTGTTTGACATAAAGTAACATAATAAACTGATCACCCAACTCAAAAAATTAAACAGGCAACTTTTCCCCAATTCAATTCAATGGACCGTATTCCAATGGTACAATCAGCTGATTTTCTTGTCCCAGCCATTTAACTGCCTTTGGTCTTCATGCATTGTAGCAATACAAATATCTTAGCAGTACCATTTTATGATTGTTTTGTCATAATTTCCAACCTGCTCTTGAAGATATTGTAAAATATTGTCATTTGTTCACACTTTTCATCCTTGAGTGTCTGTTGTCATGTTCAAACAAAATTGTTTGGTTAACACTTGATAAAAATGGAAACAAAATAACCGGGAGGTATCCTGTTAAATGTAAAAGCAACATAAATTGATCCTATTTAAAAATTAAAATGGGGCAACTTTTCCCTAAAAATGTGTTATTAATTTGAAAGTTTGGTTCTTAATTGATGTTATTTTGAAAGAAGTTTTGCAGAACGATCCATAACAATTTTAAAGATTGTTCAATAGTACATCTGCCATAGAATCTCATAAAACATTAACTTCACTGAAGCTTCAGATATTTTTTATATGGGGGAAAACTTCTGCCTTTTCAAAAATAAAAAGCATGAAGAATTAATGTCAAATGAACCTACCACAGTCTGTAAATATGTTTTTTTTTTTTTTTTTTTTTTTTTTTTTTTTTTAAATATCTAAAAAAAAGAATATCAATAAGCTTATGAAGTGTTTTGCTATTCCCTCTGACCTCTACTCCCTTTTACATTAAAGTTTTAAATGTTTATAAGTGCTTCAATATGTGAATATTATTATAACAGGCCCCACTCCCTTAAGTCAAAATATACAATTGTTTTTTTCTTTGACACTTATACAAAGTCCTTGAAATTGTTCATCCACTTTTTTTGGTTGTTTTGTTTATTTAGACTTATTTTGGTCTCTTATTCAAAGTCTTTGTGAATCTTTTTCTTCTACTCTTTTATAAGAAAATAATTTTGCTACCCCTCCCAACTTCTTGTTTATGCCATATATACTTGTATATTATGCAACTTTCTGAGAACTAACTTTTAGCCTAATATTTAGAGAGTTGCACCATACATGAGATTTGAAAGTTTGCGTGTGTAAATAAGTTGGCCGAGGCTAGGCCTAGGCCAACAGTATGCCCTATAATTCAGCTGCAATGGTCTCAAATTTGGTTCCAGAAAGTCACATGATGCAAGTTTATATAAGTGTATATATATATATATATATATTATATATATAAACTTGAGTCTATTGGATGGGGAAGATTAGATATCTTCCTTCTATGATTACTGATAAAATTCTCTCCTCCTTTCTCAGTCTTTCCTATTCTTCTCCTTTTCTCCTCTTTATATTGGGATGATCCCTTTCACTTTTATCAACACCATTTCTTTGTCTGTGCTCTTTATTCAAAATGTCATTTTCAACCTGTAATTTGAATATGTCTCACAATATATTTTTAAAAATCCTCATATAACTACCAAGAATTAGGCAAAGTCAGATCTCAAGAAGTAAACACTGTCTCCATTACAGGATTTAAACTTGGCCATTTTGAAAATGTGTAGAACTCTTTTTTTAATTTTAATTTTTTTATAACTAAATCTGTTATGAAACAGTAAACCATGTTGATACTTGATATAGATTGGAAAAGTTCTTTGATTTTTTGCTTTAGTTTTATTTTAAATTTCTATTCAATTCTCCTATCAATTGAAGGTTAAACATTTTAAAAAATTACCAGCATCTTTTCAATTGACTATGTTGAATTTTATGTAGCATAATCTGCTACATTCACACAGGGGAAGTCCCTGTATCACAGTGGCTAATGTACTGGACTGCAATATTATAATAAGCGAGTTGAACTCAGTTGTGCTAATTATATTCAATTCTAGATTAATACCTTTGCGAATGTTGAATCACCCCGCTGTTCCCCCCCCCAGATATAGGTTAAATTGTAATGCTCATTAAGAATTCACATAGTCAATTGAAAAGATGCTGGTAATTTTTTTAAAAATGTTTAACTCAATTGATGGAGAATGAAATAGAATTTAAAATAAAACTAAAAGAAAAATCAAGAACTTTTCCAATCTATATAAGTATCAACATGGTTTACTGTTTCATTAACAGAATTTGTTATAAAAAAAATTAAAATTAAAAAAGAGTTCTACACATTTTCAAATGCCAAGTTTAAATCTGTAATGGAGCAAAGTGTTATTCTTGAAGATCCTGACTTGCTAATTCTGTAGTTATATGAGGAATTTTAAAATATATTGGAGGACATTATCAAAATTAACAGGTTGAAATGACATTTTGAATAAAGAGCAGTAAAAAGAAATGTAGTTGATAAAGTGAAAGGGATCATTCCAATATAAAAGAGGAGAAAAGGAGAAGAATAGAAAGACTGAGAAAGGAAGAGAAATTTTATCAGTAATCATAGAAGGAAGATATCTAATCTTCCCCATCCACATAGACCTCAAAGTTTATATATATATATATAATATATATATATATACCTATATAAACTGCATCCATGTACTTTCTCGCGAAACCTAAATTGAGACCATTTGCAGCTGAAAATTATATGGGGCATATAGTTGGCCTAGGCTAGCCTCGCCATATTTACACACGCAACTTCAATCTCATGTATGGTGGCAACTCTCCTAATATTAGGCTAAAAGTTAGTTCTCAGAAAGTTGCATAATATACAAGTATATATGGCATAAACAAGAAGTTGGAGGGGTAGCAAATATATTCTTATAAAAAGAGTAGAAGAAAAAATCACAAGACTTTGAATAAGAGCAAAATAGAGTCTAAAAAACAAAACACCAAAAAAGTGGATGAACAATTTCAAGGACTTTGTATAATGTCAAAGAAAAAAAACAATTGATTTTGACGTAAGGGAGTGGGGCCTGTTATAATAATATTCCATATTGAAGCACTTATAAACATTTAAAACTTTTATGTAAAGGGAGTAGAGGTCAAGGGAATAGCAAACACTTCATAAAGCTTATGATATTCTTTTTTAGATATTAAAAAAAAAAAAAAAAAAAAAAAAAAAAAAAAAAACATATTTACAGAATGTGGTGGTTCATTTGACATTAATTCTCAAGCTTTTTATTGTTTGAAAGCAAGAAGTTTCCCCATATAAAAATATCTGAAGCTTCAGTGAAGTTAATGTTTTATGAGATTCATGGCAGATGTCTACTATTGAAACAATCCTTTAAAATTTTTGTTATGGATCGTTCTGCAAACTTCTTCAAAATAACATCAATTAAGAACCAAACTTTCAAAATTAATAAACATTTTTTAGGGAAAAGTTGCCCCATTTTAATTTTTAAATAGGGATCAATTTATGTTGCTTTTTTACATTTAACAGGATACCTCCGGTTATTTTGTTACCATTTTTATCAAGTGTTAACCAAACATTTTGTTGAACATGACAACAGACACTCCAAGGATGAAAAGTGTGACAATGACAATATTTTACAATATCTTCAAGAGCAGGTTGGAATTATTGAACAAAAACAATCATAAATGGTACTGCTAAGATATTTGTATTGCTACAATGCATGAAAGACCAAAGGCAGTTAAATGGCCTGGGACAAAAAATCAGCTGATTTGTACCATTGGAATACGGTATGAATTGAATTGGGGGAAAAGGTTGCCTGTTTAATTTTTTGAGTTGGGTGATCAGTTTATTATGTTACTTTTTATGTCAAACAAGACGTTTGACATAAAAGTAACATAATAAACTGATCACCCAACTCAAAAAATTAAACGGCAACTTTTCCCCAATTCAATTTTAACAATGAAATTTATGTTAATGCAATAAAAATGAAAAAAAATTTGATTTTTGTTTTGTGAGATCATAAATGCAACCATAATAAATCAGTAAAACATTGAGAAAACATATAGTTACTTTAAAAACTTAAAAGTCCTTATATGTAAACAACCAATAGACTTAGTTGAAAAATAAAAGTGTAAAAAAGAAATATGTAATAGGCTCAGCTGAAAAGTTCATAGGCTGACCAAGATACTCCATGAAATGTGAGTGCGAAATAGGTTAATTTTCAACATATCCCCATTGTGATCCACAACACTTCTTCCATCAGTGTAAAGTAAGTTGAAATAAGACATGATTTGAAATATTTTAAAGTCATTCATACATTTCTTTAGTACTTTTAAATGCAATTTTCAAACATTTGTTTAAAAGAAAAAAATTTTAAAATAAAAAAAAAAAAGAAAAGAAAACTCAACGAATCATCTGTTTTGAGCCTCAAATGATCAAAGCCCTGTTAGCTGGGACTTTAGAAAACACCGACTGCACCTCTACAGAGGGATAAGAACCCTCCCAATGGGGCCACCTGTTGGCCATGTGTCCGTGACATGCAACTTATGCCCTTACTTACAGGCGGGTGGTCAGAGAGGCCCCCTCCAATCAATCGGCCTCGTCAAAGCCCTAGCACCCTTATGGTAAGCCCCAATCCTTTTTTATCATATATGTGCTAGAAAGTGTTGCTGAGGGTCTTCATTTCCTGAGATGATGTTAAAATATCTGATGGTGAAGTTCCAGTTCTGGAGGTCTGGGAATGGAGTCACCGCTTCATCACCATTGCTCCCTGATCCACTCTGACCCGGAGTGGTAGTATCTTTTAGGGTCCTATCTATGGTTAAATAGTAAATTGTGTTTATAAAAAAATTGAGTATCCATTAAGAATGAATTTATTTCAAAACTTTGTTGGCATTAAATGGCCCACTGGCCGTAAAACAAAATACAACAAATCAAACAATCAAATGATCAACATTAGGTAAACCATAACGTTATAAAATATATAAATTGAGCCCGAGCTCTGCGCCTAAATTTACCTATGCTGTTTAAGTTGTGGTCGCTGCATTGGTAAAGTGGTGATACAGTGTAGAGGAAAATAAAAGTACTTGCTGTTAAATCGGTGAAATTCCCTCATAGCTAAACAAAAATCCTTAAGTAGATATCATGTCTAAAATATACATAATGGCTAAGTTATATAGATTACATTCATAAAGTCTTCTGCTCTTTGCAATAGTTGGCTTAACTTCATTGAAAGAGAAAAGATATGATTAATTGATCGATTTTTAATGTATGCCACCCATCTAGGGTTATTTTATACCTAGAATTGGGGAACTACATTCATTGTATGTTCATATTTACATTTTTTGAGCAGTTGTTTCTTAAGTTGTTTTTTTTTGTTTTGTCTTGCACACTGAATACAAATAATTCCCAACAGATGTATTTTATCCATGGATGGGACTCTAACAGGTCTAACCTTTTCGGGCCGAGTAGACTGAAAGTAATGGCAATGATGGGGTATTCCACACTCCCCAGAACTGAAGTTTCACCATCAGATGCAGTTTAGAGTCATACCAGGACACCTCGTTTTTTTTTTGGTTATGGGGTGGTTTTACACTCTGCAGAGGATACAGTCAGCATAGTTTTAAGCTCCGCGACAGGGTGGAGAGAGAAAGTGGTTAATATTGGCCTTTTTCCTCATATATACAATACATATAAACAATAACTTATAAAGTATATAAAATGGATTTATTTGTTTATGTTTAGTGATTTATAACACTGCAATGGCATAGTCGCATTTCTGTCAAGACACCATTTCCTAAACGAATTAATGCTAAATCTGCATTTGATAAATACTTAACATTCCACGCTCAAGAATTACTCAAACTTCAGTGTGTCAGCCAAATCCCTGACCTGGACAAAGTCTGTACAAGAATAATGAATATGTTCATTAAACTTAAAAATGGCAAAGAAAGAATCAAAAACCTGTAAAAAACATTGTATAATTTAATCAAAAGGTGCCACTCACTGGTGAAAATATGTATGACCCTTGCCCAAATTGCATCTTCAACAATTGCTATTGTCACATGAATACAAAGTAAACATATCACATACCAAGACAACAAGTCATTCATCCCAGAAATAAAACAACGACTTGACAATGTAGCAATAACAATATATAATATATATATATATATTTATATATATATATATAATATATTTAGCTTAAGTATATAATTACTTCAAGATTAAAATATATTCTCAATAATAATATGTAAATAAGCAGCAAATAAATTCCTAATATTTTCATCTAAAAACTATTTGGTCAAAGGATAGTTTTAAGAAGAGCACTGAACTACAAACATTGGAGATCAACAATTTCATTGACACTTAATAATTGAAAATTCAGAAAAGGACAGCAATCACAGAACAAAAATACGCTAATGACCATGATTAATAGGAAAAAATATCAAAATAAGGTTTTTAATTCTACTGTAAATAGGTTTTAAAATAAACAAATTCAGTTTGTGCATTAAAAAAATTGGATTGATTATTGTTTTAAGACATGTCAACCCTTGTTGGGTTGATTATTATACTGAATCTAGTTTTAAAAATTAGGGTTTCCAAATTTATACACAAAAAATGATTGGTGAGATACACAAGTGTATTCACAATCACTTTAAATTTGTAAATACTTTATTTTTTCAAAACAGATCTATTGTGACCATAGATGGGATCCTAATTGTACTACTACTTCAAGTTAGAATGGATCTGGGAATAATGGCAATGAAGGAATGACTCCACTTTCCTGTTATAGTAATAATGCAAGCATTTAAATAGTCTGTGGCTATTAGACTTTCAGGATAAGAGTGGTCATTCTAGATTGGATGCCTGAGATGTAATTCCACACACTGTAATTTTATAACAAAAAATAAAACAAAAAAGATATAAAGTATTTTCCTCATTTATTTTTGGTAGCATAAATGTTAAATTTGGCATCCATTCGAATTCTCTAGATCTTTTACTTTGTTCTTCAACGAAGTAGTCTTTTCATATACAAGTAAATAACAAGGCAAAATGATTCATAATTGCTTATTTGAAAATTAACATTAAAATATATTGGCATACAATTTCAATACAAGACACACCTTAGCAAAATGGTTATCGTTGTAGGAAATGGAATCGGTGACCAGAGTTCAAATCTTGGACAAGGTTGTTTGCATTTCACTTCACGCTAATGTCATTGTTCCACAACTTATTCAGGCTAGTTCTTATCAAACTGTTTTAGCTAATGTGTTTCTTTTAAGTGTATAAATTCATCCAACATAGAAATATAGAAAACACAAGAGAAATTGTACTTAAATTTTAATCAATACATCTTCTATATAAAGTAAAGATAGTTTGCTGGCCTTCAATATCAATAAATGATTGATATGTAAACAACTGAAATATGGAATAATTACTGATATGACACTGAGAAATAACAACTTAATAAATTTAATAATTTACTCAGGAGTGGCTAAAAATTCAACTAAATGTGATTTTATTTGATGTTTAGTAAGTTTAAAAAGATTTTTAACTGTTGGTGTCATCTTAGTATAATTAACAGTTTATGATCAGTTGAAATCTTGGCTTCATTGACAAGTTAATCAAATGATTAAAAGTCAGAAGTTAGAGTTAATTAATTAATCATTAGAGAGACCACAGAGAAGTGGTGGTTGTTCTAATTTTCCCATCTCTTGCTCCCCATAAATACGAAGAAAATGATTCAAAACCGTAATGGTATATGTTGTTAAAGAGTGTTGTCAAAGTAAATAAAGTATGTGCACCAAAAAAAGAATTTTCTTTTGTCCATTCATCTCAGCAGTAGATTTGGTTTCTTTGTTTTTAATGGCATGGAAACCTTATAGGGTATTAATGCCAGCCATCCTTGTAGAAAGAACGTAGCGATACTATTTAACACACATTTGGAGGATAGGGGTTATAACCTTTCCAAGAGGTATTAGTCTGAAAGTGAACATAAAAGCATGGAACTGGAGTTCAAACTCACTAAGATAATCGCAATCCAGTACGTTAGCACTATGCCACAGGGATTCCCACCCATCTAACGAAGATGAAATAAGTTGTTAAGTTTCAACAAAGGACAACATAGCCAAGAGAGATGATAGCTGGACGGAAGACAAGATAGGCAAATGAGCAGAAAATGTTTCAAAGATGCTACATAACATAAAAATTCCCCATAATACAACTACCTAAAAACCTCAAAACAATGGTCAATATGAACCAAAATCACTCTGTAAATATGCGCTTTGTATTTGATGTGGAAATATGAGGCAAAAAACAACTATATAAGAATCAAATTTGAAAATGTGAGAAAAAAAACATCTAAAAACATAATTGAGAAACTGAGACCTAACTAAGGATGTGTAATAATGAGAAGGCTATATATATGACCTGGCCAAAGCCCAATATAGAATTTAACAATAGATGGGATTTTAGATGAAAATAAAAAACAATAAAGGGCTATAACATGTACCAGCAAAAATTAGCATAGAAGTTGATAAGTACATATAACTAGATATATTCTCAGATTGACTATTAAATTGTTGCTGATGCTCACATATAAAATCAATTATAAGATGGATTGATTTTAATGGCAAATGTCACCCCCTAGAAATTATTTTATGCCTAGTGGCTAAGAATCGCTCATTTTAGATTCACTATTTACAGTCTTTTTTTTTTGCATAGTCCTATGAATTAAATTTGAAATTACCTTGATGAGTGTAGTGGAAAAATAGGTTGGTGCAAAAAGGATGTCTAGAGTTGAGTGCATTTGTGGCACTCTGCAAAATCATACCCTTCATCAATTAAATCTTTGGAGAGAAGATGGCTACATAGGTGGAGCTAAAACAAAAGATCTGCATGGCAGTTGTACTAATTTAGATAAAAGTGGATTTGGTGGATTTGAGCAATAGTCCACATAGTTTGAGGTAAGACAACATATAAAACTGAGATTCGCTCAGTTGAAAGAGGAGCACCTTGAAGCAATGTGAAAGATTGGAATATTCAGATTGGCAGTATCAATTTTTTTAATGACTTTTTTTTCTCCATTTTGAAAATTATTTGAATCCGGCAAATATCAGGTAAGCTTGCATATGAATATATTTAAAAAAGAGAGCTTATTTTAGAAGTGTATAGACATCAATGGTTACTGGTAAATCAATATGTCTAAACAACAAACGGTTCCCTAACACACCATTATCTTCCATTATTCATATAAAGCAAGGCTGGGTTACATTAACACTTCTTCTGCTGAACCTAAATAGTTGTAATTTAATTTTGAGGACTGGATGTGTTTAACATTACTTATGATGGGATAGGCAAGTGCTACAACTTTCTTCTTTAAAAGTTAGGCTTAAGAATGAAGAGGGAGGCCATAAAAAGCCAATAGATCATACATTTTATTAATAATGGAGATTCAACTTCCGGTTTTTTGTCTGTAACAAAAATTAGTCACTGCTTACGTCACATTACCCATAGAATAAATACACTCAAAATTGAACATGCAACATTAGACAGTCTCATGTTTTTTTTTTAAACAGTTTTAATAAATACATGACTGGTAATTATATATCATTATAGTTTGTTTATTTTAATAGCATATTTAAAGTTACCATTTTCAAATTGTTTATTTTTTAATCCTTTAATGAATTTGATGATTTTACTTACTTAGGGTACAAACCGCTGACATTGAATTTTTTAACTCCACTCCTAGGCAATAGGTTCAAAAAATCTATTTTTACAATCGCCCAGAGGGCGTTTTTTATTTTGTACTAGTATCTTATACAATGAATAATGAAACTTTTAACAAAACTAAAAAGGAGATTTGTGCTGATATAGATTTCAAAAATATTAGATTGATCCCATGATTCAATGTAAGTAAGTAAATAGGCAGAGTGGTACTATTGTCAGTATCAGCCTGGACAGCGAGGGATCAATCCCCTTTTTTCACTAGCGCTAGACAGGGAGAGTTTTGCATCTGAGGTGGGGCACCACACTACCACAAGCTCCCCCCTTCACCAAATAGATCCAAGCTGTGCTACTTATGGCTGAGTTAGCAAGGGCCAGTATCAAAACCTGTAACCCTTGTGTTTCCAAGGCAAAATGCCCTACGAGCTAAACGTCTGAATACAATATAGTTTTCTACAACCTTTTTTTTAATCTTTAATGATAGGTTATGTAGAATAGAGAAATTGACATGATGAAGACAGTTATTTCTGAAAAATCACCAAGTATCATGCTAAAGAGGATGCTTGACTCTCTCACCATCCATTCTTATTGGCCATCAGTCTTAAGGGGCCTCTAAACAGCATCCAGTTCTGCAAGAACTGGTTAATGTAAGTTTTGCTGATCAGCCAATACTGTGTCACTTATGAGTTTATCCTTACTTCTCCACTGTTTCAGATGTCTTGTTCATCTTACTTAGTTTTGTGGGATAGGAGTAAGTGGCCATATAGCTTCTGTTTTGTGGATGTTGCTTCCAAGATTTGTTCAAAACGCACTACTGATCCTAATGTTAGTTCCTAGTTCTACCTTTCCCCTCCCAAAATGTTTCATTAGGTCAAAGTAGTGTTGTAACCAATACAGTACTGACACAGCTACAACTTGGAAGAATTCCATTTTATTTTATCAGAGAGATCAGATACCCACATGGTCAATAACCTGTCAATAGCATTCATGATTTCCTATGTGACATCAATTTCAGTAGATGAGATATGCTGCTGAGGTAAATTAACTTGTTAGTAATTTCAGAAAGCTTGCCATTTAATGAGGGATGACACCATCTTGATTAAAACACATGACTGTTTCTGAAATGAGTTTAGCAAAGAAAATAAAAACAAGCAGAATGGTTCTATGTTTGAAAATTTAGCTGATTAACATTTATAATTGTTGAGAATAATTTGACATAGAAAATGGTTTTATTTAACCATTTTTTCCATAGAAACAAACAGAAGACATAACATCATATCATCACATCATCAAATTGGTATTCATTGAAACAGAGATCAGATTTAATCACAGAAAACATTCTTGAGCAAGCCAGAAAATTACAAGTTATTAGCAATTGAAACATCCTGCAATGATCTGCTAATGTGGCCATGTTCAGCATGAGATACAGCATTTTATCACAAAAATTTCAGGGAAGGTTGTTTTTTTTGTTTTTTTTTTTCAAAACCATTTCATTTAATAAGACAGCAACTTACCATTGTTAATGTTAATATGTTAAAACAAGGAGACAAAAAAGCAATAGAGGTATAAGGATTACCACGCCTGCCTCAAATGGAGATAACAACCATTGCTGAATAATGAAGGTTTGCTTTAAGTATTAATTAATCTTCAATATAAATTGTGATATAAAATCCAATTAAGCCAACAATATAGAATAAAGCATAATATGGAGAATAATATATTTTTTTTAATTACATATAATTTTTGAATTTTGAACAAAGGCAAAAAAACATTGCTTCAATCATAAGACACAACAATCTATTTTAGTATCTTCATAAAACAGTTAAATAAATAGCAGCCAAGCAGCTGAAACTTAGAAGGAAAAAAAAAAAGAAAAACAAATGCCATTATCAATGATTATTCATCCAATCGATAAGATGCATCTATCGTATATCATTAAACATAATGTCTTTTTTTTTCTTCTCTTACATGAATTTGCAGTATATAATAATAATATAATATATATATATATATATTTTAATATAATATATATATATTACACACACACACACACACACACACATTACACACTGCAAACTTGTCTAAACAGTGATGAAATCTTTTCCAAAATATATTTGAAAAAGATTTTCATCACTGTTTCATTTTTTGTGACTTTTTCATCCTTGTGTCGGATGAATGTTAAATAAAAACAACATTTTAACATCGACTTCAGCACTATAATAATTTAACATTTTGGAATATTTTGTTTTTCTATTTTCTAGCATAGCAATCAGATTTCTTCCCTAATTTTTCCACTAATATATATATATAAATATAAAATATATAGTTTTGTGTAAAAGTAAAAGATAAAATATGGAGGTGTGGATGTAAATGGTTAGAGTTCATGAAATGGACCGTCGACCAAGTTCAAAATCCTGGACAAGGCTGTTTGCATTTCACATAGCAACTAATACCTTGGGAAAGTTATGAAATCCATATATTCTAGAATAGTAAGAGCAACTGGGCTCTTTAACCGTGGCTAAGTAACCAGTCTAGAAGAGGAAAACTGAATTCAACTGTAAACTCCAAATAAGAAATTGACCTGTGTCACATCCTGCTTGTGCGGTTTTGTAAATATAGTTGCTATATCTATAATCAAAAAGAGTGCTCATATCAGATGATAGCATATATAATATATATATATATATAAAAGTTAGGATAAGTAGACAGTGAACGCGCACACGTGACTCGCTCCAGCTTCTTATATGTAATTATCTGGTTGGAAGAGTGGCTCCATAATTACATAAGTGAGAAACTGATGTCACCAAGTGCCCATTGACACAATTATGCTCTCTTAACTTATACATATAAACTATAAAACACTCCAAGTCAATTCATGCCTGACACTTTATTCAAATATCAAATAACCTTTCTGCAAAAATTGTAAACTGATCAATTTACAACAATATAAACATTGAGTGAAAAAATGGTACAGTAGTAGTTAAGCAAACATTCATGTGGCTGCATTTCATAGGTTTAAATATGAGGCAAGAAAAGTTCAAAGATAAACTTGTGTATATAATCAAGGCAAATTATTTGAAAAAGAGAAAGTGTGCTGAAGAGAAAAAAAAAATAACAAAAAAAAACGATGTGGGTAGTAAAATAGTTTGTCTGTACCTATACAACGAAAGCCAACCACATATCTGTTCGATTTCATCCTTCCTTATAGCAAAACAAATAAAACAGGTTGTGTATAAAGAGAATTGCAGACAGAAAAAAGGATATTATGAAGAAGGCAAATGGGCATAAAATGAGACGAGAAGAGACGCAGAGAAATCGAGAAAAACGGTTTTGTTTCTTATCTTCACGAGATAAACTGGCAGAAACGAAAAAATGAGTCTAAAGTAGGGTAATGTGAGAGAAGAGCATAACAAAAAGAGAGAAAGAAAGAAATCCATATATTAAAACACAATGAGAGAGTCAGAGAAATCAACTTCGTTACCTGGCCGACACCAAACACGTACAACATAACGAAATGTCTCACATGCTTTTCTTTTCTAGCAAACCTGGAATACCAGTTATCAATATACGCTCAGAACACGACCTAAAGCAGCCTGTATATGCCTAAGTATATGATCACCACACCATCACACTGAAACTACGGTTTCTACAGGAGCCTGTTCTGCTAATCTTGGCAATACAATCATTTCTATCCTGCTATCATACATACACATGCCTCTCTCAAACTTGCACTTCCTACAATACCCGCAACACACCAGACAACCACCTCACCACAAAAAACATTCATAAAAAGACCCTTTGAAAAAGAAAATAGAAAATTTCCAAGACATCCTAATCATATATTACTACTACATACTATGACTAATATAGATAACAACCAGCCAACATTTTCTCTCACTATAAATACACACACTAAGGAGTTGGAGTCTATTTTGGTATGCAAGTGGTCAACTTAGAACATAAAAAGAGATGTCATTGAGCATTAAAATTGTAAATACACTTTCATATGTTTATAATAAGGAAAAGTATAGAACTTATTTTTGATTTTTACTAATTAAATGATATAATTTAAATAATAAAAAACAATTGATTTGGGGAACTCTTCACAATTCTTCATAAGTAAAAAAAAAATAAAAAAACATGTGCACAGATTCCATAGATGAAATTTTAATTTTAATGCTTTCTTTTGAAAATTTTGTTTGTAATAATGCTAATTGTAAAAAAAACAATTTTCTTATTTTTTGGACGAACAAAAAATAGTTATAAAATGTTTCAAACCAAGGGCTACCTTTTTTTTTAAATACCTTATTTAAAAGTAAACCAAAAATGGGAAATTGGTAATATAAGAATTTGACATTTTTAATTCTTAGCTTCTTTTTTATAGGGTAAAAAAGAAAAGAATTAAACAAATACATTTTTATCACTGTAACTCAATAGGCATTAAGAAGTGGCTTTTAGAAAAATAAAAATATCTTAAACCAACTCCAAGTTTAGGGGTTACATTTTTATATCTTAAAATTTACAAAAAAATGGTAATTTCTAAAATAAAACAAATATTATAATATGCAAATTCTTAGCCGCCTTTATTGTTAAAATTAATTTTAATCAGTGTAACTAAAAAAATTCTTTTTTTTTAAAGAAATAAACTATAGATAAATGAATAACTGGATTTTTTCATTTACAAATAAGTACCATTTTTAATTTCTAGCTCTTTATAAAAACGAATACATTTTTTTCACTAAAGACAGTATGCCCTCCATTCATCTTCCCAGACTCACAACGGAAGCCTACATCAAGTGCTGGAGAGGCAGTGCTGCCCCTATAAAAAAGAGGGTGGCTGCTAGAAAACTCAAACTCAGTCAACACCAAAGAGAACTGAAGGCAAATAACAGCAATTAAGAGACCATCAGAAAAGACTTGCAGGTGATTCCAAGTCATCTGGAGGTTGAGACCATGGTGATTTCTTTGAATAAATCTAATCTATAGCATTTAAAGATATTTTCAGTATAAGGTGGATCAAAATTAATTCTGCAGCTCAACAGTTATTGAATTTTGGATCAGAGATTTCAGTTATTTGATTCTATGTTACTAACATCAATAATCAACAAATAGAATGAGATTATATTGAAAAATAAATATTTGTTATTGTGTAATAATAAATATTTTTTTTAATCACTTAGTATGGTCTTATTGAGTACAAACAATCATACAGTATCACAAAAAGCTTTAAATGACCTTTATTTTAAATGTCGCTTAAAAGATCATATATGATTTTTTAAAAAAATATATATATGCTGTCATAGTGCAACAGTTAGTAAACTTTGTCGAATTAATTTCTTATGCAGCAAGTTCAATCCTCACTTGGTACCCCAAACTAAGAAAATAAAGAATTTTAGTTTGGTTTGTATATTTACTACTTAATGCGAAAATTTTGATTCATTTGTAAATCTTTATGATAATATATTTATATTTCATGTTCCATTGCAATTACTTTTTTTTTCTTTTTAAATCATGATTCTTTAAATTATTCATAATCATTTGTTACGCAGTAATATAAGTATCGACGTATTCTACTAATACTATATAATTTATATACAATAATATGATTTAAAGTAGTATTGCCTAATTTAGTAATAGTTATTGTTTGCACATAATTATATGGCTTCAGGATTTTCTATCTACACCAAATAATTAATCAAGCAATATATGGTTTCAAATAAAAAAAAAAAAAAAAAAAAAAAAAAAAAAAAAAAAAAAAAAAAAAAAAAAAAAAAAAAAAAAAAAAAAAAAAAAAAAAAAAAAAAAAAAAAAAAATAATAATGAAATATTTTTAGTTTAACAATTTATAACTTTGAACAACTATTAATACCAAAATGAAATTATATATTATAATAGGAATACTCATACATATCAACTATATGCATTATTTATGCAAGAAAATTTTATCAGAAACAGAGGTTTATGTGAATTTTGTATCTATTTAAGAAAATTCATATTGGAAAAAGTTGAGAGAGTTGAATGAATTTAACATCAAGCCAGTTTTTTTATAATAATAACAAATACATAACCAGAATAGGAAATAAATTACCATACACACAATCACCTACATTAAACAAAAAATGTTGAAGTAATTTGACTTATTAAAGAAGTTAATTATGTACATTTTTTTCAATCTCCTGGACAAACTTGTATAAGTTGATATTTAGGTCATGTTGACTATAACACCAAAGGGAACACTCACCTAATTGTTTGTATTTTTTTTTGTATCAAATTAGACAAATATGGCAGTTTGGGAAATAAATTTACAGTATGAACAAAGAACATGAAAATATAAAGAGGGAAATTAAGAAAGATTTATATTTTATAAATTCATGTTAAGAATAATAATGAAAACATAAAAAAAAGGTCTTTACATTTCATTACACCCTACACCATAATTAATACATACCTATGGAGGAATTGTTTCTAATAATCTCACTACTTAATATCATCATGATTTTATATTTCAACAAAAGTTTAAAAAGTTAATTGCCCTTAATTCAAATGAAATCAAATGCAATAAAAAATGGTTTGTTGAAAGATTTAAAAAGGAAAATGTTTTAAATTCAATCAGGATCAATTTATTTTCCAACAAAAGGTACATTTAATCTATGGTGAAAATCTGACTTTAATTTCCAAAATAGAAAATAACCATTCATTATTTTATACTTAGGTAAGTAACAGCTTATGTATGTATTCTTACTAGAGAGGGAAAATTATTATAAGCAAGAATGTGTTACTAAATGCTATAGTAAAAACTTTTGTCTTTTTAGACTGAATATCAAGCAACAGAAGCTTACAGTATTTTTAATTTGACATTATACATCATCTGTCAGTAGTTCAAAAGGTTTGAAAACGGATGAACAAGTTCAGTCAACATTACTTAATGTGAATGAAGTATTCTTCCTCAGATATTTGGAAAAATCTGTTATACCCGAAAAAAAATAGGATAATACATCTTTTGGTTTATTTCTTTGTTAATGGCTTAATTAATATTTGATTGTGTGTGTACAATCACATCAGCAAAACTGGTTTATCCTGTTTAATGATATATAATTCCTTATGGATTTATTTAATGCTAAAATTTTATTCATTTCTAACATTTGATAATGAACAAAGCTATACAATAATAATAATATAAACCTAAATCCATGCAAAATTTTTTTGTTTTTGTTTTCACTCCACTATAAAACAAATACATCCAATTTTAAATAACTCTACATACTTACAACATCATGCAACTTTTTTGAGAATCTAAATTTTAGCCTAATATTAGGGGCTCATCCATACATGAGAATACAACTTATTGTGTAAATAGTTGGTCAAACCTAGGCCTAGTTTGTATCTCATATGGTGTGACCTGCCCCTAATATTGTTGCTAAAAATTAAGTCTCGAAAAGTCACATGATACATGAGTATATAGGTAATAAAACTTGCTATAATGTAACAGATAAATCATTTTTCTTTTCAATGTATCCATATTTATTCAAATTGATTTTCAGAGTTTATACATTTATTTAATTCAAAATATCAAGTATATAATTTTAAAAAATATATTTTCAATAGCTAATTTTTAAGTAATTTTTTTTTTTTCATATAATTTTTTTTAAATCAAAGAACTCCAATAAAAACAAATCCTAAAGTGCATTCTCAGTCTCAAACTTGTTAGAAACAAGTATAATTCATTAAATTGCACAAATAAAAAGACAAAACAAACATTTCAATTGCATAAAGAAATGAATAAAACAAGTCAATATTAATTACAATATGAGAGGCTATCAAGATAAAAGATTCTCATTTTTTCGTTAAATTCTTTACACAATTACCTGAACTCTGAATAGCTGGAGCAGATGCATGCCATTGTGTCAAATCCTGACATTGTTAAATAGAAGCAATCTGTTTTACAGCAAATAAGAGCAAGACATCATACCACTAAAAGACCTCAATAAATGCAAGAACTTGAGAAATCAAAACTGATCCAATACCTAGCATATAGTCAACATAGCTCTCTCGAAATTATTACTTGTTCCATCCATGGATCAGCTTCTTGCACAACAAGTCATCTTCAGACAATTACCATGAATTCAAAATGTGGTTTTGGAGGCAATTAAAAAAAACATCTAAACAGAGCCTGAATGTTGTGTTTGATACACAATAAGAGGAGGACAACAGTCCAGATAAATATCAAGATTATTTAAGACCAGAGTATCCGATAAATAAGTAATACAAGACCTTAGGAAAAATGGACACTTAGAATTACTACTGTGCCAACGAAGTGGGACCTTTGGTTATATGAAGAGAGAGACCAGATAACACATTAACAAGATACCTAACATCCCAGTCTATATGAAATACAAAAAAAGAAATTTTGCAGAACTGCTCATCTTTTAGGCAAGACTAGTCAATGTAAACTGGAAAATAATACCAATAGAGGAAATAAAAAAACATAAATACATAGAACATAATCACTACCTTCCTCCACCCTAGGTCTCTTGGGTAAAGACCAGAGAAGGATTGTAAGAACCAAAAGTAAAACTGAAAAATTAAAAAAAATCTTACCTAGATCTATTTGGTCATCATTATTATCACTTATATTTCTATATATCTTGAAGTGAAGTGGTTGTTTGCATTTCTGTTTGATATTTAAAAGTGTACAAACTATCGAACCCTAGACAGAGTTAATGGAGGGGGAATTTAACCTCCATTGACAGTAGTTTGTTCTAAGATCAACCCCTAACTTTTCAAAAGTCTAAGTCATTTCTAGTATATTCCTTGATTAATGAGTGTTGATTGGATTATATATATATTATATATATATATATATATATATATATATATTATGAAATGTTACATATAGTACAAAGAGCTCTAGATAAATAATGTAGAATCTAACATCTAGAGTAATTCTGTTTTCAACTGTAGATTTGGGATAGTTTTTATCCTCCAAACTAACATGACCAACATAATCTTTTAAAAGCCAAATGAATTATGCAATTCTATTATAATCCTGTATATTTTCTTGAACTAAAAAAATCATTTGCACCCGAAACCTGTCTAGATTTGGCCTGTTGAGAAAAAGGTTTTTATTTTCTCTTATTAACCCAGAATGTAAGAACAAATAATATACAAAACAGTTAAATGTATTTTCAAAAGTCAACAATATGTTTTTATTTCTCCTGACCATAGTAAAGGAGGATTGAAATGGTTTTAGACATTCTGTCGCACATATGCCTGTTCATGCAGTCATCTTGTTTCCTTGCTTGATGATCATGCTCTGTTTCTAACTGTTGTTTGTACTACCCTTTTATTAAAAGAATGATATACATTGATAGGAAAAAGTTATTGATCTAACATATTCATTTTTCAAAACATCAAATGTTTTGAATCTTAATCATAAGTCTACAAAAATCTTCAACAATTTTCAACATCTGTCATGCAAAAAAATGACGATAATTCAATATAAGACAATATTAACACAATATTCATCTGATTTAAAAAAAACTATTTAATGGAAGAATATGATAACCATGTTTTCTCATAATAAAAATAATGAAAAAGATGGCAATCAAGAAGGATGTGCTTAGAGTAGCAATTCTCAGTAAGAGTTGTTTTCTCCATAAATAACAAATCCAAAGCCATTTGCCCTTTTAAATATCCATAAGATAATAAAATGATATACTAGATAACTCCTATGTTACATAACACACATACATGATATATATGGTAAAATTGTAAATTTAGCAACTATGAATAACCAGTAATATAAGAAATGGGTTAATGCATTATATTTACTGTATTTTTCATGCACAATTAAAAACTATGCTATCAATACTCTCATACTTATTTTGACTTATTGCTTATAATGTGGTGAAAAGTAAAATTCCATTTACAGACATACAATTGTTTATAGCCCAAATTTTAGTATTCTCAATGACAAAAATCCGTAGCTATGAATGGAAATCACATGATATAGTTTACCTCTAGTGACAGATTTTTTCGGGGGGGGGGGATG